>CM060943.1:876653962-877903962 GCA_030765085.1 Allium cepa
GTGAAGTTATAAAATGAATGGATTTTGTAAAATAAATGATTTATAAGTAATTAACTTATAAATTGGATTTTGGCAGGTAAATAAGTTATATGTGGAAATTGTTATTAAAGGGAATTTATAAATTGATGTTTTTATAAAATAGAAATGGAATTTATAAACATTGTTTATAAATCCAAAATAAATTGATTTTGATAAACTAGATATAGAAGTTTATTTAAGGAATTTCATCCACGATTTTGGACAGTGGATAATCCTTTAAATTAAATGTGCAATAGTAATGAATTTGGTAAGAGCATTATATTCACGATTTTGGACAGTAAATTATATATTAAATAAAATGGATATTTTTGAAATCTGGTCATTTAAATGGAGTTAAATTGTTTGAAGATGTTTTAAAATGTGTTAAGTACCGAATACATAGATTTCAATATTCATTGTGAAAATAAATGTTTTCGAGAAGTAGGAAATGATGGACTATAACACTATTGTTATAGTAAATGATTTTCGAAAGGAAATATTTTATATAGTGTATAGGATTTATATATCTATCTAATTTTCAAATCCTTATACAAGTGATTTTGGGTTGTTGTAACGATGTTTTATGCAACATTAGTTTTGACCAAAATAAATATGTTTAAGAGAATGCTTTCCTTAAATAATAAAATATATACTTAATCGTGATTTAAGTATATGTAAATTTTCTAAGTGTTGAAAATAAAGAGAATTGTGAATCACTTATTATTAACAAGTATATGGAAATGTTTTCCAATATAGGAAGTTGAAATGGTTTGAGAATATATATTTTAAAGATAATTTGAAGTCAATATTTGGCAAGTGATTTAATTAATAAAAGATTAATTAAAAGGGCCTAATGATTGTTTATGGTGCCAAATATTTGTTTGTTAGCTTTGATAGTTAAATAACCAACTATCAAATTTGGTCAATTTAGTTCCTCGACTTGATGTGGGAACTATTTAGTCGTACACTTTGTATGTAGCCTTCTGTATAGGCTTGATTATCATTTTGTTGAGGATGTTGATTCATATAGTGCGGAGTGTTACTCCAATCCATCGAGCTTCCTTCTTGGCCGAAGGATAGCAAGTTTAAAGTTGGAGATGTGATAAGTCTATGAGACTTAGTTTCTGTGTGAGGTTGGGAAACGCTTTTGCATTGTTGGTGCGAAGAGACCGGGATCGGTTTATCCGAAAACCACTTCAGACTAACATTTATGCGATGATTGTGCAGATTGGTTGTGATGATATTGATATTTAGGATTTTCGTAGTGGAGGACTGCTTTTTGATCGTTTGGGGTTAAATCCCAATATATATCCAGTAGCAATAGTCTCTTCGTTATGAAATATCCAATGCAAGGACTATTCACTACTAATTCTAGAGATTTCCCGACAGGATGTGGTAGGAGAGTACCTTCGGTTTGTCCTGTTCCTGGACAATTTGTATGGATGTTTTTCAGACATTGATTTTTAAAGATTACGTATATTGGTTTTTACAAACGTACATTAGTGGTGGCGGAGAAGGCGGCTTCTCTTAGCTTAACACCCTCCTTGAGACGTATGAGCTTAAGGGTTGTATTTTTGTGAAAGGCAATTAGTAGTCAACGGAAATGGCCGTGTGGCATTCAAAGTGATGTGATTGTGATATGTGAAAGGTAAACGTTACCTCAGGCCTCATCAACCAGAAATGACCAAAATATGGTTAGATGCAGCAAGGCTAAGTGGGTCACTCCCAAGTAGGATATGATCATCCTCTTCTAGATATATCTTTACACGGTATGACGTCGTGTATCTAATTATTGTGGTTTGTATTCTATAACGGCCCTCGGAAAAGGTCGGAAACGGCCGGAGGATGAGATATTCGGTGCTATCTAGTTATAGAGGTGGGTCGGTCTTGTGTTGGTAGAGGAACTTTGTGATGGTTTCTCAGGACATCCATCTAGAGGTATACCCATCAGAAGGTAGTCCCTTTACCTGGTCATTTATATGGAAATAAAAACTCCACTACGTTCCTGCCATTTTAATTGTATTACCCATTTTGGGCTATATGCTGGAATTTAATTAATGTAACAATTTCAATTATGATTAATATTATTTGTATACTAGACACTAGTATAATATAAGAGGATTTGATATGAAATGTTTTAGTTATCATAAGGAAAAAAACATGTCTGTAACGACCCGTAAATTTTTGATAATTAAATCTGTTAATTTAATAGATTTTGGTAATTTAATATTGTGAGAAATATAAATTGTGATGTATTACTGAAATAATAACTAAAAAGGGAAGGTAACAATGTCAATTAAAGTCAATTATTAATAACTTTAATGGAATCCCAACCAATTGAATTTATGTAAATGTTATAACTTGGTTATAAGCTTAACATAAGAAAACCAAAACAATATTTAATTAACTAATGAAATGGTATAATAAATGGTAATTGAATAAAATTATAATTATTGTACCATAATTGTAAATATTGAATCAATTAATGGAATAATATATAATTTATTGTAACATTTTCTTGTAAAATATTGAACTTATAAATGAGGTTAAAGGTTAATGGTAACAATTAGTATATATTAACCATTATTTAGTCTATAAAATTTAAATTGGAAATCAATTATAGTTAATTGACTTAATTAGTGCAGCTTGTGTAGATTGGGTTGAAAATTTAAAGAATGTTAATTCAATAAGACGTAACCAATGTAAATTCTATTCACAATATGGTAATTGATTGAATAAAAATAATTGAAATACAAGTTTGAGTTATTTATTGGATTTTTTAGCTGTAATAAATGGACTTATGGTAATTAAATGAGATTAAGCGTTACGTTAATCGAAATTAAGATGAAACTGGAAATTTTTAACGTGCTAAGATACAAACCAATGTAATTATAGTAATAAGATGATAACTGATTGAATAACAAAACTTAAGAATCAAATAAATGGATTTATTGGAAATTAAAATTATAATTACTGAACTTAATTAAAATCGAATTTAACACTGGAAATTATGAAACATTCGGTAATAAAATTAATATAGAAATTTTTTATAAAGGATTTTAAATTACCAAGTAATCTGAAATGACAGAAATGGTAAATTATTAAATTTGAATTAACAAGGTTATTAATTAATTTAATATTAATTTATTTAATTAAGGTGAAAATAACCATTTTTGCAACTGTCTCGGATTTCGACAAAACTAGTTTAATCGGATCCGTAACAGTGGACTGTTGTAGGATTTCAAGTTTCGTAGCGATCGGACTTGTCATTTGATTGTACGGACTCGAAACGCGTAGAAATCGATTTAATTAAAAATCAATTGAAATCAATTTGTAATAAGCTGATTTTAACATAACTTCTTCATACGATGGAATTAGTACTTAAAACATGTTCATTTGAGTTTAAAATATTTGAAAACTTCTATTTTGATATATGGGTTGACCCATTTTCAATTTTAATTCTGGAGGTAGAACGGGCTTTTCGGGTCGTTTATCGTTCCAATCCAAATCAATCTGGTCCATTCATTCTATTTTTCTGATCTGGCTATAATTACCTCATTATAAACCCTAATTATTTCTTATTCCTCATTTACAATATGTACATTCTTCTACTCTCCTCCTCAATGGAAGAAACAGAATCAACTTCAAAACCCTCAATACGAATTCAAAAAATCAATTTCAAATTTTAAAACCCCTCAAACCCTACCGAATTTTATATTGATTTGAAGCACTCGACGAGCACAAGTCGAATCTGTAGTTTTTTTTCAACTTGGGTTGCTATGTGGCCGAAAATGAGTGACTTGTTCTCGACCATTCTTAGATCATTTCCTTGTTGGATGGTGGATTTGCAACGAGAGGTCGATCGGAGGTGACGTTCGAAAGGTGTTGGCGAGCGGGCCTCAACCGTACGGTTCGTTTGTGCCAAAATTCATCGGAATCGCCAAAATTGGCCCGGAAACGCTGGCGATGCGGAGAGTTTTTCGCGATCGGTGTTGTCACGTGGGGTCCATCTGAGGTGGCTTTGGTCGTGGAGCACGAAGGCGTTAGTCGATCGAGGTGTAGGCGCGTGATTGTGGCGACGCTAGAGGATGTTTGTGGAGGCTAGGGATTCGGTCGGGTTCGAAGCTGAAGGAAGGATCGTGGCTGTGAGAGTGGGGTAACGTTGATTTTGTTTTTTTGTTTTGTTTGTTTAATTTAAATTTAGCTCAAACATTCTAATACGCATATCTTTCTAATACGAGCTCGTATTTGGGTGCGGTTTCTTGCGTTGGGATCATATTGAAATTCCGGACAGTTTGACGCCAGTTTGGATGAATTCCAAGACCGTTTGAATTTTGGGTTTAAATCGGATTTAAATTCAAAGGTGGGTGTTTTGACCCACTCACAACTTCTAAAATTTCTTATGTTTGTTAAATTAAATTTATGATGTGATAGAAATTTATTTATGGCCGTTCGGTATATTTTAAATCGTCATCTAAGTTAATTTAAATTTATTTGAATTAAATCGTTATTTAAGTTATTATTGAATATAAATTGCCAGTTAAATACCTATTATTAATTATTAGTTCTATATTGATACTTATTGATTAGTTTTGATGATTATTGTGATGGATGTTTGATTGTTGATATTTGATGAATGGATGTTGTATTTTTTATCATTCTAATACAACAAGTTCACTATGGGTTGAAATAATACATACCCAAACGATCTTATAGATTAGGGGAATATCGTTATGGGTTGAAATGATAAACCCGAATGGTTTTCATTGACTTAATAATGTTGATTTTGGTACTGGTTGAAATGATATGTATATCCATATTGTTAACTCTCTTTCACCAATGACCCAACGAGCCAACGAGCTAACAGGATAGCGGTCATAGCGACCTAAGAATGAAGCGGTCCTGGCGACCTAAGAATGAAGCGGTCCTGGCGACCTAAGAATGAAGCGGTCCTAGCGACCTAAGAAGATCAGCGATCCACGAGTTAAAGCATAGAGCAGTTTAGAGCGGCCCCGACCTAAGAATCTACGACCTAACTACCTAAATGGGCAAAGCGACTTACTGGTCCAACGACCTAACGAGTTAGCAATTTATGACCTAACGGGTTAAGGCAGTACAAGACCGCATGCCTCTTCATAAGGTCGCTCACGACCTAAACAAGGCCGAGACAGCTCCATAAGTCGCTGCATCTTATGGCATTCCTCTCCTAGGTCGCTCCAATCACTCAGAAGAGATCAGCGACCTATCCTAGGTCGCGTGCAACCTGCTGACCCGCTCAGGAGAAGCCAAGTGCAACTAGAATGGGCCGTAGCTCGGTTCCTTTAGGTCGCAACCTTCGACCTACGACCTACGACCTACGACCTACTTTAGGTCGCAACCCATCGACCTACGACCTACGACCTAACTCCGAGCTCACCCTATAAATACGACACTAACTCCCACATGGAGGGGATCTTTTGGCTCATTCTTGGAACATCGACACTCTGTTGAATTCTCGACTCACTCGAAACTTCAAACACGAAAGGCATCTCAACTAACTTCAAGAGGAAATCTAACACAATCAACATGGATTTAAAGAATTCTTCTACGTCGAAGTCCTAGTTGTTTGGTTCATCTGTATGTAATTGAGGATTGTTGTAAAGTTGTAATTGATTCAGTAATAAAGAGGATTAAAGTGGACGTAGGCTTAATCTAAAGCCGAACCACTATAAAATTGTTGTCTTTTACTGCTTTCTCTGGACTTTATTACTTGTTTCTAATTCCCGTGTTCACGGGTGGTGCTTTCATTTAACCTTTACATCCACCGGGGTGTTAGCGTTCAATTTTTAGCGTTAACATTTGGTGCTTTCATTGCGAGCCCAACTCAAGCAATCTTCATCATCGCTTCCAAAAGTTTGTTGAAAGAGTCTCTCTCAAAACCAGTCTGTCAAAGATAATGGCTCCTGGAAGAAGGCGTGGATCTGCATGACCCAGTAATGTTCATGAAAATACTGCCACTTCCCCTTCGTCATGTCAAGCGGCACCAAGTGCCAGAATTTCACGGGTAGAGTTAGATGCTGCAGTATCTGGATTATACCAGCAGATGGAAACTCAGAATGCTTTAATGATTGAGAGATTAAATGCATTGCGCGGAGCAAACCATCAACCGGTGAATAACGAAGAAAACCCTGCAGATGATGTTCATGATCCTGAAGAGAGGAATATTCCTCAAAGAGCCGCTAGCCCTGCCAAAGAAACACCTCCTCAAGCTGGAGGATCGTGACCACAGCCAACTCTCCGCGAACGTTTGTCCCGACAAACTTCCAAGAAAATGGCCGAAGTCTATCCTGCAGATATTTTAAACGACGAGGAATATCTTTCGGGCATGGTGCGACAAATCATGAAAGAAAGCATGCAGAGGAATGAATATGAAAAGGAATGGGGATTCGCTCCGAGCAAAACTCCGTTCACTGAAAAGATTTTGAAAGCTGAATTTCCAAGAAAGTTCGTTCCTCCAACCATTCCAGCTTATAAGGGAACCAGTGATCCTAGTCAATTTCTGTATAAGTATGATTGGCACATGACTGGTGCTAGGGCATCTGATGAGATTAAATGCCGGCACTTTCCAGTATACTTGGAAGGAGTGGCTCTACTTTGGTTCATAAAGCTTCCGGTCCGATCCATAGACCAGTTTGCCGATTTGACTCGAAGGTTTAAAGAGAAATTCAGGTTGTACGCTTCGAAGGCAAAGGATATCATGTCATTCTCAAGCCTAGAACAAAATCCTGGGGAATCTATTAGATATTTTTTGACCCGCTTCAACATGGCTCTGGCTGAAGTGGACAATGCAGAACCCCGGATGGTTTTGACATACTTGATGAGGGCAATCGACAAATCAAACGAATTTGGGAAGTGGCTGAAGATGAAAGAACCGAATTCGCTTGAGAAATTCTATAAGAAAGCTGATGACTTCATGCACTTGGAAAGCCTTCAAGCACCGGTTAAAGTCGCACTGACAGAGGTTAAGAATAATACTACTACTTCTGCCAAGAAGGAATCCGGAGGTCAGAAAAGGGAAAATAATAGTGGGATGAAACAGAAAGATATGAAGAAACCTCGCTTCTTAAGATCTTCATATTTCACTCTTTTGACTGACACCCTAGAGAATATCTTTTTTGCTACCAAAGATGCAATAGAGTATCCAAAACCACCTGAGATGAGAGTTAGTAAAAAAGCTGCTCAGAGTGGGAGATTCTATCGGTTTCATAATCAACCCGGTCATGATACCAACGAATGTCGCCATCTGAAAAATTTAATTGAAGAACTATTGAGAGAGAACAAGTTGCAGCAGTGTGTTAAGAGAAGTAGAAATGACCCATCTTCGTCTGCTAAGGGTCAGCAACTTCCTGCTCGTCCATCTGGCTCAGGTGAGAGGAATACTGTGCATGAATCAGAAAGGCCTGTTATTAATGTGATTACAGGAGGGCCTCACCCAGCAGGCAGAAGCTGTGGCGAAATGGAAAGATATGCCCATGCCTTGAACTATGTACGAGCAGAAGAGAGTTTTTTTTGCTTGAAGATGCTACACCTTTGAAGCAGCAGAAAACTTTCAATGATGATGTTCTGTTCAAAGCCAGGGACTCTATGGGCATCGAAGCTCCAATCATGGATCCCTTGGTCATCTCTGCAGGCATTGGGCCGACTATTGTGAGAAGAGTGCTTGTAGATTGCGGCGCTTCTTGCAATATTCTCTTCAAGAAGACATTCGATCAAATGAAAATTCCAATAGCTGATGTTCAAGCCTCATCTTAGAAGATTTTCAGGTTTACTGGGGAACCGAAGCAGCCCATTGGAACTATCGACTTGTTCGTAGAGCTTGGAGAGGGGCAGAAAAAGGTGGTTTGGAAACAAACCTTTGTAAATGTTGATGAATTTTCTGCCTACAATGCCTTCCTAGGCCGACCAACTCTTGCGGCTTTTAAGGCAATTCTCGCCCTGTGGTGCCTCACTATAAAATTCCCCACGGATAATGGAGTTGGAGTTATTAAGGGGGATCAGAATGCTGGGCGAGAATGTTATCTGATAGAGTTGCGAGAAGCAAGGGAGAGAGATGGGAAAGATGCGGCAGCCCTAGTCCGCATCAAAGAACCAACCTTGTAGCAATTACAGGGTGGACCCTGCACTGGCGAGCATAGCAGGGCATGAAGAGAAATGGATCCCAAAAAAGCTAGTGCGGGGGAAAATAGAGTGGTGCCAGTTGAAGTAACGGTGCCGGTACCTGTTGACCCGAAAGATCCGAACAAAGTGGTGAATGTGGGTTCACAACTTAGTGTGACAGTTCAAAATTCCTTGGTAACATTCTTGAAAGCAAATCTTGACATATTCGCTTGGACTCATGCCGATATGTGTGGAATATCCACAGAGATTGCAGTACATACTTTGAATATTGATCCGAAGTTTACACCGGTAAAACAGAAAAGAAGAACCCAGGGTCCTGAAAGGTCAGTAGCGTTGAAGGAAGAGGTAGACCGGCTTATGGAGAATGGTTTCATCAGGGAGTCTACTTATCCGAATTGGGTTTCAAGTCCAGTACTGGTTAAGAAAGCTAATGGGAATGGAGAGTTTGCTTTGACTTCTCAGATTTAAACAAAGCCTGCCCCAAAGACTGCTTCCCGTTACCCAGAATAGATCAGTTGGTGGATGGAACAGCGGGACACAAATTGTTATCTTTCATGGATGCTTACTCCGGATACAGCCAGATTATGATGCATGAGCCGGATCAGGAGGACACAATCTTCATCACCGATGTTGGTCTCTACTGCTATAAAGTCATGCCCTTCGGACTTAAGAATGCAGGGGCAACTTACCAAAGAGTCGTCAATGCTATGTTTAAACCGCAGATTGGCAAAACTATGGAAGTTTATGTTGACCATATGTTAGTGAAATCAAAGAAAGCGGTAGACCATATGGATCACTTGGCGGAGATGTTTGCAATCCTCCGAAAGTACGAAATGAAGCTTAATCCTTTGAAATGTTCGTTTGGGGTGGAGTTCGGAAAGTTCTTGGGTTTCATTGTGAGTGCTAGGGTCATTGAAGCTAATCCTGCTCAAATTGCTGCCTTAAGAGAAGTCAAAGCCCCTAGGACAAAGAAGGAATTACAGAGTCTTAATGGGAAAGTCGCTGCTTTGAGTCGATTCATTTCCAAAGCTACTGATAAATGCATTCCGTTCTTTGATGCACTGAAGAAAGGAAGGAAGAATTTTGATTGGACTCCTGAATGCCAGAAAGCTTTCGATGTGTTGATCCGTCATATGGAAACGCCTCCAATACTTTCTAAGCCGGACAATGGTGAAGATCTTTTTGTATATTTGGCAATCTCGTCTCATGCTCTCAGTGCAGCCTTGGTACGGGAAGACGCAAAAATTCAGCGCCCGGTCTATTATATCAGCAAAAGATTCACTGGGGCAGAGATGAATTATTCGAAGTTGGAAAATCTCTCCTATTGTCTATTGATTGCATCAAGAAAATTGAGGCCGTATTTTCAAGCTCATCCAATCAAAGTCCTCACTTATCATCCCCGGAAAGCAATCAATGGACAAGCTTTGGCAGATTTCATCGCAGAATGTACAGACAAAGGTGATAGTGAGGAAGTAGTGACTGATAATCCCCCAATTCGATGGAAATTGTATGTTGATGGCGCAAGAAACGATTACTGTTCCGGAGCTGCGGTTATGCTTGAAACCCCTAAAGGGCGGTCATTGTCCAATGCTTTGAGATTGGAATTCCCTTCGACAAACAATGAAGAAGAATATGAAGCTCTTATTGCCGGTTTGAGAATTTCTAAAGAATTGAATGTCAAAGTGTTGCAGATCTTCAGTGATTCACAGCTTATTGTATGTCAAGTCAAGAAAGAGTTTCGAACTAAAGGAGGAAATCTGCCCGCTTACTTTTCAAGAGCCCTGGAATTTCTTGATGACTTTGACCATTATACGATAAATCATATACCCCAGGAAGAAAATATAAAGGCAGATTCTCTCGCAAAGTACGCAAGCACTGGCGAAGCTCTGGGATTAGTTCCTGTGGAGGTCCTGTCAGCTCCAAGCATTGATGAGATGGATATTGACTGGATCATGACTATATCACATGAGCAAGAATCATGGATGACTCCGATAATGGAATACCTGCTCAACGGTTCTCTACCGGAAAAATCAAAAGAACGGCAGAAGTTGTTAAGAAAAGCCTCCAGATACACAATTCAAGATGGCCGATTGTATAGGCGAGGATTCTCAATGCCATTACTCCGATGTGTGACCAAGGAAGAAGCCGAGACAATTCTAGCTGAAGTACATGGAGGAGAGTGTGGAGATCATTCAGGTGGTCAAACTCTAGCAAAGAAAATTCTCCGTTATGGGTATTTTTGGCTAGACATTAATCGTGATGCTGCAAGCTACCCCCGAAAATGTGACCGATGCCAGAGATTTGCAAAAATCCCAAGAGCACCTTCCACCGAGATAACACAGATGGTCAGTCCGTGGCCATTTGCTATTTGGGGAATAGATCTCATCGGTCCTTTGCCAAATGCCAAATTCGAAATCAGATATGCTATTGTTGCTGTTGATTATTTTAATAAATGGGCTGAATCTGAACCATTAGCTACTATTACCTCTAAGAAGATGATAAACTTTGTACCTAAGAATATCATTTGCAGGTATGGTGTGCCTCAAAAGATAATCACAGACAATGGAACACAATTCGAAAGTGAGAGTTCCAAGATTTTTGCAAGAGATTCAAGATCCAGAAAAGCTTCTCAGTAGTAGCTCATCCGCAGGCAAACGGGCAAGTGGAAGCAGTAAACAAAATTATCAAATCGACCATCAAAAAACAGTTGGAAAAAGCGAAATGTGGTTGGGTCGATAAGCTTCCACTAGCACTATGGGCATATAGAACTACACATAAAACTGCGACGGGGCACACTCCATTTTCATTGGCATATGGATCAGAGGCAATGATTCCGGTAGAAACAGAA
Source organism: Allium cepa (assembly GCA_030765085.1). Taxonomy (NCBI): domain Eukaryota; kingdom Viridiplantae; phylum Streptophyta; class Magnoliopsida; order Asparagales; family Amaryllidaceae; genus Allium; species Allium cepa. The sequence goes on from CM060943.1 coordinate 876,664,986, forward strand.
GTCCCTTCACATAGAAGAATTCATTTCAACCAAGCAAAAAACGAAGAGTTGCAACTTGAAGCACTTGACTTCCTTGATGAAAAAAGGGAAGTGGCTCAGCTCAGAATTGCAGCCCATCAGCAAAGAATTGTCAGGTACTTCAATTCCAAAGTTCGCCAACGCAGCTTTGAGATTGGAGACCTAGTCTTGAAGAGGGTCATGACAGCAACAGGAGTGTTTGCGCCAAACTGGGAAGGGTCATATGTCATGGGCAAAAAACTTCTTGATGGCACTTTCAAACTAACAACTGTCGAAGGAGATCCAATTCCAAGAGCTTGGAACAGCAATCATTTGTGCCCATATTTTACTTAAAGGCTTGATTCTTGTATTGAAATATTGTAAAAGAATGATGAATGTATGATTCTTGTATTGAAAGCCATTGTAAAGCTAGTGCAAGTGAATAATAAGAACTATAAAGTGGATGTAGGCCCAGTTCTTGGCCGAACCACTATAACTCTTGTGTTCTTTACTATTATAAACTGTTTGTTTTATTTCGATATATAAAGTACGTCAATTGTATTACTAAAATGTCAATTTAATACTGCAGGCCATTAAAGCAAAGCTTACCCATCATAAGACCAAGCAATCCCTGACATTACTCAACAAATGAATATCTAGCCACAAAAATTCCAGATTCGAATCCTATATAAGAAATGCTTCAAGCAAACAGTTAGTGGTTCCGTGAGAAGTAGACTCTTCCTAATTAGTTGTGACCGTTTGTGCAGACAAACATTCGATTAATTAGCCTGTGTCTACCCCTGCGAACTCATTTAACAATGAAGTACACTTCTTTGGATAGAGTAAGCTACCTGCAAAAGAAAGGAATGTGGGCTTTGAAATAATAACAGGAAACCGCTGATATGATCAAATGGCGAAAATACATAGGCGAGCAGGCATTAAAGAGCAAAAGACCTCCTCGGAGGCACAAGCCCTCTTCGAAGGCACAACTCTTCAGAGGATAAAGACCTCTAATGGGACTCGCCAGAAAAAGAGAGCTCTTTCTCGATAGAAAGTTGTGGACTGATCGGTGGCACATGACACTCATTAACTTATGTCCGCCCCGTGAATCCATCCAACCGAGAGAAGGAAACTCCAAACTTTCAGGCAAAAGCCCTACTCAGAGGCACGCATTCCACCGAGATCTGAAATAAAACTTCACAAGTGCTGGAATGTGAAAAGCCCTCTTCGGAGGCACAACTCTCCGGAGGATAAAGACCTCTAATGGGCCTCTCCAGAAAAAGAGAGCTCTTTCTCGATAGAAAGTTGTGGACTGATCGGTGGCACGGGACACTCATTAATTTGTGTCCGCCCCGTGAATCCATCCAACCGAGAGAAGGAAAATCCAAACTTCCAGGCAAAATCCCTACTCAGAGGCACACATTTCACCGTGATCTGAAATAAAACTTCACACGAGTCGAAATGTGAAAAGCCCTCTTCGGAGGCCCGCTTCCCAACGGACAGGGAAAAGATAAAAGCCTCTCCCCAGAGGCAGAAACAAAAAAGCCCTCTCCCCGGAGGCACAAACAAAAAGCCCTCTCCCTGGAGGCACAAATAGAAAAGCCCTCTCCCCGGAGGCACAACCAAAAAGCCCTCTTCCTGGAGGCATAATCGAAAAAAGCCCTCTTCCCAGAGGCACAATCAAACAAAAGCCCTCTTCGGAGGCACAAGAAGGTTGAAGCCCTTTTTCGAAGGCCCACTTTACCATGAAGGAAAATTCACTTGCAAAAATAAAAGTGACTTTCTCCGAAAGTGAAGTGTAAAAACTTCGCAACAAAAAGAAAAGAGAGAAAGCTTCTCCAATATGAGGCGCATTCTACTAAATCGGAAAAATATTTCCTTAAAACGGAAATATTATCTTATAAAGTACAGATGCAAACCTCCTTCAAATGGAAAAGTTGTTCGCTAAAGAAAGAACACAAGTCTTCTCGAAACAGAAGAGTTGTTCTTCAAAATTCTGCCAATGTGAAAGAGATTGCAATAAACCAATGTATGGGGGCAATATAATATAGTCACAAAAATAAAAAATAATGCTCAAGCAACATACCATAGGTTTACTACAACATCACACAGAGAAAATAAAGAAACTTGTATATTATAAAAAAAAATGCATTCTCAAATACAGACAGGAGTTTGAACAAGTGAAAGAATCATTTTATTCCATAGTATAATTTTTTTTATATACATATGCAGGTTTCGAAACAAAAGAAGACGGGGACCGGTACCCGCACAATCGCCGGTCAACATAAGTCTTTGAACAATACAAGCAAAAAGGTGAAAAGGAAAACAAGAACCATAAGTCCCAAGCCCATCATCTCTTCTTTCTTCCACCTTTTGAGCCAACGCCTGGCCGGATGATCAACTTCTTGGGCCGGCTTGTAAGAGTAGGGGAAGAAGGAGAAAGGGGCACAATTGGACTTTCTTTTACTTTTTCCTCGCCAGCTGAAGCTTACTTCTTCTTCTTTGAGACTCCACTTTTCCCCCTCTTCTTAGAAGAAGACCCACTTCCTGGAGTGAAAAGTGTGGTTAACGGCATATCATCAGAACCAGTTGGTTCCGGAGTCTTTTCGCCCTCTTCAGGTTCTTCTCCCCTGTGTTCTTGTGAAGCAATGGGATCATCCAAGTCTCGAAGAGCTTCTATTTGCTCCTCTTGCGACCCTGGTTGAGAAACAGAAGGAGGAGTGACCTGAAGAGACAGAGGAGGAATAACTGGAGGGGGGAAGTCTGAACGATGCTTGGCACGTTCTCTACAGGAGAAGAAAAATTAAAGTCAGTATTCCTCATAAAAAGAGGGGATAATGGCTCATCGACCTTAAGAAATAAGCAAGAAGCTCATCGAACTCTGTCGAAGCGAACAAGCAGTCCACTTGAGCAAGATCAACATTGAGGTTACCTGGAGAAGTAAACTTTTCTATGTCAATTTCGAAGTCCTGCGCTTCCGCGCTTCCTTGAGCCTCATCTCCAGTGTGGGCGGTGGTGCTTTCAATAACGGCTTTTGCAGGAGGAGAAGAATGGGAACTAGAGCCAGCAATATCGATATCGGCTGAAACTGAAGGAAGAACTGGGTCGGTTGAAACTGTCTTTCCTAAATGTTCCCCTTTTGTCATTTCAGCTCTCTCTTTGGCAGGCTGCTCCTTTCCCCTTGCAAGAGAAGCACATGCATCATCATCTAGATAATGCTCCATTAAATCTACTTCGGCATATCCGGCTCCTCCAAACATATCAAGTATGGCCTCCCACACTTTGGCCAAAATGATTTCATATGCCGGCCCCAAAAACTTAAAGCAACCACGGCCCAGAATGCTATGGATGTAAAACTCGAATAGAGTGGAGCTGACTTCAGCTTTAGTTGCCATATGAGACTCTTTGGATGCAGCTTTGCCGACAACAGCTTCGTCGCGCTCCTTCTCAACTTTGGAAAGTCGAGCTTTCAGAAATTCAATCTCTGAGTTCTGGGCGTTGGCTTTCTCTCGAAGTTGAGCAACGTCGGCCCGGTAGTCTTCTATAGTTTGCTGCTGCGCTTCAAATTTGGCTTCAGCATCTCTCTGCGCCGCATGAGCGTCTCTTACTTGTTTTTGAAGCATTTCCTCTCTCTGAGAGTAGGAAGTGGAAGAAGTGGCAAGCTCTTTCTTAAGCTTTTCCACTTCTGCTTCAAGCTTCTCACTATAGGTGGCTATGCTCCTCATTTCAGCGTCATGCTGTTCAAGAGTTTTTTGCCATTCAGATTTGTCGTTTTCCATTGTTAGCATGGCCTCAAGATTTGCGCGATTTACTCTCTAAAGCTCGTCGACAAGCTTCTGCCAGCTAGACATTATCTCGATATCAAGTTTCACAGCATCAAGATTACGCAGCATAGCCTGCTTGTAATCGGGACCAAATCAAGGTCAAAGCACACTCCCTTCAGGCACCAATGCGGAAATCGACTTTGAAGAGTAGCCGGGCCTTGTCCAACCTGATATGAGGGCCTGCCAATAATTGTTTGAATATCAGTGCGAGCAAGGGAAGGAGATTGAGAAGGTACAGTAGCAACGGGCTTTTCAGGAAGTTCGGACGCTGGTTTTTCGCCATGTTTGGCCCTTTTACTAGCATCTTCAGGGAAGTGGCTTTTCCCTTTATCATCACGGGATTTCCGTTTATGAGAATCGTCTTCCTCTGTGAAGGGTCGTGTCGCTCATCTCGTCTTTCGTGGCGTTCTTCATAGGCATGCCTTTCACGAGCTTTCCTCGCAGCTCTTTCTTCGTCAGTTTCCCAAGAAGCAGGAAGATACCTCCTAGGGTCATAAGCACCGCGCTTCCCATAACGCTGGAAATCGTCGTAGTAAGAGCCACCTCTTCCCATTGGAGAATCTGAAAATGAAGAAAAGATAAACTCAGAAATCTTGAAAGAAAGAGAATTGAATGCACATAAGTGCTGGAAAGTCCTAAGTGTGTGTAACGTGTAAACTATGTGCGTCGAATCACGAACCACTCCTGGGTTAAGAGGTGACGACATATTTAACAACTAGTTCCAATTCTTGAGCTGATGGAGTCTGTTGTAGAACGGATGTCGCTTCGACTGCTGAAGGAGTAACCTTAGCAGTGATAGGATCATCTTTAAAAAGCTCCTGCGAAGTAATCATCAGGTCGCTCAACCCCCCAAAAGTATCATCACCACTGTGCCTAGCGGGACTTGTTCTCTCAACTCCTTCGCCACCAGATCTCCCGGATTAGGAGGCTCCTCTTCTTCGATGATCGGGGGAAGTGCATGTTTGACGGATGACCCCGCAACATCAATCGAAGTAGAACACTTTATCAAGGAAGCCTCAACAGCATGTTCTTTCGGTGCAAGTTCTCCAATGGGGACTGGGGCATCCGATGTTTTTACTGGAGAGTCGGGGACTTCATGAGGTTAGGTAGAACGAGAAGGGTGCAAAAGCCCGTACTGGTGCAGAAATTCATCTTTAAGCAAAAACTTAATACTTCTTTCTTCAACCGGCACGGCACGTAATATATCAAAAGTCGTTTTGTGATTGGGATTTCTAGAGGGAGGAGGAATGCTGTAAAAGAAAAGAATGAAGTTAGCACTTAACAATTCGGATCTTGAAAATCTGAAATGGAAAAAACGGGGATGGGCAATCTACTTCCTTTTCTCCAGATGGCATAAAACCCTAGAGGACAGCAGACGAAGAAGAATTGATTCAGAAAGCCATAAGCGCTTTCGGAAAGATCAGTAATAAGTTTACGATTTCTGGCACTTCTCACGAGTATAAAGGAGGGGTGGTCTTTATTCTTTGCAAATGAGCATAAGTAGCAAATTTCTTTGAAGCTCGGAAGACGGTTAAGTGTCCTCCTGAATAAAACACACAATCCCATCAGGATGGTGTAGCCATTGGGATGTAGTTGAAAGGGAGAGATGGTTAGCCGAAAAAGGAGTTGATGAAGAAATTCATTGAAAGGAGGAATGGCACCACAAAGGCACATCTGACGGTTGACGGCGACAAAACCAAGAGGTTGCCGGTCGGCAGTATCATTTGGGCCAGGAAATCTATCATCCGCTTCGGAGATCCCAAATTGAATACTTAATTGATTGAATGTTCGTTGACTCAGGGTAGTTGGAGTTCTCTCCGGAGGATCAACCAATGGGTCGTCTATCGTGAAGACTCCTTCAGATTGCTCGATTATCTCTTCTTGAGAAGACATTCTACACAAGGAACCGGATATTTAAATGTGAAGGTGCATGTTTCCTAAATGTGTGAAGTGTTGTGTAAAACTAACGAAGTGACAAGCAAGTATAACTGGAATTAAATTAATAAACATACGACAATTGTAAAATTTCAGGACTTGTCGCCTTAAGTCCAAATGCACGTACAATATTGATGCAAACAAATCGGCTTTAGTTGATTAAAATTGCTTTACCACTTCACTTGAATTTGTTGGTTCACAGCATTTCATATGATTTCTTTAAGTTGATTATATTCTATCGACTAATCTGTCATTCGATGTGGGCTATCAGTGGCAGTATATTCGTCCCATTTTTCTCCAAATGTTGTGTTTAACAGGTCATTAGCATTAAAGTTAGTGTAGTCTGTAAAGGAGTGCAGCAAAGTTCAAACGATTACAAATTCAGGTAATTCATTCCGGCAATTCAAGTTGAGAATTCAAGTCGAAATTATGCTTCAAGGCAGGCAAAGCATTTTTAAACTAAGTGTTAGCTCATCCGCGACCTAAATGCTACGTTGCGAGTTGACCTAGGCTATTAATTCCTTAAGTTGTAATGCACATGAAGGAAAAAGCCTCAAGTCGAAATAACACAAATTTCTCTAAGACCTAGCTCGGCTACGACCTAAAACTAGTGTCGTTGATGGTTAAGTCATTTAATTACTAGGTCGTTCTACTTTAAGCCCTATGTTGTTTAAACATGATAAGTCACGAGGAAGGAAGGTCGCAAGCACGCTAGGTCACAAGCGAATTGGGTCGCATGGTTCACATCCAAACTTTCGAGCCGTAAGTCGCTCGACAGCTCTCCTCAACCCATTAAGCTTTTCTCCACTTACCAAACCGCCTAACTTCCATAACTCGCTAATCTGTTAACCCAGCAACCTGTTAGCCACTGTACACCAAAAATCCACCATCTCCCCATATCGTAAAATCACCCAAAGCCAATAGAAATCACTTTGGATCCATCACAAACCCGACCTACTGTTGTCCTCTCGTGAGTTACAGCAACAATGTGTCCAAAAACGATCACAAATTAATCATAACATGATCCATGGTGGAATTCGAAATGCAAAATCGGGGAAGGGTTGAAAATTAGGGGATTCAGGATTCGACGGCGATCGTAGATTGGAACAAAGGTCAATTTCACTTACACGATGTTATGGCAAGGAGGAATCGACGGCCTGATAGTTCGAGTTCACGTTTGATGAGCTTGGAAGATCGTTAGTGGTGGAGTGAACTGTTGAAGCAGTTTAGTAAAGACGAATCAGCGAGCCAACGGTTTATATGGGGCAAAAGATAAAGAGGTGAACGGGCATGCGGGCTATCAAATCCCTTAAGTCGCTTACGACCTAATCAAGCCTTTAAGTCGCTTGCGACCTAGCGACTCAGGAGGGAACAAGTTAATGGATATCGAGCACACGACCTAACTCTTAGGCGTATATATCGAGGGGCAAATGTTAACTCTCTTTCATCAATGACCCAACGAGCCAACGAGCTAACAGGAAGCGGTCCTAGCGACCTAAGAATGAAGCGTTCCTAGCGACCTAAGAATGAAGCGGGCCTAGCGACCTAAGAAAAGCGGTCCTAGCGACCTAAGAATGAAGCGGTCCAGGCGACCTAAGAATGAAGCAGTCCTAGCGACCTAAGAAGATCAGCGATCCACGAGTTAAAGCATAGAGCGATTTAGAGCGGCCCCGACCTAAGAATCTACGACCCTAACTACCTAAATGGGCTAAGCGACTTACTGGTCCAATGACCTAACGTGTTAGCAATTTATGACCTAACGGGTTAAGGCAGTACAAGACCACATGCCTCTTCATAAGGTCGCTCACGACCTAAACAAGGCCGAGACAGCTCCATAAGTCGCTGCATCATATGGCATCCCTCTCCTAGGTCGCTCCAATCACTCAGAAGAGATCAGCAACCTATCCTAGGTCGCGTGCAACTTGCTGACCCACTCAGGAGAAGCCAAGTGCAACTAGAATGGGCCGTAGCTCATTTCCTTTAGGTCGCAACCTTCGACCTACGACCTACTTTAGGTCGCAACCCCTCGACCTACGATCTACGACCTAATTCCGAGCTCACCCTATAAATACGACACTAACTCCAACATGGAGGGGATCTTTTGGCTCATTCTTGGAACATCGACACTCTGCTGAATTCTCGACTCATTCGACACTTCGAACACTAAAGGCATCTCAACTAACTTCAAGAGGAAATCTAACACAATCAACATGGATTTAAAGAATTCTTCTACGTCGAAGTCCTAGTTGTTTGGTTCATCTGTATTGTAAATGAGGATTGTTGTAAGTTGTAATTGATTCAGTAATAAAGAGGATTAAAGTGGACGTAGGCTTAATCTAAGTCCTAGTTGTAAGTTGTAATTGATTCAGTAATAAAGAGGATTAAATTTGAATTTTTTATTTAAGTGGTTAAAATTGATACCTCGAATTTTTGAAATCTTTTAATAATTATATTCACGTTGTACACTTGATAGGAGATGGAAAATCCCGTAACATCTCTGAAGCCATTGCACTCACATTTTCTTTTAGGTTAATCTAATTTACATAAGATCTTTTAGTTCTGACTCGAGTGTTTTGTTTTCATTACGCTCGGGTCAGCCTGGGTTTTCAGTGTTGAAGACTAATTCTGGTATACGAAGATGAAGTTCGGTATATTATTGCTATTTATTATTCCACTACATTCTGTGTTCTGCTGTAATATTTGTTTATTTATGATGTATGTATAACTATGATTTAAATTTGTAAAAGGGTAATCAAATGTTATTTGTAAAACAGCTTCATGAACTATTTATTTGATTATTATATTTTGTCGTTCCGCCGCGAGATTCTGTGTTTTGTTTTTTTTTCTCTCTTCTTTTTCTTATTTACTCCATTAACAATCCTCCCTTTTGAATGATTTGAATCAGACATGTGTGGTTTATTGTCGATTTAAACTTTCCAAAAAGGTGGTTCGTTACAATGTTCGTGTTCACGTGCGGGCGTGTCTTACGAGATACTTTTGTTTTGATAAAGGAAAAGTTTGGTGATTTAATAAGTTCAGTTGAGTGTGTTTCTCATGCTGGTTTACCAGACTGATCCGGGCGTTCTTCCCTTTCAATGCTCGGGTCAGACCGAGTATATTTACAGGTTCAGATTTGGTGCTTTTGGAGATTCAACAGGAGAGTTGGAGATCTTCATTTTGTATACACGTATTTGTTTATGTCCACTGCTTAGTTGTGTATTATCGTCTTTGTTAGAAAAAGTTATTATAACTGTCCAGGCTGACGATTAGTGATTGATTGTTGAACACTAATTGATGTAAATATATATAGTTTCTATTTTGTAAAAATCATTGATATGATATTATATGTTTTCCGCTGCGATGTGAGATTTTGTATTGTTTTGTTCTCTGTTCTCTCTTTCTTCACTTCTCTTCTTCTCTCTTCTTTTCTTTCTCTTGACTTTCCGTCAGTCTGTGCTTTTTGAGTCGGACATGTGTGGTTTATTGTCGATTCAATAGGTACGGATTTGCAGATCATCACATTTGGTATCAGAGCTTAGATTTTGTATATTCCTAGGCTTTGATATGTACTTATTCCCTAGATTGAGTTTGAGTATATTATATATACAAGCGCGTATTTGTTAGTGAATATAAAATAGTTTATATTGTGTTTACTTATCAGTTGAGTAGTTTGTGAATTTTGATCGGTATGTGGGATGCCATTTTATCGATAGGGATTTCTAAACACTTAAATGAGGCAAGTCGATATAGTATTATTTTAAATTGAGTAAATGAAATAATTTTACCTCAATTATATTTTATATATGAAGGGGACAATTTTTCAAAAACTATCGAAGTGTATATAAATTGATTTTTAGTTGTTGAAAATGTAAATATTTATAAGTTAATAAAAACTGTTTGAATAATCGAAATAAAAACAATAATTGTAAAAGAATAAATTATATTAGCTAATGGATTATAAAGTATGGAATTATTATTAATATGATCTACAAATGTGAAATAATCTTATATACACGAAATGAAACTAAATGAGTATATTTATAAATATGAGTTATAAATAAAAATGAATTTGAACTAAAAAATTGAAAATATGAATCCTATTGATTTTGAAAGTTGTTTTTCAAAGTTAAAGAGGTTATATTATTATAACTCTAAATAAGATAAATAAATTTGGAATGAATCCTATATAATTAAAGTAAAATAGTGAAATTATATAAGTATAAATTTGTAAATGTGATTTATAAATATAAAGGAAATTTTAAAAAGAACATAAAGCACTGAATTCACTACTGTTGCTGGGAATAATAAGGGTGGTGACTGCAGCATCAGCAGTATCATTTTTGAGTTCCTGTGTAATTGATTTGCTACCATAGAAAATTGAAATTTAAGTTTGTTTTGATAAACAAAATTGAATTTAAAATCAAGTTGAAATTGATGAATATAAGTACAATGAGTTTTGTACTTATAATATAAAGAAAAAAAGTAACTTTGGTAAAGTTAAAGAAATTTGAGTTAGCATAATAAAATATATGATCTGAAATTTAACTAAAGAAAGGTTAAATAAATTGAATTGGATTTGAACCAGATTTGATAAGTTATTGGAATGAAAATTAAACGTAAGGGGTAAGTGATTATATAATATGAATTTGAAAGTTTACATAAATAAATTGTATAACTTATAGAGTGAGAAAATGTAAGTAAAATCAAATATTAAAATGGCCGACAATTTTGTAAAGAAAAACAAAATCTAATTTTGAATAGTGATATGAAATTGACTTAAGTAAAAGTTAAATAAAATAGAATCTGAATTAAATTAGAAGTGAACTTAAGTTGTATAGTGAAAGTAAATGCAAATGAGAGTGAATGAAATTTAACTTAAGTGATGTTGAATGAAGTTTATTTGATATCAAAATGAATTAATAAAATGAATATGCAAAGTAAAGTAGAATAATAAGAAATTAATGAACTGAAGTAGTAAATGAATATGAATTTGGGTTATATAATAAAATTCAACTTTAGTTGTATAATGAATTAACAATTGAATAATTGAATGAGAGTCAATTAGATATTAAACCAATTGAAATGAAAAGTGTTAAACCAAATTGAATGTAAGCGAGTTAAATAAATTGGTTATGTTGGATGTGCATTGGTTGTCAGATGGATGTTAGTTGATTGAATAGAAAATTCATATGAAATTGAAAGCTATAAATAATTGAAACCAAATTGGAAGTTAAGTGAATCTAAATAGAATTGAATTTGATTTGATTTGGGAATAAACTAAAGTGAATGTAAATTAGTGAATGTAAACTAATTGAATTTGGATAAATGGATGTTAGTAAAATCCAGTGTTAATGAAACAAATGTGATTTAATTGAAAACCAATTCAATGAATATTAATGGGAAATAAATTTATATTGATTTGGTTATGGATTGATTGGATAGGTAATGGTTTGTTGGATGTTTGTTGGATGATAGTTGTACGATGGTTGGATTTGTTGCTTGTGATTGCATATGCTATATTTGCATATATAGTTGTTGTATTGGTCTATGTTGTATATTAATATTACTTTCATATATACATGTTTCTCATTTTTTTATTTAGTATTTAGTAGGTGCGGATGGCTCTTGCTTTGCATTTAGAGCTTGCTTTCGCGCTATATTAGTCGTATATGCTCACTAATAATATATAAGGTACATGTCTCGGATTACATATCATACTTTTATATTTTTTCCCTACAGGTTGCCTCATCCTCGGAGATGAGATGTATATTTGTGATATATATATATATATATATATATATATATATATATATATATATATATATATTGTGATCCAACTACGACCGAACAACGCAAAGGAGAGGCTGGCGAATTTCTTTGGAAATTTAAGGCGTTAGAAAAATATTGAGAATTTTGGAAAAAAAATTGATAACTATAATTTTGATATTGAGTTAAAAGTAAAATGATATTAGTAGGTTTTGAAAAGATAACTAAGTATGGATTTGAAAACTTAGAAAAGTTTTATATGAAGTTTAACTAATGGATTGTGGAAAAGTTTAAATGTTTAAATAATTTTTATATCTAGTTTGAACAAATTGTTTTGAAAAGATAATTGATTTTGTGACTTTTTCTTACTTGATAGTTTCGGAGACGAAATTCTTTTAAGTAGGGGAGAATATAACAACCCAAAATTTTAGTCATCCGAAATTCGAATATTTAATTAATTTTAAATATTCAAAAGTAAATTCTGTAAGTTGAATAACTTATATTTAGAATATCTTGATTTAAGTGGGTAATTAAATTATTAATTTAATATTTGAAATTGTGGAAATAATTGGAATTTGAATTTAATGTGAATGAAAATGATTTATAAAGTTGAATTAAATTCTATTTGAATTAGAATGATGTTAGAGAACTATAGAAATAGAATTAAAAGTTAATTTATAGAAATTGAATATTTTAATATTTAATTAACGTGTAAAAATAGCCATTTTTCATACGGTCTCAGATTTTGTCGAAACCAGTTTCATTGGAACCGTAATGGTATATTATTTTAGGATTTTAAATTTCATGTCAATCGAATTTACGGTTTAGTCGTGGCAAGCTGAAACGTGTAGAAATTTGTTTAAGTAAATTTTAATTTTAATAGTCGATTCGAAAATCTATCTTCCAAATACGATCGAATTGGCTCCCGATATATATTCCATTGTGTATGGAATAGGGGTAAAATATTATAAATGCCAGGCGACACGCTTTGTTTGGAGTTCAAAAAATTTCCGGATGAATAGTGCGCGTAAATTTTCTATATAAGGCCGAACTTTTTTATAATTTTCACAAAATCTAACTAGGGTTTCAAGCCAGCCGCCTCTAATATTTTCAATGGCCTAGAATTTCGAATCTCCTTCCCTCAAAATCTCTAAATCCATAAAGAATTAGCAAAATCTTTCAACTAAAACTTTGTAGAGATAGACGAGATCTTCGATCCATAACGTCGAGATTGGATTTCAAGCTATGGATCGACGGCGATTTGTGTTTAAACGCCGTGCGTTCTTGCACATTTCTCAAGGCCAGCACATGGCCGAGTTGCATGTGGTTGGAGCCGAAGGTGGGGCATGTGGTGGTCTTTCGAATGGAGGTGGCCGATCGTCGAAGTGGTCGCGAAAATTGATGGCAAGCGGCGGCAGATTGGGTTTGTTTGACCTTATGGTTGAACGTGAGGAAGAAGATGAGCATGTGGCCCAATGTGCAGAAGCAAAAAATCAACGGCTATGATTAAAAGCTAGGTTAAAAATAAAATAGAAAATTTAAATTAATTATCTTTTAATTCGTATAAACTTCTAAATATCATAGCTTTGTCATACGTGGTCCGTTTTTGACGAAACAAGTTGCATTGGGTCCATATTGACGAGCACTACATTTTAGAGCTGAATTGGAGTTTATAGGAACTAGTGTAAATTTTGGGTAAAATCAAACATTCTTTTAATTTTATTTGGATTAAAAGACTACAACTGCTATTGGAACCAAAGTGAGTACAACTCACTCTTTCTGCCTCACTGATATTTTTATATAAGTGAGAATAAATTTATTTTATGCTGATTTACGATTGTTTGGATGATATATGATATGTTATCTATATATATATATAATAGTATTTAGGTATATTCCTGCCTGTTGGAGTTGATGAGACCCTATACGTTCCCGTGTATGAGCGGATGACCTTTTGTATGCACGTCTACCTCGAAACGGACATTGTACACATATTCTAATCTGTATATTTGTTGCAGGTGACAAGTTGGTGGGATCCAACTGGATTCCTCACCAGTATTGGTTTTATTTACAGATATTGTGATATATGTTGTTATCATATGATATATGATGTTTTGGATGTCGTGATTGATGTATTTAGTGATGTTGCAGCATTAGGCCTATTTTTGGAAAATTAAAGTTTTTGAAGTGATGATTTCCAAATTGAAAAGGATTTTCACGTGATTTGGAAATATATAATTTTGAATTGTTAGGTAAATGGATTTATCTTAGATAAATAAGAGTTAAAATTTTTAAGTTATAAAAATTATGATTTTTGTGAAATAGAAGCAAAAATGTGATTTTTGAAATAGGGAGTTGATAAGTTTGTAAAATAATTAAAGTGAGATTTTGAATTTATTATAAATGTTTTATATATAAGATTTATAAAATTGGATTTTTTATAAATCGAAATAATGGAATTATAAAGGAGTTTTTGTAAATGTTAAAATGGAGTTATAAATGGATTTTATAAGTGAATAAGATTTACGAATTATGAAGTTATAAAATGAATGGATTCTGTAAAATAAATGATTTGTAAGTAATTAACTTATAAATTGGATTTTGGCGGGTAAATGAGTTATATGTGGAAAATATTATTAAAGGGAATTTATAAATTGATGTTTTTATAAAATAGAAATGAAATTTATAAAAATTGTTTTACAAATCCAGAATCAATTGATTATGATAAACTAGATTAGAAGTTTATTTAAGGAATTTCTTCCACGATTTTGGACAGTGGATAATCCTTTAAATTGAATGTGCAATAGTAATGAATTTGGTAAGAGCATTATATTCATGATTTTCGATAGTGAATAATATATTAAATAAAATGGATATTTTCAAACTTATTTTTCCGTACCGATTTAAACTGACTTTTTACCACACTTGTCAGCCAATCGCACGGGAAGACAGATAGTGAAAGAAAGAAAGAAAGAAGGTAGAAGATAGAAAGAAGATAGAAGAAAGTAGAATAATTCAGAATCTCACAGCGGAACGAATAATCTATAACATAAACAAGTCTTTACATGAAACAAAAACTGTTGCATTAATAACTTATACAGACTTCAAACAGAGATTACATCCATTCAGCATGGAAAGTTATAACAATATGCCCTTACAACTTGCCGACAACACAACCCATTTTGACGGAATATAAGCATCTACGTGAATATGTCTCCTGTTTCCAACTCCTCTCCTGAAGCTTCCAGTCTTCCAGCTAAACCTAGAAATATGCTCGGTCTGACTCGAGCATATAGGAAAAACACCACGCCCAGGTCAGTCTAGTTAACCAGCGTGAGAAACACACTCAACTTGATTTGTTAAAGTTTCAAAATCCTTTGAAATCAAAGGTATCTCGTAAGACTACGCCACAAATAAACATCTCAGTATTTTACCTTACGATAACCAAAACATTTCTTATCAAAATCCTCTAATGTTATAATAGTGTCTAAGTACAAATACTTATTCAGATAGCCGAAATTGTTACATTCATTAAATTCCAGCAATACTAGGTTCTATAATCAAACCGTAAAGGCACGTATGGAGAATGGATTTCCATCAATAGCATGGCTACTGGGTACCGCCCGTCACAGTACGTGGTCTAGATCACCGTACCAACGATCCACCCTGATCTCCTGCTACACAAGACCGGAGCTACCCCTTACTGGATAGTCTGAATAATATCACCCCGCGGTTGGGATCAGCAACCGCCCACACAGCCGAATAAAAGGGACTTCTAGACAGGGATGACCTTATCGTAATTAGTTGCAAGCCACTTAGCCTTGCGTGCACCTACCCTGTTTTAGCCATTCCCGGTTGATGAGGCTCGAGGCTATGCGTTACCTTTTAGAACATATCTCACTTGGAATGCTCATCGTCCTCCTGACGATATTCTGAAAGCATTCAATCATACAAGTCCGTTCCGGGTCCAAACGGAACCGAAGGCACTACTCCTACTACATCCATTTTGAAATCACCCTTAGGATTAGTAGCGATTAGCCCTTGCACTTCACTGCTCCATCTTCGACTCCAATCTCTTGTCTTCATCACGAAAATGTACTCGTTGGATCGAAGTGGTTTTTGGATTACAAATCAGATGTCGGTCACTTCAAAACAACGTTCGCTATTTCTCGGTAAACTCAACCCTGGTTCTTTAGGAAATATATCGACGGAAATAAGATCAAAGTTCACCTCCTAACCGTCAGAGGACGGGTTTCCTTATAATCGTCCTAGAGAACAAACGAGTTCATACATACGGTATAGCACCTCGAAACAACCCTTAGGATTAGTAGTGATTAGCCCTTGCATTTCACTTCTCCATCTTCGACTCCAAGCTCTTGTCTTCATCATGAAAACGTACTCATTGGATCGAAGAGGTTTTCGGATAACAAATCTGATCCCGGTCTCTTCGAAACAACGTTCGCTATTTCTTGGTAAACTCAACCCCGGTTCTTTTGGAAATATATCGACGAAAATAAGATCGGAATTCACCTCCTAACTGTTAGTCAAAGGGTTTCCTTATAATCGTCCTAGAGAACAAATGAGTTCAACTGTACGGTATAGCACCTCGAAATGTAACCGTACCATATAATTCCCGAGTTTCCTCTAGATATTTCCAAAGTTAAGTTTTTGTCCAGATTTGATAGTCGGCTATTTAACTATCAAACTAATCAATCAAGTCAACCAAGTTTATTTCCCATTGCAACCATTAAGCCTTATTCAAATTAAAATCCCAATAGATTAAAATTTACTAAATCAACAGCGTAAGCTTATTTCACTGGGTAAATATATTTACGAAACCATTCTTTCCAAAATCATACTTATAAAGTTTCAAATAAATTTCCCAAGTTTTTATTAAATAAAATACTCTTTATAAAAGTTTACTATACAATATATCATTTAAAACATCATTAATATTTAATAGATTTATCTTGAAGAAAATATACCTAAATACTAATTCCTCTAAATTAAAAATTAACTTTTAAATACTAAAAAAAATGGTTTTTATACTTGAAATAATTTAAATAATTCCTAAATTAAATAGAAATTTATACCTTTATAAAGATTTCCAAAAATAATAAATTAACTACTTTTGACATTTCCAAAATATTCATTAGTCCTTTTCAAAACGTCATTAAAAATAATACTCATTTTTAAAAAAAATTAGTTCAAAGTCAACCCAAACCAAAAAAAGGCTTAACAGTCCCAACGGTACTTATCAAGCTACAATTCAATTTTAATCACAATTTAGCATGACAATACAGATATTTAATATTAATCAGCTTCCATAGATTGATTCACATCATACATTCTAGTATAACAAACAGGCAAATAAACAAATGTATGCATGAGAAGCAGATCAGAGATTTATCATTACTAGTCGATATTTACAAAAATCATACAGAAAATATGTTAGGGTGATGGTTCATACTACCTACAGAAGATAAATTAAATAATTAGCGGAATGGTGCTTGTTTCCGCTGACCAGATGTCAAGCAGTTTGAATAATCAATAATTAACTCATTTATTTTATCGGGGAAACAATTTAACAGATAGGCCGTAAGAATTATACGACGGCATTTATTTCTAATCGGTAATTAAATTTCTGTATGCACAAGCTTGTGGTAAAATTCCACTTGTTTAACTTGACAACGGACCATACGACGGCATAATATCCGTCGATACGAACCATCTACTGAATTACACTTTATTTTATTTAACATTTGGGATTAAATATATAAAATCGCTTAAGACCTTTGATTAATTTAAAGGTTTAAAACATTTTAATTTCCTTAATCATCTGCTTAATCACACTTCAAATTTATTTAAATAAAACTCAGGAATTCATTTAAGCAATGGACATATAATAAAATTATTTTTTAAATTTAATTAATTTAAGATAAAAATAATTTATCCATATGACCTTAACTAAATAACCTTAAAGTAAAACAAGTTTCTTTTTTTTATTTCCTTTGTCTATATTAAAAACTTATATAAAACTTTTAATATTAAAGAGAATTGGTTTAAAACATTTACTTTGGTCAACTTGCCTATTACATGCTTGGGAAGACTAGTGGTTCCGGTTTACTTTTACTTTATAACTATGCTTTTATTTTAATCCTATTTTACATTTCAAAGGTCAAACGAGTCAAAGCCCAAAACTTAAATAACTTAAAAAAACAACCCGCCCTCTTTCCTTCCTCCGTCCCCCTTCTTCTCTCTTATTTCCAGTACTAACATCCTCCCTTTCTCTATTACTAAACCCGCGCAACAAATCGGAAAAGAAATCGACTCCGATCAACTCGATAACTTCCAACACGATCATCGAATCAATCAATTGCCGCAACCCAAAATCTAGTTTGCACCAATTCTCCCCGCCTTTCCCAAATCCTACCATAGCCGAGCATCGCGTGCACACGGTGCACGTGCATAATCGTTCCGATGCCAACCCCGACATCATGAACTCCTGAACCGATGCCCCTTCCTCCCCTGGTCACCATCGCCACCTCGACGAAGCCCCGAACTCACTCTCTCGAAAAATAACCCTTCAGCGCGAACCATCGAAACACCGAAGCCTAAACATCGTCGAACTGCTCTCGCCGTACACCCCTGATCCCAGCACTTCCTCCACCAATCGAAAGCACTACCATTGCACTTCCTTTTTGCTAAACTTCGATTGCCTCGGACATGCCTTCCCTTCCCAATACCTTCGCGTTCCCACCGTAGCTGAAGTTTCACTTAAAACCTAAAATCAATCGCTCAACCCAATCCAACCTTATTCCAACAAATGGCCACGGTCGAGCTCTCCAACATCCCCATGCGCACCTCCTAGCATCACCGCCTCGATGCCTCCGCCATCCATGATGGTGAAATTAATTTTTAAACAAAAACTGGTCATCTTTAAATTTCCTACGTTATAGACTACTTAATATCATAATTTTTCTTCTAAAAATCCTATTTCCATAAAAGGATCTTGATTGCATGCTTGAATTCCTGTTTTTAAAATGTTGAATTTTCACTAAACTTGGTTACCCACTGTAAAACTTAGCACTAGATAACTACACAACAGAAACCATTCACAGAATTATTTTTAACTTAAACTACACACAAAAATAAACATTAACTTTACCACATCCACCAATTTGAATTAAAATTAGAGATATAAATTTGTGAAATTGGGATAGGTATAAATACTTTGTTGTAATAGAGCAGCAAGTCAATTTATTTCCAGGTTTTAAAATTAAGTTTCTCACCTTCCACATATTTGATTCAAGAGGCTTAAGTTGAAATTAAAAATCTTCAATCTGATCTCCTAAAAACTTGCTTCTGGATTCTGATGGCTTGAATCTTTAAACAGAGAATGTTCTTTACCCTACTTTATTTCCAGACTTAGTTACAGAGTAAATTTTGTTTTGCTTAAACTCTTTGCTTACAGTTTTTTTTTGAACAGAGGATATATTTTCTTAATTCACAGGCTTGAACTAAAAACAACTCATACCCAAATGTACCTATATATGTACATGCTCACAATATCTGGATGATGGATTTGGAATGAAGTTTTGGAGGCTGGAATTGATATCTGCTTTTTGATGAGAGAAAATTGAAAATAATTTAGGTGATCATTACTTCATTTGACCAGGTGATTTTTTCCAGATGTTAATTTATTTACCGATCAAAAATCTTTTCCTTATTTACACTTTGTTTTGCTTGACTCAAACCAGGTTTTGTTTACCTGTTTTCTTTTTACTGCTTATCTACAAGACTTAAAATCTTTTCTTATTATTTTCTATATATCATATAATAATTAAAGTATATATATGCATACTTATGATGTTGGACAGCCTATAGTTATTGCCTTTGACAAGGTTAATGTTTGCATTTTGGCTCTACATACATCTATACAATTTTAAACCAAATGAAACTTTGTTATTTAAATAAAATAACATTCTATACAAAACATCTCTTAGTCAACAAGTCTTTATATATATGTGTGTGTGTGTGTGTGTGTGGTGTGTTATTTAAAACGAGAACTATAAAGTGGTTAAGAACAACTTTTAAGCCTTCATATATATATGTGTGTGTGTGTGTGTGTGTGTGTGTGTGTGTATGTGACCGTATATACTTTTCTTTTCATATTTATTTCATCATTGATAATATAGAAATATATTACTTTTTAATAAACTAAATTCATTTGATATATATATATATATATATATATATATATTCCCATGAATACTTATGTGATTCTTATTCACACTATTTTAGTTTATAACGTAACATTTTTATTTATTTATAAATATTATAAATTCTCCCTCTGAACTTATCTCTACATATATATAACTTTTCTTATCCACGGTGTATATATATATTATTTTAGGAAAAGTTCAACTTAAAACTCTTTTATTTAATATATATATTATATTTTTCATATGCCCAAAATTAAAAATATCCTCTTTTACTTTATTTTCTATTTATTGCTATGAATTCTATCCACATTATGAATACATATAAATTTTATTATCCTTATATGTAAAAGTGTAAGCATATGAATTTTCCAATTAAATCAATTCTCTAATTTATTTTATCTTTGAAACGAAATATACATTTATTATTTTATCTTTTAAACAAAATATACATATATAAGAAATTTCCATTTAATCAATCTCCTATTTTAATATAAATCTAAAAATTCAAATTATATTGGTCTTGGAAAATTTGTATATTATTATCAGTTGTTGATTAACGGAAATTTTTGTATATTAAAATATCATATTATTGAATATTACAAATTAATATTCACAACTCGGAATGTCAAAAATCCTGGGTCGTTACATTCCTTCCCCCTTAAAAGAATTTCGTTCCCGAAATTCCATAGCTAAGTTAGTAAAACTATCCACACATATTAGAACTGATTAATAACAACCCATACTACACCAGTAAATACATAGATTTCACACACACACACACACACACACATATGTATAGATATATCAACAATATACATTACATCTAGTTCCATCCAGAATATTCCTACTAGTGCTACCATCAACTACACAGACATACATATATACAGATATATATCGTCCTACCGAACATTAATAAGATGCTTACAGAATTACACCTAACAACCATGATGTCCAAGGGTCATAGATACATACAAAAAGGCATACACTTCCTAGGAATGCAAACCAACACTTACTATGGACTCCTACTACCTGAGTACTCCCCTTTGGGTCTCGACAATTCCATGGACTCCACATCACTGTCCGGAACCCATACAATCACTGGACTAGGCTCTCTCTGGTGGAAATCTTCATCAGCAACTGGCTCCTCAACAACTTAACCTATCTCCCAAATGATTGCGTCGTCATTTTCCGATTCAAGATCTTCCTCTACTTCAAACTCTTCCTTGTCACTAAACTCATCATCTTCACCATCGACTTCAAACTCTTCTTCATTGTCGAATTCCTCCTCGGGGTCTTCTTCCTGAGGCTGAGGCTGAGGTTGCTCGACGGGCTCTACCGGCTCCTCCAGCTCTTCCTCATATAATGATGGCTCGTTAAGATCCGCCCGAATTCTCCTGACCAAGTCATAATCACCATCCCTCCTAACCCTAGCCAGTGCTCCACCTCGGCTGATGCAACGGGTTCTCTACAATCAATACCAAAACCCACAAGTGAGATCCTCGGTTTCAGAATGCTATAGGCTAAAGAGTACATATCTATGTTCACACTTCAAACATCTCCCCTTTTAAATTTCTATTACTCGAAATTTACAAAATCAATTTTCCTAAAAAATAATTTAAGTATATATTTTTGAAAGTGATTATAAGGTAGAGAAATATATATAAATATATACATATAATAATACACTAAGTTTATAAACAATTTATTTTTTTCAATTTGTGGACCTATATATGTATATATGTATATGTATATAAAGTAAAGTATTATAAGGTTTTAAATCCTCAAATATCTCTTTTTTTAGAAATCCATTATTATAAAATTATCTTCAATGGTGGGAAATTTTCCTAAAATATTAGTTTAAAATTTTTCCAAATTCCTTTAGTAACTCAAATTCAGTAAAAATCCATTTTTCCTAAATTCATATCCTAAAAGTTCCACATCTCTAAGGGCATACTCAAATCAAAAAGGATAATAAATGAAAATACTCAAGGTTGACGGCTAAGACCACTCAAGTACTAGATGATGAATTATAATCATCACAACCAATCATTTTAAATACCACATATTTAAAAATCATTCCTTTTATATAGAAAAATATATTCTGGGTAAAAATTATTTCATCTATCCCCTTAAAAACAATATTTTGTCCGTTGGTCTTGTTCAAGTTTTTAGAGATTCCTACCAATAACGTTACCTACTCGTATTGAGCAGAATCCATATGCCACTCAACCGATCAATTAACACAATATATAAAACCATTTTTATATAACTAGCAAATACGCGCTCTCATATATATATATACACACATACACACACACGCACACTCATACTCAATCAGGTTGCTACTGGCCTTATTTCTAATGAGCAACCCACCCAAACCTAGGTATTCGCTCAAACTAGGCTCCGATACAACAATGTCACAACCCATTTTTCCTTACCGATTTAAACTGACTTTTTACCACACTTGTCGGCCAATCACATGGGAAGACGGATAGTGAAAGAAAGAAAGAAGGTAGAAGATAGAAAGAAGATAGAAGAAAATAGAACAATTCAGAATCTCGCAGTGGAACGAATAATCTATAATATAAACAAGCCTTTACATGAAACAAAAACTGTTGCTTTAATAACTTATACAGACTTCAATCAGAGTTTACATCCATTAAGCACAGACAGTTATAACAATCTGCCCTTAAAACTTGCTGACAACACAACCCACTTCAACGGAATATAATCATCTACATGAATACGTCTCCTGTTTCTAGCTCCTCTCCTGAAGCTTCCAGTCTTCCAGCCTATGCTCGGTCTGACCCGAGCATATAGGAAAAACACTACGCCCGGGTCAGTCTGGTAAACCAGTGTGAGAAACACACTCAACTTGATTTATTAAAGTTTCAAAATCCTTTGAAATCAAGGGTATCTCGTAAGATCATGCCACAAATAAACATGTCGGGTTTTACCTTACGATAACCAAAACATTTCTTATCAAAATCCTCTAATATTATAATAGTGTCTAAGTATTAATGCTTATTCAGATAACTGAAATTGTTACATTCATTAAATTCTAGCAATACTAGGTTCTACAATCAAAACCGTAAAGGCACGTAGGGAGAATGGATATCCATCAATCGTAGGGCTATTGTTGTACCGCCTGTCACAGTACGTGGTCTAGATCACCGTACCGAGGATCACCCTGATCCCCTGCTATACAAGACCGGAGCTACCCCTTATTGGATAGTCCAAATAAGATCACCCCGCGCTTGGCATCAGCAACCGCCCACACAGCCGAATAAAAGGGACATCTAGACAGGGATGACCTTATCCTAATTTGTTGCTATCCACTTAGCCTTGCATGCACCTCCTATGTTTTAGCCATTCCCGGTTGATGAGGCTCGAGGCTATGCGTTACCTTTTAGAACACATCTCACTTGGAATGCTCATCATCCTCCTGATGAAGTTCTGAAAGCATTCATCCATACAAGTCCGTTCCAGGTCCGAACGGAACCGAAGGCACTACTCCTACTACATCCATTTTGGAATCACCCTCAGGATTAGTAGTGATTAGACCTTGCATTTCACTGCTCCATCTTCGACTCCATGCTCTTGTCTTCATCACGAAAACGTACACGTTGGATCGAAGTGGTTTTCGGATAACAAATCTGATCCCGGTTTCTTTGAAACAACGTTTGCTATTTTTCGGTAAACTCAACCCCGGTTCTTTAGGGAATATATCGACGAAAATAAGATCGGAATTCACCTCCTAATCGTTAGTGGAAGGGTTTCCTTATAATCGTCCTAGAGAACAAATGAGTTCATACGTACGGTATAGCACCTCGAAATGTAACCGTACCATATAATTCCCCAGTTTCCTCTAGATATTTCCAAAGTTAAGTTTTTGTCCAGATTTGATAGTCGGCTATTTAACTATCAAAATAATCAATCAATTCATCCAAGTTTATTTCCCATTGCAACCATTAAGCCTTATTCAAATTAAAATCCTAATAGATTAAAATTTACTAAATCAACAGCGTAAGCTTATTTCACTGGGTAAATATAGTCACGAAACCATTCTTTCCAAAATCATACTTATAAAGTTTCAAATAAATTTCCTAAGGTTTTATTAAATAAAATACTCTTTATAAAAGTTTACTATACAATATATCATTTAAAACATCATTAATATTTAATAGATTTATCTTGAAGAATATATGCTTAAATACTAATTCCTCTAAATTAAAAATTAACTTTTAAATGCTAAAAAAATAGTTTTTATACTTGAAATAATTTAAATAATTCCAAACATAAATAGAAATTTATACCTTTATAAAGATTTCCAAAAATAATAAATTAACTACTTTTGACATTTCCAAAATATTTATCGGTCCTTTTCAAAACGTCGTTAAAAATAATACTCATTTTAAAACAAACTTAGTTCAAAGTCAACCCAAACCAGAAAAAGGCTTAACAGTCCCAACGATACTTATCAAGCTACAATTCAATTTCAATCACAGTCTAGCATGACAATACAAATATTTAATGTTAATCAGCTTCCATAGATTGATTCACATCATACATTCTAATATAATTAACAAGCAAATAAACAAATGTATGCATGAGAAGCAGATCAGAGATTTATCATTACTAGTAAATATTTACAACAAGTATATAGAAAATATGTCAAAGTGATGGCTTATACTACCCACAGAAGATAAATTAAATCATTATCGGAATGGTGTTTTTTTCCGCTGACCAAATGTGAAGTAGTTTGAATAATCAATAATTAACTCATTTATTTGTTTGGGAAACAACTTAATAGATAGGCCGTAAAAATTATACGACGGCATTTATTTCTAATCGGTAATTAAATTTCTGTATGCACAAGCTTGTGGTAAAATTCCACTTGTTTAACTTGACAACGGATCATACGACGGCATAATATCCGTCGATACGAACCATCTACTTAATTACACTTTATTTTATTTAACATTTTGGATTAAATATATAAATCGCTTAAGACCTTTGACTAATTTAAAGGTTTAAAACATTTTAATT
Source organism: Allium cepa (assembly GCA_030765085.1). NCBI lineage: Eukaryota > Viridiplantae > Streptophyta > Magnoliopsida > Asparagales > Amaryllidaceae > Allium > Allium cepa. The sequence continues at coordinate 876,689,782 of CM060943.1, forward strand.
TCCTTAATCATCTGCTTAATCACACTTCAAATTTATTTAAATAAAACTCAGGAATTCATTTAAGCAATGGACATATAATAAAATTATTTTTTAAAATTAATTAATTTAAGATAAAAATAATTTATCCTTGCGACCTTAACTGAATAACCTTAAAGTAAAACAAGTTTCTTTTTTTATTTCCTTTGTCTTTATTAAAAACTTAAATAAAACATTTAATATTAAATAGAATTGGTTTAAAACATTTACTTTGGTCAACTTGCTTATTACATGCTTGGGAAGACTAGTTGTTCCGGTTTACTTTTACTTTATAGCTATGCTTTTATTTTAATCCTATTTTACATTTCAAAGGTCAAACAGGGCGAGGCAAAAAACTCAAATAACTTAAAAAAACAACCCGCCCTCTTTTCTTCCTCCGTCCCCCCAAACTCACTCTCTTGAAAAATAACCCTTCGGTGCAAACCATTGAAACACCGAAGCCCAAACATCGTCGAACTGCTCTCGCCGTACACCCCTGATCCTACCACCTCCTCCACCAATCGGAAGCACTTCCATTGCACTTCCTTTCTGCCAAATTTCGAGTGCCCCGGTCGCGCCTTTCCTTTCCAAAACCTCCGTATTCCCACCATAGCCGAAGCTTCACCTAAACCCTAAAATCAATCGCCCAACCCAATCCATACCTTATTCCAACAAATGGCCATGATCGAGCTCTCCACCATGCCCATGCGCACCTCCAAGCGTTGCCGTCCCCATGCCTCTGCCATCCATAGTGGTGAAATTAATTTTTAAACAGAAACTGGTCATCTTTAAATTTCCTACGTTATAGACTACTAAAAATCATAATTTTTCTTCTAAAAATCCTATTTCCATAAAAGGTCCTGATTGCATGCTCGAATTCCTGTTTTAAAATGTTGAATTTTCACTAAACTTGGTTACTCACTGTAAAACTTAGCTTTAGATAACTACACAACATAAACCATTCACAAAATTATTTTTAACTTAAACCACACACAAAAATAAACATTTACTTAGTTTACAACATCCACCTATTTGAATTAAAATTAGAGATATAAATTTTTGAAATTGGGATAGGTATAAATACTTTACTGTAACAGAGCGCCAAGTCAATTTATTTGCAGGTTTTAAAATTAAGTTTCTCACCTTCCATATATTTGATTCCAGCGGCTTAAGTTGAAATTGAAAATCTTCAATCTGAACTCCTGAAAACTGGCTTCTAGATTCTGGTGGCATAAATCTTTAAACAGAGAATGTTCTTTACCCTCCTCTATTTCCAAACTTAGTTACAGAGTAAATTTTTGTTTTGCTTAAACTCTTTGCTTACAGTTTTTTTTATTAAATATCAAAGGATATATTTTCTTAATCCACAGGCTTGAACTAAAAACAACTCAGACCCTAATGTACTTATATATATACAAGCTCACAATATCTGGATGATGGATTTGGAAAGTAGTTTTGGAGGTTGGAATTGATATCTGCTTTTTGATGAGAGAAAGTTGAAAAGAATTTAGCTGATCATTACTTCATTTGATCGGGTGATTTCTGCCAGATGTTAATTTATTTACTGATTAAAAATCTTTTTCTTATTTACCCTTTGTTTTGCTTGACTCAAACCAAGTTTTGTTAAACTGTTTTCTTTTTTACTTCTTATCTACAAGACTTAAAATCTTTTCTTATTATTTTATATATATATCATATAATACTTAAAGTATATATATTCATATTTATGATGTTGGACAGCCTATAGGTATTGCCTTTGACAAGGTTAATGTTTGCATTTTGGCTCTACATACTTTTATACAATTTTAAACCAAATGAAACTTTGTTATTTAAATAAAATAACATTCTATACAAAACATCTTTTGGTCAATAAATATATATATATATATATATATATATGTTATTTAAAACAAGAACTATAAAGTGGTTAAGAACAACTTTTAAGCCTTCATATGTGTGTGTGTGTGTGTGTGTGAGTGACCATATATACTTTCTTTTCATATTTATTTCATCGTTGGTAATATAGAAATATATTACTTTCTAATAAACTAAATTCATTTGATATATATATGGTTTTTCCCATCAATACTTATGTGATTCTTATTCACACTATTTTAGTTTATAACATAACATTTTTATTTATTTATAAATATTATAAATTTTCCCTTTGAACTTATCTCTACATATATATAACTTTTCTTATCCACGGTGTGTGTATATATTATTTTAGGAAAAGTTCAACTTAAAACTCTTTTATTTAATATATATATATATATATATATTATATTGTTCATATGCCCAAAATTAAAAATGTCCTCTTTTACCTTATTTTCTATTTATTGCTATGAATTCTATCCACATTATGATTACACATAAATTTTATTATCCATATATGTAAAAATGTATGCATATGAATTTTCCAATTAAATCAATTCTCTGATTTATTTTATCTTTAAAACAAAATGTACATTTATTATTTTATCTTTTAAACAAAATATACATATATAAGAAATTTCCATTTAACCAATCTTCTATTTTAATATAAATCTAAAAATTCAAATTATATTGGTCTTGGAAATTTATATATTATTATGAGTTGTTGATTAACGGGGATTTTTGTATCTTAAAATATCATATTATTGAATATAACAAATTAATATTCACAACTCGGAATGTCAAAAATCTTGGGTCGTTACAGATATTTTTGAAAAGTGATCTTTTAAATGGATTTAAATGGTTCGATGATGTTTTAAAATGTGTTAAGTATCGAATACATAGATTTCAACATTCATGGTTGAAATAGATGTTTTCGAGAAGTAGGAAATGATGGACTATAACACCATTGTTATAGTAAATGATTTTCGAAAGGTAATATTTTGTATAGTATATGAGATTTATATATCTATCTAAATTTTGAATCCCTATACTAGTGATTTTGGGTTGTCGTAACGATGTTTTACGCAACATTCGTTTTGTCCCAAATAAATATGTTTAAGAGAATGCTTTCCTTAAAGAATAAAATATATACTTAATCGTGATTTAACTATATGTAATATTTTCTAAGTGTTAAAAATAAAGAGAATTGTGAATCACTTATTATTAAATAAGTATATGGAAATGATCTCCAATATATAAAGTTGAAATGGTTTGAGAATATATCCTATTAAAGGTTATTTGAAGCGAATATTTGGCAAGTTATTTAATTAGTAAAAGATTAATTGAAAGGTCCTAGTGATTGTTTATGGTGCTAAATATTGGTTTGTTAGCTTTGATAGTTAAATAACCGACTATCAAATTTAGCCATTTTAGTTCCTTAACTTGATGTGGGAACTATGTAGTTGTACACTTAGTATGTAGCCTTCTGTGTTGGCTTGATTATCGTTTGTGTTGAAGATATTGATACGTATAGTGCCGAGTGTTACTCCAATCTATCAAGCTTCCTTCTTAGCCGAAGGTTAGCAAGATGAAAGTTGGAGACATGATAAGTCTATGAGACTTAGTTTCTGTGTGAGGTTAATAAATGCTTTTGCGTTGTTGGTGCAAGGAGACCGGGATCGATTTATTCGAAAACCACTTCGGACCAACATTTATGAATGATTGTGCAGGTTGGTTGTAATGATATTGATATTCAGGATTTTCATAGTGGAGGACTGCTTGTTGATCGTTTGGGGTTAAAATCCCAATATACATCGAGTAGTAGTCTCTTCGTCATGAAATATCCAATGCAAGGACTATTTGCTACTAATCCTAGGGATTTCCTGACAAGGTGTGGTAGGAAAGTACCTTTGATTTGTCCTGTTCCTGGACAACTTGAATGGATGTTTGTTTGACATTGCATTTTTAAAGATTACGTACATTGGTTTATAAAAACGTACATCAGTGGTGGCGGAGAAGGCAACTTCTCTTAGCTTAGCACCCATCTTGAGACGTATGAGCTTAAGGGTTGTATTTTTGTGAAAGGCAATTAGTATTCAACGGAAATGGCCATGTGGCATTCAAAGTGATGTGATTATGATATGTGAAAGGTAATCGTTACCTCAGGCATCATCAACCGGAAATGACCAAAACAGGGTTAGATGCAGCAAGGCTAAGTGGGTCGCTCCCAAGTAGGATATGATCATCCTCTTCTAGATATATCTTTACATGCTATGATGCCGTGTATTTGATCATTGTGGTTTGTATACTATGAGGGCCCTTGAAAAAGGTTTGTAACGACCGAAGGAAGACATATTCGATACTATCTAGTTATAGAGGTAGGCCAATCTTGTGTTGGTAGAGGAACTTTGTGATGGTTTCTCGAGACATCCATCTAGAGGTGTACCCATCGGAAGGTAGTCCCTTCACCTGGTCATTTGTATGGAAATCCAAACTCCACTACATACCTGCCATTTTGATTGTATTACCAATTTTGGGCTATATGATGGAATTTAATCAATGTAACAATTTTGGCTATGATTAATATTATTTGTATACTAGACACTAGTATAATATAAGATGATTTGATATGAAATGTTTTAGTTATCGTAAGGTAAAAACATGTGCGTGTTTATGTGTGGGTGTGTCTTACGGGATACTTTTGTTTCGATAAAGGAAAAGTTTGGTAATTTAATAAATTTAGTTGAGTGTGTTTCTCACTCTGGTTTACCAGACTGATCCGGGCGTTCTTCCCTTTCAATGCTCAGGTCAGACCAAGTATATTTACAGGTTCAGATTTGGTGCTTTCGGAGCTTCAGCAAGAGAGCTGGAGATCTTCATTTCGTATACACGTATCTATTTTCTATTATCTGCTGCTTAGTTGTTGTATACTATCGGCATTGGTTAGGACATGTTATCATAACTATCCGGGTTGATGATTAGTGATTGATTGTTGAACTCTGCTTGATGTATGTATATACAGTTTCTGTTTTGTAAAGATCATTGATATGATATTATATGTTTTCCGCTGCGATGTGAGATTCTGTATTGTTCTGTTTGGTTCTCTCTTTCTTCTCTTCTCTTCTCTTCTTCTCTCTTCTTTTCTTTCTCTTGACTTTCTGTCAGTCTATGCTTTTTGGGTCGTACATGTGGTTTTGTCGATTCAATGGGTATGGATTTGCGGATCGTCATGTGGCAAATTTCGCTAGTTCGGAATTTCTTCTAAATCGAGTCCAGTAGATGAACAATCTAGTATACGTGGCAAATTTCTCTAGTTTGGAATTTCTTCTAAATCGAGTCCAGTAGATGAACAATCTAGTATACGACCAATCCTGCTTACGCTTATTTTCAAAACGCGACCGTAAACACGTGTCCATAACCAACCATCATCATTCTCAAGCGTCCAAATATAATTACGCATAAGTTTGCGTAAAAAAGGATGATGGCCAACTGATCAATTTGTACCTCGTTTTTATTAAAATTGATTAAATCTCAACAGCTGGAGGCGACAGTGAGTTTTTGAATTCCATATTCTCTAAACTTGCACAATCTGTAGTATGGGCCGGAATGAAGCTTTTTTGTTTTAGTTTTTCAAATTTTTTGTTTGCAATCGTGGTATTTCGAAGCCCCTCTTTGTAATGACCCGTAATTTTTCACAATTAAAAATATTAAATTAAATAATATGTTTAAATTTAATATTATGAGAAATTAAAATTTATGATTAGTTAATGAGAAAATAATTTGAATATGATTTAATATTATTGTTTGAATGTTAGTGACAATTATTTTAATGCAATTTCAATCAATTGAAATAATTGTAAAGTTAGTTTGGTTATAATTGTAATTAAATAATTAAATTGGTATTTAATGGAATTAATAAAATTGAAATATTATAATTAATATGGTAATAGATGATAACTATAGAATAAGAATGTAAAGAAATGTAAACTAATGTTAATTATAATCATGAGGTAATAGTTGATTGAATAATAAGAGTGGAGATCAAAATAAAAAGAATTTGTTGGAATTTAAATTATAATAAAATAGGTTTTATTCCTATTGTAATTTAACGTTAAAATTTATGTAATATTTAAATATTGGATTTAACATGGAAACTGTATTGTACAAGATTATTAATTTCTGCATGATCATAAATGACCAAAATTGTTAACTATTAAATTTGATTTTAAAAGTGATTAATTTAATAATAATTTATTTAATTAACGTGAAAATATCCATTTTGGTCACTGTCTCGGATTTCGACGAAACCAGTTTCATCGGATCCATAAAAGTGAAATTTTGTAGGATTTCAAGTTTCGTGGCGATCAGACTTATCGTTTGATCGTGCGAGCTTCAAACGCGTAGAAACCAAATCAGTGGATTCAATTAAAATAATTTGATGTTAAAAGCTAACTTCTGTACATAATGGAATTAGAATTTAAAACTAGTTCCATTGAGTTTAAAAATATCAAAAACGTATATTTTGATAGATAGGATGACCCACTTTCGTTTTGGAAACGAAACGGGCTTTTCGGGTCATGTTATCGTTTCGAACCAATTCGATCTATCTATTCCTTTCATCCATCTCTGTCTATATAAATAGTTTTTCTCTAAACCTAGCAGCCTTCAATAATTTATTCTATATGTACACCAACTTCTTATCTGTTCCTTCTTCTCAAATGTCAGATAATATCAACACAAAACCTTAATTCCAATTTCAAATTCAAACTTCAAAATCCAAGCTCCTCAAACTATGTCATATTATATATCGTTGGAAAGCGACAAGCGCAATCTATTGCTTCAATTCGTTTTTTGATTTAATGCATCTTTTGGCTAGAAATCATCGAAGAAGTCTCGGCCGTCGAAACTAGGGCTTGCTTTTCGACGAGGGACCTTCGTCGGTAGGACTCGGAGGTGACCAGTGAGTAGAGGACGTCGAGCAGCATGCATCCATATAGTTTGGTGGTTGAATTCATCGAACAATTCACCAGAATCGACGATTATAGCTATGCGGCGGCGGAGCCACTGTAGGCGACCGGAGGAGATGGCGTTTGGCGAGGTAGGGCGGCTCGGCGTGGAGTACTCGGCGTTGCGCTCTGATCTGGTGATGATAGCATATAGGAGGCGCGGCAGCAACAAGAAGCGGCGGTGGCTACGTGTTGTAGCGTGGTTCGAATGCGAGTATATGTAGGGTTTCAGGTGCATAAGAATTACTAAATTACCTTTTTTTATTAAATTTAATTCATAAATTTCAATCGTTCTAATACCCATATCTTTTTCATACGAGCTCGGATTCGTGCACGGTTTTCTTTGTTGCGATCGTACCAAAATCCCGGACATTATGGAGCTGGTTTGGTTGCATTCTGAGACTATTCTATTTTTATGCCTTAGTTGGATTTTTAATCGATTTGAAAACAAAGGTGAGTGATTTAATCCACTCACAACTACTAAATCATCGTATGTTGGTAAAATTAAATTTATGATGTGATTTGAAATTTATTGATTATTGTTTGGTATTTTAAATTGTCATTCAAATTTAATTTGAATTTGTATTGAATTTAATTGCCATTTGAATTAATATTGGAATTGAATTACTAGTTAAATACCTGATAATGATAACCAGTTAATTGTTGTGATTTATTGGTTGATTTAAATGATGATTGTGATGGATGCTTAATTGTTGACATTTTGGATGATTTGATGTTATGTGTATTTATATGTTGTTATCAAACTGCAAGTTACCTTAGTTATTGTAAGGAAAATCACTATGAGTTGAAACGATACATACCCGAATGGTCTTATAGATTAGGGAAAAATCGTTATGGGTTGAAATGATAAACTCGAGCAATTTTATGGATTTTGAATTTTACTCGGGATTGTGGGTTGAAATGATATATATCCGTAAATTTAAATTTATTATGGGTTGAAATGATATATATATATATATATATGTATGTATGTATGTATGTATGTATGTATGTATGTATGTATCATTTGACCACGGGGTGGAAAATTATATACGAGCATCGAATTAGTTAAATTAAATGATTTTAAATCCTTAATTTTTGAATCCCGTTAAATAATATTATGAAATTAAGTTAAATTTATATTGTAACTGTAACGACCCGCAAATCCGTACCCCTTGAGTCAACTCTAATCTACATCAATCAACTCAACTTGAACAGAAATACGAACCATTTTGATTAAAGAAGAAGAGGTAGAAGAAGAGAAAACAGAAAACAACATCAGAATCTAACCCGCAGCGGAATAAAATATAACAGATAATAAATGATCTTTACACAAAGAAAACTATATCTGTTTATACAACATCATCAGAGTACATCATCAGAGTTTAGCATACATCAATAACATACAACTGGATACACAACGGAATAATAATCAAATACGGAAGTACGTATCGCCATCCAGCTCGTCTCCTGAGCTCCACCGCATCATTTCATGTATCCTATAATACTCGGTCTGACCCGAGCATTATAGTTAAATAACACCCGAGTCAGTCTGGAATACCAGCGCGAGAAAACCACACTCAATTGGATTATTAAAGTTTCAAAAATCCTTTAAAAATCAAAAGCATCTCGTAAGACCACGCCACAAATAAACATGTCGGGTTTTTACCTTACGATAGCTAAAACACTTTCTATCAAAATCCTCTGATATTATAATAGCGTCTATATACAAATACTATTAAAATATCAGAAATTGCTACATGATTAAATTCCAGCATACTAGCCACAAAGTGGGTAATACAAATAAAACTCATAAAAGGTGCGTAAGGAGAATGGATTTCCAACTAATGACTACGCACTGGGGTACCACCTGTCACAGTACGTGGTCTACATCATAGTACCGAGGAGTACGCCGGCTCCCCTGCAACACAAAGCCGGAACTACCCCTTATTGGATTATTCCGAATAAGATCACGCCACGGTTGGGATCAGCAACCGCCCACACAGCCGAAATAAAAGGGACATCTAGACAGGGATGACCTTACTCTCAAATGATGGCTACGCACGAAGCCTTGCTGCATAACCCCTGATTTTCAGTCATTCCCGGTTGATGAGGCTCGAGGCTAAGCGTTATCATTTAAGAACATCCCTTAGAATGCCCATCGTCCACCTGACGATGTTCCGAAAGCATTCATCCATACATGTCCGTCCTGGGTTCGAACGGAGCCGAAGGCACTATTCCTACTACATCCATTTTGGAAATATCCTCAGGATTAGTAGCGACTAGCCCTTGCACTTCACTGCTCCATCTTCGACTCCGAAATCGTTTCCCCATGAAATGTACAAACCGAATCGAAGTGGTTTTCGAGAAATTAATCCCAATCCCGGTCTCTTCAAAACGATCAGTGCATTGGCCAATATTGATAGTCGGTTATTTAACTATCAATTAACATTCACAAACAACCATCAAAAAATAAATAATTCCCCAAATTATTTGTTTATCTCAAATATCTTCACAAGATATATTTCCACTTTCCAAACTCTTTTTGAAACAGTTTCAAACTATCTTCTTTTCCCAAAATAAATTCCAAGTATTTTCTATTTCCACTGAAATCTCCAGCACAAAACTTAAGATTTTTAAAATAATGTAAAAACACTTTATTGTAAAATATGCTTTAACATTTAAATCGAGAAAAACTACTTTAATACTTAATTAAAAATAATACTTTAGAAATAATTTAAAATAAGGTTACCTTATAAAATATAAAACTAGATTTTCTCATTTAAAACAAAATATTAGGTCACCTTTAAAATAATTACCACGATAATAGATTTGAAAAATACTTCAAAATTTAAACATTTAGGAATAATAAATTTCTAAATCATGCTTTTAAAACAATATTAAACCTTTAACTTATATTTAAACATTTACTTTAAAAACATGCTTGACTATCCAGGGAAATATACTTCTCTTCACATCCCTTTAGAATAAATCACTACTTATTTTTAAACAAATTTTCTCATTTATTTAATAAATTCCCATCGTCAATTTATTCTTCCAAATATCCATTGATATATTACTTCACTTTTATAAACCACTTTATAAATTTCTTAGTCCCATTTCTTTTTTCTAAAATTTCAAATTTAATCACTTAAATCAATTTCCAATTTTATTTCCAATTTACTTCACTTTGAAATAAATTTCCTTATTTACTCCAATTATTTCAAAATCCATTAACTCCAGATTTTATTTCTTCATTATGATTTAAAACCCATTTAACTGAAAACAATAATTCCAGATTTCCCAAATTCCTTCTTTATCCTTTTGAATAAGTTTAAACCTTGCAAATTAAAATAAATTCTTTATTAGTTTAAATGATATTGCTTAAGTTTTAAAATTCATTATATCTTTGTTTATTCGAAATCCCTTTTTCCATACACAGAATTTATTTATTAGAATTTTAAAATCACTTTTATTCGTTCCAATTCATTCTTAACTTTATTCAAATTTTCTACAACTATTTCGCTTACAAATTTAATTCTTTTATTTTCTTTCCAAAAATCCAATTTATATATTTTTGGTAACTCATTATACCCAAATATATTCAATCGAACCATGACATCCAGTACTCCAATTATCAGTATAATTCATCATAGGATATCAATAATCATATCACAGAATATTTAAACAAATATAAATATTTTGAGGAATCCAGTTGGATCCCTCCAACCTGTTTCCCTGCATCCACAGATGTTAGCATAATACCAATTCCACTTCGAGGTGGAATATCGCGGTATATGGGATTAATATAAATCATCCGCTATTATGCAGCGCATAGGGTCTCATCCGCTATAAAATGCGGAAAATCAATCATTCCAAGATATATTATATACTATAATATAGCACATCACATCAATTCAACCATTCAACCAATTATTTAAATTTAACTGTTTAAATTTTAAATAAACCAGATGAGTGAGATTAACTCACCTTTGCTTTTATTTGCAATCCATTCCAATATTGCCTTGGTTTCTCGATTTTTTTACCTTGAATAAACAATTTTCATGATTTTATTAATATTTGACTAATGGAACAATTAATTTCCATTTAATAAATAAATCAACTACTAATTAAATTTTTTTTATTATTATTTTTATATTTTTTTTACAAATTTCTTTAATTTCCCTTTCAAATTACAAAATACTGATAAAATAACCTATGCAGATTTTAAATCTATTTTTATAAAATTCTATAACATTTTAAAATGGTGTGTGTATATATATATATATATATATATATATATATATATATATATGTATATATATATATATATATTAAACAAGTTCATTTCCTTAAGAACTAAACTACAGATCTACCCTAATTCATTATTTTTAAAGTAAACTAGTAGGTTTAAAATGTGTATATGCATACCCTTTTATTTTCTCTTTTTATGTTTTGAAACTTCATATATATTTATCTAAATAATCTATATGGAATAAAAATCAAATTTTTATATAAACTCTACCATTTACTATTCATTATATTACCCAAAATCTTACATATATACATATATATATATATATATATTAAATTAAATTAAGTTAAGAACAGCAGTGTTTACTTATTGCTACAAATATTTTCTCTTCTTTTTATAAACCAAGACAGGAATTACCTCAATCCCGAACTCACGCGACAACGGTCCACTGGAGTCGAAACCCTAGTCATGCTTGAAGCCACCACACCCAAAGCCGCGACCCTCCTCGCCACCGTAGCAGCCACGCGCGCCAACACACATCGCGAGCCGCATGCACGCAAAAACGCTCATCCTCTCGAGCACCGCGAAACCCATGCCTCGCCTCCCAACGAGAATCCCACTCCGGCCTTTGAAACCCTGCCCTATCGCGACACCGGAGATCATGACCAAACCCTAGCCTGCTATCCCCTTGCTTCGACAACAACACGAGCGCCACCTCACCTTCGTGCGCATGCGACATCGATTTGATTCGATTTTTATTTTTTGAGGAATAAAAAGGAATGCGGCCATTTATTTGGAAAAATCAATTTCGTTTCTCTTTTTTTTTGTCTGAATGAAGATGGAAAAGGGGTCGGCTGTAATTATTAAAGAGGGAAGCGTGTGGGAGAATACTTGCTACAGTGATTCAAAAAGTTCAGATGTGATGGAAATTCGGCTGACACTGACTAGTATAAATAAATATATATATGCTTAATTAAATTTGAATTTTCGATATAAACTACAGCGCATTAATCTACCGTACGATCACACCACAACTCCAAACGCCACGAAAATTGAAATCCAATAATAGTACAATATTACGGATCCAATGGAACTGGTTTCGTCGAATTCTGAGACTATGCCTCGGAAGGCTATTTTTAAATTCAATTTGAACGATAAAATTTTAAAAACTTAACAAAGCACTTCCAAATTCACTTTTACCAATTTTACTAACTTCAGTACTATCAATGTAAATTTTACAAGCCTTCAAATTATTTTTAACAGGCTTAAAACTCCAGATTCAACATTTTACCCAAATTCAAGTTGTTAAATTCAATGATTTAATTATCAAATAAATAGTGATATTTGGAATTCAAGTTAAAAATTTACTTTTAAATATTTAAAATCAATTAAATATTCCAATTTGAAATGCTCAAAAATTCTGGGTCGTCACATTCCTGCCCCGTTAAAAGAATTTCGTCCACGAAATTACTAATTAGGAAGAATGGTCCAATACCCGTTTGCTTTTTCCCAAAACCAACAATTCGACGTCCTACCAACTATCTTTTTAATAAAAGACCCATTACTATTCTTACTAACTTCCCAAACTCTCCCGTAATTTGCAAACAATCCTATTTGCTCAATCATTCAAGTTTTAATTTAAAACCAAATTTTGACTTATCAAAATTTTCTCAAAAATTATCTAAGTCTCTAAATTTTTGAAAAATTTCGCCAGCGTCTCCTTTGCGCGGCTAGCTCGGTACAACTATAATAGACCTCTACGGGCTCCCAAATTCCAAAGAAAACAAAAGGCCAAGTGGCTAGATCAAAAGCCCAATCAAATTTCATACAGAGGTTTAAACACATACCTTTTTATCGAGCAATTAAAATTTATCTTTTGAAATCAAAACCAATTCTCCTTTTCCCTTATAATACGTGTATATCCTATTTAGCAATAATATCCAATCACAACATCCAAAAACATTTTATTGACTTCCTTACAAAATTTCAATATTCCTTCCATTTAAGCCCGTACGATGTACCTATATCATTCATACGCAATACCGAATTCGATCACTTACTTAATCACATAATTTCATTTTCGAACTAGTATCGTCCACCCGACTTTCTAGTGTGGACTCAGATCTGGTTTCTTGATCAGAAACCGTCATTCTCCTTGCATAGTCATAACTATGATAGAGAATTTCCAAAATCAATCAAAATCCATATCCAAGGTTCGGTAGAAAATCGAGTGAAAAATCCTAACTCGGATTGATATAACAATCTCGAAATTCTGTGCTAGAATCTGGATCAAATCGCTATGCGAATGAAAACAATATACGTACATCCTACGTATTTATATCCATTCTCTTTTATTCACATACATTTTGATTTTTATTCATTTATCCCCAATTATCACTTTTATTAAATCTTCATTCAAATATTGACTTGGAATATATTTCTAATATCCAATTTTACTTAAGAATTTCACCTTTCATTTCTTAAGTTCAATATAAATATTTTATACATTTTTTTTAAATTTATTTTCACTATTGGAGTTTATATCCATTTCTATTCATTTTGCCATTACAATTCCATTTTAAACCAATTTGCCTTCAAACTTTGCATATTGAACTTTATTCACCTTATCGCAACCCAGATTTAATTAACCATTTCCTTTTATTAGTTCCACTTACAAATTTATTTAAAATCTCAAATAAAAGTTTATTTGCAAACTTTTTCTTCCTTTAGTTTCTTCAAACAATTTCTTCAATTTCACCTTACTTTGCATACAAAATTTTAAATTAGATTTCAACATTTAGTTTCATATTTATTTGCTTACCAATTTTAAATCTTTTGCCGTTAGTGAAATTTTTTAAAAATTTCTAACTCCCAAAATTTTCGAAATTTTTTGGCGGAGTCTCCATTTTACGGAGGAGCTTTTGCAATTTGACAAGAGATATAAATATATATACATCGACCCACACGGTCGGAAAAACAAAAATAGTTCATATTTCCTATTTTTATTGCGTAGGCGTACCTTTATTTAGCATTTTAAGCAAGCGGCTTATTATTTTAGCAATTTGCGCGATCAAGTCTAGCCAAACGGCTTCCCGGTACCTGTACTTACTCAATTCAAACATATAAGTACTAAATATATGAAATTTCTTAACATTTCACTTACTTTCAATTGCTAACACAAAAATTTCATATATAATGCATGTTATATAATTTCCATAAGCTCATATAAGGTTCTGACATTTATTTCAATTGCTTACAACCAATTCTCAAACCATTCCATTCTGTTTAAGTGATTTACAACTTGCTCGCTTATATTTAATTCATTTAAGCAAAACAAACTCATATTCATTCCAACTGATTTCAAAATCATCCTATTTCACTTCAATAACTCATAGGATTTATCTAATCCCGTTTACATCAATATTAATGTGAATAAATAATTACTCAAGCTTTATAACCATTTAAATTGATTCTAACTCAATTTACACCTGATTCCATCCCATTTTAATATCATTCATGACACAACTAAATTTTGATTCAATTCAATCCCAATTTAACTAAATTTTATTTCTCAATATATGTGTTCAAAATTTATTTATTTACTTAAAATCTTAATTTGCTCATTTAAGTCATTTCATCTTATAACCACAATTTCAGATTATATATATAACACTTACTAGCTTAAGGTATAAATTTTCATTTCATAATTATAATCATTTTAGCTTTCAACTTTATATCCAATTTAATTCAATTTCAATTTCAATTTTATTTAACTTATCTCAAGTTAAATTCAAATATATTTTCTTCACTTTCATTTACTTAAGTTAAATTTTAATTCGCGGATTAAAATTTCCAATTTCTTCTTATTAATATCAACTTCACTTTGTAAGTTCAATAGTTGATTCATTTAAACTTTTCACATTATTTAAATAGAATTTCTTAGAATTCATTTACGCGGTTTCATTTCCAAAACCAATTTGAAATGATAAACTACACATACCCACTTGGTTTATCAAATCAAATCTCCGGATTCCAAACACTTGTTTTTACCAAAACAAAATTTCCTTTTGAAATTTCTAAAACAACTTCTGTACCCAACAAGCCCAAACAATATCATAACCAACTATCCTGGTAGCAATCCATCACTTTAGAAACTCGAAAATGAATACTGATGATGTAGCCATCATCATCAAGATTATTTTCCAGCGACTGAAGTGAGTTCAGTGCTTCCTTACTTTCACAAATTCCTCCCAAAACAATTTCCATTCAACAATATTTTCCAAAACAATACTCCATTATTGCCTCCAAATCTTTGGAAAAACATTTCAAACATTCCCAAGATTTTAAATTCCCAAACCCTTTTGTTTAAATTCATTTAAACAATTTTGAAATTTCCGGGACTTAAATTCTGGTTTAAATCAAATTTTAGTTATATTTTATTTAAACCATACTTAGACAATTCTATTTGGTTATAAACCACTCAAATTTTAGATTTTTATTTAATTGTAGTATTAACCACCAAACATCCAAATATATATAATAATTTCAGAAAAATATTTCTTTTATGTCAAAATATAATTTTGGGTAAAATTAGTTCGTTTACACACTTTAAAAACAATATTGTGTCGGTTTATCTTGTTTAAGAGTTTAGAAATCCCTATCGATGGCGTGGCGTCCCACACATCGACCAAAATCCATAAACACCCGACAGATAAGTCAACACAATATAAAAATAGTTTTATATTCGCTAACAAATACGTGCTCATATCTATTAATACACTCAAACTCATTCTAGCGTACTACGGACTCTATTCTATGAGTAATCCCCACCAGAGCCAAGGTTACCACGAACCTAAGCTCTGATACCAACTGTAACGACCCACAAATCCGTACCCCTTGAGTCAACTCTAATCCACATCAATCAACTCAAGTTGAACAGAAATACGAACCATTTTGATTAAAGAAGAAGAGGTAGAAGAAGAGAAAACAGAAAACAACATCAGAATCAAACCCGCAGCGGAATAAAATATAATAGATAATAAATGATCTTTACACAAAGAAAACTATATCTGTTTATACATACATCATCAGAGTACATCATCAGAGTTCAGCATACATCAATAACATACAACTGGATACACAGTGGAATAATAATCAAATACAGAAGTACGTATCGCCATCCAGCTCGTCTCTTGAGCTCCACAGCATCATTTCATGTACCCTATAATACTCGGTCTGACCCGAGCAATATTGTTAAATAACACCCGAGTAAGTCTGGAATACCAGCGTGAGAAAACCACACTCAATTGGATTATTAAAGTTTCAAAAATCCTTTGAAATCAAAAGCATCTCGTAAGACCACGCCACAAATAAACATGTTGGGATTTTACCTTACGATAGCTAAAACACTTTCTATCAAAATACTCTGATATTATAATAGTGTCTATATACAAATACTATTAAAATAGTTGAAATTGTTACATGATTAAATTCCAGCATACTAGCCACAAAGTGGGTAATACAAACAAAACACATAAAAGGCGCGTAGGGAGAATGGATTTTCGACTAATGACTAGGCACTGGGGTACCACCTGTCACACTACGTGGTCTAGATCACAGTACCGAGGAGTACGCCCGCTCCCCTGCAACACAAAGCCGGAACTACCCCTTACTGGATTATTCCGAATAAGATCACACCACGGTTGGGATCAGCAACCGCCCACACAGCCGAAATAAAAGGGACATCTAGACAGGGATGACCTTACTCTCAAATGGGGCTACCCACGAAGCCTTGCTGCATAACCCCTGATTTTCAGTCATTCCCGGTTGATGAGGCTTGAGGCTAAGTGTTACCTTTTAAGAACATCCCTTAGAATGCCCATCGCCCACCTGACGATGTTTCGAAAGCATTCATCCATATAAGTCCATCCCGGGTTCGAACGGTACCAAAGGCACTATTCCTACTACATCCATTTTGGAAATATCCTCAAGATTAGTAGCGACTAGCCCTTGCACTTCACTGCTCCATCTTTGACTCCGAACTCGTTTCCCCACGAAACGTACAAACCGGATCGAAGTGGTTTTCGAGAAATTAATCCCGTTTCCGGTCTCTTCGAAACGATCGGCGCATTGGCCAATATTGATAGTCGGTTATTTAACTATCAATTAACACTCACAAACAACCATCAAACAATAAATAATTCCCCAAATTATTTATTTATCTCAAATATCTTCACAAGATATATTTCCACTTTCCAAACTCTTTTTGAAACAGTTTCAAACTATCTTCTTTTCTCAGAATAAATTTCAATTATTTTCTATTTCCACTGAAATCACCAAGCACAAAACTTAAGATTTTTAAAATAATTTAAAAACACTTTATTGTAAAATATGCTTTAACATTTAAATTTAGAAAAACTACTTTAATACTTAATTAAAAATAATACTTTAGAAATAATTTAAAATAAGGTTACCTTATAAAATATAAAACTAGATTTTCTCATTTAAAACAAAATATTAGGTCACCTTTAAAATAAATACTATGATAATAGATTTGAAAAATACTTCAAAATTTAAACATTTAGAAATAATAAATTTTTAAATCATGCTTTTAAAACAATATTAAACCTTTAACTTATATTTAAAGATTTACTTTGAAAACGTGCTTGACTGTCCAGGGAAATATACTTCTCTTCACATCCCTTAAAAATAAATCACTATTTATTTTTAAACAAATTTTCTCATTTCTTTAATAAATTCCAAACGTGAATTTATTCTTTCAAATATCCATTGATATATTACTTCACTTTTATAAACCAGTTTATAAATTTCTTAGTCTGATTTCTTTTTTTTTAATTCCATATTTAGTCACTTAAATCAATTTCCAATTTTATTTCCAATTTACTTCACATTGAAATAAATTTCCTCATTTACTTCATTTATTTCAAAATTCATTAACTCCAGATTTTATTTCTTCATTATGATTTAAAACCCATTTAACTGAAAACACCAATTCCAGATTTCCCAAATTCCTTCTTTATCCTTTTGAATAAGTTTAAACCTTGCAAATTAAAATAAATTCTTTATTCTTTTAAATGATATTGCTTAAGTTTTAAAATTCATTATATCTTTGTTTATTTGAAATCCCATTTTCCATACTCGGAATTTATTTATTAGAATTTTAAAATCACTTTTATTCGTACCAATTCATTCTTAACTTTATTCAAATTTTCTATAATTATTTCGCTTACAAATTCACTTCTTTTATTTTCTTTCCAAAAATCCAATTTGTATATTTTTGGTAACTCATTGTACCCAAATATATTTAATCGAACCATAACATCCAATACTCCAATTATTAATATAATTCATCACAGGATATCAATAATCATATCACAGAATATTTAAACAAATCTAAATATTTTGAGGAATCCAATTGGATCCCTCCAACCTGTTTCCCTGCATCCACAGATGTTAGCACAATACCAGTTCCACTTCGATGTGGAATATCTTGGTATATGGGATTAATATAAATCATCCGCTATTATGCGGCGCATAGGGTCTCATCCGCTATAAAATGCGGGAAATCAATCATTCCAAGATATATTATATACTACAATATAGCACATCACACCAGTTCAACCATTCAACCAATTATTTAAATTTAACTATTTAAATTTAAATAAACCAGATGAGTGAGATTAACTCACATTTGCTTTTATTTGCAATCCATTCCAGTATTGCCTTGGTTTCTTGATTTTTGACCTTGAATAAACAATTTTTATGATTTTATTAATATTTGACTAGTGGAACAATTAATTTCCATTTAATAAATAAATCAACTAATAATTAAGTTTTTATTATTATTATTTGAATATATTTTTTACAAATTTCTTTAATTTCCCTTTCAAATTACAAAATACTGATAAAATAACCTATGCAGATTTTAAATCTATTTTTATAAAATTCTATAACATTTTTAAATCGTGTGTGTGTATATATATATATTTAAACAATTTCATTTCCTTTAGAATTAAACTACAGATCTACCCTTGTTCATTATTTTTAAAGTAAACTAGTAGGTTTAAAATGTGTGTATATATACCCATTTATTTTCTCTTTTTATATTTTGAAACTTCATATATATTTATCCAAATAATCTATATGGATTAAAAATCAAACTTTTATATAACCTCTACCATTTACTATTCATTATATTACCCAAAATCTTACATACACATACACACACACACACATATATATATATATATATATTAAATTAAATTAAGTTAAGAACAACAGTGTTTACTTATTATTGCAAATATTTTCTCTTTTTTTTATAAACCGAGACAGGAATTACCTCAATCCTGAACTCACGCGACACTGGTCCACTGGAGTGGAAACCCTAGTAATGCTTGCAGCCAACACACCCAAAGTCACGACCCTCCTCGCCACCGTAGCAGTCACGCGCGCCAACACCCATCGTGAGCCACACGCACGCAAAAACGCTCATTCTCTCGAACGCCGCGAAACCCAAGCCTCGCCTCCCATCGAGAATCCCACTCCGGCCCTTGAAACCCTGCCCTATCGCGACACAGGAGATCGTGACCAAACACTAGCCTGCTATCCCCTTGCTTCGACAACAACACGAGCGCCACCTCACCTTCGTGCGCACGCGACATCGATTCGATTTGATTTTTATTTTTTTATCTTTTGAGGAATAAAAAGGAATTCGGCCATTTATTTGGAAAAATCAATTTCGTTTCTCTTTTTTTTTCCTCTGAATGAAGATGGAAAGGGGGTTCGGCTGTAATTATTAAAGAGGGAAGCGTGTGGAAGAATACCCGCTATGGTGATTCGAAAAGTTCAGATGTGATGGAAATTCGGCCGACGCTGACTAGAATAAATATATATATATACTTAATTAAATTTGAATTTTCGATATAAACTACAACGCGTTAATCTACCATTCGATCGCACGACAACTCCAAATGCCACGAAAATTGAAATCCAATAATAATACAATATTATGGATCCAATGGAACTGGTTTCATCGAATTCCGAGACTGTGCCTTGGTTGGCTATTTTTGAATTCAATTTAAACATAAAATTTTAAAAACTTAACAAAGCACTTCCAAATTCACTTTTACCACTTTTACTAACTTCGGTACTATCAATATAAATTTTACAAGCCTTCAAATTATTTTTAACAGGCTTAAAACTCCAGATTCAACATTTTACCCAAATCCAGGTTGTTAAATTCAATAACTTAATTATCAAATAAATAGTGATGTTTGGAATTCAAGCTAAAAAATTAACTTTTAAATATTTAAAATCAATTAAATATTCCAATTTGAAATGCTCAAAAATTCCGGGTCATCACAGTAACGACCCATAATTTTGGCTATTAGAAATTGGAATATTTAATTGATTTTAAATATTTTAAAAGTTAATTTTTTAACTTGAATTTCAAATATAACTATTTATTGGACAGTTTAATTATTGAATTTAATAATTGAAAATTTAGTAAATTATTGAATCTTGATTTTTAAACTTGATAAAAATAAATTACAGGCTTATAAAATTTGTATTAATAATAATAAAGATAATAAAACCTTTTAAATAAAATTTAAAAGTGATTTGTTTAGTTTTAAAAATATATCATTTGAATTAACATTTAAAAATAGCATTTTGGGGCACAATCTCGGAACTCGATAAGACCAGTTTCATTAGATTCATAATAGTGTATTATTATTGGATTTCAAATTTTATAGTATTTGGAGTTATCGTTTGGTCGTACGGGATATAAACGCGTTGAATTTAATATCGAAAATTCAGTATAAAAATTGGGTCCCAATAGTTATCTTCTCCGTTCGATCGTATTGGGAGTCGAAATTTTTTCATTGCATTCGAAATGGGGTTATAAAATTATGAATGCCTAGTGGCACGCCTCGATAGGGGTTCGAAATTTTGATCTACGAAATCGAGATGGTTTGAGAATTTAAATTATATATATATATATTTCATTGACTATTTCACATCAGCACTTTTTCCCCTCATTTCAAAACACTATAGATGATCCATTCAAACACGTTCCCTCCTTTTAAATAACGTTCTTTCCCATTTCACCATCACTCAAGCACTTCAGTAATAAAGAAAATGATGCTGACCTCATTCTTTATTCTCTACTGCTTTTCACTCTTTCAGACTCGATCATAATCCCAGTGAGCAACCGAAAGAAGAAAAACAAAACTCCTTTATTTCCAAAAATTGACTTCATGTTTTAGTCAATGAAATTCATAAAAAGAAGATCAGATCTTTAAGAATATCTTTAAGAATTTTAATGAGCGATCTTCCTATTTTTCGAGTTTGGTTTTTTCGGCAGCCTCTGGGTGTTGAGCGGCAGTTCGTTTGGAGGGGAGTAGTTTGGATCGGGACTGGGTTTTCTTGATTTTGGTCGTTGACAAGGCGCAAGGGTGGTTCTTCTGGTTTTCTTATGTGGCATTGCATCTCCAAGCCATGAATTGTAGTGTGCGGTGCATGTTTGGGTGGTACGATCTAGGGGTGGTCGAGGGCTGGTTCTAGGTTGCGAGTGAATTTTTTTGGTGCGGGTTCAAATGATGGGGTCGGGGTAGACGAGCTCGAGGAGGGATGAACGATGGTGGTGTTCGTTTGGGTTATCCTCAGTTCTAGGATGAGATGGGGTGGTGAGAAGCGGCGGCAATGGCGTACTGGAAGAGTGGGATTTGAATTTGGGAAAGGAGGGTCATTTGGTTAAAGTGGTAATTATTTGTTATGACAGTGATTAGTGAGTATTATATTATTTAAATATTGATATTTTATAAAATGTATATCTCTCTCATACAAGGTTCGTTTCAAACGAAACTTTTTGTATTACGATCGTGATGACGAGAGCTTCGCAATGGAATTAGTTTGGAACAATTTTCAGCTTCTAAAAATTTTAGACAAATTCGAACGTGTTCGAATTTAATCGAACCCAGAACACGAAAGCGACAATAAAAAAATCAAAGGTGAGTTAATCTCACTCATTTTTGTATTACTAGTTAATTTTAAATAGTTAAATATAATTATTGGTTGACTGATTGAATTTGATAATTATTATCAGTTTAGATGTTATATTATATACAGTAGTATATATATTAGTAAATTGGAGCAATTGATATTCCTTCATATATATGGCGGATGAGACCCTATGCGCCCCGCATAATAGCAGATGACCCTATACACCGCGATATTCCCCTCGAAGTTGGATTAGTATTTTTATATTGTATTAACATCTGTGGATGTAGGGAAACAGGTTGGAGAGATCCAGCTGGATTCCTCAAAAATGTTGAATTTAATTTTCATATATAGTAATATATGACTTGTTTGAATAATCTGTGATAGATTATAGTGGAATTTGAATTTATTAGATGTTATGGTATTAATGGTTTAGATTTTGGTATTTTAAAATACCATAAATATGTATATTGAACTTAAAAAGAAATTAAAAAGAAAATTGGAAGTATAAATATTTATAGTGAAATTTAGATTTAATTAAAAGAAATGAATTTTGGGTAAAATAAACAGTTTGATTTTAATTATTGTAATTAATAATTCTGAGATATGGAAAATAGTGAATTCGAAATAATTTAAATAAAAGGATTTTAAATAATCAAAACTTAAACGATATTTGTTTAAGTGTAAAAGGATTTATTTTAAAATCGAGATTTAAAATAGTTTGGGAAAATAAAAAGGAAATTTGGAAATAAAACATAAAATTGTTATACTTGATTTTATATAAGATTTTAAATTATGAAAAGGCAGTGGAATCTGAATTTAGTTGGGTTTTGGAATTTAGTTGGATTTTTTTTAAGAAATTAATTTAAAAATGGAATTTAATTTAGAAATCGATACAAAATCGATTAAGTATTGTGAAACCATTTTTAACGGGAAATGAGACTATGGCATTTATAAACAAGGTTTATGAATAAAATGAAGTGGTTATCAATGGATAAAATTAAGATATAAGTTCACGGTGAGAATTTATAACGAGATGGGTAATTCGGTTTAAAAAGAAAAGGTAGATTTTTCTTTCAAAAATGTGAAAATGGTGATTTACGAAATTGGGATGTAAATCAAATTGGTGATAAATCGAGGGGGATTTACAAATGTTATACTGGCTATATTAGAATTGAAAAGTATGTTTTACTAAGAGGTTAAGTTTGTTTTCAAAAGGAGGATTTGAATTATTAACTAGGTAATTTAAAAAGAATTTAAAGGATATTTCAGAAAATTGATTATTTAGCTGTTTTAAATTGTTTGAAGTGTATTTAACCATTAATTAAGTTAGTTTATATTAAGTCGTGTAACGATCGTGACTCGGCCTTCGAAAATCGACACCGAATACGACACTCGTGTTCCAATGCCGTAGATCCAAACGTCAAATCTGGCTCGCCGGAGCTTATAACACATTAAGTATAACAACACAGCGGAAGAAAAACAATGAAATATTACATTTGATATACAACATGATACAATAACAGATACAATATCTGATACAATATGATACAATAGACAGCAATACTATTGGAGAAACAAGACACAGCAGAAAGAATATCTTCGGTAGAATGCATCTCCAATTCAAATGCTCCAATCCAGAATATAGCTCGAACTCCCAATCATGATGCAGAAAGCTAAGCAAGGTCATTCGTCCTAAGACTGAAGAAGATACCCAAAGACTTCGAAAGCTATTGAATCTACCCCTATTATTCGATTATCTGAAAAAACCAACTCTAGACTGCCCGTGTGGGAAAATTGTGGGCACCCAGAGTTTAGGAAAGGAACAATAAACTCCAGGTCAGTCATGGGACTGGTATGAGCAAACAAAAACATTTGGTCTTTAAAACAAACAAAAGAATTCAAATTTGAAATCCGCAATGCTTTTTAGAAAATGAAACTACCATAAGGCCTCCCGCCATACACACAATGCAAACGCAGAATTAGAGGAGATTTCTCCTTATGATAGTCAAACATGCTTGATACGCGAAATCATTTTGATATTATTATTAATGCATAGTATAGAAAAACCATTTCGAAAGTATAATATAAATCCTAGCCAACATACGACTGGTATCGTATGCCTACTATAGCTACTATCTAAACAGTGGGGCGCCACCATAAGTAAATGGCAGGTTATACAACTAAAACCGTACAAGGCTCGTATTGTTTTGATTGGATTTCCAACAAATGGTCAGGCTAAGGAACTTCCTACTGTCAATGGGTACGCCTCTGGTGGGACGTCCCGGGAACCTAACCGAATCTCTGCCAACACAATGCCGGGTTACCTCTATAACTAGGTAACTACTATTCGAGCATGCCATCCCTGGTCCTTTGGGACCATTATTCGAGGCGCCTCTAAACCACAAAGAAATCACAAAGTAATAGATCTGCAGTATCCACATGAGTAAGTATCTGGGCTTCATACCATGATACCACCCTTTTCCAGAAGGGAATGACACACCCTAAAGGGCGCGACCCTCATAACCTTGCCGCATCTTTCCTGTTTCGACCATTTCCAGGGTGTGAGGTCCTTATGCAGTCTCGTCCATAAAGCTACGCTTTATACAAAAGCCATGCTTTGATCAAAAAATGATACACAGTAGCACTTAGCATGTCACACTACCAAATTGGGAGATATCACTGATAAATATCAACTACATAACCTCTGAGCTCGTACGTCTCAGAGAAGGGTGTTAAGCTAAGAGAATAAATTCTCCGCCACCAAACAGAAATGTATTTGATAGAGATCGGTTTAATATCTCAAAGTGTAATGCCGGACATACAACCATACAAGTCTGTCCCGGGTTCGAACAGAACCGAAGGCACTTCCGAAGAAGCCCTTGCAAATACCGGTATCCACAATCCCGATCGGACTTCCCATCACTTAGGGAATCTCTATACCGTAGCTATTCGGTGCAGAGACAATCGATAGGTCATCCTAACATTCTTGAAGACACCCGTTCTTCAACACCGGTCTTCAATTGCAATCCATAACGTCTATCACTATTCGGAATGGGTTATATGACACAAGGTCCTCTCCCGGCTAAACCGAATAGTGAGCGCAAAATTTTAAAACATATGGATATGGGATTTCAGTTAAGCCACAACTTAAAAATCCAAAGCTTTTCTTTCAAATGGTTAAACAAATTACCATTTTAAATCTTTAAACAAAAAGATTTATTTCACAAAGTTCACCCAATTTCACAAAGATCCTTTTACAGTTTTCAAAACAATTTCTATTCCAATTGGGTTAGCTCATTTAATCTTTAAATAAAAGATTTAACTCATAGCTTTCAAAACCCGCTCCCAAATATTTATTCATCACTTGGAAAACCATTTCAATTCGAACTTGAAATCCTTTAATACAAACTGGAAATTCATTTCTTCTATGAAAGCTTTTATCATTTGAAAACAAACTGTTTTCATTTCGGAGAAATCCAATTATATTTATACAAGTTAAAATCTTTGGGTTAAATTTAAAGTCCTAAAAACAACACTTTCAAAAATGTTTAAAACCCATATAAACATGTATAACCTTTTTAAATCATAAATAGAATTCAATTTCAAATTTAGGATTCAAATTTAAATTAAATTAAATTTCAAAACTAGATTAAGTTATTCAAAAACAATTTTTATCTATAAAATTCCTTTTCAAAAGCTTTTCAATTTAAACCCAATCCATTCCCAAAACCATTTGAATTCAAAAATTCAATTTTTAAAACTATCTCAAAATCTGTGACTTAAACCATTTCCACGTGCAATCCATATTTGTGTGTGTATAAGTGTGGTCCAGGGGTTTTACACAATAGTGCATAACATCAATCATCACAGATTCAATCATATCGATT
Source organism: Allium cepa (assembly GCA_030765085.1). Lineage (NCBI taxonomy): Eukaryota > Viridiplantae > Streptophyta > Magnoliopsida > Asparagales > Amaryllidaceae > Allium > Allium cepa. The sequence goes on from CM060943.1 coordinate 876,715,842, forward strand.
CGATGTGGGTTTCGGATAACCAACTGGAATCCAACTCCTTGTCGCATCGAAACTCAAATGTCGTTTTACGGGTCAAGGGGTTTTCATATTCATACAACGGTATATTCATCACAAATATAACAGCTCAGCACAAAGCATCACATCACATATCAAATATATCAATCCATCACACAACATTCAGTAGCAATCAAACATCTACAATTAAGGTGAATAAATCGTGTGGTTTTAAATTTATTACTCACATAATTACTTTCATTAGTAATCTTTAACCAATGATTTATTATCATTAATTTCAATTGATTGAGTCTCAATCACCTTTATTAATTAATCATTTCTTTAATTAATTATCTTAATTAATTAACCCTTAATTGTAGTTAATTGAATCTTAATTACTTCTATTAATTAATTATTCCTTAGTTAATTATTCCTTAGTTAATTGCTTTAATTAATAAACCTTTAATTAAATCTTAATTATAATTAATTGTCCTTAATTGATTATTCTTAATTTAATTACCTAATTAATTATCCACATTAATTTATTATGCTTTAAAGTAATTAACCCTTAATATTTGATTAATCAATCTTTAATCTTTAATTATCAACTCTTAATTACTTTCACTAAGTAATTATTATTTTTATTTAATCATTCATTAATTACTTGATCAATTAACTTGAATTATTAATTAATTTCTTTAATTACTTTAATTATTTTCATTAAGTAATTCACTTCTAATAATAATTTCCCTTCAACAAATATGTTATCTTAAACTTTGAAAATTAATTAACCATTTTAAAACATCCTTTAAAATAATTTTTTTTATATTATTAAGAAGATAACCTTCAAATTAAAGTTAATTTATTTTTAAACCATTAAAATTCATATGTTTAAGTAATATTTTTGTTATAAAAGAAATTTTAAAGAGTTAAATTAAATTCCTTTTTGAGTTCACCTATTTAAATTATACCTTTACATTTAAACTTATTTAAACATTTGAGGTTATAAAACTTTATTTAATTTCAAAATCTAGAATTCAGATTTAGATTTAAGATCCAGGTTTCAAATTTAATTTAACTATGTTTAAATTCTTTCTTTACAAATTTCAAATTTATTTTAATCCAAATTCTTTATAATTTTCACTTAATTGCTTAAACATCTTTAAGTTATCGAAGCAAATAAAAAAAAAACTTTATCATTCACAACTAAGTTTCCAGACTAAACTCGAATTTATGGTAAAACTTCGATTTAATTAATTTTAAACTTTGATTTATAAATTTAAATTCAAAATTTTAAATCTGGAAAATGGACAGGTTAAACCCTGTAAATATCATCCACTCGAGCCCTACTTCGAGTTGAACACGATTCAGCACGAACGAACCCCCGAGCTACTCCACATCTCCTCTTTCCTTCACAAATTTCCAAAGGATAATGTGCACGGTGAAGAATGTGCACATGCAACGGGGCTCTGGTCAACTTCGGCCATCCATGATGGCTTCATAACGTCGGCAACCATCACCACACCCACCTATGATCATCATATCGTCACCATGGCCCCAAATCCAAATCGAGGCTTAAACCCAAACCTGAAACAAACTGAAACCAATTCCTCAAAACCTTGAAACGCGTCGCCTCCGCAACCTCGACCACCAGAATATGTGAAATTCTGGCCATACACTCGTCCACATCCTCTCTACCATCACCCCAATTCCCATCGCACTCAATCAAGCATAGATGACGAACCGAGCAAAACACTGAACCTCGACAAAACTAGGTTAAAAAACTAGATTGACTCAAATCTTTATCCTCGATGAGTTATAAAATCATCTAGCATTTTTCTGGTAATCTACGACCCTCCAGCAAGCTCCAGTTACAATCATGAGATAAATCATTAACCCGATAACTAGAATTTAACAAAAATGGGTTTTCTATTCAACTCGCAAGTTCCCTCCTAAATCAAGACTAAAAATCTTGATACTATTTTTAAAAATCATAGTTTTTGATTACGAAACAGGCTATATAAATGAATCAACAATTTATTCAAATCGCATTTGGTCATACTTTTGAATTTTACTGTTGTGTTTCAATTTTTAAAATAATGACCAAATATTTTTACTGGAAATCATTTTTACCAGTAATGTCACATTGTTATCATCATTTCTTCTTTAAGGATCAAGGCCTAAGATTGATTTGTTTAAAAGATAGGAATTCATTTATAATTTTGGGTCATGTTATGTAATTTTTTTTTACAGAGAGGATATGTATATACAGAGACTCATATATCCTCAAGCATCTAACATTTTCAACTTGTAATCAAAGTCAATATTCATACAAACACATTCACACAACATTCATACTTCAACCATTCATCTCATCAATCAAGATATAGCCATAAAAAGGTTGAAAGAGTAAGGTTTGCTCACATTATTTCCCAGAGGACAGGAATGTTTTCCTGACAGTTTTCAAAAGAAAATGAAGGCCTGTGTCTTTTGCTTCTTTTCTTACTTTAAATTCTTTTAAGTTTAGATCTGCAAATTATAAACACAGATCTTTGTTTTATTCCTTATTGTATTTATTTACTTAATCATTAATAACAATAGTTTTTAATTACTTACACTTGAACCTCTCTTCTTTTTTTTCTGCAACTTTAAAACTAGAAATGATTTACGTCTTTGATCTTGATTTCTTCCTGTAAATGATAAATATTATTTTTTAGCTTCTTACTTTACCACTGATTGACAACATTAACTTCAAATCAGTAAAGAAATTTACTTGCCTCAAATTGAAACTGAAATACTTTGTTTTAAGATGATCTGTAGCTTTAAGATTTTGGACTTGAACTTCCAGGCTTGATGTTGAGAAACAGATCTTGATTTCTGAGATAATTCTTGCATCTTGAATCAGGTTGCAGTTGAACCAAGTATTGATTGGGGTTTGTTTTATTTTGAGCTGATTAATAGTTTCAGGTCTGAGAAGTTTCAGATTTTTGAACTGCTTCAAATTGAATCATTGTTGAGTTGATTCATTCTTGAATCAAATTCCAGAACTTGAGTTTGATTTGCATGATCTGGAAGTATATTTTTTTCTAAAGCTTTTGTGTGTGAGTTGGATATTGAACTTTGCTTTTATTTCCAGGTTTTGTTTCAGTTTTGAGGAGCCAATGGCAGATTTTTTTCTGTTTTTCTTTGTTAAGATTTGAAATGCCAAATCTTTTATTACTGTTTATTCAGATTTGCTGAGATATCATATGATTGCATTTTGGGGAAATGAAAAGGTTTTTGTAATTTTTAAATTTCTATTATTTTATTTAATTAATTATATAGGATGTCATTTGTTCATTCTCCTCATTACATTGTAACACTTGTACAATTTTATACTTATTATGGTTTAAAGGTTACATACTTAAAAAAAATCTTATTTTACAAACCAATGTTATATATGTATGCTTCCTTATTGATTTATTAATTCTTGTTTTGGTTTCAAGTACTTTAAACTTTCAAATTATGCAATCATCTCAAAGCTTTGTATGAACAAAATTTTAATATGTATATTAGTTTACTTTTAGTAATATATATTATTTATATTCTCTAATTATATTTGTATAACTTAAAGAAAAAGAATATTAAACTTATTTCAAACTATTATTCTTGTTAAACAAACAATTATCTATATATATATATATATTATTTTAAACTTTTATTTCTTATTCTAAATCTTGCATTCATACATTATTTTAAAAATTCTAAACTCAAAAAAAATTGGAATTTATTTATATATATTGTAATGACCCGGTGTTTTCAACCATTCGCATCCGCACATGTCGGACTTGAATTGTTCAAAATACCGCGTTGTAAAAATTAAATTTGGCAAAACTCAGAATATGCAGTAAATAAATCACAGAATCACAGACACAGATATCAGAGAAACTCGCAGCTGAATTTAAAATACTTAGTGGTTCATGAAGCCACTATAAAAAAACACAACCAAATAAAAATTACATAGTTTTAAATCTCCAATACGGTTTAAAACTTCAATAGAAATCCAAATATTCCAAAGTCTTGATTTCAAAATAAGATATAGACTGGAAGATTGGCCGGCAGCTCGAAAGATCTACAGAATGTCGAAGCTCCGGGGAGAAAGCTGAAACTACAACTCAAGCTGACCCGAGCGTAAAATAAAACATAAACACTCGAGTCAGGACATACATACTTATATAGTGTAAGCTAATTCAAGTGTACTGTAATATAGAGCAAGTAACTTAAAGGATGCTTGGGACCTCCCATCCTCTAAGGATCCGTTAAACTATTTACTATGTAGTATATTGCGCTATTAAATAGTGTCTATTTATAAAATAAACTTACTTTTAAATAGCGTTAAGGCTTTACATTTTCCACCTTAACGCATTTATATATTCCCATAGTCTATACAGTACCGTAATCTCCCCCGTACTGGGCGTCGTCAGAGGGAACTCCATAGGTATGGTACAAACCAAAATCGTATAAGGCTCGGTATGGTAGGTGACACGGCACAACTAGGCAATGCCAGGGTAGATATACCAATTGCTACTCGGACCGATGGAAACGCGTAGCCGCAGTTACCGCCCACCTCGAACAACACTCCCAAATCAAAGGTGCGCACCAAAACAATCACAAGAGTAATAGAATGGCATACGAAGAAGTGCGTTCGATCAGAGGTGCTACCTCATTAATCCGAGAATCGCTCCTGTTTTAGCCACCTTATGCCAACTCACGGGAGTCGGGTCCACGTATTTACCTTAAAGGAATCGTCACCACCATCCTACTTCATTCTGGAATCTCCACCGCGTACACGGTTGGTAAAGTGGTTTTCGGTATCGACAGAGAGTATGCCAGATATCCGATCCCGGTCCCTTTAACAACCAAACGTTATTATAACCCGTGTCTACAACTTTAAAAATGGTATTTACTTTATAAATCAAAATATATTTCCAATACTACAATATCAAAATATTGTTTTTAAACATTGTTCCTTTTAATATACCGTTTAAATCTATTCAATTTATTTAGGAATTAAATTTTCTTTTCTCACCTTTCAAAATTAAATTCTTCCATAAAACCCATTCAAAAAAATCAATTCCTTATTTTATTAATTACATATTAAATTCCAAATTTTAATCCCCTTTTCCTAAAGATTATTTCCACAAACTGATCAAAAATATCAAATTTCAGTTTCTATAGCACTTATGAAATGCTACCTAAAGTTTACAGGTTAAAACAGTCCAATTTTAAAAGACAGCATTTAAATGCTGTAATAGATTAATAACTTAACAAATTAGTTTTAAATTCCAAATATAACTTATTATCAATTATTTTCTTAACTGAATTCTTACTTTTACCAAAACCCAGAATTTCCAAAATAAGTTATATTCCAAAATTTTATTCAAACATTTATTTATTTATTTAACATTTTTAACTCATTCAAAATCATTATAAATAAAATCCTTTACATACATTTAAATCGGAATATTATAAACTTCCAAAATAAATTTAAAATATTTCTGAAAAATACTATAGAAACCATGGGTCTGTATATAGTTTTCTAGCCTAGGTCAAGTGATACGGATTTATATCATTTCAATCCGCAATTTACAAAAACCCCGGGTTCTATCATTTCAAACCCGCAATCCCAAGTTAAATATTTGAAATTAAATAATTAAATAAATGAATGAATAAATAATTATCGTACAGGCCTATCATTTCAGCCTATAACGATCTCAATTTACAGGGAACTTGCAGTGATGATTTAACAGTAAATAAGCATTAAATAATATAACTGCAACTATATTACAACAGATAAACAACTGATGAGGTGTCAATTTAAAATGGGGTTTAACATCATACGTTATATTACAGACAGATGACATTAAATAAATAATTTACAAATACACTTGCGATAATTCACATAAATATAGGTATGTTTGTCTGGTGAGAAATACTCACCTTAAACTGCAGATAATCAGATTCAAACGATTTTACCACTTGATGAAGGATCGTACAAATGGCACGATTAGGTTTCCGCGGATGCCACGCCTTGATTCAAATCTAAAATAAGATCCAAATACCAAATGCGCGACTTTTAAAATTACGGTCAAAGCAAAATTTTCGAAACAACTGGAACGAATAGAATAAAAGAAATTTTGGTTCAGCTTTTGCTCGACTGCCTCACTCCACATCCCGACCCCAACTTCATAGGCTTGGCAATACTATTTATTATTATTATTATTATTATTATTATTATTATTATTATTATTATTATTTCCACCGGCATACCCTAACTTATCTAGTTTTGTAAAATATGTATTTACACAAACTTGCGTCTCTGCCTAAACTATTCTTCAATGCAAACTCTCTCTGTTTCTTAATTACAACACGTCTCTGCCAATTCAATTTCAAAACATTGTCGAATTCAGAAACATTAAAATTTAAATTTTTAACCATTCTTAACTTTAAAAATCATATTCCTACTTCAGAAAAATGTTCATTTGGATACCATTTATCTTATGATTAAATCAAATAAATTTTATAAATAAAATATCCAAATTTACTATGAATCATTTGTAAGTCAGAATTTCCCAATTTTACTTAACTTGTATATATATTTTTCCAAATAACTTTACACTTAATTTAAAAATACCCACTTCCTAAAATAAAACTAAATTCTCATTTAGTTACTTAACTTAACAATTTTATTTAAAACCCAATTTCAAATTTTCAAGTTAAGTTATAAATTGAAATTTCACCTTCCATTTGAAAACAACATTTTCAATTATTTACTTACCAAACACATCTGTTCCATAAATTTTTTTTTCCTTTTATAGTTAATATACACTAAATTTTCTTCACAACTTTATTCATTTAGACATCAATTCAACTATGATTCAAGTTAAATAAAAGTTATTCCAAAATGTTCCATTTCAACCGTCTTTCATTTTATCAATTTAAAGTACATTATTTATTATACCAAACATATCCATTTTCGGAAATAACTTTTATTAAAATTTCTAGGTTAGATTTCAACTCCATATTAAATCAAATTTAATTATTATGTCATTTATCGTAAATAAAATCTTTAAATTCACTTTAAAACCAATTATTAACTTACAAAATTTTAACTTAAAAAAACAAAACACCTTTAAAATTTTAAAGCCTTAAGTCAAATTTTTAGTTGAATTACATAAATTTTATTTCAAAAATACTTAAAAAAATTTAGAAAAATATTATAATATATTAACCATGGGCTTGTTCGGGATATAAGCTTGGTTATGAAAACTTAGAGGAACGTGACGTGGTGGAGAAGTAGCCGAGCAAGGCAAAAGGGAAACAGAGAACAACAAGAAGAAGAAAGGGAAAAACTGAAAGAAGAAAAGAAAAAGTAAAACCATTACCTGATAGAGGCTTCAGCACAAAAGAAGAAGAAGGCAAATTTTAGATGCAATATAAAGTTTTTGTGTGAGGCTTCATATATATATATATATATAAGAAAACAAGTTGAGAGTTATGAAGGCACGTGAGATCTTTTGAGATGCGAGTTGCACAATAATGTATATGGGAGGCTTGCATGATTATAGGAAAACAGTAATCAAATATAATTTGCTTTGAACTGAATAGACTATACAAAATTTTGATTTAATGAATTCCTAGAATGATGCGTGAATTTAGGCAAGAGATTGATTCTTAATTTATAAAAGTCTTTCTTATGTATTCATGGATAAGGCTTGCGAAATATAGGGGACCAAACCAACAGGCAAGAATGGAAAGTGATAATAAACATTTAGGCAGACCAGAAAGTTGCGTGATTTATTATTGCCAGTTATACGAAAATCTTGATTAAATGCATGCGTTGATTACTTTCCAGTTTCTTTAGTTTGCACGTTATTTTATATGCGTGATTTATGCTGCCAATTTATGAAAATTTGATTTCAACATTTTATACCATTTAATAGTTGCGTGATCAGCTATATGAAATTTTGATCTTTATTAAATGAAAGGCAAGAATTGGCAAAGATTTTGGAATTTAAAGTCATATACAAAAATTAAAACCCAATTGAAAGCTATGAAAAAGAGTTAATGTTTGCTATAAAAACTACTGACTGATATTTTAATCCATATAGATATAAATATGATTTTTACAATACGCCAAACTGACGCAATACAAAACACCCAAAATTTATACAAAAGTAACGTTTTTAATTTATACGTTTTTACGTTACTTATATCATTACAATGCATGCCCTTTTTAAATGCGAAATTTAACAGTCTGTAAAACACTGAATTTCACAAAGTTATTACTTAAATTAAATTCGCTTACAATTTTTGTATTTTAAATATACAAAATTCATTTTTTTTATTAACATTGCGAATTTGAGTTGTCTTTTAACAAAATTTAAAAACCTCAAAACTTTCAGTTTATGTTTAGACTTTTAGGAAATGATTTAATCAAATTAATATGTATATAAATTGGGAAGTAAATTTTACTGGAAAGAGAAAAATAACGGATTAAAATTCTATACGTTTTCTTATATATAATCTTATATATATACGGTATTTATTCCCTAAATTTACGCGCCCTTTTTAACGCGTAATTACCCAGTTCATTTATACACTAAAAAAATTCGAAATTCTGACCATGCTGAGACTCAAACTCGTGACCTGTCGTGTATAGCCCAGATGTCTTAACCACCTAAGCTATTAATGTTTTCTTAATTAAAACTTGATTTTGCTAGAAATTAAGTTATTTACCATCTTCGACAAAACCCCAAATTTCCAAATTAAAGTTAATTCTTAACCGTGTCAAAATTTCAGAGATCTTATTATTTAATTAAAAATTTGGTCAATTGTTTTTTTTTAATCACTTTAAATAAACCCCAAAGTTTTTAAAATACAAGTGAAAAATACTTGTTAAAAAAAATTGGGCTGTTACACTCTCCCCCACTCAGAACTTTTCGTCCTCGAAAAGGAAGAAGGTATGGAAATAGAAACAACCTGAAAGAAAACTAAATTGAAACTTAAATTAGAATCATTAATCTAAGCAATAAAAATTCAATTTTAAATTAATCATTGATTTCATCTATTTATACTTAAAATTTTAACATTTATTTATTTACATATTTACTTGTATAATATCCCTACACTAAAAAAATCATTCATTTTTTTTTTTATTTTTTTTCCAAATTTTTCAAAAGGTATTATGACATTCTAATTTAAAATGTTTAATTTTAGTCCAAATTTGAAATGGTAATTTAACTTAATTTTTAAAGTAAATTTACCATTTCCCAAAATAAACTAAATTCCCCATTTAGTTTCTTCTTTATTCCAAACTATAATTAAATTTATTTTTCTCAATATTTTTCTCATCTATGTTAAATATTTTTCTCAATATCTAAACCATATAAATTCAATTTAAATTAATTAATATTCAATAATTGATTTAATTCATTTGATTTTTACAGAAGTTAAATCAATGTTAACTATTTCCAAATTAATTATCTTATTATCCAATTATTTTCTAAAATCAGAAATTTGTATAGTCATTTATAATAATCATCTTTATTCAACAAATTTAATTCTTCTTTATTCTAGATTATTATTAAATATATTCTACTTAATATATCTTATCGCACATATTAAGTAGATTATATTTAATATAACTATTCCAATATATTTCTAAATTTCCTTTAACACCATTTGATATTGTATATTATTCAATTATTATTTTATTTCTATTTACCTCTATTTGTCTTGTTGTAACTGAAACTTTAAATGTATAACATTTATTATAACCACTCAAATTTTTATTTATAAAATCCTTTTATTTTATACATTACCCAATTACATAGTTAATTTCTGAATGATTTAGGTAAGTTATATTGGCATGCAATTATACAAGTAAAATTTTCCAACTATATTATTCAAGTTTAAATATTCATTCCAAATTTGACTTTATTTTATCATTAGAATCACCTTTTAACATAAATTTATGAATTAAATTTCCAATTAACTTCAAACCCTTTAGAGATAAATAAATACATACATATAGCATATGTCAAATCAAATTTAAATCATATATCTAAATATATTATAAATTAAGTCAAATTTAGAAATTCAAATCAATTAAATTTTTGAAGCAAAACTACAACGTGGTCTCTTTACTTCGATACTCGAAAATGAATGTCGATGATGTTGTAGTCATCACCGAAATTATTTTCCAGCGACAAAGAGAAGAGCACTAATTTTTAAAACTTTAAAATTCTTTGGAAACAAATTTATATTCGAAAATAATTTAAATAATAATATATCCTTTTAAGACTTTAAACACAAGGGTTGAAACTATCAGCAATTAAATTCTTAAATTCTTGTTTTAAATCCATTTCTGTTTCCAAATAAATTTATAACCATGTTTTATAGTTCAATTATTTATATAAGACAAAACCAATGGTTTACAAAACCATAAATAAAATCAAACACTATTATCTCTAAACAACTAGTTAAATTCTGAAAATTATACTTATATATATATAATATTAGATTTTTCCCAAAGATAGGAATAAATTTTTTCAAAACAAGGATAGAGATTCAAATTTTGAAGGACTCAAATTAAAGAGAAATTTGATTTAAAGATAAGTTGGAATCAGAAGATCCGATCGTTAAATAGCAGAATAAGGAACCAGATAAGTTTATATAAATCGCGGGCAAGCTTAACCTGGTCAACCGTGACTTAAAGAGTCAGATCGAATGTAGATTTACCATTCGATCCAAAGAGATAGAGTTCTGAATAACCAAAGATACTAGCATCTAAACCGAGGTTAAATATAAATCTCTGGTGAATCCATGCTAATTGTAAAGGAGTTTCACCCATTTATTAGAATATTGGCGAGACCGCTAATTCACTATAAAGATCATCCGAAATGGAGTTATGGGATACTCCAGAATCGAAAGAAAATGAATAGTGAGGGACATGAATGAACTTCGGAACCGCAAGGAACGTTCCAAAATTCAAAGGAAATCGAATCAAAAGGAAGAGATTCAAGCTCGAATGATAGTGATTCTGTAAATCAAATTTACCATACATTCTAAGTTTTGCCTAGAGCCAAAGCTCTGATAACAACTTTAACGACCCGGTGTTTTCAACCATTCGCATCCGCACATGTCGGACTTGAATTGTTCAAAATACCGTGTTGTAAAAAGTAAATTTGGCAAAACTCAGAATATGCGGTAAATAAATCACAGAATCACAGACACAGATATCAGAGAAACTCGCAGCGGAATTTAAAATACTTAGTGGTTCATGAAGCCACTATAAAAAACTCAACCAAATAAAAATTACATAGTTTTAAATCTCCAATACGGTTTAAAACTTCAATAGAAATCCAAATATTCCAAAGTCTTGATTTCAAAATAAGATATAGACTGGAAGATTGGCCGGCAGCTCGAAAGATCTACAGAATGTCGAAGCTCCGGGGAGAAAGCTGAAACTACAACTCAGGCTGACCCGAGCGTAAAATAAAACATAAACACTCGAGTCAGGACATACATACTTATATAGTGTAAGCTAATTCAAGTGTACTGTAATATAGAGCAAGTAACTTAAAGGATGCTTGGGACCGCCCATCCTCTAAGGATCCGTTAAACTATTTACTATGTAGTATATTGCGCTATTAAATAGTGTCTATTTATAAAATAAACTTACTTTTAAATAGCGTTAAGGCTTTACATTTTCCACCTTAACGCATTTATATATTCCCATAGTCTATACAATACCGTAATCTCCCCCGTACTGGGCGTCGTCAGAGGGCACTCCATAGGTATGGTACAAACCAAAATCGTATAAGGCTCGGTATGGTAGGTGACACGGCACAACTAGGCAGTGCCAGGGTAGATATACCAATCGCTACTCAGACCGATGGAAACGCGTAGCCGCAGTTACCGCCCACCTCGAACAACACTCCCGAATCAAAGGTGCGCACCAAAACAATCACAAGAGTAATAGAATGGCATACGAAGAAGTGCGTTCGATCAGAGGTGCTACCTCATTAATCCGAGAATCGCTCCTGTTTTAGCCACCTTATGCCAACTCACGGGAGTCGGATCCACGTATTTACCTTAAAGGAATCGTCACCACCATCCTACTTCATTCTGGAATCTCCACCGCGTACACGGTTGGTAAAGTGGTTTTCGGTATCGACAAAGAGTATGCCAGATATCCGATCCCGGTCTCTTTAACAACCAAACGTTATTATAACCCGTGGTTACAACTTTAAAAATGGTATTTACTTTATAAATCAAAATATATTTCCAATACTACAATATCAAAATATTGTTTTTAAACATTGGTCCTTTTAATATACCATTTAAATCTATTCAATTTATTTAGGAATTAAATTTTCTTTTCTCACCTTTTAAAATTAAATTCTTCCATAAAACCCATTCAAAAAAATCAATTCCTTATTCTATTAATTACATATTAAATTCCAAATTTTAATCCCCTATTCCCAAAGATTATTTCCACAAATTGATTAAAAATATCAAATTTCAGTTTCTATAGCACTTATGAAATGCTACCTAAAGTTTACAGGTTAAAACAGTCCAATTTTAAAAGACAGCATTTAAATGCTGTAATAGATTAATAACTTAACAATTTAGTTTTAAATTCCAAATATAACTTATTATCAATTATTTTCTTAACTGAATTCTTACTTTTACCAAAACCCAGAATTTCCAAAATAAGTTATATTCCAAAATTTTATTCAAACATTTATTTATTTATTTAACATTTTTAACTCATTCAAAATCATTATAAATAAAATCCTTTACATACATTTAAATCGGAATATTATAAACTTCCAAAATAAATTTAAAATATTTCTGAAAAATACTATAGAAACCACGGGTCTATATATAGTTTTCTAGCCTAGGTCAAGTGATACGGATTTATATCATTTCAATCCACAATTTACAAAAACCCCGGGTTCTATCATTTCAAACCCGCAATCCCAAGTTAAATATTTGAAATTAAACAATTAAATAAATAAATGAATAAATAATTATCGTACAGGCCTATCATTTCAGCCTATAACGATCTCAATTTACAGGGAACTTGCAGTGATGATTTAACAGTAAATAAGCATTAAATAATATAACTGCAACTATATTACAACAGATAAACAACTGATGAGGTGTCAATTTAAAATGGGGTTTAACATCATACGTTATATTACAGACAGATGACATTAAATAAATAATTTACAAATACACTTGCGATAATTCACATAATATAGGTATGTTTGTCTGGTGAGAAATACTCACCTTAAACTGCAGATAATCAAATTCAAACGATTTTACCACTTGATGAAGGATCGTACAAATGGCACGATTAGGTTTCTGCGGATGCCATGCCTTGATTCAAATCTAAAATAAGATCCAAATACCAAATACGCGACTTTTAAAATTACGGTCAAAGCAAAATTTTCGAAACAACTGGAACGAATAGAATAAAAGAAATTTTGGTTCAGCTTTTGCTCGACTGCCTCACCCCACATCCCGACCCCAACTTCATAGGCTTGGCAATACTATTTATTATTATTATACATTTTATTATTATTATTATTATTATTATTATTTCCACCGGCATACCCTAACTTATCTAATTTTGAAAAATATTTATTTACACAAACTTGCGTCTCTGCCTAAACTATTCTTCAATGCAAACTCTCTCTGTTCCTTAATTACAACACGTCTCTGCCACTTCAATTTCAAAACATTGTCGAATTCAGAAACATTAAAATTTAAATTTTTAACCATTCTTAACTTTAAAAATCATATTCCTACTTCAGAAAAATGTTCATTTGGATACCATTTATCTTATGATTAAATAAAATAAATTTTATAAATAAAATATCCAAATTTACTATGAATCATTTGTAAGTCAGAATTTCCCAATTTTACTTAACTTGTATATATATTTTTCCAAATAACTTTACACTTAATTTAAAAATACCCACTTCCTAAAATAAAACTAAATTCTCATTTATTTACTTAACTTAACAATTTTATTTAAAACCCAATTTCAAATTTTCAAGTTAAGTTATAAATTGAAATTTCACCTTCCATTTGAAAACAACATTTTCAATTATTTACTTACAAAACACATCCGTTCGATAAATTTTTTTCTTTCCTTTTATAGTTAATATACACTAAATTTTCTTCACAACTTTATTCATTTAGACATCAATTCAACTATGATTCAAGTTAAATAAAAGTTATTCCAAAATGTTCCATTTCAATCGTCTTTCATTTTATCAATTTAAAGTACATTATTTATTATACCAAACATATCCATTTTCGGAAATAACTTTTATTAAAATTTCTAGGTTAGATTTCAACTCTATATTAAATCAAATTTAATTATTATGTCATTTATCGTAAATAAAATCTTTAAATTCACTTTAAAACCAATTATTAACTTACAAAAATTTAACTTAAAAAAACAAAACACCTTTAAAATTTTAAAGCCTTAAGTCAAATTTTTAGTTGAATTACATAAATTTTATTTCAAAAATACTTAAAATTTTTTAGAAAAATATTAGAATATATTAACCATGGGCTTGTTGGGGATATAAGCTTGGTTATGAAAACTTAGAGGAACGTGACGTGGTGGAGAAGTAGCCGAGCAAGGCAAAAGGGAAACAGAGAACAACAAGAAGAAGAAAGGGAAAAACTGAAAGAAGAAAAGAAAAAGTAAAACCATTACCTGATAGAGGTTTCAGCACAAAAGAAGAAGAAGGCAAATTTTAGATGCAACATAAAGTTTTTGTGTGAGGCTTCATATATATATATAAGAAAACAAGTCGAGAGTTATGAAGGCACGTGAGATCTTCTGAGATGCGAGTTGCACAATAATGTATATGGGAGGCTTGCGTGATTATAGGAAAACAGTAATCAAATATAATTTGCTTTGAACTGAATAGACTATACAAAATTTTGATTTAATGAATTCCTAGAATGATGCGTGAATTTAGGCAAGAGATTGATTCTTAATTTATAAAATTCTTTCTTATGTATTCATGGATAAGGCTTGCGAAATATAGGGGACCAAACCAACAGGCAAGAATGGCAAGCGATAATAAACATTTAGGCAGACCAGAAAGTTGCGTGATTTATTATTGGCAGTTATACGAAAATCTTGATTAAATGCATGCGTTGATTACTTTCCAGTTTCTTTAGTTTGCACGTTATTTTATATGCGTGATTTATGCTGCCAATTTATGAAAATTTGATTTCAACATTTTATACCATTTAATAGTTGCGTGATCAGCTATATGAAATTTTGATCTTTATTAAATGAAAGGCAAGAATTGGCCAAGATTTTGGAATTTAAAGTCATATACAAAAATTAAAACCCAATTGAAAGCTATGAAAAAGAGTTAACTTTTGCTATAGAAACTACTGACTGATATTTTAATCCATATAGATATAAATATGATTTTTACAATACGCCAAACTGACGCAATACAAAACTCCCAAAATTTATACAAAAGTAACGTTTTTAATTTATACGTTTTTACGTTACTTATATCATTACAATGCATGCCCTTTTTAAATGCGAAATTTAACAGTCTGTAAAACACTGAATTTCACAAAGTTATTACTTAAATTAAATTCGCTTACAATTTTTGTATTTTAAATATACAAAATTCATTTTTTATTAACATTGCGAATTTGAGTTTTCTTTTAACAAAATTTAAAAACCTCAAAACTTTCAGTTTATGTTTAGACTTTTAGGAAATGCTTTAATCAAATTAATATGTATATAAATTGGGAAGTAAATTTTACTGGAAAGAGAAAAATAACGGATTAAAATTCTATACGTTTTCTTATATATAATCTTATATATATATATATATATATATACGGTATTTATTCCCTAAATTTAGGCGCCCTTTTTAACGCGTAATTACCCAGTTCATTTATACACTAAAAAAATTCTAAATTCTGACCACACTGATACTCGAACTCGTGACCTATCTTGAATAGCCCAGATGTCTTAACCACCTAAGCTATTAATGTTTTCTTAATTAAAACTTGATTTTGCTAGAAATTAAGTTATTTACCATCTTCGACAAAACCCCAAATTTCCAAATTAAAGTTAATTCTTAACCATGTCAAATTTTCAGAGATCTTATTATTTAATTAAAAATTTGGTCTTTTTTTTAATCACTTTAAATAAACCCCAAAGTTTTAAAATACAAGTGAAAAATACTTGTTAAAAAAAATTGGGCTGTTACATATATAGTTTATTACTTATTTTATTTGTTTGAGATTTTTTTCAATTATATTCAAATTAAATTCCAAATGTTTAAAAATATATTATTAATTTAAATTGATAAATTTTTGGGATGTTACATTTTATTTATAAGTTATTAAATATCCAATTTCAAATCCACAGTTAAATTTCTAAAATCAGTGTCTAAATAAATAAATATCCTATTTAATCTTGGAAAATTCCAATTAATTTACAATTTTATTCAAAAATTTATTTTAGCTATCAATTTAAATTTAATTAAATATCGGGATCATTACAAGTCAATTATTATTTAAGAATTAATCAGTATTATTATTTTAAAAGGATAAATTATTCAACATTACTATATTTTATATAATGACTTTTACTAAATTATTCAACATTACTATATTACTATATTAATCAGTATGCTTTCATGGCGTATTTGGAGGCAGTGAGTGCCTAAAGTTAAGTTTTAGATTTCCCTAGGATAGAGACGTAACCATTGAGCTGTGAATCCATGGTTGATACCGCGGTGGTACTTTCCTTATTATTTTGAAGGGTTCTCAAATTTTTTTTGAAAAGGATAGTTTACTAAATTAGATAAGATAAGTATATATTTTGGATAAATAGATTTAATTTTTTGAAATTAAATTAAAAAGAGCTTTGGCGTTTTCAGTGAAAAAGGAAATATTTGGTGGAATGATTGTTTATTTGATAGTTAAACAATTGACTATCAAATCCGGACCCAAAATATAAATTTGGGAATATCCAGAAGAAACAGAGGAATTATATGGTACAGTTGCTATTCGAGGTGTTATACTGTACGTATAAACTCATTTCGTTCTTCAAGGATGTTTATAAGGAAATCCATCCCTTAATGGTTAGGAGGTGATCTCTAATCTTATTTCGTTTGTTTATTTCCTAAAAAACCGAGGTTGAGTTTACCAGAAAACATCGAACGTTGTTTCAAAGAGACCGAGATCGGATAAGTTATCCGAAAACCACTTCGATCCAATGAGTACGTTTTTGAAGTAAAAAAAAGTGCATGGAGTCAACGATTATTATCCCAACTTTTGGCAAAGTCGAGATACCCAAAGATTAACTGAAAACCAATGATTATTAGTCATAAATATCGATTACACATCACAGGTTCACTATGGATGTCGATGAATTCTGTCCGAGTCTAGATCGGGCAACAATTGACAAGACATAACAAGCAAAGCCGTGAAAGTCAACATATCAAATTTCAGGTCAATCGGAGCTTGTATGATCGAGATATGATCAACACAAGTTAGAAGAAATATGCTGTTCGTATCCATCTGATTGATCTGTTTAAATCCATCATATTCGTATCCACCAGGAAATCATGGCATCGGCTTGTTCGAATCGATCGGTTTCGAATCGATCAGAGAGACCTTACCTCGGCTCTATTCGAACCCATCACATTCGTATCGACCCCGGGCCGTGCTATTCGTGTCCATCGAGTTCATATCGATCGGACAATCCCTGATCGTGTCCATCGCATGCCATGTTCGTGTCTATCATACAACTGTTGTTCGTATCGATGCACAAGCGTCACTAATTCGTATCGATTTGATAGATACGAACTGGACCAAGATCGATCGGTACGAACGATGCCCCCAATAAATGACCAGTGCGAATGGAGCTGCATGCGATGGATGCAAAATTATGCTCTTCATAGATGCAAATAACGATACGAACAAGGTGCACGAAATAACTCAGTAACCTCGGCTCAAAAGGTGGAGCGATCCAAGAATCTCGCTCCACGTCACCATGCACTCAGGTGTCCAGATCGATTCGAAATGGATCAATGCGAAGGATGGATTCGAACGCGGTAGCACTCACGAAAACGCAATCTTTCATCGCTCATATCTCGCATTTTACAAGTCCAAATGCCACGAAATTTTCACAGGAGCTTACGTACCAGCTAAAGAATGTTCCTGCCAAGTTTCAGCTCGATTGGACCATTTCTTGATCGATATGAAATTGGTTCGTATCGATCACAGATCGAGTCGAAACTTTTTGGGATCGATCGTGTGGGCCCACTCACGTGCCAGAAGGAGTCTCCCAAAGTTTGAGTGAAATATCAGCCTCCTACGCCTATAAATAGAGCCCCACAGCCGACAGAAAAAGGATATTTTGGCTACTCGACGTCCACACTCTGCCAAATTCAACTTTGCACTTCACCATTGCTGTTATATTTGAAATTTTTCATTGTAATCCACTGTAATCAACTGTAACCGGCGAATAACATCAATAAAAGATAATCATTTGATGTGGATGTAGGCCGGAGATAGGCGAACCACTATAAATCTTGTGTTTATGTTCGTTATTTCTGGATTGTTGTTTGTTGTTTGCTTAGATCTCTAACTTGTGCTCGAGTATTGCTGATTTATATTCATTTATTGGTGCTTTCACGATACTTGGGGTTTGTGACCAATTTTGGCACAAAAACTTTGGTGCTTTCACTGAGAAAGAACTAGCACCCTTTATACCAGATTCAAAATTCAGATTTGAAAGCTTGAAGAATTCAGATTCAGAGACAATGACTCGAAAAACGAGTAGAAGACAGAGAGCTGAGAGAAGCCAACAAAGAGAAAGTCAAGAGGCATTCTCTGGAGCTGGAGAAGGAAAAGCTTCAATCTACATCACCAGGGACGAGATGGAGGCTATGGAAAATTCAATGCATGAAAGAATAATGAAGAGTCAATAGGAGATGATGCAGAAATTCTTCGAGTAGATGAGAGCAGCGAGTGCGCAGAACCTTAGACCAACTACAACGACTGCGAATGCAGAACAAGGAGTTAGGATTGCAGAAACCAACAAAGGTCAAGCTCAAGGTCAGAGTGCAGAACCAGAACGCAATCAACGATTTGGGGGCAAACCTTCAGGATCTGCACTGGAAGACCTATAGATGGAACTCAGCAGGCTAGAGCCAACGCCAATGAAAATGACCAACATGAAGAATACTACCCAGAATATCCTTCCATACCTAGGGGGCAGGATAGAAACATGATAAGGGGCAACCCCTGGATGGAGACGAAAGGATGGCTGGATTAGTACGACGAATCATGAGAGGAGGATTGTCAAACGGAGGATTAGAGGAAGTTAGTCGGAGTCCGTTCACTCCGAACATCAGGAATGCAAGGAACCCTCCAAAGTTCAAGTTACCCATGCTGGACCCTTATGACGGAAAGTCAGACCCGACCATGCACATTGCCAGATACATCAGGCACATGGAAGTGTTGGGAGCATCCGAAGATGAGATGGCGCGATGTTTCCCCTTATTTTTATCAGATTTGGCTGCACTTTGGTTTAGACAGCTAGAGACTGGATCGATCAGGACATGGGGCGAGCTAGTGGAAAGCTTCATGAGATAGTTTAGGGTCCACGTGACGCGACCCAGGAGTGTGATGACTTTAGCTTCAACAAAGCAGAGGACCGGAGAGTCCATAAAAGATTTTCGATTGCGATTCTATGCAATGGTGGCTTCTGTAGATCGCCTGGAACCATCGATGATTTTTATGGCAGCGGTAGCAGGTGTTGCGGAAGGCACCGAATTCAAAGATTCTTTGGCAAGAGATCCATCGCAAGATCTATCATGAAGCTGAGAGATTCATTCGGTTGGAAGATTCACGTGCCGAGAGACGAGAAACTAATGCTGTGTCGGGCGAAGGAACCGCTAGACAATAGTATGAAGTAGACAAAGGAATAAGAAAGCAGGATGACAGATACGATGGTCCTGATAAACGGAAGAAATTACGAGAGCCTAGATTCAGGCAATACACAGATTTGACGGCATACATGGAACGGATTTACACTGAGACTCGGGGGCAACTCCCATATCGAAAACCACCCAGGAGAGATCCCACAGAGCGGGAGCGTAGGAGTGGAAAGTATTGCCTATTACATAAGCTGGATGGGCACACTACTAATGAATGCCGCCACCTAAAGGATGAGGTGGAAGAACATGCCAGGAGTGGTAGATTGCCACAATATACCTGAGAACGGATAGCGGCCGTAGGACCTGAGCGATTACCACCTCCACCTAATAGGACTGATCCTGGATCGGGATCCTGACTCGTCATCAATTGATTATGATGGCAAGGGATAAGTTCAGGATTTGAACTTTGGTCGCTTAGATTTCTTAGATTTGATTTTAAAATAAAACGGCTGTTCCACTTACACATGTACGGGAACCGAGACATCCCTAGGCATGATCTGAGATGGCAACAGAATGCTCTGCCCGGAGAGGCGATGTCTAGTTTTTCCTGATGTTTGAGATTGAACATCTAGGATTCGAATTTAATAAATGAACTTAAATTTCTTGAAATAATGCTTTGACCGGAGAGTTAAAGGATGAATATTAAAAACCAGCTTGAAAATGATCGCTTTATGACCCTGCCTAGAGAGGCGGGGTCTAGAGTGCAAGAAGTGAGTTGCTTCGCCGGAGAGCGACGGGATCGACTCACTTAACGTCGTTTCCCTTCATCGAAGAGTGATTGGATCGGGATTCGATAAGAGCCCATAGTGGCTGTGATCGGCCCACGATTTAGGTCATGACATCGCTTAATGTTCAGACACACTGAACCGGAGTGCAAGAGGTGAGTTGCTTCGTCGGAGAGCGACATGATCGACTCACTTAACGCTGTTTCCCCTTCACCGGAGAATGACAGGATGGCATTCAGCAAGAGTCGGGAGAGGCTAGATCGGTTTAGAACAACCAAGACATCGTTATATGCCCTCGCCAGGGCCAGAGTGCAAGGGGTAGAAAGCAGCACCGGAGCACAACAGGATCTTTCTATTCGATCACTGGGTTTGGAATGGACCAGGCAAGGGTCTGGAGTGACCATCGATAGTCTGAAGAGACTACATAATTCAATTACTAACTTCCACGAATCAAAGCGAAAACTGATTCGGCTTCGAACAACCATAAACTTGATTGATAATACTGCAGCTATGCATAAAACATAAACTCGCTGCATTTGATTTGAAGCTATTCAAAACACGCCTTTTACCAAAAGGCATGTTTTGGGGGGCAAAGTGTAATCCTAACTTTTGGCAAAGTCGATATACCCAAAAATTAACTGAAAACCAATGATTATTAGTCATAAATATCGATTACACATCGCAGGTTCACTATGGATGTCGATGAATTCTGTCCTAGTCCGGATCGAGCTACAATTGACAAGACATGACATGCAAAGCCATGAAAGTCAACGTTTCAAATTTCAGGTCAATCAGAGCTCGTATGATCGAGATATGATCGACACAAGTTAGAAGAAATATGTTGTTCATATCCATCTGATTGATCTCTTCGAATCCATCATATTCGTATCCATCAGGAAATCATGAAATCGGCTTGTTCGAATCGATCGGTTTCGAATCGATCAGAGAGACCTCACCTCGGCTCTGTTCGAACCCATTAGGTTCGTATCAACCCCGGGCCGTGCTATTCGTGTCCATCGAGTTCGTATCGATCGGAGAACCTCTGATCGTGTCCATCGCATGCCATGTTTTTTCTATCATACAACTATTGTTCGTATCGATCCACAAGCGCCACTAGTTTGTATCAATTTGATAGATACGAGCTGGACCAAGATCGATCGGTACCCCCCTATAAATGATCAATGCGAACGGAGCTGCATGCGATGGATGCGAAATTATGCTCTTCATCGATGCAAATAACGATACGAACAAGGTGCACAAATAACTCGGTCAACTCGGCTCAAAAGGTGGAGCGAGCCAAGAATCTCGCTCTACGTCACCATGCACTCACATGTCCAGATCGATTCGAAATGGATCGATGCGAAGGATGGATTCGAATGCGACAGCACTAATGAAATTGCAATCTTGCATTGATCATATCTCACATTCTACAAGTCCAAATGCTACGAAATTTTCACAGGAGCTTACGTACGAGCTAAAGAATGTTCCTGCCAAGTTTCAGCTCAATTGGACCATTTCTTGATCTATACGAAATTGGTTCGTATCGATCACAGATCGAGTCGAAACTTTCTGGGATCGATCACGTGGGCCCACTCACGTGCCAGAAGGAGTCTCCCAAAGTTTGAGCGAAATATCAGCCTCCTATGCCTATAAATAAAGCCCCAGAGCCTACAGAAAAAGGATCTTTTGGCTATTCGACGTCCAGACTCTGCCAGATTCAACTTTGCACTTCACCATTGCTGTTATATTTGAAATTCTTCATTGTAATCCGCTGTAATCAACTGTAACCAGCGAAGAACATCAATAAAAGATAATCATTTGAAGTGGACGTAGGCTGGAGATAGCCGAACCACTATAAATCTCGTGTTTCTGTTCTTTATTTCTGAATTGTTGTTTGTTGTTTGCTTAGATCTGTAACTTGTGCTCGAATATTGCTGATTTATATTCATATATTGGTGCTTTCACGATACTTTGGGTTTGTGACCAATTTTTGTGCAAACAACGATGGAGCGGTCAAGTGCAACTGCTAGTCGCTTCTAATCCTGAGGATGATTCCAAAATGGATGTAGTAGGAATAGTGCCTTCGGTTCTGTTCGAACCCAGAATGGACTTGTATGGATGAATGCTATCAGTACATTGTCATTGGAGAACAATGAGCATTCTAAGTGAAATTTCCTTAAAAAGGTATTTGTAGCCTCCAGCTTCATCAACCAGGAATGACTAAAAAGCAGGGTAGATGCAGCAAGGCTAAGTGAGTCACACCCAATTAGGATATGTTTACCACATTTCTAGATACCCTTGGATATTATTACTACGATACATGGAAGGAACTCGGAAAGGGTGGGAACACTTGGGGTGATAGCACATTCGGTCTATCAACGTTAGGGATAGTCCGATCTTGTGTTGTAGGGGATCCCGATGTGGTCCTCGGTACATTTTTGTAGACATGTACTGTGACCGGTGATACTCCAGTGCCTAGTCATTCGTATGGAATCCATTCTCCAATACGCGTCTTTACGGTTTTGGTTGTAGAGCCTAGTATGCTGAAATTTAATTAATGTAACAATTTCAGCTATTTGAATAAGTATTTGTACTTAGACACTATTATAATATCAGATGATTTTGATAAAAGCTGTTTTGGTTATCGTAAGGTAAAAACCCGTTGTGTTTTTGTGTGGCGGGGTCTTACGAGATACCTTTGTTTTTCAAAGGATTTTGATAACTTTAATAATTAAAATTGAGTGTGTTTTCTCACGCTGGTTTTCCAAACTGACTCGGCTATTATTTTATTATAATGCTCGGGTCAGACCGAGTATTACAGATACAGGATATGATACTATGGAGCTCAGGAGACGAGCTGGATGGTGAAGACGTATTACACGTATCTAATTTATATTCCGCCATGTATTGTAGTTTGTATATTCAACACTTGTGAGGACAAGTTATTATAATTGTCCAGTATTGTGTTTGATGTGTTGTACTCTGATGATGTAATGTATAAATAGCAGTTATAGTTCTTTTTGTATAAAGACCAGTTGTTATCTATTATATATTGTTCCACTGTGTTTATGAGATTCAGGGTTGTTATTTTTCTATTTTCTTATTTTACCTCCTTCTTCTTTCTTTTACAATCTAGTATTTCCCGCATTCGATTGCTCGACATGTAATACAATGAATGTATTGATGTCGATTTTCGAGCATCGAAAATCTAGGCCATAACTTATATGAACTGAATTATTTTCAAAGTCGAAGCTTTAAAATGTTGAAACTGCAATTGGGTTAAATGAATTATTTAAAGAATTTAAATTGAAATCTTAAAGTTGAATTTTGAAATATAAATGAAATTGATCAAAACTGAGTTATTGTAAATGTTAGAATATTTAAACTTTGAAACCTATTGAATTTGAAGTGGTATAAATTTGTAGTTCAAACATGGATTTGAAATCGATATAAATTGAAATGGTTTTAATGAGAATTTGAATTGAAACCTTTAGCCTTTTGAATTGAAATCGCTGAACTGAGATTGATTTAAATTGAATTTTTGGAACTAATGTTGATTTGAATTGATTTGTGAAATTGGAAGAAAGAATAAATTTGAAACTATTTTCGATATAAACTCTTTTAATATACAAACCCTTGTAACATATAAACTATTTTTATCATATAAACTATTTTAATATATTAATAATTTTAATAAATTAACTATTTTTAATATATAACCTATTTTAATAAATAAACTAATTATAATATATAAACAATTTTAATCTATAACCTACTTTTAAAATATAAACTATTTTTGTGACGACGAGGATTTTTCGCGTTCGAAAATCGACATCCATACTTTACATCGTACTCGAATGTCGCAGATTCGATCGTTCAAATCCGAGTCGTCGGAGCTTATAACACAATTAAGTAAACAACATAGCGGAAGAAAAAGATAATACATTGATATGCAACATTGATACAATATCTGATACAATAGATATCAATATACATCAGAGATATGATACAATAAAATAGCAACGGAAAAGAAACAGATAACATCAGTAGCGGAACAAATAACTCTAAGATAGTCTTCAAGGAAGAACTCTAAAACTGCAACTCCATCTCCAAGAACCAATCCAGCAATAGCTCGAACTCCCAATAACGATGCACAAAGATAAGCAAGTGCAGTCCGTGTCCAAAGACTGAACTAGATCCAGATAATCCACTAAATCTGACTATCTGAAAAACCCAACTCTAGACTGCTCATGTAGGAAAATTTTGAGCACCCAGAGTTTAGGAAAGAACAATAAACTCCG
The DNA here is from genome assembly GCA_030765085.1 of Allium cepa. Classification (NCBI taxonomy): domain Eukaryota; kingdom Viridiplantae; phylum Streptophyta; class Magnoliopsida; order Asparagales; family Amaryllidaceae; genus Allium; species Allium cepa. Next base: position 876,740,925 of record CM060943.1, read on the forward strand.
GATCAGTCATGGGACTGGTGTGAGCAATAAAAACAGTTTATCTTTTAAAAACAAACAGCAACAAGGATAATTTTAAAGTCAATTCGCAATGCTTTTGGAAAATGAGACTACCATAAGATCTCCCGCCACACACACAATGCAAACGCAGAATCGGAGGAGATTTCTTCTTATGATAGTCAAAGATGCTTGATACGCATTAAAAGAAACATTCGATATTATTACTAGTGCATAGTGTAGGAAAAATCATTTCGAAAGTAAAGATATAAATCTTAGCCAACATACGACCATTATCGTATGCATACTATAGCTACCATCCAAACAGTGGGGCACTACCATAAGTGAATGGCAGGTTCTACAACTAAAACCGTAGAAGGTGCGTATTGTTTCTTTGGATTTCCAAAAAATGGTCTGGCCAAGGAACTTCCTACTGCCACATGGGATCGCCTCTGGCGGGACGTCTCGAGAACTTAACCAGCTCTCTGCCAACACAAGGCTGGGTTACCTTTGTCACTAGGTAAGTACGACACGAATATGCCATCCCCTGGTCCCTTTGGACCCTTATCCGAGCGCTCGATAACCAACATCACACAGTAATAAATATAGTGTGTCAACATGAGTAAGCATCTGGGCTCCATACCATGGTACCACCCTTTCTAGAAGGAAATGACATACCCTAAAGGGCGCGACCCTCATAACCTTGCCGCATATTCCTGTTTTGATCATTTCCGGGGAGTGAGGTCTAACGAAGTCTCGTCCACAAAGCTAGGCACAAAGCCACGCTTTGATTAACAAATGATCAATAAATAATCATCACACAGCAACACTCAGCATGCCACATCACCAAATTGGGAATATATCGCTGATAACCTTCAACTACATAACCTCTAAGCGCGTACGTCTCAGAGTAGGGTGTTAAGCTAAGAGAATAAATTCTCCGCCACCAACAGAAGTGTGTTTGGAAGAAATCTTCTTAATATTTCAAAATGTAATGTCAGACACACAATCCATACAAGTCTGTTCTGGGTTCGAACAGAACCGAAGGCACTTCCAAAGAAGTCCTCGCAATCCGGATATTCACTAATCGCGTTCGGACTTCCCGTCACTTATGGAGTCTCTATACCGGGGACCAGTCGATGCAAAGACATTCGACGAGTTATCCTTTCGTTTTCAAAAATATCCGGTCTTCACCACCGGTCTTCAAATGCTATCCATAACGACGTATCACATATTCGGAATGGGATATATGACACAAAGGTCCTCTCCCGGCTAAACCGAATAGTGAGCGCAGTATTTCAAAAACATATGGATATTGGGATTTCAATTAAGTCACAATTTAAAACCCAAAATTTTCTTTAAATGGTTAAACAAATTACCATTTCAGATCTTTAAACAAAAAGATTAATTTCACAAAGATCGATTCATAGATTTCAAAAACAATTTCATTTCAATAAGATTAACCCATTAAATCTTTGAATCAAAGATTTAACTTATAGTTTCATACCTTTTCCAAAACTTGGAAGTCATTTTCATTTTCAAACTTGAAATTCTTTTTAACACAAATTGGACATTCATTTCTTATGTGAAAGCTTTTATTATTTGAAAATAAACAGTTTTCGTATCATAAAAATCCAATTATATTTACACGAGTTAAAGCCCTTGAATTTAAATTCAAATTCCCAAATCAATACATTTAAGGTAGTTTAACCCATACATAACTGGTATAACATCTTTAATCCCTAGTTTCAAATCCTAGAATTCAATTTCAAATCTTGTATTTAAGTTTAAATCAAATTATTTAAACTTCATACTTTATCAAGTTATTCAAAATAAATCTCATCTTTGAAGTTCCATTTCAAAAGCTTTTTCACTTCAAACCCAATCCATTTTCAAAACATTTGAATTTAAAAATTCAAATGCAAAACTATTTTCAAAAATTTGTGACTTAATCGATTTCCTCGTGAAATCCGTATTTATGTGCGTATGGTGTGGTCCAGGGGTTTAACACAATAGTGCAACATTATTCAATCATCACAGATTAAGACACAGAAATATACTTGATAAGCGATATAAAATATAACGGTTATCGTCCATTCACAGATTCACGGATAATATACAAATGTAAATAAATGAATAAATTATACCCAGCTCAATCCACAGAACAAAATGTCACAAATCAGATATATCACAAAAACATCAAATAGGACAATCTATTCAAGGCATTCTATACAATACAATCATTCATAGGTAAGGTCAAGTATTTAATAATCATTTATAAGCAGGATTAATTAATTGTTTAATCCTAATTAATTTAATTCATTTCCAATTTAAATTTATTACTTATGCATTATTATCCAATCCTGATTTATTAATTACAAATCATTTGATATAAATTAATCAATCAATCACCGTAATTAATTAAATTATTCTTATTAATCATATTAATTAAGTTAACCTTTAAACTAATTACAAAATAAATTAACCCCTTAATTTATCTTTTTAAGAAATTAAACCTTTAAATTCTTGCTAACAAGTGATTACACTTACTCAATTTCATAAATGATTATCATAAATTAATTAGTCTAACTAATTGTTACAATTAATACCATAAATTAATTATTTAAAAGATTCTTAGTTAATGACCATCATTAACAAATAACAATCCTTTAATTACTTTTTGAATTAATATCTAATTATAAATTAATCTAAATCATTAATTTATAAATTAAATAATTAAGTCATCCCTTAATTATCTTGTTCATTAAATCTTTAAATCATTTTAATTATTTTTAAGGTATTTCATTTCTAAGTTAATAACTTCATTTATATTAAAGTGTATTTAAAACATTACATTTTAAATTTAGATTCAAATTTCATTTTGGATTTAAGGTTTACAAAGATAAGCATTAACCAAATTTACATATCAACTTATAGACCTATATAAGAGAAGTTTTAACCAAATTACTTAAATTTTTAATTAAAATTTAAGCTTTAAAATACATCACTTTTTTTTATCTTGAAAACTCAAATTAAAACAAATTATCTAACTTACCATTCAAAATTCTTTTACACAAGAAATTTATCAAAATCCAATTCAAATATTTATTTGAAAACAAATTACAGGCTATTTGATTTAAACATGTCATAAAACAATTCAGATTTTTAATTCCCAGGTCTGGATTCAACATTTGATTTAAATCTTTTGATTTAAATTTTCCTTTAACTTTGAAATCTAAATTCATTTCAAAACTTCAAGATTCAAAAGTTGATTAAAACTCAGTTTAAATTTTTGTTCCCAGATTTTTAAATTAAAATTTTTTAAAACCTGAAAACTGTCTGGTTTGTTTCTAAAACCTGAAACCCTCTTTTAACTATTTGAAAACTTTTAAAATTTAAATCCATTTTAAATCTAGCTTTATCTAGATTTGAACTTGGCTTTAAAACTATCTCGCATTCCTTAAATCATTTTAAATTTGCTTTAAATTTGGATTTACTGTCAGGTTTTTTTTTCTCAAACCTGTAGCAACATTTGACCCGAGAAAACTCAAACTTGCTTCGGGTCTAACATCCAAAATCTCGAATACAACTTCGAGACAAACACGCGAGTTCACCCTGCTGCTTCCCCATATATAAATTCCAGAACTTCTCCTTCCTATCATCAGATACACGCGACACCTCGTGCACGTGCACTGGCCATCCAATGCCCTCCGACCATTCCTCTGGCCACTGACAAGTCGCCGATCGCCTACCCAAACCACCTGACCACCCCGGTCCTTAAATCAATGACGAAAACGAAATCGAGTTCGTACGAACCAAAACCTGAAACGTTCGAACCCATCACCATCCAAACCTGTCATCGTCCCAATCTCGATGCTCCGCTCACCTGAAGTCACATGACTTCGAGCATGCGTTCCCTGGCCATTGACGCTTCCTTTCCCCGAGTTTCATACCACTCGATCTCCTAGAGAGATCGCGGCAGCTTCACCAATCTCAGTGACCAAAAAGCGAGTTCGAACCCTAAAGTTGCTTCGAGACAACGATATACACAATTGAAAAATTATTTGATAATTTTCCTAAGATCAACAAGGTTCACACTAGCTTCGACACAATTTTCAACATTTATAATTGATTCATTGATTCGAAAATGGGAAAAATGCAAGCTTTGTTCAATTGCAAACCGCTCTTCCAATATGAAACTAAAAATCTTCGTTCTTGGTTTAAAAATCATATTGAAGTATGCAGAATCAACACACATACCTGAATACGTGTAATGAAAGATTTGTATTTTGACAAATTTTGAGTTTGCTCAGTTTCTTCTTGGTTTCCAGAAGCATTTCAAAATTTATTCAACTCTAAATTTGCACTTAAGTATATGTTATAACTAATAATATTTGTTTTAATGCTAAGCCCAACCATCGAGTAGATCAAGTGCAAATGAGTTTTGAATCAAAAATCTGATGTTTTTATAACTAAGACAGAGGACAAAGTGAACATCAGGCTGTACTCATTATTTAAACTTACTCAGAGAATTACACGTATATATACACACATTTCACAACTATAGATACCACATATTTATTCTTTAAATTGTTCTAATGAAATGTTACTCACCTTGATAAGTTTTAGAAATAAACAGAGCTTTCTTTTCCATGTTGATACAGCTTTGAAATTTGCAAACTGGAATCTCTTCTTTCATATCTAGCTTTGTAGTTGATTTGTTTGATGTTTAAATTGAATTTTTCTTTGAGTTTATAAGATATAGTGATGTTTATATTTTCTACACTGCTAAGTTTTGCTGAACGAAATGAACAAGGAAGATATAAATATAGAAAAGAAAAGAAGTTTACAGTATAGGCTTCTTCTTCTTTTTTTCTTGTACAATAGGCATGGTGAAGAGGTTTGCATTAAATGCCTGAGTACCCTATGCCTCTACTTTATTTTGTTTTAGTCTTGCCTTGCCTTACTTCTACAGCCTACGTATTATATTTTTACAACTACATCATTTTTTTTTGCATTTCTTTTTACCAGTTTTGTTTCTATACTTGAGTATATTTATTTCTTTTGCTTTGAAAATGGTGGCTGCATTTATTAGCTTGTACAATAGATATTCACTTTACTTTTATTCTCAGCTTTGCATTTATTTTACAGTGATATGTTTTATAAAACAAAGTCTTGGCTGAGAGATTTTTTTTTGGTGTACTTGAGAAGAGGTTAATAAATGCATGTCTTCTAATTTGTTTACAAGCTCACACTATTTGTTTATGTATGTATACTTTTGTTTTGTTCATACTTATTTTATATTTGTACAAGTACTATTTTTATTTTATTTTATTTTCCAGATTGTTTTCAAAACTAAATATATATAGATGTTTACTTTTACTTGTGTGGTTATGCCTGGCCTCTATTTCATTTCTTTTGTTTGTTATTTTACTTTGTTTTGTTTACTTTGTATTTTTGTTAACGCGCTGTTTTGAATTTTAACTATACTTATTGTTTGAAAATAACTCCTTATTGAAATAATTTATAAAAGAAACCATTTCTTAATTAATAAATACAGATTTTTATATTTTTTTTTGTCTTTTTTTTATTTGCATTCTATTTGTTATTACTTTATAGTTTTACTTTGTAATTTAAATGACATTCTAAAATAATACGTTGTTATAATTTATTTTGTACTTATGCTTTAATATTTATAAGGTTTATTCTATTTTAAATATTTACTTCTAGAACTTTTTATATGTTTATTTCATACTTCATATAACTATAAATTTACTTAAATATTTGTTTAACATCAACACAAACTTTATTTCCTTGTAAAGTTTAACTATCTACTGTTTTATAATTTTCAAATACTCGATTATTAAAATTTTAGTAATATTTTGTATAAATTACCAATTACTACACAATTTTTATTCCAAAATTAAATAAATTATCAATTTGAAAATTGATTAAAATTCGGGATCGTTACAATTTTAATATATATTATTTTATATTTATAAACAACTTTTAATATATATTTTTTAACATATATACTATTTCTAATATATAAACTATTTTAATCTTAACCTATTTTTAAAATATAAACTATTTTGATATATATTAGTTTATATTTATAAACAACTTTTAATATATATATATATATATTAATATATAAACTATTTCTAAAATATAAACTATTTTAATCTATAACCTATTTAAAAAATATAAACTATTTTTAATGTATAACTATTCCAATATATAAACTACTTGCAATATTCAAACTGTTCAAAGTTGGAACCGTTATGATTTAGATTTAATTGATTTAAATGCAAATATTTTGATATAAGGATTTACCTACTTTATGGTTATGATTAATATGATTTCGAAAGTGTATATAATTTCGAAAGTTAATATGATTCCGGAAGTGTTATGATTTTGAAGTGAATATGATATTTTTATATCAATTATGAATCGGTTTTGGAAATGTAAAAGAACCAACCGGTGTGAAATAAGAGTTTGGTTGTTAAAGAGACCGGGATCGGATATTGTCATACTCTATGCCAATACCGAGAACCACTTTAACAACTGTGCACGTGGTGGAGAATGCAGAACGAAGTAGGATGGTTTAGCGAAGGCTACTGTATGAGGTTCGAATGCAGCCTTGACCCCCTTAAGTCAGCTTGATATGACTAAAACGGGAGCTATATCTGTGCTAAATTAGGTCGCTCCTCCGATCGGACATGCTTCTTCGATACATATTTGTTACTTTGTGATTGATTTGGTGGCCACCTTTGATTTGATTATGGGAGTGTGTTCCGAGGTGGGTGGTAGTAGTTGCTATGCATTACCACCAGCCCGGTTACACAAATGGTAGTATCCTACACTGGCATTGCCTCGTGTGCCTTGTCATATGCCTTACCGAACCCACTACGACTTTGGTTTGTATCGTACCTATGGAGTGCTCTGTGAGGATCCCACCGGTTTGGTGGAGCTTACAGTATCTATATAGACTACAATATTTATATAAAAATGTATTAAGGGGGGTATGGGTAACGCCTTATTTCTATTTTAATGCTTTACTTTAATGTAGAAATATTACAATAGCATATTGTGTTATGTATGTCGATAGTTTAACGGATCCTTAGGAGATGGAATCCCAAACATCACTTAAGTTATTGCATGCACGTTAGACACTAGATAGAAGATGTAAAATCCCGTAAACATCTCTAAAGCCATTACACTCATATTTACTTATTTTGATTTAACTTACATAAGATCTTTTAGTTCTGACTCGAGTGTTTTGTCTTTTCATTACGCTGGGTCGGCCTGAGTATTTTAGCACATTGAAGTACCTTTTAGGAGGATGAAGACGAAAATTTAGTATATTATTACTATTTATTATATTTATTCCACTGCATCATGTTGTTCTGCTGCATTACTTATTTATTCCTGATGTATGTATAACTCTGATTTGTAGTGTAAAAGTGTAATCAAATGTTGTTTGCAAAATAGCTCATAAACTGTTTATTTGATTATCATATTTTGTCATTCCGCTATGAGATTCTATGTTTTGATTTTCCTTCTTTTCTATTATTTTCTTATTTACCCCATTAACAATCCCCCTTTTGAAGGTTTGAGTTAACATGTATAGTTTGCTGTCGATTTAAACCATCTAAAAAGGTGGGTCGTTACACTCTGAATGTGGGCATCGTTGACAATGGGGCTTTGAGAGGATGAAGACTGACTTTTCTTCGATCTTTTGCTAACAAGAGTTTTTGCCTTGGAAGCCATTTTTGGGGAATTAGAGTTTTAGAAATTAAGGTTTTAGTTAGATTTGAAGAAAGGTTGGTAAATAGTTGAAAGGGTGTAAAATTGAATATATAGGGGCTGTTGAAGGTCAAAACTGAGGCATATGACAGACGTTTACGGGATGTTCGCAGACGTCTGTGGTTTAGGAAATATTTTTCCAGAAGCACTAACGGACGCCTGTGGGGTTGTCATAAATGTTTGGGGTTTCAGGAAATATTTTCCCAAAACCAGTGACAAACGTCTATGATTTTTTCCACAGACGTCTATGGCCTGTGTTTGCAGAATATTCTTGCTTTTAAATATAAAATGCTTAAATTTTTTTAAAATTTTAAATAATTATTACATACAACCATATATATATATAAATAAATAAATTACAATATCAAGTAAATAATTCAGATGAAATTCTATCATAATTTTAGTTCTTGTTAGAGGGGTTGGGCTTTCTAATTTGTTGTAAGTCCCATGAATTCGGCTCAACCTTTGTTTCTTCATCTAACGGCCTTAGTGGAGACCAACTCGGGCGAGCTGGGATATCAATCCATTCTTGATCTGATGGTCTTGGCTTGAATAGATTTCTTGGAGTAATGTTATAAGATTTTACAGGAGTTTCTTTTAAACGAGGAGATTTTTGACGTATGCAATTTTCTGTTGGTGAATGTCCACAAATTGCTAGAATACATTTTTCGAGAAAGTTAAGATAAGATTCTTGACGTCGTTGCTTATAATATATTTCTCATTGAACTTCCATCATTTCTTGTTGATGGTGATATATTTCATCAACTTTGTTGTTGAGAGATGTTGATTCAAGGTCAATTGACAGTTTAGCTTTATTTTCCTTAAGAGAAAATCCAATGTGATACGTAGGTGATGCAATAATGTTTAGAGAGACTGATCGAATTGATGGAGGTGTGGATTTAGTTGGTGATACGTAGGTACTATTTTGATGAAGGTGAGCTAAAGTCAAATAAGTGTATTCATGATCGGAAGACATTTTGAAAAGAAGTGGTTTGCAAATGGAGTTTGGTAAAAAAATATGTATTTAGTTTGTAAAAGAATTTCTTTATATAAAAGTTGTTTACTGTATTTGGAAGTTTATTTGTTAGGGTAGTGAAATTTTAACCATAAAAATTTAACATAAGTTAGATAGTTTTCATAGGAATAAAATTATCTGTAAACAATCGTACAAAATTATTTCGTGCATCCTATTTGAGTTATATAAATTATATATCTTAGTTTACTAATTCATTATAAGAACAAGTTCCTAGGTCTCGTCTTAGTTTTATAAAAGTTAGTTCGCTCAATGGCTTGGTAAAAATATCCGTAATTTGATTTTCAGTATTTACAAATTCCAGTGATATAATTCCTTTTTTGGCATTATCTATTAAGAAATGGTAACGAAAATCAATGTGTTTTGTTCGAGAATGACTAGTGGTATTTTTTGATAAATTTATAGCACTAGTATCCTCACAATATATGGGAGAATTTGTTACGATTTTACCAAAATCTTGAAGATTTTGTAGCATATATATTACCAGTGCATAGGCTAAAACTGTTGATATATACTTGGCTTCACAGGTTGACAGTGAGACACAATTTTGCTTTTTATTGATTCACGAAACAAGAGATTAACCAATGAAATGACAAGTGCCATGTGTACTTTTCCAATCTATCTTGCAACCACCGAAATCTACATTACTATATGATACGAGTTCGAAAGAGCTGCCTTTAAGATAGAAAAGTCTGTATTCTTTGGTGTGGGTTATGTGTCGTAGAATTCTTTTAACCGCTCGATGATGTGACTCCTTGGGTTGTGCTTGAAATCTTACACATAGACATATGCTCATCATAATATCCAGTCTACTAGCCATTACGCATAATAGAGATTCTATCATATCTTGATATAATTTTGATCGAAATCTTTTCCATTTTCATCTTTTTCTAAATGTATAGTAGTACTCATCAGAGTCAGATTACTTGAGTTATTTTCCCTTCCAAAGCGTTTTAATAAATATCTAAAGTATTTTTCTTGATTTATAAAAATTCCATTTTCTAATTGTTTTATTTACAGACCCAAAAATAGTTTAATTCACCCATGTATGACATTTCAAATTCATTTTTCATAATGTTAAAAAATTCATTGCACAATTTTGCATTAGTTGATCCAAACATAATGTCGTAACATATATTTGTACAACTAATATGCCATTGTTTACTCGTTTTATAAATAAAGTAGAGACTATTTTTCCAATTTGATAATCGGAGTTGTGTAAATAAATTTTAAACCTTTCATACAATGGAGGAGGTGCTTGTTTTAATCCATATAAAGCCTTTTTAAGTTTAAATACATGATCGGGATATTTCTCATGAACAAATAGCGGAGGTTGTTCAACATAAACATTTTCTTATATAAAGCCGTTTGGAAAAGTACTTTTTACGTCCATTTGAAAAAGTTTAAAATTATGATTATATGCGAAAGCAAGTAATGTTCATATTGCTTTGAGACGTGCTATCAGAGCAAATGTCTCTTCATGATCAGTTCCTTCTTGATTATATCCTTGAGCTACTAATCTTGCTTTATTTCGAACAATGTTTCCATTTTCATCTGCTTTATTTTTAAAAACCCATTTTGTTCCAATTACAGATTGATCGTTTGGTCTAGGTACAAGTTTCCATAAATCATTTCTTTCAAATTGATTAAGTTCTTCTTGAATTGCAATAATCTAAAAATCATCTTTATAGTTTTTAGGTTCATAATTTGATATAAATTCAACTTGACTCATTTGATTTAACTATTTTTTGGTTGATACTTTTGTATTTACATCGCCAATAATATTATTAATTGGATTTCTTTTAATATTCTAGGCAGTGAAGTTATCGTATTATCATTATTATTGATATTATTATTATTATTATTTTCATGTATAGGTATATTAGTTTTATGTATAACTTCTTCATCATCATCATTTTTATTATTTTTAACGTTTTCATCATATGAAACATGAAGACTTTCTTCTATAATGTTTGTTCGTTTATTAAAAATTCTATATGCTTTACTTCGATACGAATATTTAACGAAAATTTCTTCATCGGCTTTAGAATTAAATTATCCTAGATGGTCTTTTGTGTTTAAAATAAAACATTTTGATCAAAATACTCGAAAATACAATACTTTAGGTTTCTTTTGGAAAAATATTACATGGCAAGTGTTTTTAGTCATTGTTCTATGTAACATCCCGGAATTTTGTTAAAATTAATTCGTTAAATAATTTGAAATTTTAAAATTTAATTTGTGAAATTTCAAGATAAGTAAAATATTGTTAATGATAATATTATAAAGATATATAGAATTAAATAAATATTGATAGTTAAGTTTAAATAAATAAATAATAATAATAATAATAGTAAACAATAAAAAATAAAATTTTATATCTAAACAAGAATTAGTATTAAAATAATAAAATAAAATATGTACAAATTAAATTTTTAAACCTTTGAATAGAACAAAAAAGAAATATACATCCAATATGAAGACATAAGAAAACAAAACTCTTTCGTTTAGCAAAGTAAAACAAGAAAATAAACTGTAAAAAAATAAAGAAACAAAATAGCACTTACTTATAAAAGTAAAAATCAACAGCATATATGCATATTAACAGTCATGGAGGCATGAAGCATTCAACGCTATACACATCGGCCCAATTTAAAGTAAGATTTCCTGTTTAAAACATACAAGGAAACACTACATCACATGCTTCATTAAATGCTCTCAAATACACCCATACACAAGTACAACTGAAAAGAAGAAAAAAATATTGCTTCAGCACAACACGAGGAGCCTGCACATCTCCTTATATACGTGTGTAGCCTCCAATTTGTTCAAACTCTTTTTTACTGAAGAAAGAAAAAAAATAGCAAAGAATGGAAATTTAAAAAGGAGATCAAACACCATTTATATTCAAGTGAAAGACAATTTGCTTAAGAAACAAAACAAAGAAAAAGATTAACTACAGATTTCAAAAACAAGAAAAAGTGTGCTCTATCTGTTTCAGTATTTCAAGTGAGTAAACTTTGTTTTCTCAATCTTTTGATTTCTGTGTGTATGCTTGGGTGATGTAGGAAACTTCAACTTGTTTGCATGCAAGAGATTTGAATGTATGATTGAATGTTGGTTGTGCATGTTAATGATACAAATTGCAATCTCTGTTTCAGTCTCAGAGAAACAAAAGTAAACTTATCAACTTTTCTTGTTTCCCTCTGTCATCATTTGGTCTATATGTTAAATTAAGTATGGTCATGCTTTATGTTTCAGTTAACAAGAAGGGATATTTTTTTTGTGTTAAGCTCGCATCATGTTCCAGTAATAACCACAAGCAAATTTTTGCAAATTTTCTTTTACTGGTAACAGAGCTATTTTAAGTATCAGGTTTAATAAAGTAAACCATTTCAAAATCCCAATCTTCCCTCCTTCATTCCTTCTGAAAGTAAATTGAAACAAGCTGAAGTTATTATTTAAACTTATAATATGTTTTTTTTTGTAATGAACCAGGCAAGTTTCGGTATTTCTTTTTTTTCTGGAATTCATGAAAACACAGCTCTGCAAAATTTCAAACTTCACGAATTTTAAATTCAGTAATATCATTTGAATCTATTTTAAAAGCCATGATTTTAGAAACAAAAAACCCAGATTTTTCATCAAGTTTCCATCAAGATATTTTGGTTGATTTGAAAATGGATTCTTGTCAAAAATCTGGTGATCTAAGTAATGATGGGCCTCGTGTTCGTTTTCGCAGCAAGATTTAAGGATCGACATCACTAGAAAAATTCTAGATTAATTTTTAAACCATTGCACTTTTGATTAGAGATCGAACTAGGGTTTAAGAACCCATTCTCGTTCTTGTCAGAAAGGATGGTGCTGCGCTATAAATAGGCGATCAGACTTCGAGCCTCCGGTGGGGATAGGAGCATCTGGTCAAGGCGAAGCTTCAGCCGAGTTTTCGTGTCCTCTGATGGCCATAGGAGGTGGCACGGGATCGTTTCCTGGTGGTGTGCTGTTGGGTTCAATTGATCGAGGTGACTCGATTTCATTCTCAAGGTCAATTCAAGTTTATGGGTGTTCGAATCGATTTGGGGGTTGTAGGCGACTCGTAGATGGCCGTAGTACCGACCAACGACGGCGAAGTTGGCCATGCACGTGCACATGCCTGGTTGTGTGTCAGTTGTGAAATATGGGAGAGGGGCAGCATGACTCGAAGTCTCGCGCATGAAACAGGTGCAGGAACTCGAAGTCAAACTCGAGTAAATTTGGTTGCGCTGCGAGTCATTTTACTTAAACTAAATTTTGGTTGGAAAATTTATACTTGGGTCAGATTTAGCTTAAACTTGAAGCAGGGTGTCGTTTTGATCGGGGATGACTCGAAGACCCCCACAGGTTCGACCAGAAGATAACAAATTCCAGTTTTGCAATAAACTTTAAATGATTTTCTACTTTGTTCTTCATAAATGATGATAGTTGGTTAATCTAATGTAAAGTTTTTTTACTTAATAAAATATTCAAGAAGTATATTCAAATTTGTTAACTTAAAATAAATATATTTATAATGGTTAAATAATGATTAAATAATTATTGATTGAAATTACTTTGTAATTAAAGGTTGATTAATTTAAAGAATAATTAGCAAATAAAAGTAATTAAGATTTAGTTAATTAACCATTAAGAATTAATAAATTAAGATAGTTAATTAAAGATTAAATAATTAATAAAGCCAATTTAAAATTTAATAAATTTATAATTAAGTGAAATTTTAAACATTGATTTAAAGTAATTAATAAAGATAATTTTATAGCCAATTCACTTTAATCACGACCACCTTAATCAAAGGTGATTTACTATCATCAAATATTCTATACTGGATTGATATTGCTATTGTGATCCTATGATTGCTTTGTGATGAACAGTGATTTGTGATTTGTTCCTATATGGATGTGGAAACCTTTTGCCCATAAAACGACATTTAAACTTCGATGCGACAGGGAGTCGAATTTCATTTAGTTATCCGAAACCCACATCGAACCCTGAATGTGAATCTGTGGGATCGATATATTGACGTGTTTTAAAATTTAGCACTCACTATTCAGATTAGCCGGGAGATGACCTTTGTGTCGTATAACCCCAAATAGTGATACGACGTAAATGTATTGAAATTGAAGACCGGTGTTGAAGACCGGGTATTTGTGAAAACGATACGGTGACCTATCGATTGTCTCACTGAGTTGCTCCGGTATAGAGATTTCCATAGTGATGGGGAATCCAATCGGGATTGTAAATACCCAGATTGCAAGGGCTTCTTTGGAAGTGCCTTCGGTTCTGTTCGAACCCAGAATAGGCTAGTATGGTTGCGTGTCTGACATTACACTTTGAGATATAAAGCAGATTTCTTTCAAATACGTATCTGTGGTGGCGAAGAATTTATTCTCTTAGCTTAACACCCTTCTCTGAGACGTACCAGCTCAGAGGTTATGTAATTGAAGGTTATCCGTGATATACTCCCAATTTGGTAGTTTGGCATGCTAAGTGCTTTTGTGTGTTAATGATCTTTTGTTGATTATTTGTTGATCAAAGCATGGCTTCGTGAAAAGCCTAGCTTTGTGGACGAGACTTCGTCAGACCTCACAACCCGGAAATGGTCGAAACAAGAAAGATGCGGCAAGGTTATGAGGGTCGCGCCCTTTAGGGTATGTCATTTCCTTCTGGAAAAAGGTGATGTCATGGTATGGAGCCTAGATATTTAACTGTGTGGTAGCTCCAATCTCATTTACTGTGTGGTTATTGCTTTGGATAGAGGGCCCTATGATAAAGGTCCCAAAGGACCGGGAGGTGGCATATTCGTGTGGTTACCTAGTTACAGAAGTAACATGGCCTTGTGTTGGTAGAGAGCTGGTTAAGTTCTCGGGACGTCCCACCAGAGGCGATCCCATTACGAACCCAGTACGGTTTTAGTTGTAGAACCTTCCATTTACTTATGGTGGTCACCACTGTTTAGATGGCAACTATAGTAGGCATAGTTCGAAATGTCTATGCTAGCTAAGATTAATATTCTATTTTAGAAATGTGTTCTACACTATGCACTAGTAATAATATCAAAGAATTCTTTTTCTCGTATCAAGCATATTTGACTATCATAAGAAGAAATCTCCTCCAATTCTGCCTTTGCATTGTATGTATGGCGGGAGGTCTTATGGTAGTTTCATTTTTTTAAAAAGCATACCGAAATTGTTTTATAAATCTTGTTTTATTTAAATGCAACTGTTTTTGTTCACTCATACTAGTCCCATGACCGATCCGTAGTTTATTGTTTTCTTTCCTAAACTCTGGGTGCCCATTATTTCTACACGGGCAGCCTAGTATCAGGTTTCAGTATTTTGGAGTAAGCAGTATTTTGGAGCTTTTGCTTTAGAGATATTCTTAGGAGCTTTTTGGGAATCTCAGGTGTTTAGCTTTTGGGAGTTCGTTATCACTTCTTTCATTTGAAGACTTTTGGATATATGATTACTGTTGTATTATCATGATGTTGTATTTGGAGTTGTGGTGTATGTATTATATACTCTGATGTAGTATGGATATTATGTTGACGTTGTATCTGTAATACATGTATGAGATTGATTCTGTTCCGTTGTTTTATATATATTCTTCTAATTGTTGTTATAAGCTCCATCCGAACTGAAATTTGACGTTCGAATCTTCAGCAGTCGAATACAAGTAAGGTATTTGATGTCGACTTTTGAACGATGAATTTTTGGTCGTGACAAATTGGTATCAGAGCTATTGGTTAAGTAAGAACTTTAGCAAGGGAGTATAACACATTAGATGGCTCATTAGAGATAGGGTGAAGTATACCCTTGAACGAGTATAACCAAGACTGAAACTTTAAATTTTCTAAGTCTATTTCTTTTTACTACTGATATTCCTTAAGATATTTCGTCCGTATGTCTAAATCAATTTTCTTACTAATTACAGAAAGTAAGAATGAGTGGACGTAGAGGAAGAGTTAGGGGTTAAGGGATTGCCGCAGCACCAACCCAAGATCCTCCAACAGTAGTAGCAGCAATAGATATCCAGCAACAGCCGAATCTGGCTGATTTGTATAAAAATTTCTCAAAGCTTGGTGGCAAACCATTCACCGGCAAGGAATCAATTGTTGAGGCTCAGGTATGGGTAAGATCATGTGGCAAATTTTATAAAGGGCTTAAGCTGCAAGACGAGCAGAAGAGACTTATGGCTTCTTGGAAACTATAAGAAGAAGCTTCATCCTGGTAGGAAACAGTCATTATATATGAACCGGAGGAAGGGTATTTTTGGGATCGTTTTAAGGAGGTGTTTGAAAAGCGTTACATGCCGAACATCTCTGTTTTGGAAATTTTGAGAAGGAACATCTTATTTGCAAAATTTTCCAAATGCCACTTTTGGGTCAAAGAAGTTAAATTTCTTAGCCATATTGTTAATGAAGAAGGAATTTTTGTTGATCCGAGCAAAATTTCCGCTATTCATGATTGGAAAAGACCCACGTCTCCGAAAGAAGTTTGAAGCTTTATGGGTTTAGTAGGCTATTACCGGAAGTTCGTTCAGGATTTTTCCATGTTGGCTAGTCCATTGACCAAGCAAACAATAAAGGATGTTAAATTCAATTGGACTCCGAAATGCGACGAAGCTTTCCAGCAATTGAAAAAGAGATTAACCACCGCTCCTGTTCTCGCTATTACCAACGGGAATCAGGGATTATCTGTTTATACTGACACGAGTTGTAATGGGGTAGGTGCTGTATTGATGCAAAATGGGAAGGTGATTGCCTACGCGAGTAGACAATTACGTCCGCATGAGAGGAACTACTCGGCACATGATTTTGAACTTTTGGCTGTTGTTTTCGCTTTAAAAATCTGGCGACACTATCTTCTGGGTAAGAATCTTTTCAACTTTCTTAGCAATTTACGAAATTAACTTAATAAATGTACTTAATAAACTCTCTTTCTTTAGGTGAAAAATTTGAATTATTCACCGACCATAAATCTTTGAAATATCTCTTTACCCAGAAGGATCTGAATTTGCGACAACAGCGTTGGTTGGAATTCCTGGCATCTTACGACCTAGATATTCTGTATACACCGGGAAAAGCCAATGTAATTGCAGACGCCTTAAGTAGAAAGCACGCTATTCTTGCTCATCTGGTTATCACTCCTACTCTTCTTAAGAGAATTGCGAGACAGCAGAAAGAAGATGAGTTTCTTCGAGGAATTCATAAAAGAATATGCCAGGGTGAAGATACTAGTTTTGAGATAGATAATAGAGAAATTATAAGATTGAAAGGAAGAATTTGTGTCCCTGATCTGAAGCGTGAAGTTCTAGATGAGTGTCACAAATCAAAACTCAGCATCCATCCAGGAATTACTAAAATGTATCGTGATATCAAAAGGACCTTCTGGTGGAAGACAATCAAAAGAGACATATCGATATATGTGAGTCGCTGTGCTACTTGTCAACAAATCAAAAGCGATCAAAAGAAAGTGGTCGGTTTTCTTCAGCCTTTGGAAGTACCGAAATGGAAATGGGATCAGGTGTCGATGGATTTCATCGACGGATTGCCACGAACCAAGAAGGGAAATGAAGCGATTTGGGTTATAGTGGACCGTCTAACCAAAACTGCTCACTTTATTCCAGTGAAATCCACTCGGACTACAGCAAGCTTAGTTGGGCTATATATAAAGGAAATTGTTCGTCTCCATGGTATTCCCAGCAGTATAGTGAGTGATCGTGACCCGATCTTCACTAGTAGATTTTGGGAGGCATTCCAAGACTCTTTGGGAATGAAATTAAATTTCTGTACTGCTTATCACCCACAATCTGAAGGGCAAACCGAAAGGGTTAATGAAATTCTAGAAGACCTATTGCGTGCTTGCATTCATGATTTTGGTGGTTCATGGGAAGACCATTTACATCTTGTTGAATTTTCATATAATAACAGCTATCAGGCCAGTATCGAAATGGCTCCTTTTGAAGCATTATATGGTCGTCTGTGTCGATCACCCACATGCTGGATCGAATCAGTTGATAGACTTGTTCTAGGACCTAATATGATCAAAGAAGCCACGGAGAAGGTAGATTTTATCCGAAAGAAGTTATTAACTGTCCAAAGCCGTCAAAAGAGCTATTATGACCGCCGAAGAAGAAATTTGGAATTTCAAGTTGGAGATTATGTATTTCTGAAAGTATCTCCGATGCGGGGTGTATTGAGACCCGGGAAAACTAGAAAGCTAGCACTGTGTTATATTGGTCGTTTTCCTATTCTGGAAAGGATTGGTCCTCTAGCATATCGAGTGCAGCTACCCAGCTGGTTGTCCGGCGTGCATGATGTGTTTCACATTTCTAATCTTCGAAAGTATGTGCACGATCCAGATGATATTATTGAAGAAGCTGCTCAGCAGAATCTTGAAATCACTCCTAACTTGGCAGTTATAAGGGAATCGATAAAAATTATTGATCGTTATGAGAAGCGATTGCGAAACAAAGTTGTGAAACTGGTCAAAGTTCAATGGAGTGGCGATCCAAAGGATTGCACTTGGGAAACTGAAGATAATATGAAGAAATCATATCCCAATTGCAGAATAGACATTTCGGCTTAAATTATATGTCATTTCCTTATTTTTTCTAAATTCATATATCTTTTTTTATTTTTCTCTCTCTTTCAATTTCGAGGACGAAATTTTCTTAAGGAGGGGATATTGTAACATCCCGTAATTTTGTTAAAATTAATTCGTTAAATAATTTGAACTTTTAAAATTTAATTTGTGAAATTTCAAGATTAATAAAATATTGTTAATGATAATATTATAAAGATATATAGAATTAAATAAATATTGATAGTTAAGTTTAAATAAATAATAATAATAGTAATAGCAAACAATACATAAATAAAATTTTAGATCTAAACAAGAATTAGTATTAAAACGATAAAATAAAATATATACAAATTAAAAAGAAATATACATCAATATGAAGACATAAGAAAACAAAACTCTTTCATTTAGCAAAGTAAAACAAGAAAATAAACTGTAAAAAAATAAAGAAACAAAATAGCACTTACTTATAAAAGTAAAAATCAACAACATATATGCATATTAACAGTCATGAGAGGCATGAAGTATTCAATGCTATACACATCAGCCCAATTTAAAGTAAGATTTCCTATTTAAAACATACAAGGAAATACTACATCACATGCTTCATTAAATGCTCTCAAATACACCCATACACAAGTACAACTGAAAAGAAAAAAAAATATTGCTTCAGCACAACACAAGGAGCTGCACATCTCCTTATATATGTGTGTAGCCTCCAATTCGTTCAAACTCTTTTTTTACTGAAGAAAGGAAAACAATAGCAAAGAACAGAAATTTAAAAAGGAAATCAAACACCATTTATAATCAAGTGAAAGACAATTTGCTGAAGAAACAAAACAAAGAAAAAGATTAACTGCAGATTTGAAAAATAAGAAAAAGGGTACTCTATCTGTTTCAGTATTTCAAGTGAGTAAACTTTGTTTTCTCAATCTTTTGATTTCTGTGTGTATGCTTGGGTGATGTAGGAAACTTCAACTTGTTTGAATGCAAGAGATTTGAATGTATGATTGAATGTTGGTTGTGCATGTTAATGATACAAATTGCAATCTCTGTTTTAGTCTCAGAGAAACAAAAGTAAACCTGTCAACTTTTCTTCTTTCCCTCTGTCATCATTTGGTCCAGATGTTAAATTAAGTATGGTTATGCTTTATGTTTCAGTTAACAAGTAGGGATTTTTTTGTGTGTTAAGCTCGCATCATGTTCCAGTAACAACCACAAGTAAATTGTTGCAAATTTTTTTTACTGGAAACAGAGCTATTTTAAGTATCAGGTTTAATAAAGTAAACCATTTCAAAATCCCAATCTTCCCTCCTTCATTCCTTCTGAAAGTAAATTGAAACAAGCTGAAGTTTTTATTTAAACTTATATTATGTTTTTTTTGTAATGAACCAGGCAAGTTTTGGAATTTCTTTTTTTCTAGAATTCATGAAAACACACCTACCATTCGAAATTTGCAGAATTTCAGACTTCACAAATTTTAAATTCAGCAATATCATCTGAATCTATTTTAAAAGCAATGATTTTAGAAACAAAAAACCCAGATTTTTCATCAAGTTTCCATCAAGATAATTGGGTTGATTTGAAAATGGATTCTTGTCAAAAATCTGGTGATCTAAGTTAGGGGTGGGCATTTAACCGACCAAACCGACTTAACCGATTTAACCGACCATAACCGAAACGTTTTAACCGACAATTTCGGTTAATCGAACATTTGGTTAACCGACCGAAGTTAACCGACAAAAGTCGGGTCGGTTTGCGGTTAATAATATCATGCATTTTGGTTAACCGTTAACCGAAACAAATTTTATTTGTATTAAAATTTTATGACCCAGCCCACCCAGTAAACCAAACCACTTTTATTTGTGCTTCTGCCGCCGCCTCAACTCATTTTCATCTCGTTCCACTTCCAGTAGAAGAAATAAAACCCTAGACCTACCAATTTCAAAACCTAAATGTTCCTTCAAAATTCAGATCGACCCACAGCACATCATTGCCTTCGTCTTACTTCCGTGCTACCTGGCGCCCGTCAACTTGAGCTACAGTGAATGCTAGTAGGAAGAAGAAGATTGTGAGTTTTAATTTTAACGGTTTATTTATTATATAGTTATTATTGTGTTATGCTTTTAGTTTGATTGAATCCATAACATTTTTTATTGTTAATAGATCCTACGATATTTATCAGTAATTGCAGTAAACTATGTTTGGCATACAAATAATTTCAATTGTTTTGTGCGAAATTATTCTAAAACTGTGAAGTAGATATTGGGTTCATTGTTTGCTAGAAAGTGTATATTAAAAGATTTGAGTTAACTGGAGTTGTATGGATTTATTTGATGCCGGTGGTTAATCCATGATTTACACAGCTAATTTGATCATGGTTTGTTCCATGATATATTATTCAGCTTTTGTTATGTGCCTGTTCACTTTGAAAAATAACTTGCTCACATTTTTCTTCACATAATAGCATATCATCTTTGATCATAGTATTAATATGTACAGGTCCTTTTGAAGGTTTACCACCTGAATTATGTTTAGTTTACATTTGAAACTCCATTATGCATCCTCCTGTTAAAGTACAAAATATGAAGGGACACAACATTCAAAATTTTCTATGTTGGATGAATATGCTTTTGTAATGATATTTTTTTTGTTTGCTCAAAAATTCACCGGGTTACAAAATGAATCACAGATTAAAGGATTTACTACTACACAATATGATATAGTGAAATGTACTTAATAATTATTTCTAACTATTCAGTATTTTATTATTTGCTGTCTAATGTTATATAAAAGATAACATGGATACGATAATATAAAAGATTGTCAATTCCAACGCGTAAGCTTGTTTGGTTGTGTTATTCTTTGGACGCATGATTTAAGTTGACACATCGTTTATATGATACCGGCATTATGGTATAACTACCATTTACTCTTTTAAACAGATTGTCTAAATTATGGCTGTTATATGGCAGCCTTATATATCTTTTAGTAGTGTACTATCTCAGTCAATGTTTCATATCTATCTATAGGTTTCTTCATTTTCACATCATTACATACATGTATTTTCATATAAGCCTATGTGTTCATAACTATTATGTTTAGTGCTAAATGTTAGTAGAGTTTTCCAGAACTCTTACAAATGACAATATTGATAAAACAATTGATTTTGAAAGAAGGGTTTGTCAATATCTTTAGAATTGGACACTGCTGCAGTTTAAATTAGCAAATTCTGTAAATATTTAAGCATGCAACTTGTTGCATATATATTCAAATAAGTACGTCTTATGAATTATAACTAGCCAGTTTATTTGATTACATTTAATTTGCTTGCACAATGTTAGAAGATTAATTCATCATGTTATGGTAACAACAAAATGTAAGGCAATGTTTATCTGTGAATGTTGTATTAGAGTGTCCAGGTTACTGCTATGTCTTACATGCATGTGTGATGGATGTGCATGTGATATGTGTGTGTGTGTTTATATCTTTAAGTGTGCAAGTATAAGAAAGTTCAAGTCAAATAAATATAGTTGTATATAATCACTATTAGCAACTTCCTCTGCTATCCAACAGGACCAACACGCATACTCCTCTTCGTCCAAGACAGCATCAACAAAATACTTCTATTACTCTCACCATCTTTTGTAAACTAGTCCATATAAGCAACTGATTCACCCGCCATTGTAAAAAAATTGACAAATTATACAGCCGGTTAGTTATACAGCCATTTAAATATTGACAAACTAGTCCATATAAGCAACTCTCACCATCTTTTGCAAACTTACAATGAAAGTCAAACACTCAAAATTATGGCCAACTGAAATCATTGAAAAGGTATTTAGTTACCCTGTATAACTGCAAATGACTATTTGCGTGCAATGAAAACAAAATATGAGTGCATATTATATCGCTATTGTAATTAGTTACAGTGCATAACCGAATTAGTTATAGATAGTGCATATTAATATCACTCATATTTACTCAGTACATACTATTAATTCATTTGTGCATATTATTATTACAAATAGTGCAGGTCCAAAACTTGGAGACTAGGTGACTGGGTCAGGTCACTGGAGAGTGGAGACTAAAGTATTGAGTTGAACACCTATTTTACAATTGCAAATTTTTAAAGTTGTATGGAGTTTAACTTTGTAGTTTGTAATGTAATTTGAATTTAAGTTATTATTGTAATGTATGAATGTATGAACTATGGACTGAGAGTACAAAGTGATAGCTGACTTTGTAGAGTGCAGTTTGCTTTCTTCATTTCTTGCCTTTCCTATTGTATTTATAATTGATTCCGTAGTAGCTGACATTAACTGATGGTGTAGTAGAGTGCAGAGTGCAGTTCTTACATAAGGATAACTGTTGCCTTGTTGGAACTTCAGATGACATATTGTTTTGGTCAGTTAACTGATATATTTAATTGGTTAACCGACTAATTTGGACGGTTAACCGAACCGTTCAAAATAATCGGTTAACCGATTAAATTAACCAGTTAACCATGGGTAATAATGAACGGTTCGGTCGGTAGGCTATGGGCAAAATTAACCGAAACCGGTTAACCGAACCGGAGCTTCTATGACGGTTAACCGAAAATTTTAACCGATTGAGTCGGTTAACCGACCGTGCCCACCCCTAGTTTCTATCTTGTAAAAATAAATTTGTTTTATTGTTTCTAACTTGAATAATTAATATACAATATAGTTGTTGTCAATTTGTATATGAAAATATTTTGTTTAGTTAACTTCTAATTTATATAAGTTATACATGATAGTTAAAGTTTGGTTTTACATTGTATTTGATTTCATTTTACTTTACTTTGAATCTTATACTTTGTTCTTATTTTAAATTATTAAGTTATGTTGTATAAAATCTTAACTAATTAATTCTTATTTTAAATTTTACATTAGTACTTTATATTTAACCATCAATGTTCAAGTCATATTCAAAAATAAATTTTCTTACTTATATTTGCATTCATTTTCATTTGCACTTTGCTATCACTTATTTAAATTAAGTTATAAACACATATTTGATTTATGTTTTACATTTATATTTTACATTGTTAGAAACGGGATTCTAATTTAAACGTTATCATTCATATGTATATTTCCAAATATAAACAAAGTACAGTATTTTAATTTAGTTACATAAGGTCAATATTATTAAAAGGTTCTATTTAAATATCCAAGATCAAATTCCCTTTTTAAAATACAAATTTACATAAACAATAGACAATTATTCCAAAATCATATTCATTTGAAAATAATTAGTTCATATTTTATTAAATCAGATTAAATATTTATTAAAATAAACAGGGTCAAAATTCAGGGTCGTTACATTCCTCCCCCCTTAAAAGAATTTCGTCCCCGAAATTTAAAACAAAGATAATTTAAAAGCTGTTATACTAACCATTCACACATACATATCATTCATACAATAGCAAACAATCAAACAGTTTATCCTAACAAGCAACACTAGCTATCCGAACACAAATTCGGATAAACTTCCCTAGAACTATCCAGAGTCTCCCCGATGCATCACTGAGATTCTCGCTCTACTGCACTCAACCAGCTTCACTACTTACTCCCGAGTTGCCTCTCAATTGATCAACAATCTGAACAGGATTCCGAACTACAGTCAAAATCCGCTTGACTTCCAAATCTCCCTGAACTTCTGGTTCTATAACTAATGATGGATCCTAAACAAAATTCCAAGATGAGATGCATGAGATATATTGTGAATTCCAGGCATCCCTTCTGGCAATTCAGTCCTATAAGATACAACTTCAATCCAAGTTAAATTTTATATACATATATAACTCAAGGTCTCAGCCTCCCATTCATTTTAATTCACAATCAAATTTATTAATTCTCCATCCAACTTTATTTGACCAATTCTAATTTCATTTACATACTTAATTTGCCAATTTATTTCATCTTAGTTTATTTCCACTTCCAATTTAATATTTGATTTTATCTGAAAAATCACTTTATTATAGTTTTTGAGTTTATTTCTAGTTTGTAATTCTGATTCGGATATCTATTTCATTTCCTAAGTACAAAATAATTTTATTTTGGCTTATAATTCCATTCTTAACTTTATGAGCCTAAATTTCATTTATTCTCCACACCCACATCCATTTATTCTTAAACACATTCATTTTCACTTTAAATTTCAGATCTTACCTGTATCAAACAAGTATACTTTTTATTTCCGATATTTAAATTCCTTTTTGATAAGCCATCAGAGTTTATTTATCCAAATTTAATTTTTATCCAACTATTCTATTTGAATAAAGATCTTATTTCATTCAACTTAAATCATCATTCAAGCTTTTACTAAATAAACTCTCACTTCCCTTGAAGCTATGCTTCTATAAAGTTTAATCTTTGGTTAATTTACTTGTTTAATTTCATACTTAAATTATTTTCAGCTTATTTGATACCCACCTAGATCAACTTCCATTATTATCTCATAATCAAACTTCTATTTAACCAATTTAAATCCCATTAACCTATTTAATCAACCAATTTATTCCAAATTAGTTCACTTCCATTTATTTCATTTTGATTAATTTCAAGGCCATATTTATTCCATCCATACTTGAATTAGATTTTATCTTCCAAAAATCATCTTATTATTTTATCAGTGTTCAATTTTATTTTATAATTCAATTTTGGATTTTTTATTTCTTTTTAACTCAAGATTGAACACTTATCCATAGCCAAAAATATTCCTAATCAATGTGATGCTAATTTCTCTTACAAGTTATCGGAATATATTTATTCCAATTCAATTTCACATCAACTTACTTTTATCTATTTAAGTAAGAATTTAATTTATTTAACACCATCTATATCTCAACTGAATTCTATTCCAATTCAATTTGTTTAACTTAACTTCCGTTAAATTAGGCACCATACTATTCTCTTTAATCTACCAACCCACTTGGATTTGATTAAATAAGATATTAATTTCATTTACCCATATCTCAATTCATTTCATTCCAATCTTAAATTTAAATCCAGTTATTATTAAGCTTAAGTTAACCATAACCAAAATTTTATTTCCAATCCAATTTATTTCCAATCCAATTTATTTCCATTGTAAATTTGATGTACTTCATTAATTTATTTACATCCTTATTATTATTATTAGTTTAATTCCAAATTAAACTTTCAACATAATCCAAAAATAAATTCATTTTTAACTTCACTTTTAATTCCAAATTTAATTTCATACTTCCCTTGGTTACACAGGCCATTGTAAAAAATTTATAATCTCATTTGTCTATTAACACTATCATCCAAATTCTATATAATAATTTGCAAAAATTATTTCCTTTTTATATCAAAATATATTTTGGATGAAATTATTTAATTCACCCACCTTGAAAACAATACCATGTCGAATTGTTCTATTCAAGTGTTTAGAAACCCCTTCGGCACAGTTGTGCAGACTATACTGACGGAGGTTCATATACCACTCAATAAATAAATCAACATAATATAAAATCATTTTATATTCACTAACAAGTACGCGCTCATATCTATTATTACACTCAGACTCATTCTAGAGTACTACCGACTCTATCTCTAATGAGAAATCTCCACCAGAGCCAAGGTTCTCGCTTAACCTTTCAGCTCTGATACCAACTGTGACGTCCTAGGCTTTTCAACCATCAGCAACGGCTCACGACCGGTAGGCTTTTCAACCATCCCAGCCCCGTTGTGGCTCACGGTGATACCTCGAATTTGCTTTTACGGCCACCCTCTCGAGTTGCAACACCCCCCGCAAGACCTTATACTATCCCCGGGGGCATGTAGGGGTAAGAGTCTCCCGTTCGCCACCTAACGCAAAGCGAAAACCCCCTATGACGCTGTAGTGTAGCAAATCTGATCCCTGTCTCATCGAAATCCAAAACGTGTCTTTTAAGGCCAAGTTGTTTTAAAGTTATAAAATAAACAATGTAATTATCCATATGCACACAGATAGATAACTCACAATATCACAATAGAACATCATCATCATAAATAGGTAATTATCATCACAACAGATAATCCATATTATTATCATACTACAATCAAACATATATTTCATACAACATCATTTATCTTGTGCTAGGAATTTCAAACCATTCAGAGTAAACAATATCATCCATCCATATATAAGCAATCATATCAGCTATAATTTATTTAAAATGAATTAAATTAATCACTTGCATCTTTAATTAATTTAAAGTAAATTAAATTAATTACTTAACCATTATAAGTCTTGCTTATATAACTATTAACCAATTATCAATCCGTTAATAAATTAATCATACTTGATTAATTAACATTTAATTTTATTCAAGTAATCATCTTTTAATTATTTTCCTAACTAATTATCTTATCCAAATATAGAAATTAACCTTTAATTACATGTATTACATTACTTCTAAATTTCACTAATTAATTTCTCTTTAATCTTTCATTATTAATTTCATTATTTAATGATTGCTAATTACATTTCATTCCATTATCCTATATTAAATGAATTACCTTAATTAATTAAATCTTCAATTAAACTATATTTATTAATCATCCCTGATTAATACTATTCAGTAATCAATCTCCTTTAATTACTCTTATCACCAAAAATCACTTAATCACTTCTCAACTGATTTCCTTTAATCAATCCCTTGATTAAATTACACAAAGTAATTATACTCAAATTACTTTCATTATTAAATCATCCTCATTTAATGATATCCAGTCATTATCATTAATTACTTCTCCAAGTAATTTTACTTATCACATCATCAATTAATTATTTAAATTAATTAAACTTGATTAATTAACTTAAATAATTAACATTAAACTTCATTAATTACAATAAGTAATTAATTTCTTAATTATCCAAGTAATTTACTCAAATCAATTTGTTTACCCTACTAACTTAATTACCTTTTTCTTAATCATTAGTTGAAAACCTTAATTTTAAATCAAATAACTTGATTTATCCAATTAATCTATTGATTTATTTATTAATCATTTCTTAATTTCTAATTAAATCACTTGATTAATTTACTATTAATAGTTCGTAATTTTACCTAAGTAGTAAATTATACTTTATTAATTACTAAATCAATCTGTTGATCCATCACAAGTTACAGTTTAAAAAGTAATTATTTTACTTTCTGAAATCATCAATTAAGATTAAAATTTCAACATAATGAACATTCCAATATTAGAAACCTTCATCAATTTTGGAAATCAAATACGATGGCTAACTACACTTAATTGTAAAATAATAATTTTGGATTAAAATAATAATTAAGAATTAAACACTTTATAGCCTTGATTAAGTAATTAACTTGAATCTAAACCTTTGGGCTTTAAATTGTCAAATATCACATAAAAACAGTGTTTGCAGTTGGTACAAACAATTTGGTAATACTTACTTATAAAAAGAAATCAAAACTGCACGTACGAGGAAACCCGAGTCTTCCCCTTGAATTTACTCGAGTACTCACCGAGTTCCACTCCCCTTTCCCCGTGTTTTACCCTGAACCTCTTCTTCTTCTTTTATTTTTTTCTCTGAAGTTAAAAGTTTGAGCTAAACCAAATTACGACATCAGGAAAACACTCACACACTCTCGACACTCGCACCCAACTCGAAGAAAACCCTCTAATTATTCGAGCACGACCCGAGTATCCCACACCGACACGTCACCGTCCTCTCCTCTTTGTCGTGCACGTGCACAGCAACACCAACGGACTCCGGCGAACCCACATGATGCAGACACACCACAATCTCCTCCCATATTCGAAATCCAAAGTCGAAATATTTCCAGAAATGTCGAAACGAAAATTGACAGTTCAACCCAAACAGAACTCGAAACCTCTCCGACAATATCCCCTCTTCGCCGCCGCCGTGACCACCGTAAGCCTCAAATTTTGGCCGAACCTCGACAACACTCCACCCTTCCTTTCCCCGAAGTTACGACCAACTCGATCCTCAATGAAAGTCGAACTCGGCACAATTACAGACAGATTAAAATTTTGGAGTAAAACCCTAAATCAATTTGTAACGACCCAGAATTTTTAGAAATTAAAATATGAATATTTAATTAATTTTAAATATTAATAAGTGAATTTATAAGTCAAATAAATTTTTATTTGAATTATTGGATTTTATTGGATAATTAAATCGATAATTTAATAGGTTAAATTATGGAAATAATTGAAAATTGAGTTAAATATGATTGAAAATGATTTGTAAAATTTTATTTTATCATATAGAAGTTAGAACAATATTTTAGAACTTTTAAAATCGAATTTAAAGTTAATTTGTGAAAATAGAATATTTTAATAATTAAATCGACTAGTGAAAATAGTCAATTTTTGAACAGTCTCAGAATTGAACGAAACCAGTTCCATTGGATCCGTAATAGTTAGTTATTACAGGATTTCAAATTTCGTGTCAATCGGAGTTACCGTTTGACCGTGGCAGCTCGAAACGCATCGATTTATTTTTAATTTTAATTTAGCGAGTGAAAATAGCCATTTTTCAAAAAGTCTCGGATTTCGACGAAACCAGTTTCATCGGATCCGTAATGTGATATTATTGTAAGGTTTCAAATTTCAAGTCAATTGGATTTACCGTTTGTCCTGTACAAATTAAAACGCCTAGAAATCGACTTAAATCGGTTTAATTCAAATTGAGCGTTTACAGCCATAACTCGCACATACTTCCGAATTAGCTTTCGAAACCTGTTCCATTGTGTCCGGAACGCGGGGTAAACCCTAGAAACGCTGGTTATGGTGCGTAAATCGGAGTTCGGAATTTCCGGGATGAATAGTGTCGCTCGTTCCTTATAAATAGCCCTACCCTTCACAAAAAAAATAAAAAAAAAGATAAAAACCCTAATTTTAACCTAGCCGGCCCTAGAAACTGAACGGCCAGAAAATCATCAACTTCTCCTCCTCTTTTCTCTTCATCCATCAATCGATTCACGAAATTATCAACTACAAAGTTATAGAGCACATCAAGATCTACAAGATCAACGGCTATGATTTGAAACAGAGCTGTAGATCGATGGAAAATTGCGTTCAAAGACCCTAGAGTCGGCCTCGTGATGCGTGCTACAGGGGTGGCCGAGCTCCACCAGGGTTGGGCCGAGCATAGGGGGGTTCGAGAGCTTCGTCATGGCGGGGTTGTGATCGAGTATAGGCGAGTGATTGAGGCGTAAATTTAAACCCTAGCTAGCTATAATGGGTTCGGCCCCATTTGCGTTTGCCTGGAGATGAACGAGAGGTTGGGGGAGATGAATTTGAGGCGTTGGATCTGCTATGCACGGCCAGGATTAGATTGGTATAAAAAAATTAGTTAAATTATGTTGTAATTGTTTATAAAGATTAGTGCAAACTTCAAAAATTCATATCTTTTTCATACGAGGTCGAAAACGCGCGAAACCAGTTGCGTTGGAATCGTATGGACGAGCACTACGCGATGGAGTTGGTTTGGAGTCGTTTGGAGTTAGTGGGAATTTTGAGTAAAATTAAACGTCCGTTTAATTTTATTCGAAATAAATCGCTAAAAACGGAAATAAAATCAAGGTGAGAACTTCTCACTCAATCGAATCAGTTTCGATTATTATTTTAAATAGTTAGATTTAAAATATTTGAATGCATGTTTGAATGATGATTAATATCTATTGATTGTTAAAATAGACATTATACGCCGTTAGTAAGCGGATGTTATTTAATAAAAACATATACCGCGAATATTTCATAAACAGTGAAATTGGTATTATATATAATAGCAATATATATATATTGGCATATGTATATATTGGAATTGTTGATTTCCCGCATTTTTTTGTTTAGCGGATGAGACCCTATTGCGCCGTTATTAAGCGGATAATATTTAATAAGAACATATACCGCGATAATTTCGTACTGGAGCGAAATTGGTATTGTGCTAATGTTTGTGGATGTAGGAAAACAGGTTGGAGGGATCCAACTGGATTCCTCAACAGTTTTTATTTGATTTCAGATATTTTGATATTTGATGGATTATCATATCGATATATGATATCGTTGTTGTCGTGATTGACTATTTGATGTGTAGCATCATTGGACCAAGTTTTGAAATTTTAAAATGATTTATAAAGTGATTTTTGAGAATATACTATATTTTGGAATTGATCCATTTTATATAAATAAACGTTATAATTTTTAAAAGTTATAAAAATTATGATTTTTAAGAAATATAGTTAAAAACTGATTTTTGAGAATATGATGCTAACGATTTTATAAAATAGTTTAATTAGGATTTTAGAATTATTGTGAAAAGTTTAAATATAGGATTTATAAAATTTAATTATTTTATGAATCAAAATGGTGAAATAATAAAGGACATTAAAGACGTTTTAAAGAATAATATAAATTGAATTATATTAAGAGATTTATAAATGGATATTTATAAATTGAAATATAGACATTATAAAACGAGTTTTTATAAGTGTTTGAATGAAGTGAAAATGAATTTCATAAATGAATGAAATTTATAGAATTATAAACTGTGAAGTTATAAATAAAATTTATAAATAGTAAGAATTATAAATTTGTGAAGTTATATTGAAGGAATGGATTTGGTTAAATAAATGAATCTTATAAGTTATAAGATTTATGGTTTGGGAAGTTAAAAAGAACGATTTTGTAAAATAATCGTTTTATAAGCATTTAACTTATAATATGAACTTTTAGTTTATAATTGAGTTATAAACTGAAATAGGTTAATAAAAGAATTTATAAAAAAGGAAACTTTTATAAATAAATAGAAATGGAATTTATAAACGTTGTTTTATAAATTCGCAAATGACTTATTTTGATAAGTTAATTGTTGAAACCTATTAATGGAGTTATATTCACATTTTTAGTGAATAATCCTTGGAAATGAAATATATAGAAATGATGAAATTTGTTAACAAAGAATATTCACGTTTTTAAATAGTGAATAATATGTTAAAGAAATTGTTTTGAATGTGATATTTGAAATTGAATTAAAACGATCTAACGATGTTTTAAAATGTGTTGAGATTCGAAACCATAGATTTCAACATTTATTGTTGAAATAGACGTTTTCGAGAAATAGAAGGAAATAGTGGACTATAACACTGTTGTTATAGTAAATGATTTCCGAAAGGAAAAGTTTTGTATAGTATTGGGATTTATATATCTATTTTAATTTCGAATCCCTATACTAGTGAATTTGGGTTGTCGTAACGATGTTTTACGTAACATTCGTTTTGGCCCAAATAAATATGTTTAAGAGAATGATTTCCTTAATAGAATGAAATATATACTTAATCTCGATTTAAGTATATTGAATATTTTCTAAGTGTTGAAAATAAAAAGATTTGTGAATTACTTATTTTTAATAAGTATGGAATTGTTTTCCAATATGAAGTGAATAATTAGAATTTATCTTTTTGAAGATAAATTGAAAATGGATAATTGAAATCGTATATGCATGAATATTTGAGGATATAAATTCATTATGGAATTTATAAATGAAAAGTGGAATTGGTTTAGAAAAATAAATATTGATTTATTTTTGAAGTATTGAAATTATATATCTAGTGAAGATATTTTTGGAAAATAAGTAATTTGGAAAATTATTTGGAATCTGGTGATGTGTGCATATCCAGTGATAGTTCAATAACCGACTATCAATATTTCCCTTTGAATGGGTAATTGATGTGATTTGTTGAATGTGAATGCCACACTTATTTTTAAATAAGCGCTCACTATTCGGGTTAACCGAGAAAGGACCATGGGGTCCTATAACCCATCCCGAATATGTGATACGTCGTTGTGAATTGCATTGAAGATCGGTGTTGAAGACCCGGTATTTGCGAGAGCGATAGGATGACCTGTCGATTTACTCTGCACCGAGTTGCTCCGGTATAGAGTTCTCCATATGTGATGGTTGTTAACTCTGCCTCGTCTCATGGGCTACCGACCCAACTGAGTAAGATTTGTGCAGGTCTGCCGATCTAAAAGGCATACCGACCTAAAAGCTAACAGGGAAGACCGACCTAAAAGCTAACAGGGAAGACCGACCTAAAAGCTAACAGGTTAGAGGGGCATACCGACCTAACTGCTTAAGGTTTAAAAAGATGCCGATCTAACAGATCCAATAGGTTGCCGACCTAAAGGTTTGAATAGGTTGCCGGCCTAAGGCTTAAATAGGTTGCCGACTTAATGCCTTAAAAGGGGTGCTGACCTAAGAAGCCTACCGACCTAATTTGAATACCGATCTAATTGCTCAGGACAGGAAAAGGTTCGTGACCTATACTTAAGTCGTGACCGACTTACGACCTATATTAAGTCATTCACGACCCAGACAAATCCGATGTAGCAGCTTCAGGCACTACGCATTATCTCGGCCACGATCTAGGACTTCAACCTGAAACCGGAGACCATGCATAAGAAAGAGAGGAGGTGACCCACAACCTACCTTGTCTCGGCGCCAACTCATGACCCAGCCTAATCCGGAGCAGACCTACGACCTAACTTTAGACCGGACTAAAGTTGCGACCTAACTCCGAGCAAAGCCTATAAATACACGGCCATCACCAACATTAAAAGGACTTTGGGGTCGATCAATTTCAAGCGCCATTACTCTGCCGAATTCCAGACTACTTCAACACTTAAAGCTTTTGAGATTCAAAGAACGTCTAAAAGAACTTCATAAAGAAATCATCTACATCCACCATGGATTTGAAGATTTTTGTCAACATCGAAGTTTGAGCTACTTGTTCTAAGTCTTTTGTAATTCAAAGTGTATTGTACTTGAGAAGATTTGTATCAACTTGTAACGTGATCATCAATAAAAGTACTTAAAGTGGACGTAGGCTATACCCATAAGCCGAACCACTATAAAATTGCTGTTGTTTACTGCTATTCCGTTATTACCTGCTTATAATTCTTTCCCGATCTATCGGGTGGTGCTTTCACAACTACACTTCACACACCGGGGTGTTAGCGTTCAAATTTAAGCGTTAACATTTTTGGTGCTTTCACTGAGAATTGAACTCAGGACAGCTGTCATCATTGCTTCGCAGAGATTTGAAGAAAGAATTTCCTTAAAAACCAGAAGTATATCTGAGATTATGGCTCCTGGAAGGAAAAGTAGATCTATCAGATCTGGGAACATTCAAGAGGGAACCTCCGCTTCCCCTGTGCCTAATCTACCCACTCCGTCTGTTGGAGTTACAAAAGCGGAATTGGATGCTGTGATTCTAGGGCTAAACCAGCAGATAAACGCCCAAAATGCACAACTAGAGGCTCAAAGTGCCCAGAATGCTCTGATTCTGAATAAGTTGAACGACTTACTTGGGGCAAACAATCAACCGGCTGGTAACGAAAGGAACTATGCTGGCAACATTCATGATGTTGATGAAAGGAATGCTCCTGAAAGGCCTACTAGTCCCTTTGAGCAGGCAGTACCTGACGCCGGTGGATCTAGAACTCGGCATGATGAGGAATATCTTTCTGGAATGGTCCGGCAGATCATGAAAGAAAGTATGCAAAGAGTTGAAGATGAGAAGGAATGGGGTTTCTCCCCAAGTAAAACTCCGTTTACTGAAAAGATCTTGAAGGCGGAATTTCCAAGGAAGTTTGTCCCTCCGACTATTCCAGCTTACAAAGGGACAAGTGATCCGAATGAGTTCTTGTATAAGTATGATTGGCACATGACAGGTGCCAGGGCCTCCGATGAAATAAAGTGCCGATATTTCCCCGTCTACCTGGAAGGCGTGGCTTTACTGTGGTTCACCAAGTTACCAATCCGATCTATCGATCAGTTTTCAGACTTGACCAAAAAATTCAAGGAGCAGTTTAGACTATATGCTTCGAAGGCCAAGGATATTATGTCACTATCGAGTTTAGAGCAGAATCCTGGTGAGTCTATTAG
The DNA here is from genome assembly GCA_030765085.1 of Allium cepa. Classification (NCBI taxonomy): domain Eukaryota; kingdom Viridiplantae; phylum Streptophyta; class Magnoliopsida; order Asparagales; family Amaryllidaceae; genus Allium; species Allium cepa. The sequence continues at coordinate 876,775,356 of CM060943.1, forward strand.
ATCCTTCTTGAACCACTTCAATATAGCACTGGCTGAGGTGGACAATGCTGAACCACGAATGATATTGACTTATCTGATGAGGGCTATCGATAAGTCAAGCGAATTTGGGAAATGGTTAAATATGAAGGAGCCAACCTCTCTCGAAAAGTTCTACAAAAAAGCAGACGAATTCATTCGCTTGGAAAGCCGTCCTTTACCAGTAAAGACAGTGTTGGAAAAAGCAGAAGACAACACTGTCGCTCCACGCAAGAATGAATCGGTGGGGCAAAAAAGGGAGAATAGTAATGGGAAGAAACAGGGTAATCTAAAGAAGCCCAGATCCTTCAAGCCATCAGAATATACTCCATTATCACATACACCGGAGCACATCTACCTGGCCACTAAAGATTCCGTCGATTTCCCTAAACCTATCCCTTTGAGAACTGGGAGAAAAGCCATACAAAGTGGGAAATTCTGCCGCTTCCACAATCAACCAGGTCATGAAACTGATGAATGCCGCCAGCTGAAAAATCTGATTGAAGAGTTGCTAAGAGAAAACAAGTTGCAGCAATTTGTGAAAAAGAATAGCAACAATCCTGCATCGTCGAGTCAGGGGCAGCGGGCTCCTGTTCATCAGCCTGGGGCAGGTGAGAAAGCTACGGGGCATGAATCTGGAAGGCCCGTTATCAATGTCATTTCCGGAGGACCTCACCCAGCTGGCAAGAGTTGGGGTGAGATGGAGAGATATTCCAGGGCTTTGAAATATGCTCCAGCCGAAGAAGACGTCTTTGTTCTAGAAGACACTACGCCCCTTAAACAACAGAAAACTTTCAGTGATGATATTATTTTCAGAGCCAGAGATTCTACAGGTATTGAAGCTCCTACTTTAGATCCCTTGGTCATCTCGGCTGGTATAGGACCAGCCATTGTCAGAAGAGTCCTCATTGACTGCGGAGCATCATGTAATATCCTCTTCAAAAAGACATTTGACCAAATGAAAATCCCTATGATCGATGTGCAAGCCTCATCACAGAAAATCGTGGGCTTCACTGGGGAGCCAAAGCAACCAGTAGGAACCATCGATTTGTTTGTAGAACTTGGGGAAGGAGAAAGGAAAGTGGTCCGAAAGCAAACATTTGTGATTGTCGATGAGTTTTCTGCCTATAATGCTTTTCTTGGCCGTCCAACACTCGCAGCATTCAAAGCTATCCTAGCCCCGTGGTGCCTCACTATTAAATTCCCTACTGACAATGGAGTAGGAGTTATAAAAGGGGATCAGAATGCTACGCGAGAGTGCTATTTGACAGAGCTGCGAGAGTCAAGAAAAAGAGAAATGGGAAAGGGTGCGGCAACCCCAGTCCGCATCAAGGAACCAGCCTTGTAGCAATTACAGAGCGGACCCTGCACTGGCGAGCACAGCGGGGCACGGAAAGAAATGGATTCCAGAAAAGCCAGTACAGGGGAGAATAGAGTAGTACCGGTGGAAACGACAGTTCCGGTACCTGTTGACCCAAAAGACCCAAATAAGGTGTTGAATGTGGGTTCACAGCTTAATGTGTCAATTCAGAATATCTTGATATCTTTCCTGAAGGCAAATCTGGATGTCTTTGCTTGGACTCATGCCGATATGTGTGGAATATCCCCAGAAGTTGCAGTACACGCTCTGAATATTGACCCAAAGTTTACGCCAGTTAAACAGAAAAGAAGAACCCAAGGTCCAGAAAGGTCAGTAGCATTAAAAGAAGAAGTTGATCGACTCATGGAAAATAACTTCATCAAAGAATCTACATATCCAAATTGGGTTTCAAATCCTGTGTTGGTCAAGAAAGCTAATGGAAAATGGAGAGTGTGCATTGATTTTTCTGATCTAAACAAGGCTTGCCCCAAAGATTGCTTCCCATTACCCAGGATCGATCAACTGGTAGACGGAACTGCGGGACATGAATTGTTATCTTTCATGGATGCCTACTCCGGTTATAACCAAATCATGATGCATGAGCCGGATCAGGAGGATACAAGCTTTATTACAGATGTTGGACTTTATTGCTACAGAGTTATGCCCTTCGGATTGAAAAACGCAGGGGCAACCTACCAAAGACTTGTTAATGCTATGTTCAAACCGCAATTGGGCAAAACTATGGAAGTCTACGTCGACGACATGTTAGTGAAGTCCAGGAAAGTAGCGGATCACATTGAACACTTAGCAGAAATGTTCGCAGTCCTCCGGAAATACAGAATGAAGCTTAACCCCCTGAAATGTACATTTGGAGTCGAATCCGGAAAGTTCTTAGGTTTTATCGTCAGTGCTAGGGGCATTGAGGCTAGTCCAGCTCAAATTACTGCCTTGAAAGAAGTTAAAGCTCCTAGAACAAAGAAGGAATTGCAGAGTCTCAACGGAAAGATCGCCGCCCTGAGTCGGTTCATTTCCAAAGCTACTGATAAATGCATCCCATTCTTCGATGCCCTGAAGAAAGGAAAGAAGAACTTTGAATGGACTCCCGAATGCCAAAAAGCTTTTGAAGAGTTGATCCGTCATATGGAAACGCCTCCGATACTTTCTAGACCAGGCAATGGTGAGGATCTTCTTATATACTTGGCAGTATCATCTCATGCTCTAAGTGCAGCGCTGATACGGGAAGACAAAAGGATTCAACATCCAGTTTACTATATCAGCAAAAGACTCACTGGGGCAGAGCTGAATTACTCCAAGTTGGAAAAACTCGCCTATTGCCTACTAGTTGCATCAAGGAAACTGAGGCAATATTTCCAAGCTCATCCTATCAAAGTGCTCACTGATCAACCTCTAAAGCAAGTCCTATTTCGCCCAGAAACTTCGGGTCGCCTTCTAAAATGGAACATTGAACTCAGTCAATATGACATCACTTATCATCCCCGAAAAGCAATCAACGGACAAGCTTTAGCTGATTTCATTGCAGAATTCACAGAGAAAGATAATGGTGAGGAAAAAGCGATCAATGATTCTCCAATCCAGTGGAAGATGTATGTTGATGGCGCAAGAAATGACTACTGTTCTGGAGCCGGAGTGGTACTTGAAACTCCTGAAGGTCGATCATTATGTTATGCACTAAGACTGGAATTTCCTTCAACAAACAATGAAGCGGAATATGAAGCTCTTATTGCAGGTCTGAAAATCGCTAAAGAGCTAAACATTCGAGCATTACAAATTTTCAGTGATTCTCAGCTTATCGTATGCCAAGTCAAGAAGGAATTTCAAGCAAAAGGTGGAAACCTGCCTTCCTACTTGTCAAAGGCTTGGGAACTCCTATATGAACTCGATCACTATTCAATAAGCCACATTCCTCGTGAAGAGAATATGAAGGCAGATTCCCTCGCAAAGTATTCAAGTTCTGGTGAAGCTCAACTATTGGGATTGGTCCCTGTAGAAGTCCTTTCAGCGCCAAGTATAGACGAGATGGATATAGACTGGATTATGAATGCATCTCAAGAACAAGAGTCATGGATGACTCCAATACTGGATTACCTACTCAGGGGTTCTCTGCCAGAAAACTCGATAGAAAGACGAAAGCTTCTAAGGAAGGCCTCTCGCTATGTAATTCAGGATGGCCGATTGTACAGACGGGGATTCTCAATGCCATTGCTTCGATGTGTATCCCGGGAAGAGTCCAAAACAATCCTAGCTGAAGTGCATGGAGGAGAATGCGGTGATCATTCAGGTGGTCAAACACTAGCAAAGAAAATTCTCCGATACGGATATTTTTGGCCAGAAATTAATCGGGATGCTGCAGATTACTCCCGAAAATGTGACAAATGCCAAAGATATGCCAAAATTCCTAGAGCACCTTCTACCGAACTCACACAGATGGTCAGTCCATGGCCATTTGCAATTTGGGGAATGGATCTCATTGGGCCGCTACCAACTGCTAAATCAGGGATTAAATACGCTATTGTTGCAGTTGATTATTTTACTAAGTGGGCTGAAGCTGAACCATTGGCTACTATCACTTCTAAGAAAATGATAAGCTTTGTGACCAAGAATATCATTTGCAGATACGGTGTACCTCAGAAAATAATCACAGACAATGGTACTCAGTTTGAAAGCGAGGAATTCCAGGATTTTTGCAAACGATTCAAAATCCAGAAAAGCTTTTCGGCAGTAGCTCATCCGCAGGCAAACGGGCAAGTGGAAGCAGTGAACAAGATCATCAAATCAACCATCAAAAAGCAACTCGAAAGAGCAAAAGGTGGTTGGGTCGATAAACTACCACTTGCACTATGGGCATACAGAACTACTCACAAAACTGCAACTGGGCATACTCCTTTTTCGTTAGCATACGGATCGGAAGCAATGATCCCGGTTGAAACAGAGGTCCCTTCACACAGAAGAATCCATTTCAATCAAGCAGAAAATGAAAAGCTACAACTGGAAGCGCTGGATCTCCTTGATGAAAAAAGAGATGAAGCTAACCTCAGAGTTGCAGCTCATCAGCAAAGGATAGCCAGACATTTCAATTCCAAAGTTCGTCAACGCAGCTTTGAAATTGGAGATCTAGTCCTGAAAAGAATTATGACTACGACAGGTGTGTTTGGGCCAAATTGGGAAGGACCGTATGTAATAGGTCAGAAACTTCTTGATGGCACATTCAAGCTCACCACTGTTGATGGAGATCAAATTCCAAGGGCATGGAACAGCAATCACTTGCGTCCATACTTTACTTGAAAATTTTGTTGAAACATTGTAAAAAGAATTATGAATATATGATTCTTGTAATTGAAAGAAATTGTGAAACTGATGCAAGTAAATAATGAAAGAATATAAAGTGGATGTAGGCCCAATTTCATGGCCGAACCACTATAAATCTTGTGTTCCTTATTATCATTATATGTTTGCTTTGTTTTCGATATAAAAATACATAAAATGTATTGTTGAAATATCGATTTAAATTTTTGCAGACAATGGAGATAAAACTTGCGCATAATAAGACCGAGCGATTCTCACCATCATTCAACAAGCAAATTTCAAGTCACAAAGACCCCGAATTCAAATCCTAGATAGGAAATACTTCAATTGAACGGCTAATGATTTCGATAGAAACGAGCCCTTGCTGATAAATTGAGATCGTTTGAACAAACAAACATCCAATTAGGAAGCTAGTGCCCGTTCTCACGAACTTGCCTGGCAATGAAGTACACTTCCTTGGATTAAACAAGCCACTTGTGAGAGAAAGGGGAATGAAAACTTGAAAAAAAAAAAGAGGATCGCTGAAAAGGCATAAGCAAGTGAACAGAGGAACAACCAAAGCTACCATCAGCGACACAAGTCCTCTTCGGAGGCGCAACTCTTCGGAGGATAAAAGACCTCTAATGGGTCATACGCCACAAAAAAGAAAGTTCTCTACTCAACAAAAAAGATTGGAGGAGTCATGACCCTCCAACCATGAGAGAGTAACTTCCAGGCGATGAAAACCCTCTCTGAGGCACATTTCACCAGGAGTTGAAGTGTTATAACCGCTCTTCGGGATTTCAGTTCACCAGAGTTGAAATGTAAACAAAATAAAAGCCCTCTTCGGAGGCCCATTTCACCAGGAGTTGAAGTGTTATAACCGCTCTTCGGGATTTCACTTCACCAGAGTTGAAATGTAAACAAAATAAAAGCCCTCTTCGGAGGCCCATTTCACCAGGAGTTGAAGTGTTATAACCGCTCTTCGGGATTTCACTTCACCAGAGTTGAAATGTAAACAAAATAAAAGCCCTCTTCGGAGGCACATTTCGCCAGGAGTTGAAGTGTAGCAACCGCTCTTCGGAATTTCACTTCACCAAAGTTGAAATGCAAAAACAAAGACCTTCTTGAAAGCCCACGTTTCACCAAGATTGAAATAAAACTTCCAAGTGTTGAAACGTGAAAAGGCTTTCTTCGAAGGCACAACTCTTTGGGGGTACACGTTTCACCGAGATTGAAATAAAACTTCCAAGTGTTGAAACGTGAAAAGGCTTTCTTCGAAGGCACAACTCTTTGGGGGTACACGTTTCACTGAGATTGAAATAAAACTTCCAAGTGTTGAAACGTGAAAAATCCCTCCTCAGGGGTACAATTTTGTATAAAATAAAAAAAAAATCCTCATCAAAAGCGTACTTTAACTTTCAAATGGAAAATGATCGTAAAAAGAAAAGAAGTTAAAGTACCCTTTAGAGGTCCGCTTTACCACATAAAGGGATTCACTTGGTAAAATATGCACATAAGCAAAAGAAAAAAGTGATTTCTTCGAACGACAAAGCGTAAAAACTTATACGAAGGGAGTTGTACTCTATAAAATTTTCTTTAAAGAATAAAATAATTATTCTTTAACAAATAAGAGTGCAAGTCCCCTCGAAGTATAAAATATTGCAACAAGCTTAAGGTATGGGGGCAACATGGTATAGTAGTATAGCTACATCAGTAAAGTAATACTCAAACAACATACCATAAGCCCGCTGCAATATTATATAAACAAACTTGTGCAAAAATAAATAGTAAATGCATTCTCAAATTCAAACAGAAGTTTGTACAAACGAAGAATCATTTTATTCAACTATAATGAAGATACAGGTTTCAAAATAAAAGCGGGGGCCGGTACCCGCACAACTCTCGGCCAGTTCATACAAAAGGCAAAAAGCTAAAATCCTCACTTCTTCTTCCCTCCTTTGGACCCTTTACTCGGTCGAATAACCAGCTTTTCAGGTCGGCCAGTGGGTATAAGGGAAGTAGGAGAGGTAGGTGTAACCGGTTCAACTTCCGGCTCCTCTTCAGTGGCGGTGATTTTCTTCCCCCTCCTCTTTGATGTCCCACGCTTCTCTCTCCTTTGTGAGGAAGACTCACTCCGCGGAGTGACAAGTTTTGATAGAACAATGTCGTCAGAAGGAGTCCGTTCCGGGGATATGTCACCTCCCTCAGGTCTCTCATCTTTCTGCTCTTGCGAAGCGATGGGATCATCCAAGCCGTGAAGAGCCTCTATTTGTTCCTCCTGTGATCCAGGTTGCGAGGCAGAAGGAGGCACCGCCTGAAGAGATGAAGGAAGGATGACCGGAGGAGTAGAAGTTTGAGCAGTGCTTGGTACTTTCTCTACAGAAGAAAAAAGGTTAAAGTCAGTAAAAAGAGGAGATGAAGGTTCACCAATGAAGTCAGTAAAGTGAGGAGATGAAGGCTCGTCAAGGTTGAGAAAATAGCCAAGGAGCTCGTGAAACTCATGCGAAATAAACGAGTAACCCGCTTGAGCAGAATTGACAGTAGCAAGATTAACAGTGAAGTTACCTGGAGAAGCTGGTTTCCTGATATCGACTTCATAAGCTTGCGCATCAGCGCTCTCTTCACCCTCGTCTCCGCCTTGTGTGCTTGTAATATCAGCAGTAACTTTGGTGGGAGATGCAAGATGGGAACTGGAACCAATAATGTCGACTTCAGACGAAGAAGGTGGCTGGACTAGAGTAGTTGAAGTGGTTTTCCCCAGCCGGTCCCCCTCCGTCACTTTAGTTCTTAATTTGGCAAGTTATTCCTTTCCCTTGGCAAGGGCAGCGCGAGCGTCATCATCAAAATAATGCCTTTCCAGGGCTGATTCGTCGTAACCGGCACCTTCAGCACCGAGCATCTCAAGAGCGGCCTCCCACACTTCAGCTAAAGTGATCTCATACTTGGGACCAAGAAAGGCGAGGCTTCCACGCCCCAAGACGCTATGCAAGTAGAAGTCGAATAATGTTGAGCCGAAGCTGTTTTTGGTCGCCTCATGAGATTCTTCGGCTGCGATTTTGCCGGCGACAGCCTCATTGCGCTCCCTTTCAGTTTTGGCAAGCTGAAGCTTAAGCATTTGTATCTCCGCCTCCTGGGAGTTGTTTTTCTTTTGAAGCTCAGCAATATCAGAGACATAGCCGTCACTGATTCTTTTTTGTGCTTCAAGCCTGTCCTCAGCGTCCCTCTGACTGGCATGAGCATCTCTAACTTGTCTGAGAAGCACTTCTTCTTTTTGAGAGTATGAAGTAGAGGAAGCAGCAAGCTCATCTTTCAACTTCTCAACCTTTGCTTCGAGCTCCTCGTTGTAGAAAGTAATGCTCCTCATTTCGGTGTCGTGCTGCTCAAGGACCTTTTGCCACTCAGCCTTATCATTTTCCATGGTGAGCATGGCCTCTAAGTTGGCACGGTTAACTCTTTGAAGCTCATCAACAAGCTTCTGCCAGTTTGACATCCTCTCGATATCGAGCTTGACTGCATCAAGATTGCGCAACATAGCAGACTTGTCGATGGGGACCAAGTCTAGGTCGAATCTCACACCCTTTAAGCACCATTGTGGAAAACGACTTTGTAAAGTGGCTGGGCCAGGTCCCACTTGAAATTTAGGCCTGCTTATTATTGTCTGGATGTCCTCCTTCCCAAGAGCAGGAGAGTCAGAAGTAATGTCAAGAGGGGCAGGGGCAGCAGGCTTTTCGGGAATAGTGGAAACATGTCTCTCACCATATCGGGCTCGTTTGCCTGAATCTTCAGCTACATGACCTTTTCCTCGGTCGTCGTGAGATTTCCTTTTGTGCGAGTCATCACTCCTCTGCAGAGAATCATGGTGCTCATCCCTATCCCTTCTGTCATAACGCTCTTCTGCATCCCTCCTTTCACGAGCCTTTCGAGCAGCCCTCTCTTCGTCAGACTCTCTATAGGAGGGAAAGTAACGCCGATAATCATATTGACCACGCCCCCCGTAGCGTTGGAAATCCTGATAATATGATCCGCCGCGTGTCATTGAAGAATCTGAAATAAGAAAAGATAAGCTTTAGAAATCTTTAAAGTATAAGAAGATAAGTGCATAAATGTGCTGGAAAATCCTAAGTGTTTTGTGATGTGCAAGCTACACGCATTAAGCTACAAACCACTCTTTGGTGCAGAGGTGATGATAGCTTGGGTATGAGGAGTTGATGTTTGTGTTGGTGTTTGTCGAAGAAGAGACGTCGCCTCAATTACAGGAGAGATAGTTTTAGATACGTCATCTCTAAAAAGCTCCTGCGAAGTCACTATTATGTCGCTCAACCCCTCATAAACATCGTCACCATCATGCTTGGTGGGACTTGTTTTCTCAATTCCTACATCAGCTAATCCCCCGAGAGGCCGTGAAGGTTCTTCTTCTTCCTCGATCGGGGCAAGCACCGTCTTACTAGATGACCCCATAATGTCGGTAGGAGTGGAACACTTCACCAATGAAGCTTCAATATTAGACTCTTTTGATGTGAGTTGTTCGACAGTAACCGGGGCGTCAGGAGTTTTCATCGGAGAATCGGGAACTTCTGTTGGAACTTCATGAGCATGCGTAGAACGAGAAGCGTGTAGAAGCCCGTATTGGTGTAAAAATTCATCCTTCAGCAGAAATTTTATGCTCCTTTCTTCCGCGGCCACGGCACTCAACCTCTCAAAAACTTGTTTATGAATCGGATCTCTAGAAGGGAGAGGAAGTGCTGAAAAGAGCAAAGAATGAAGTTAGCAACTGAAAGTTCGGATCTCGAGAAAAGTTTCAAAAATGAAAAAATGGAAACACTAGTCTTACTTCCTATTCTCCAGATGGCATAAAACCCTGGAGGACAGCGAGCAAAGAAAAACTGGTTCAAAAATCCATGAACACTTTCAGTGAGATCGGAAAGGAGCTTGCGGTTTCTAGCACTTCTCACAATAATGAGTGAAGGATGATCTTTACTCTTTGTAAACGAGCACAGATAACGAATTTCTTCAAAACTCGGTAGGCGATCAAGAGTTCTTCTAAACAAAACACACAACCCCATCAAGATGGCATAGCCATTAGGATGAAGTTGAAATGGAGAGATTGTCAACCGGAGAAGAAGAGTTCGAAGGAAGTCATTAAAAGGAGGAATCGCCCCACTTAAGCACATGTGGCGGTTGACTGCAACGAAACCATAGGGAGGATTATCAGCAGTATCATTTGACTCAGGGAATAGGACATCATTTTCAGCAAAGCCAAATTGAGTGCGCAGCTGAATAAATGTTCTCAAAGATAGAATAGTCGAAGTTCTTTCCGGAGGATTCTCTATCGGAACTGTTGTCGGGAAAGTTTCTTCTTCTTGAGTTACCACTTCTTCTTCTCGATGGGAAGTCATTCTACATAAACAACTGGGTATTCAAACATGAAGGTGCACGTTTCCTAAAGTGTGTGAATTGTTGTGTAGAATCAATCAAGCGGTAAACAAATATAACTGGAATAAAAACTAGCAAACATTTGTTAGTTATGAAATTCAGGGATTATTGTTTTAAGCCTAAATATGCAAGTAAGATGTTGGTGCAGACAAATCAGTTCAAATTGTTGATACTTTGCATTAATATTTTACTTTAGTCGATTAATTCACAACATTTCATGCAATATATTCATGTCTCTTATCTTGTCTTGACTAATCTGTCATTTGATATGGGCAGTCAATGGCAGTATGTGCGCCTTGGTTTTCTTTGTTTGTCTGTTATTCTCAACAGGTTTACAGCTTAAAAGTGAAAATGATCTGTGAAGTAACACAATGACATTCAAACAAATTTAAGGTTGGGGCAATTCAAATTTTAATCCCTGTTCAAAGTTTGACCACAATTCAAAGTTTATTCAACTTAGTCCGGTAGTCAAAGTCAAAATGCATAAAGTTGGTCTATGCTCCTAAATGTCAACACGTCTAAAGCCTAAGTACCAACTCGGCTACGTTTTAAAAGTCTTTTACGGGATAAGGCTAGATCGGTAGCGGGTCAGAATCCAAATAGTTTCCCTCTAGTTCGCATGGGGGAGATAAGAAGGCAAGCTCCGAGTCGAAAGGCAGGAATTTCTCCAAGTATTAACTCGGTCACGATCTAAGCTTTAATGTTTAGGTCGGCAGGATTCTTTCAAGCATTATCTCAACCACGATTTAGGGTCGTGTAAAAGCTAGGTCGGTCGAAGGCTAAGCCACCTAAATCCACTAACTCGCCTTCGAGCCAACATCCCACAGCATTAAACCCGATAACCCAATAGCCATTCCTTCAACACCCGCTTCTACTCATGCTGTCGAACCACCCAATTGAACGATTCGGAATCGAGCTTGAGGTAGTAAACCGTATTCATCGCCTCAACGACCAATCTGAAGCCAAAACTTCACAACCTAAGTTTCATCAACTATGAATGCGATGGGATTCATAATGAAGCGTCGTGCAAGGAGGCGATTCGAGTTCGAACAACAAGATATGTGAATCGGCAGTAAGTTACAATCAAGAGGATTACTTACGCAAAGGATAGTGCAGAATATCGGAGATCGATTGAATTGAAATCGCCTTTAGGAATTTAAGAAAATTTTAATGGCGGAGTCAAGAGAGCAGGTAATGAGAAAGAAGAAGGGGATGTGATTTATACCTTGTAGTGAAAGGAACTGAAGCGGTAATTCATCAGCCTAACTTTTGGACCGTGCCCGATCTAACAACGTGCCGACCCAGTGAAGGGACGAGATAAAAGATATCGAAGCATACGACCTAACCATTAGGCGTATACTTCGAGGGGCAAATGTTAACTCTGCCTCGTCTCATGGGCTACCGACCCAACTGAGTAAGATTTGTGCAGGTCTGCCGATCTAAAAGGCATACCGACCTAAAAGCTAACAGGGAAGACCGACCTAAAAGCTAACAGGGAAGACCGACCTAAAAGCTAACAGGTTAGAGGGGCATACCGACCTAACTGCTTAAGGTTTAAAAAGATGCCGATCTAACAGATCCAATAGGTTGCCGACCTAAAGGTTTGAATAGGTTGCCGGCCTAAGGCTTAAATAGGTTGCCGACTTAATGCCTTAAAAGGGGTGCTGACCTAAGAAGCCTACCGACCTAATTTGAATACCGATCTAATTGCTCAGGACAGGAAAAGGTTCGTGACCTATACTTAAGTCGTGACCGACTTACGACCTATATTAAGTCATTCACGACCCAGACAAATCCGATGTAGCAGCTTCAGGCACTACGCATTATCTCGGCCACGATCTAGGACTTCAACCTGAAACCGGAGGCCATGCATAAGAAAGAGAGGAGGTGACCCACAACCTACCTTGTCTCGGCGCCAACTCATGACCTAGCCTAATCCGGAGCAGACCTACGACCTAACTTTAGACCGGACTAAAGTTGCGACCTAACTCCGAGCAAAGCCTATAAATACACGGCCATCACCAACATTAAAAGGACTTTGGGGTCGATCAATTTCAAGCGCCATTACTCTGCCGAATTCCAGACTACTTCAACACTTAAAGCTTTTGAGATTCAAAGAACGTCTAAAAGAACTTCATAAAGAAATCATCTACATCCACCATGGATTTGAAGATTTTTGTCAACATCGAAGTTTGAGCTACTTGTTCTAAGTCTTTTGTAATTCAAAGTGTATTGTACTTGAGAAGATTTGTATCAACTTGTAACGTGATCATCAATAAAAGTACTTAAAGTGGACGTAGGCTATACCCATAAGCCGAACCACTATAAAATTGCTGTTGTTTACTGCTATTCCGTTATTACCTGCTTATAATTCTTTCCCGATCTATCGGGTGGTGCTTTCACAACTACACTTCACACACCGGGGTGTTAGCGTTCAAATTTAAGCGTTAACAATGGTGAATCCGATCAGGATTGTGAATATCCGGATTGCAAGGACTTCTTTGTAAGTGCATTCGGTTTTGTTCGAGCCTGGAACAGACTTGTATGGATTGTGTATCTGACATTACAAGTTGAGATATAAAGCCGATTTCTTTCAAATATATTTCTGTTGGTGGCGAAGAATTTATTCTTTTAGCTTAACACCCTTCTCTGAGACGTACGAGCTCAGAGGTTATATAGTTGAAGTTATCAGCGATATATTCCCAATTTGGTAATGTGATATGCTGAGTGTTGCTGAAATGATCATTGTGTTGATTATTGTGATAGGATCGTTTATTTGATCGTCTATCTTAGTGATCATTGTGTTGATCATTTGTTGACCCAAAGCATGGCTTTTGTATAAAGTATGTTTTTGTGGACGTGACTTCGTCGAACCTCACACCCCGGAAATGGTCAAAACAGGAAAGATGCGGCAAGGTTATGAGGGGTAGCACCCTTTAGGGTATGTACATTTCCTTCTGGATAGAGGTGGTATCATGGTATGGAGCCCAGATATTTAACCTATGTGGTTACTACGAATTTATTACTTTGTGGTTGTTGGTTTTCGGGATCCCGTGAGAAAGGTCGTTTACGATCGGGGAATGGCGTGCTCGTGTCAGTAGTTACCCAGTTAGGGGTAACCCGGCCTTGTGTTGGCAGAGTTCCGGTTTGGTTCTCGGGGATGTCTTTCCAGAGGCATTCTCATGTGGCAATGGGAAGTTCCTTGGCCTGACCATTTGTTGGAAATCCAATTCCCAATACGAAACTTGTACGGTTTTAGTTGTAGAACCTATCATTCACTTATGGTGGTCACCACTGTTTGGATGGTAGCTATAGTAGGCATAGTTCGAAATGTCTATGTTGGCTAAGATTTATATTCTACTTTCGAAATGAATTTCTTCTACACTATGCACTAGTAATAATATCAAATGTTATTTTAAATGCGTATCAAGCATCTTTGACTATCATAAGGAGAAATCTCCTCCGATTCTGCGTTTGCATTGTGTGTGTGTGCGGGAGGCCTTATGGTAGTCTCATTTTTTAAAAGCATTGCGAATTGAATTTAAAAATATTCCTCTATTTTGATTTTAAAGATAAATAAACTGTTTTGAGTTCTCACACCAGTCACATGACTGACTTGGAGTTTATTGTTTTCCTTCCTAAACTCTGGGTGCCCACCAATTTCCACACGGGCAGTCAAGAGTAAGGTTTATCAGGATATTCTGGATATTCTGGAGTTGCTGGAGGCAAGCTGGATGGCATGGCATATTACTTATATAGTATTTCTTTTTCCGCTGCACTGTTTGTTGTTGTTGTACACTCTGATGATATGATGTAATGAAATGTGATGTAATGTAATAACCGATATAGTTCTTTGTTTAAAGATTATTCATTTATTATTATATGTTGTTCCGCTGCGAATTGTGAGATTCTTGTGTTCTGTTTCTGTTCCGTCCTATTTTCTTCTGTTTTTCTTTTTCCTCTATTCTCTTTTTCTTCTATTTCCCTCTATTTTAAAATGTTCTATCTTCTGTCTTCTCTCCTCCCTAATTTCTACCTTCTTCTCTTCTCTTTTCCTAAATTTTTTTTTTAAAAAACCATAACTATTCGGTTTTTCGGCAACGAAAAATCCGCGTGCGTTACACAATTCCAATTCCTTAATTCACGTGATATAAATTTTATCTGCTAATTTTTACGTGATCCTACATGTTTAAGCTTGCTTCAACTAAAATTTTAAAAATAAGAATTGATTGAATCAACAGTTATTGACAAAAATCAAATTCAGTTCCTTTTTAAACTGCACCTTGAATTCTTATTTAAAAATCATTATTTTTATGCTAAAAATCCTAACTTTGTTTGTTGAATCAAGATATGAAATCATATTAACAAAATTAAATATTTGAATTTTGAACATATTGACTTTATTTACTGTAACTTGAGTTTGCAGTGTCACAGTTTCCCTATCCACCTTCATCAATCCTTCCAGACCCTAATTACAGTTTAACAAGTGTGTTTAACTTATATTCTTAAATATCAAATATTTGTATGAAGAAGTATTTAAATTTATCTCTACTTTTACTTTATTCTCAAACTTGAAATACTGAAGTTCAAGTCATATAAATTTCCAGTGCACAGAAATATTCACAGAGAAGTTTGCTTAAGCTATAACAAGCACATAACATCCAAAAAGAAAATTCACAAATTAAATTTTAAAAATAGATTGTTTACTCACCAAAATCCATTGTTGAACAAGGCAGGGTTGTTAATAGATGCTGCAGCTTGAAGTTTGAACTCTGTAACTTTCTGGCTTCCTAAATTCTTTCTGTTCTTTTATGTTTACCTGAGTTTTTCTTCCTTTATGTTTTCTCTTTTCTTTTTTTTTCTTCTTTTTTTCTCAGGTATACTATGCTACTGATCAAACAAAGGATGCATACGCATATATAAAGAAGATAAGATTATGAATAGAGAAGGTTTTGACCTGGTAAGGTGTTATCTGCTACTGTTCCATTCTTGTTTTATCAGGCAAGCTTCTCTTTTTTTTATATATATATACTGATATGATTCTAAATCGGCTGAGATGCTAAATCATTAATGCCAATGTACTATTGTCTACACATAACCTTATAAATACATAGATTTTTATTAACTTGCCTGCATAATCATTTGCAGGTTGCATATATTTCAAGCCTGTTATATTAATTTTTTATAATTAACTCACTGCTATACCAGTATGTTGATTAGATTTCACTGCAAAATAAAGATTTGCATATTATAATTGGACACAAATATGTGCCATAACAGGAGAGCATTAAATAGCAAGTAGCTTGCCTGAAAAGATAAGTTATTATAAATGTTTATATTTCAATCTTCCTTAGTTAGTCAAGTTTCTTTCTTTTTTTCATGTTTGCAGATATTTGTATTAAAACAATATGTGTCAGGTTTCTTCATACTTACTGACACTTGTGAATGATGAACATTTCCTTTGCACATTTGTTTTATTATTGTATATCCTATGTTTAAATTTATATGTGATGATATGGTGTAAAACTTAATCATGTTTTATGAATTTCTTACCTGAAAAATAAATATGTTTGGGTCAGATGTAATTTTACTTTGGTTTGCTTGTAAAAATAAATTGTTTTATTGTTTCTATCTTGTAAAAATAAATTTGTTTTATTGTTTCTAACTTGAATAATTAATATACAATATAGTTGTTGTCAATTTGTATATGAAAATATTTTGTTTAGTTAACTTCTAATTTATATAAGTTATACATGATAGTTAAAGTTTGGTTTTACATTGTATTTGATTTCATTTTACTTTACTTTGAATCTTATACTTTGTTCTTATTTTAAATTATTAAGTTATGTTGTATAAAATCTTAACTAATTAATTCTTATTTTAAATTACATTAGTACTTTATATTTAACCATCAATGTTCAAGTCATATTCAAAAATAAATTTTCTTACTTATATTTGCATTCATTTTCATTTGTACTTTGCTATCACTTATTTAAATTAAGTTATAAACACATATTTGATTTATGTTTTACATTTATATTTTACATTTATATTTTACATTGTTAGAAATGGGATTCTAATTTAAACGTTATCATTCATATGTATATTTCCAAATATAAACAAAGTACAGTATTTTAATTTAGTTACATAAGGTCAATATTATTAAAAGGTTCTATTTAAATATCCAAGATCAAATTCCCTTTTTAAAATACAAATTTACATAAACAATAGACAATTATTCCAAAATCATATTCATTTGAAAATAATTAGCTCATATTTTATTAAATCAGATTAAATATTTATTAAAATAAACAGGGTCAAAATTCAGGGTCATTACACTATCTTTCTTTCTATCCTTCGGAGGATAAAATTGGTGTTATTGTTCTGCTGCTTTGTTATTTCCGCTATTACTTTGTATCTCTGATATTGATCAATTCTTGTAGTATCATCGTTGGAATCAAATATTGTGTATCAATGATATTATTCATTTTCTTCCGCTGTGTTGTTATACTTAATGTGTCATAAGCTCCATCCGAACTGAAGTTCGATGTTTGAATCTGCGGCATTCGAAACAAGTGAAGTGTGGATGTCGATTCTCGAACGCCGAAATTCAAGTCATCACATTTGGTATCAGAGCTAAAGGTTGAAACTTTAGCTCAGGGGTATAACAAATTAGGTAACTCATTAGAGATAGGTTGAAGTATACCCTAGAATGAGTACATCCCTAAGATATCCATTCATATACCTCAGTAAATTCTCTTAGTATTCACTGATAATAAGTATGAGTGCTGAAGAGGACGAGATAGGGGACAGGGGAGTACCACTTCTAATGGTCAATACCTGTAACAACAAGGAAACGATCTTTTCTCTATCAATCTCTTTTGATTCGTCATCCAATTTCAAATTCTTTAATTGCTTCGTGGCAGCTACAAGGAGAAGTTTTGGTATGGTGGTGGCTCTACGAAGCATTATATATAAGTTTCTATCTCGTATTCTCTTCATCAAATTTTCTATCAGCTTTTGGTTTTTAACTTTAACGAAATTTAAATTTTATTGGAATAAATTGGCAAATTAAATATGAAGATTCGTATTGATAAAACGATTTCAATTAAAACCAAATTTGAAATTCTATTGTAATTTCTTGTGTGTCCGAAGAGGGACAAGTTGGTGTATACTTTGGGATATTCCAACCTGGATTGAGTATCCATTATTTGTTCCGCTGGGTCCAGATATATTCTATGAGTGGTTAGTGATCCTTCGAACTAACCAATGCCCTGCATATTTCGTAAATCGGGTGACCCGAGTATCTTGTAAAGTGTTAAATAGATTCATTCTCGTATTTATTATTGATATTCTAATTCAGTAAGCCAAATGCAGAATTGATATTCAGTATGATCTGGAAAACTATCTCTCTATCTTTCTATATTCTTTTGTTGTCTCTTGTCTTTCAAATTTCAAGGACGAAATTTTTTAATGAAGGGAATCTATAACATTCTTGGATTTTAGCTAAGAATAGTTTGATAATTAATTTAATCTTTAGAATTAAATTTTGAAATATTTGGTAATTAATATAAAATTTTGGATCTAATTGTGAAATTTATTGTGAATTAATATGAAAATTCCAGAATAAAGAAAATATGTATTTTTAATAGAATATGTGGAAATAAAAATATATTGTAAATAGATATGGGATTTATTAAACTTTATGTTTCAAAGAACAAATATATATATGTGAATATATATATAATTGTTAGTAATGAATAATTTGATTTAGAATCATTTGTTATGAAATTGTATAAGAACAACATAAAAAGTGATATGAAATTTTATCTAAAACATAGATACATGTAGAAGACGTACGTAAATATTTTAGAAATGTGAATAAACAAATGTAAACTTTAATAACATAGGGGTTTAAACCATAATGTATAAATTAATTTAAAGTAAGGATTAGACATAAAATAGTTTATATTTTACAAGTGGAAGAGGATTCATATCATGACTTACAACTGTTAGACTAAATGAACAAGTGGCAATATTATCTTTTCTTTTGAAATTAATTGTACAAAATATGAATTAAAGAAAGTATAATCAGATTTATCATTTTCAAAATTGGAAACTAAAAATAAAACCAGAAACTAAAAGCAAAGAAAAATAATACAAACTAGGAAATCAAAATCTAAAAGCAAGTTTCAGATCCAAATGCAAAAGCCTGATACAATTCAAACAACAATATGGATTCAGTTCAAAATCAATAGCAATCAAACTGAAGCATGCAAAGTAATCAAATAGTTTCAAGCCTGTAAACAAAACTACAAATAATAAATAAAAGCATTCTAGTTCAAGCATGCAAGTTCGAACCAGTGTCAAACAAAGATTAACAGCTCAATAAATTATCAGGTTGAATGAAGCTCAGAAACAAACCAAGTTTAAGCTAAATCAAAATTCCAGATCAAAGCTAAAATCAGTTCTCTGCTTTCAAACATCAAGCCCAGGTGAGCAAACTTAAAATTTTAAACCAGCTCTTTGATTCTGGTGTCTGTGATGATTAATAAGTTTTTGTGTATGCCTATTTGTATATGTACTCATGGCAAGGATAGTGTGTATGCTTTGTTATAGGCAGATAAGTTTTGTTCCAGGTTTACAGAGTAAACCATTTTAAAATTTCAATTCTCCAAATGCAAGCAGTTTTGAGCTATAATATGTAAAGGAAAATTGTAGAGATACTCAGATTCAAATTTTAAAAATAATCTCAACCATAGAATATTAGTAAATAATTTGAAATTGTTAAATTACAGAGGAAAAACATTTTAAACAGAAAATTCAAGTATTTTAATTCGAAGTTGTGATCATTGGATCAGATTTATCTTGTAATATGATGATTTTTAAAAGGAATTTCACGATTTTTAAGTGAATGGATGTTGAGATTTCTCGTAACGAATGGAATTTGGGTTTGTGGCAATTGTGGGTCGTCGGCGAAGTAAGGGAGGTCGTGGTCATGGCGAAGGATAGCTTGGGTGACGAGGATTCATGGAAAAATACTCACGAATTTTCCTGATGAGCGTGGTGATGGAAGTTGATCGGAGTAGGGTTTTTAGGCTAGTTCGAATACGACGTCGTAAATTTAGTTCGTGCAGCGTTGTCGAGGAAATTGGGTCGATCGCACCTGATGGAGATTGAGCATGGAAGTGTGGCGCTTCTTTGGGCGCGGCGGCATGAATTCTGGTGGCCGGAAATCGATGGTGCGAGGTAGATTTGGGTGATAAGGATGGGTTCCTGGAAATGGCTAGTGGCTATATTTCGATCACCGACGAAATTGTGTGTTCTGGGTGGTCGGTCGGTTTTAGATGGTCGTTGTCGACTTGTTGAGGTACTCGACGAAGACCAGAGATGGTCAGAATATTGGTGCATGTGCATGCATTCATGTTCGTGCCTAGGTGACTGTGGAATTTGGGTAAATGATCTGATTTAAATTAATCAGATAATTAATTGGTCTTATGAATAGATGTTTGGATGTAGTGAATGTTTTTTTGATATCCTTGATATGTGATACTTTGTGATATGGATTATGCTGATTTGAGTTGTGAACCGTGGATGTAATTTGTTTATCTATGATAATTGTAATTTGTTTATCTGTGATGAATTTATATCTGTGAATCTGTAAATAAAGACAAGCGTTATAGGATTATACCGCTTATTGATATTGTTGTGTGTTGGATTATGATAATTGATGATGTTGCACTATTGTGTAAAACCCCTAGAACACACTATACACACACAAATATGGATTGCACGAGGAAATAGGCTAAGTCACATATTTTTGAAATGGTTTAAAGTTGGATTTTGAATCCAAATGGTTTTGGAAATGAATTTGGGTTAAATGTAAAAAGCTTTTGAAAAGAAGTTTTGGAGATGAAAGTTAGTTTGATAAGGTTTTGAAACTTAAATAGTTTGATTTGAATTTAAATTCAAGGTTTGAAATTGAATTCTATGTTTGGAAATTATGGTTTAAAAAAAGGTTATTCAAGTTATAAATGTGTTTATATGGGTTCTAAACCATTTTAAAAGTGTTTTTTTTGGAATTTGAATTTAACCCAAATATTATACTTGAAAAGCTTTAACCTGTGCAAATGTAATTGGATTTTTCTTAAAACAAAAACCTTTGTTTTTCTAATGATAATAGCTTCCATATAAAGAAAGGATTTCCAATTTGTATTTAAAGAATTTCAAGTTTTGAAATGAAATTGCTTTAAAAGCTATGAATGATTCTTTGTAAAAAATGGTTGAGCCTTGTTTTGAAATTGAAGAGGATCTAAAAGGTGTATCTTTTGTTTAAAAGATTTGAAATGGGAATTGTTTTGAAAGTTATGAATGAATCTTTGGAAATGGTTTTGAAAGCTATGAATTGAATCTTCGACTTAAAATTGGTTGAGTAAATCCAATTTGAAAAGGAAATTGTTTTAAAATCTATGAATTAATCTTGTGAAAGATTGGTGAACTTTGTGAAGTGAATCTTTTTGTTTAAAAGATTTGAAATGGTAATTTTTTCAGACCATTTGAAAGAAAGGTTCTGGGTACTAAGTTGTGACTTAACTGAAATCCCAATATCCATATATTTGCAAAGATTGCGCTCATTATTCGGTTTAGCCGGGAGAGGACCTTGTGTCGTATAACCCATTTCGTATAATGGTACGACTATATGGATAGCATCTAAGACCGGTGGTGAAGACCGAATATTTTCGAAAGCAAAGGATAACCCGTTGAATGTCTCTGCGCTGAGTCGCGCCGGTATAGAGATTTGATCACCCTTTGTGATGGGGAGTCTGGACATAATTAGGGATCATCCGGATTGCAAGGGCTTCTTTGGATTCGGTTCTGTTCGAACCTGGAACAGACTTGTATGAATGTGTGCCTGCCATTACATTTTGAGATGTAAAGTTGGTTTCTATCAAATACATTTCTGTTTGGTGGCGGAGATTTATTCTCTTAGCTTAACACCCTTCTCTGAGACGTACGAGCTCAGAGGTTATGTAATTGATGGTTACTAGTGATACATTCCTAATTTGGTAATGTGGCATAAGAAGTGATGTTGATCATTTGTTGATCGAAGCATGGTTTTTTTGAAAAGCGTAGCTTTATGAACGAGACTTCGTCGAGCCGCACAAACCGGAATGATCGAAACAGGAATGATGCAGCTAGGTTATTTGGGGGTAGCGCCCCTTGAGGTTATGTCATTTCCTTCTGGATAGAGGTGGTATTATGGTATGGGGCCCAGATACTTAACATATGTGGTTGCTGCAAATTTATTACTTTGTGGTTGTTGGTGAATCCCGGGATAAAGGTTGGTTACGACCGGGGGATGACATACTCGTGTTATTAGTTACCTAGTTACAGAGGTAACTCGGCCTTGTGTTGGCAGAGATCGGGTTAGGTTCTCGGGGCATCCCTCCAGAGGCGTACCCATGTGGCAATGGGAAGTTCCTTGGCCTGACCATTTGTTGGAAATCCAATCACCAATACGCATCCTTTACGATTGCAGTTTTATAACCTGCCATTCTTAAATGGTAGATATAGTAGGCAAAGTATAATGGTTCCTATGCTGGCTAAGATTTATATTGTACTTTCGAAAGGTTTTATGCACTATGCACTAATAATAATATCAAAAGGAATTTTGCATAGTAAGCATGTTTGACTAACATGTGGAGAAATCTCCCCCAAGTGTGCGATTGCATTGTGTGTGTGCCGGAAGGCCTTATGGTAGTTTCATTCCAAAAAGAATTGCGAATTTCTTTTAAAATCTCTTGTTTTGCTTTTGATGAAGATAAACTATTTTTGTTTGCTCATACCAGTCCCATGACTGACTTGGAGTTTATTGTTCCCTATCTAAACTCTGGGTGCCCACAATTTTCCACATGGGCAGTCTAAAGTTAGATTTTCAGATAAACAGATTGTAGATGTAGATTCGATAGCCATCAACCTTCGGTTTGGTAGATTTTGAAAATCGTTAAAGTCTTTGGATTTGTGGCGATAACATTTGTTTCTCCTGATCGGACTTGCTCAAGTCCATCGTGATGGTGGTTTGGAGCTTTGGCTTTGGAGCATTGGTTTGGAATGCAGTTTTGGAGTCTATCTTTCTTTCTATCCTTTGGAGGATCAGATTGGTGTTATTGTTCTGCTGCTTTGTTAATTCGCTATTATTTTGTATCTCTGATATTGATGAATTCTTGTAGTATCATTGTTGTAATCAATATTGTGTATCATTGATATTATTCATTTTCTTTCGCTGTGTTGTTATACTTAATGTGTTATAAGCTCCATCCGAACTGAAGTTCGACGTTCGAATCTGCGGCATTCGAAAACAAGTGAAGTATGGATGTCGATTCTCGAACCTCGGAATTCAGGTCGTCATAGCTGATGCTTTAAAGAAAGATGTGGCTTCATGATGATATCAATATATAGCCCTGCCACTACTTATTAGTTTCGAATACTACCAAAGCAAAAACCATGCAATGACGAAGCTAATGCCATATGGCATTGTTGACGCTGCTGAAGCCAGCCTGTCGAAGACATTGGAGGAGGAATGGAGTTGAACGTTGAGCTGCCCTACTCCTATAAATACGGACCTAGGGGCTTGCAAAAAGGATCGATCATTTCTTCTCTCTACTCTTGAAATCAAATTCTTGTAAACCCTAATTTGAATTGGGGACAAAAAACTATTTGACTGTAATCATGCATAATTCATATGAACAAGGACTTGGACTTGCCTCTTATTTTTATTGTGCCTTATTGAACATTAGTGACATGGATGAGCATATGATTGAATCCTTATAGCCCAAAACTCGATATGACTATTTCAAAGGAGTATTGGACCATGACAGTCGATCACATGCTCATATATACCATGCCCAATACACATGGACATTGGACCTTGAATATAAGAATGAATCGCATAGCCTATTGTTTAACTTGATGGACTATTGCGTAAATTTGTTGCTTGTCTTCTTTGCTTCGTATGAATATATTAGATGATGTGGACCGTTAAAGAATATCACCTCCAAAGCTCATATGAGTTCTTAAACATATTAAATCCAATAGATCTTTAAGGATCTCGAACATAATGTTCAAAGAAAACGTATGAACTTTATAATAATTCATCTTAAAGGCCCTATGGTATCATAAATCCATCCTTTAATGATTCCATTTCACACTAAATCTCAAATGCCAAATTGATTCTTGATAACATCATTTGGTCAACATCGATTAAGCTAAGCCTTATCATGTTTAAATCAAGAATAAATTTTCCACACTTAGCATCATGGGTGGTACACCAGTTTTTGGTCTATCACCATAAAGCCCAAATATATCAATATATGCACTGTGATTTCATATACATAAAATGTTCAGTGGATGAAATTTGTGATCTCTTACATAAATAGCCCAAAGAGTTTAATCATGTTGGTTAAAGACAAAGATACATTTAATATTATGCTTTTTTTAGGTTAATAACATTTTGGACCGAAATTAAAAGCGCTTTTAAATGATGAAATATTTCATGGTTGCAAGTAGTCAACCAACGTATCAATAAAATCTATTATATATATATATATATATAATAGGATAATTCGATGATGATTTTCAATAATAAAGGTATGTAGAAACATGTTAAAGCAAAACTTATCTTTTGTCCTTGATCTCTTTTCTGCTCTATTTTATTTTACAGAAAACACACGGATGTATAGGGATTACACCGAGCTAATGCTTTGGTAAAGAAGACATGTATTCTATGGTATATTGATCTAGTCCTTTAGAGCTACCATTCAATGGTGTTTTGATCTTCCTACTTTTACAATTTGATGAGGATCCAGGTCATTCTATTGTTATTACTCAAAATTCAAAGATTGTCTTCTATTTTCTACATGTTGTGGTATTTCTGTATTTATATGGAATCAATAGTCCCATATGTTAATATATTATTTGGTTATGATGCTTCCAATTCCTATCAAATTAATCAAAGTATAAACCTATTTCTTAAAAATGAGAACCTAACATTGCCTAGATGCAACATTGTTTTCATTCATTTCAAAACAGGAAATTGTGGATCAATTTACTTCTATTAAAGATCAAAAAACCTTCATACTAATTTAATCTTAAAATTAACATTATTGCATGCTTTTATGTTTTTCAGTTAAGTACATATTTCATTCATTTTATAATTTAAACATGACCAAATTTATTCTAACTTCTAATTTCGTAAAGTCAAAAGTTAGTTTCCATTTTTTGTGAGATCAGTTTTTGGTTACTTCATCACTAAGTGCAACTATTTCTAACTGATATAAAATAATTTATTATGTACAATATTATACAAAATTATATTTAGTTAAAAAGAAAATAAATATTTTTATAAAATAGTTAACACTTCATACAAATTTAATTTAGTTAAGAATATTTTCTAATGAATATAAAGTTATATGGAGAATTAATAATTGATGCATAATTATATGATTACGGGCTTTTTAATTTACATTAATTCTTTATTCATTTTTGAACTTCAATAATATCAATGTTTCTTTGTTAATGGTGTTGGACATTAGCATCTTACTATTCTATGTCGAGGAATTATCATAACCTTTCAAATAAAAAGCAGTTGTTGTAAATTACATAAGCAAAGCAGATTTTTATTATTCTGCTAATGCAAGATTGATAATTAATATACCTGCAATAAAATAAACATTTAAATCATAATATTTTGTCTATTTGACATTAATATTAATTTTAATATAGAGTTTCAAGTATTCATTTTGATGTGTGAATATGTGTTGTTAGTGTGATACAACTTAATTTTCTTAATTAGACTATATATGTTTCATTCATTATATACATACTTACATACATATATATATATATGGTTATGTGTAGGGCTGTCAATTTCTAGTACGATCTGAAACCCGCACGGAAATTAGTGAGTTAACCCGATATGTTTAAAAGGGCAGGTTATTTTTGGGTCAACCCGTTAGAACACGTTTAATAAACGAGTGGGTTTAGGGTTGACCCGTGAACCCGAGTGGGTTTAGGGTTGACCCGTGAACCCGAATTTGACCGGACTAACCCATTTATGGGCTCGGCATTGTTGTACAATTCTCATTTTAGCTTTCACAAGAATGGTATTGTTGTTATTCACTTACTCCTACACATGTGCACTTAACAACTTCCCACGTTTTCATGCCCATTCCCACGTTTTCATGCCCATTCCCACGTAACAACTTCCCAAATTTCCATACCCATCTTGGCTTGCAAAAAAAGAATGACAACAATACCCTTCTTTTGCTCTAAGATTCTCATCTTAGACTGCAAAAGAAGGGTATTGTTTTCATTCATTTACTCCTACACATTCGCATTTAACAACTTCCTATATTTTCATGCCCATTTCCATTTCCTTATAAAAATATTTTTCTTAACGGGTTATATGAATCAATCGAAGCCCACCCGATATATAATCAGGTCAACCCAAAATCCACCCATTTAATAAACAGGTTGAACTGACCCATTAAAAAATAAACCCACACCCGAGTTGACCCGACCCAATCCGACCCATTGACAGGCCTAATTATGTGCATGTACGTCAGTATATCCAAGAAGAGATATTGTTTTAAGTTAGAGTATTTCATTGGGGTGGCATAACTTGGATTTCTTATTCAGGATACTACTTGTTTTGTTTTTTGTTCGAATATATTAACGTGTAAAAAAATTAACTGCGTTGTTGTAAAGGCACATAATAGTATGATGAATAGGAACAATGTTAGTTATTAAGGAATTTGTTATAGAAACTACTAATAAATCACAGTAGAGTGATATGTTATTTTTACTTCTTGCTTTGCATGTCATCTTCATTTTTTATTTACACATAAATAGGTCTCTGTAGAATTAACACATCGGTTTCGTGAGTTGGTAATTGATTCTAAATCAACAGGAATTATAGCATTACTTAGAGAAGCCTGAAAATATTATAAGCACTCGATTCAGTATCTTTTCATATTTCACAAATCATTTGAAATAATTTGCTAAAATAATTGTGATTTGATTTATCATCAAATTTATACTATATATCATCTTAAATAATTTGCTGAAATAATTGTCATTTAATTTATCATTAGACCTATACCACATATCATCTAAAATAATTTACTTTCATATTTAATTTGCTGAACTTAGAATTGGATGATCAAGAAGAAATTATACTTGGTAGATTGGCCATTCCTGGTTCAAAAATTGAAGATTCCATGTAGTTTGGATATAATTTCGCTGCAGTAAACATTATGTGTTGTATTGAATAAGAGTTAATTTAACACAAAGATTTTCATTAGTACATGATCAAGTACTCAAACTTTATACATAAATTTAACCTTATATAAATTACTTAATTCACAGTAAAATTATTGATAGTAGAAATACTACAATTGACACGAAAGAATTAAAACATAAATTATATACTTGCATAGAATTTTAAAAGATGTTTCTTAAGTTTTAGGCTTTTCAAAGCTTTTACATTCCCAAAAAGGTGCAGTTTAGTTATACTTGCATTAAACTAATTGATATATACATATATATATATATATGTATGTATATGTATATGCATATGTATATGTATATATGTATATAATTTGATTTTTATTTATGACTAATTTCCTTATGCTAACCATAATAAATTGATATACAGATTTTGAAGATGACTTATTGGCCCCTTGCCATTGATCTGTAGTAATTTTTCTATGGAATTACAGATTATTTTTTGTAATTTCATAAGTATATTGTACAATTTTAATTTGGTCTTTTTAATATGGTTAGACACACTCAATATTTATATGCACACATAATTATACGTACACATATATGTATAGTTGCTTTTTTCTCTATTTATAGGTTATCCATATAATTACTTCTGCTGATACACACTTTGACTATAAAAATATGTGTGTATATGTTTAAAAAGGTTTGATCATATTCAATGAAATTTTAAGCATTTTAAGCTATTTCATTAATCATTATTTATTTACCTCGGGAAAAGTAAAAAAAGACACAAATTTTAATTCCCAACTTTGTATATACTCCGATGTAAACCCTCAATGGTTGGATGCACACCAGGAAGTCATGTCTTTTTCACTGATTTTAACTTTCTCTATAAAATTGCTCAAACCTGCCCGATTGAAATGCAACTAAGTTTTATAGACATAGTGCTAAGTTGTTGTAACTGAGCACTATGCTTAGTTGCATAATTGAGCAGCGTCAACTCTGTTGCACATGCAACTAAGCACTACCCAGTTGCATTTGCAACAGGGCATAGTGCTTAGTTGTTGCAACTGAGCACTGTGCTCGGTAACTTAATCGAGCACTTCTCAGTTCAATTGGTAATGAAACTGAGCACTGCTCAGTAGCAAATGCAACTGGACTAAGCACTGTCCATTTGCATTAGCAAGTGGGCATAGTGCTCGGATTCAAATGCAACTGAGCACAGTTCCTAGTGTGCCCAGTTGCAAGTGTAACTGAGCATTGTGCCCAGTTGCAAAACTACAACTGAGCATTATGCCCAGTTGCATTTGCAACTAAATAATGTTTGTAGTAAGAGATCTCTGCTCTCCGTAAAACAAATATTTCTTTGCCAAGACATAAATTATTATACACTTATTCATGCCTAGAGTATAAGTAAGCATTTATGTAGTATTTTATTATGAAACAATTTATATATTGTGAATATATAATATATTTTTACCCATTTTTTACACATGGTTGGTGGAAGTAAGGATAATGGATGACAATACACTCAACATCCATATGTTATGCTCTCGAAGACCATGACTTTTGATGTTTACGATAAGGACAGACGATATTCTTGGTATCGACATCCAACAAGCAGTCATCGGTTGTTTTAATGGATGACTTTTGAGTTGAGTTTTGTTTTTTCTTATGAAATTAAAATTTCTAAAGGAACACTTTAAATTTGATTTATAGTTTTCTGAAGTTAAACTTCAGTTATATTGATTATTTCAACAATTAAAAGATGACCCAACAACACTGCTAGAAGACATCAAAGCCGATCTTCTCCATCCAACTTGCTACCGAGGTGGAACTTAATTGAAGAAACCATAAAAAGGGTGATCATCCCTATGCCCAAATCATACTTGTTTTATTTCTCTTAAGATCTATATTTGTTTATTTATCTGCCCTTATTTGTTTGTTTCTCAAAAGAATGTAGAGTAAAAGTAATATTAAATATGTCTATGTAGGAATGTCACTAGGTTTGAAATATGGAAATATTTTTTATGATATATTATACTCTATTTTCAGTTTAATTTAAACTTTGCATTGAATCTATATGATGAATTATGAGTTATATGAAATCATTGTTTATGATATATTTTATTCCACTTGTTTAAGAATTTTAATATTAATGGTGAAAGAAATTGTGCAGAATCATAAATTTTCTATTACTAACGCTTAATAATATTACCAATATCTTAACTGGAAACGCTTATAAACATTACAAAACTAATTGGTATGAACAAAATAATTTATGTATGGCAACATTTATAAATGTTGCAAAATATATGCTTTTCAATGCTTATAAGTATTACTAAATAATATGGCAGCAGTGCTTATAAGCGTTGGTTGTAGTTTAGTAAAACTTATAAGTGTGACAAATTTTGCTGCTCAATTGCTCGCGGGCCATTGGTAGCACTAAAAAATGATACTAAAATTATTTCTAACACTTATAAATGTTAGGAATGCCTTTTTGGCGTAGTATTAGCCACCGTAATTCAATTAAGACACGGTAGTGATTGCCAATTTGCCCTATGCTTACTCTTAAGCGTAAGCCCATCAATTCTCAGTTCACAAAAATGTAATATTTCTATCTACTAATACGATAATCAACCATAATACTCATACATATATATGGTCTATAACAGTACAATTCAACACATAGCTCATGCACTAATCTGAAACAAACAACTCTAGATAGGTCCACTTGGCTTTATCCTTTGTTTCACATGTGCAGTCTTCCCGGTTTGCACTCCATTGGACACACATTTGTTTCACTACCTTATTCCAAAGCTGCTTCTCATCCCAATCCACTATTTGAAATGATCTTCGCACATAGGTCATATTTAGCTTTATGGCTAGGTCTTCTACTGCCCTCGGGTTAACTATTGCATTCAGATCTTTAATTTAATTCTACGGATGTGATACGTAAAACACATTATGAATCCTTGCAAAAACACTAAGCAGTTCTACCTTATATGCACCTTCCTAATCCTATCTACAATTGGACGATGCCCTACATATCTGGGTGCTAACTTCATAGCCTTCCTAAAATGCATAACACCTCTCATCAAAGAAACCTTTAAGAACACATGATTTCCTATTGCAAACTCTAGCTCATTCCTCCTCAAGTCGGCATAACTCTTTTTCCTAAACTTTGGTACGTTCTCCTAGTTCGGATCAGCTCTACTTTCTCAATAGCACCTTTAACCACATCTAGTCCTAACACAATCATTCCCTTATCTCCAACCAACATGCAGGCGACTAGCACAGCCTTTCATACAATGCCTCAAATGTGACCATTCCAATACTGCTCTGATAGTTGTTGTTGTTGTATAGAACTTTACCGTATGTAAATAATCCTCTCAAGATCCACCAAAATCTAAATGCAAGCTCTCAACAAGTGTTCCAAGACCTTATTGACACTCTCGATCTGCTTATCTATCCATGGATGTTACACAATACTCATTAGGCATGCCAATAGATACCCGAAAAATCCAAAATCCATCAGAATACGTATCCGAAAATACGGATATTGTTCGATATCCGAAAAATGGATGCGGATATCAGATATTCGAAAGAATTGTGGATATCCGATATTCGAAAAGAATTTCGGATGCGGATGCGGATATGAGTTTATCTGTATCCGAAAAACAACAATTCAATTCGAAAATAATTATGATAAAAGTTGTTATTATTATATTGATTTATTTAAAGATGCTAATAATAAGTTATATTTAGAATTTATTTAAAAATTAATGTCGACCCAAGCCCAACAAAGTACCAAATCCTAAGTCAATTTTCATAGTCGTAACAAAATTACTGCTCATTTTTGTTTCAAACATGCAATTTGATTTTTCACAACCGCAATAAAAAAATAATATCAAACCCTAAATCGCAAGCCCTAAATCGACGAAACCACTCACATCACTCCGACGTTGCTCCTCCTCATAGCTCCGACTCCAACACATCGCAGCTCTGGCTCCGTTACGAAACCCCTCACATCGCAACTCTAATTCCAGCTCCAGCTCTTCTTTGGTTCTCCTCCTAACGGCTTCACTTCTGGTATTTCCTCTTTTGGTATTTCCGCTTTTTAAATGTTATAAGCTTTGGTTCATTGATTTCAGTTTGATGATTTTTTTTGAATGCATATGTTAGTTTCAATGTTTTTTGAATGTATGTGTTAATTTTGTCAACTTAATTAAATTCGATTTTAGTCATTGTTTTCGAAAGTGCTTATTTATACACGTTTGTCTTCCGAAAAATCTAACATAAACATAATCTTATGTTTATAGTTCTGATTGCTTTGGATATATAGATTTTATATGTGTCATCAGATTTCAAAGAAATAGAAGTTTCAAATGATTAGAATTTTAAAAAATACATAAGTTTTGATTGCTTATAATTGTGTTTTCAAATGTTTTTTTGACATGCAGATAAGCTTGCTGCTGTAATATGCTTTATTTTTCTATTATTAAATGTTTTTTTGAAATATAGGCTTTTAAATTGGTACAATAATAAATTACAGACTTTTAAATTGGTCCAATAATGAATATTTTACAAACTTTTAAAAATGATATTAAACGGTTCTATGAATATTTACAGACTTTTAAAAATGGAAAATACTTCGTCAAGTTGTAGTAGTAAATTTGTTGCATATGCAACATCAAATGCTTATGTCAAAGATAACATAGTCGTGCTAGAAACCACGGACTCTAGTGTACCACCAATTCAAAATGTTCTAGCTAATAAAGAAACACCTGCACCTTTGAATATAAAACCCTTGAAATCTAAGGTATGGAAAGATTTTGATAGACAAGTGTTGGAGGGTAGTAATTGTGTTAAGGCAACTTGTAAGCATTGTTTAAGGATATTCAATTATGCCACTTCACTGGGAACACCACATTGGAAAAATAATATAAAATTTTATCCCAAAAATACTACTAATAAGAGATTATCCGGACAACAACTTTGACTGGCTAAAAGTCTCCCAATAAACCATTCCAATTAGCTAGTTGAAAGTTTGATCAGAATATGACTCGAATGTATTTTGCTCGTATGATTGCCAAACATGATAATCCATTCAATATGACTGAACATTTTTACTTCCAAGAATTTGTTAAGATTATTAATCCAACTGTTAAGCTCTATTCTAGAAATACAGTTCATTGTGATGTGTTGAAACTTTATAATGATATGAGAACTGAATTACAGTAAAAGTTTGATATTTTGTCTATTCGTGTTAGTCTTACTACTAATTTATAGACATCTGAACATCAGAATATAGGTTACTGTTGTATAACCTGTCATTAATTGATGATGAATGGAAATTGCAAAACAAGATAATTGCTTATCATGAAATGCCTTCTCCACACATTGGACTTGCACTTAGTGTTGCTCTTAAAACAAAACTATTACATTGGAATTTGGATAAGAAATTATTTTCAATTATTGCCGATAACGCATCTAATAATGATGTTATGATAAGAGATCTCAAGGCATGGTTAGATGGTAAAGTGATGCAGCTCAGGCCAGAGATGAAACGCAACCAAAAATTCTCCAAGAGATAAGTCGTACACGACTTAAGGAGGAGCTAAGTCGTCCACGACTTAAGATGGGAGCTATAGGTCGTCCACGACCTAAGGCGTCACGTGAGGGGGAGCTGCGAGTTAATGAAGGAACTTATGAAGAAGAATTAAGTCGTTCACGATTTAATGAGATAAAGGTGAACGAGTTAAAGAATGAGGCGGCCCGAGTCAAAAGCCAGGGACATAACGATCTGGACGATATACTGCATTGTTGTATTGAAGACTTAAGTCGGCCACGACCTAAGGAAAGGGTAGGTTGTCTACGACTTAAGAAGGACAATGAGGGAACACCAGGTGAAGCTTAGGTCGTGGATATATTGAGTCATATGTCATGTACCCTGTGTTGTTTTGTTGAGTCGTATCATTTTTAAGTCGTCGGTGTGGTATTGTGTTAGGTCGTTAACAACTTAAGTCGTATGTCGCATTGTAAGGGAATAAGTCGCGGGATGTTGACTCGCTGCCGACCTATGTGTTGTGTTGTAATATCGGTATGGTGTTGTTGTTAAGTCGTGAGTCCTAAGTCGTGAGTCGTGAGTCGTGAGTCGTGGGTCATGAGTCGTGTACGACTTAAAGGTCGGTTGTGAAAAACTATAAATAGGGGGTGTGTTGTACATTTCAAGGTTGTTGATTTTTGAATAAAATTCTTGTTTGATTGCTGTGTGCTTTCATCCTAAATTGGTAGTTGAGTGTAATCTCCTATCTCCACTTTCGGTTATTCGAGTGCGCTCGAATCAACGATTGTTGAAGCCGATTCGCGGAAGCAAGTGCGCTTGATCAACACTTGAAGAATTGAAGATCTTCTTTCACGGTACCGTGCGCGATCAACGTGACGAGGATAGCTAGAATTCGGTATCTTTGTGATCAACGAATTTGGGCATTTCAGTATCTTCAATCCACTGATTACTACTTTCATCGATTCATATCGTTTTGTTAAATATCCGCTATGTCAGTTTTGGTATCAGAGCTAGACTTAGCCAATCATAGCTAAGCCGGGTCTTGGAGCCAAGGAGTTGAAGTTTGTTGTTCATCGTGTTCATCTTGAAGTTGCAAAAAGTTTGAAGAATTTTCGATCCATATTCTTTTGGATCAAAAGTCGAAAAGGTGTTTGAATTTGAAGTGTTGGAGCCGTGCTTTGTAGAGGCCGAGCCAAGCTAGTGAAGATTTGTGCCGAGCGACTTAAGCCTTAAGTCGTTCATCTTGTTCGACTTAGTGGTTGAGCCGTGACTTGTTGTTCAAGTTTGTGTTGAAATTAAAGAACTTTGAAGTATTTGTTGAAGTGTTGTGAAATTCAATCATGCCGCCGAGAAGAGCTAACCGACATCAAAATGTTGAAGCGTTGTATAGAAGAGAAGAAGCCGAGCAGTTGGAGCAACGCATTAACGAAAAATTTGATGAAGGTATTGGAAAGTTAGAGAAGTTGATGATTGATATGAATCAAACTCAAAGGAGGAGATCACCAGTCTCGAACCATGGAGGAAACCGAGTTTCGCCATCGGTTACGGAAGCGAGAAGGGTATCACCGCATTCTTTCAGAGAGAGAAGAGAAACATCAATTTCATCGAGGAGAGAACACCATGACTATGGACATGAAGAGAGAAGAACTCCACGTGAGTTTGAAGAAGATCCATATAGAGAAGAAGAGAGACATAGTAGAAGGAACATGCGTGATCAAAGGGATGTTGATGGTCGAGATCGATATAGACGAACATTTGATTTTGATGAAGAGGGTGATAGAGCTAGCATTCATTATCGAGATCGAGACCAAGTTCGAAATTCATATCGGGATGTAGATGATGATCGACGATGGGAATTGGGTATGAAGATGGAAATTCTTGAATTTAAAGGTGGAATGGTGGTAGAAGAATTTCTTGATCGGTTGTCTAATGTTGAAGAGATCTTTGATTTCAAGGAGGTTCCTGAGTATAGAAGGGTGAAGTTGGTTGCTACTAGGTTGAGGGGGAGAGCTTTGGCATGGTGGCAGCAAACTAAACTTACGAGAGAACGGATGGGAAAATCAAAGATTGAATCATGGGAGAAGATGAAGAAATTGATGAGAGCTACATTTTTACCATACAACTACCAGTCACTTATGTATCATAGATTGTAGAATCTAAGGCAGGGGACGAAGTCAGTCAATGATTATGCAGATGAATTTTACCAACTCATTGCCAGGAATGATATTATGGAAACGAAAGAGCAACTGACTGCTAGGTTTGTTGGAGGACTGAGGATGCAGATCTAGGATATGGTTAATATGTTCGATCCAAGATCTGTGGCGGAAGCACACCAAAAGGCGTTGGCTTAGGAGAAGCAGGGAAGGCGTGGAGGTGGTGTGTTTACTAATTCTAACAATCAAGTGAAGGGAGTCAGTGGAAGTTCTAATGTTCCTAAAGCTGTTACAAGACCGATTGTGAAGGAAGGAGAGAAGGCAAAGGTTAATAGCAGTTTCAAATGTTACAATTGTCAGGAGTTGGGTCACAAAAGCAATGAATGTCCGAAGCCGAAGAAGAGAGCAATGGTTGCAGAGATTGAAAAAGAGGATGTGGATGTTGAATATTCAAATGCACCTTATGATGAGAAGGAAGAAAAATTGTACGGAGATGAAGGGTGTAATTTGATGATGAGGAGAAGTTATTTGGCACCGAAACAAGAAGAGGAAAATAGTTGGTTGAGGAATAACATATTTAAGTCCACATGCACTATTCTGGGAAAAGTTTGCAAGTTCGTCATTGATGCTGGGAGTTGTGACAATATTATCTCTACTGAAGCAGTAAGGAAGTTGAACTTGAAAACTGAGAAGCATCCTAAACCATACAAGCTAGCATGGTTAAGGAAGGGTGGCGAAGTGAAAGTTGGACGAAGAGCTTGCGTGAATTTTTCAATTGGGAAGAAGTACAAAGATGAAATCTGGTGTGATGTTGTAGACATGGATGTGTGTCATCTGTTGTTGGGTAGACCATGGCAGTTTGATAGAGCAGTACAACATGATGGTCGTGCTAATAGTTACAGTTTCATGTTTGAAGGTACTAAGATTATTTTAGTTCCTAAGAAGCAACAACAAAAGGAAAGCAAGCTGGAGGAGATTGAAGAATTGAAAACTTTGCTATCTTTGAAGGAGTTTGTTAAAGAAGTTGAAGAGGAACCTGAAGTCTATTTGTTGATTGGACGAGAGAATCATGAAGAGGTTGAGATTCCAGAAGAAGTGAAGCCAGTTTTGAAAGAATTTGAAGATGTATTTCCAAAAGAGTTGCCTAAGGAGTAACCGCCACTAAGAGACATTCAACATCAAATTGATCTTGTTCCGGAAGCAGTATTACCGCATAGACCACATTATCGAATGAGTCCGAAGGAACATGAGGAGTTGAGGAGGCAGGTGGAAGAGTTGCTTGAACAGGGATGTGTGCAGGAAAGTTTGAGCCCATGTGCGGTGCCAGCTTTGTTAGTACCAAAGAAGGATGGTTCGTGGAGGATGTGCACTGACAGTCGAGCATCGAATAAGATCACTGTGAGATACAGGTTTCCTATGCCGAGATTTGATGATTTGATTGATCAACTGAGTGGGGCCGTGGTGTTTTCAAAGATTGACTTGAAGAGTGGTTATCATCAAATTCGAATTAGACCGGGTGATGAATGGAAGACTGCTTTCAAAACCAGGGAAGGATTATATGAATGGTTAGTTATGCCGTTTGGTTTATCGAATGCACCGAGTACTTTTATGAGAGTGATGAACCAGATTTTCAGACCATTCATTAGGAAGTTCGTGGTTGTTTACTTTGATGATATCTTAATCTATAGTGGGAGTATGGAAGAACATGTCCAGCATGTGCGTGAAGTACTGTTGATTCTACGACAGGAGAAATTTTATGCTACGACAAAGAAGTGCGTGTTTATGACGGACAGTGTTTTGTTTCTGTTCTATCGAAGGAAGGAATTCAAGTGGATGAAAGTAAAGTAGAAGCTGTCAGGAATTGGCCACAGCCAAAGACAATTACAGAAGTGAGAAGTTTTCATGGACTAGCGTCATTCTACCGAAGATTCATTCCATGCTTCAGTAGCGTGATGGCACCAGTTACTGATTGTATGAAAGGGAAGCAGTTTTCTTGGTCAGAGGAAGCAGGGTTTGCTTTTGAAAGAATCAAAGAACTTTTGACGACCGCACCAATTCTTGTGTTACCTGATTTTCAGTTATTGTTTGAGCTACACACAGATGCTTCTAAGGTTGGAATTGGAGGGGTGTTGAGTCAAAATGGGCGTCCTATTGCATATTTCAGTGAGAAGTTATCAGGGGCAAAGATGAGGTATAGTACGTATGATGTGGAGTTTATGCTGTAGTGCAAGCCGTGAAACATTGGAGACACTATCTGTTTCAGAAAGAATTTGTTCTGTATACTGATCACGAGGCGTTGAGGCATTTACAAGGACAAGACAAGATTTCAGCGAGGCATGCATCATGGATTGCCTATTTGCAGCAGTTCACATTTGTCGGGAAGCACAAGTCAGGGATTACGAATCGTATAGCAGATGCATTGAGCAGAAGGAATCACTTGTTAACTACAATGAAGGTTGAAGTGACAGGGTTTGAATTGTTGCCAGAACTGATTAAAGAAGATCCTTACTTTAAGAAATTTGTTGAGAAAGTCAAGGAGGGAAGTTCTGATGAATTTGTGTTGATTGAAGGTTTCTTATTTAAGGGAAATCAATTATGTCTACCGGATTGTAGTTTGCGAATGAAGATAGTAAAGGGACTTCATGAGGAAGGACATGTGGGTAGAGACCGAACATTGCAGTTAATCTCTCAATCCTACTATTGGTCGTCGATGAGGAAGGAAGTTGAAAGGTTTGTTCAGAGATGTCACGTTTGTCAAGTTTCGAAAGGAGCAGCCACAAATGCGGGTTTGTATATACCTTTACCTGTACCGACAAAACCTTGGGTGGACATTAGTATGGATTTCGTATTGGGTTTGCCGCGAACGTAAAGGGGGAATGATTCTATATTTGTTGTGGTGGACAGGTTTTCGAAAATGACACATTTTATTGCGTGTAAGAAGACGGCGGATGCTGTTCATGTTGCTCAGTTATTTTTCAAGGAGATCTATCGACTTCATGGATTGCCAGAATCTATTGTGTCGGATAGAGATACTCGTTTTCTGAGTCACTTTTGGTTAAGTTTGTTGAAGATGGTGGGAACGAAGTTGAAGTTTAGCAGTGCTTATCATCCGCAAACAGATGGTCAAACCGAAGTTGTTAACAGATCGTTGGGAAATTTGTTGCGATGTCTTGTGAAGGACAATCTGAAGAGTTGGGACATGAAGTTATGCCGAGCAGAGTTTGCTCATAATCATGCAGTGAATCGTAGTACGGGATTCAGTCCATTTCAGATTGTATATTCAAATTTACCCAGGGGACCGTTGGATTTGGCGGTAGTACCACAATCGAAGGGGACGGTGAAACGAGCTATAGATTTTGTTAATGGGTTGACTGAATGTCATAAAATCGTTCAGGAGCGATTGGTGAAGGCAAATGAGAAGTATAAGGGAACTGCAAATTTGAAGCGACGAAATGTTGAATTTAACAAAGGTGACTTGGTTTACGCTGTGTTAACGAAGGATCGTTTTCCAGTAGGCGCTTATAACAAGTTGAAAGCCAGAAAAATTGGTCCTGTAGAAGTCGTGAAACGAATTAATGAAAATGCTTATAAGTTGAAACTGCCGGAGGATGTGTACACTTCTGACGTGTTCAATGTTAAGCATCTTGTGCCATATTATGGAGATGAACAATCTGATGTGAAAGAATTTACAAATTCGAAGACGAATTTTTCTCAACCAGGGGAGGATGATGCAGCTCAGGCCGGAGATGAAACGCAACCAAAAATTCTCCAAGAGATAAGTCGTACACGACTTAAGGAGGAGCTAAGTCGTCCACGACTTAAGATGGGAGCTATAGGTCGTCCATGACCTAAGGCGTCACGTGAGGGGGAGCTGCGAGTTAATGAAGGAACTTATGAAGAAGAATTAAGTCGTTCACGATTTAACGAGATAAAGGTGAACGAGTTAAAGAATGAGGCGGCCCGAGTCAAAAGCCAGGGACATAACGATCTGGACGATATACTGCATTGTTGTATTGAAGACTTAAGTCGGCCACGACCTAAGGAAAGGGTAGGTCATCTACGACTTAAGAAGGACAATGAGGGAACACCAGGTGAAGCTTAGGTCGTGGATATATTGAGTCGTATGTCATGTACCCTGTGTTGTTTTGTTGAGTCGTATCATTTTTAAGTCGTCGGTGTGGTATTGTGTTAGGTCGTTAACAACTTAAGTCGTAAGTCGTATGTCGCATTGTAAGGGAATGAGTCGTGGGATGTTGAGTCACTGCCGACCTATGTGTTGTGTTGTAATATGGGTATGGTGTTGTTGTTAAGTCGTGAGTCCTAAGTCGTGAGTCGTGAGTCGTGAGTCGTGGGTCATGAGTCGTGTACGACTTAAGGGCCGGTTGTGAAAAACTATAAATAGGGGGTGTGTTGTACATTTCAAGGTTGTTGATTTTTGAATAAAATTCTTGTTTGATTGTTGTGTGCTTTCATCCTAAATTGGTAGTTGAGTGTAATCTCCTATCTCCACTTTCGGTTATTCGAGTGCGCTCAAATCAACGATTGTTGAAGCCGATTCGCGGAATCAAGTGCGCTTGATCAACGCTTGAAGAATTGAAGATCTTCTTTCACGGTATCGTGCGCGATCAACGTGACGAGGATAGCTAGAATTCGGTATCTTTGTGATCAACGAATTTAGGCATTTCAGTATCTTCAATCCACCGATTGCTACTTTCATTGATTCATATCGTTTTGTTAAATATCCGCTGCGTCATAAAGGGGTCTTGATTTCAAATGGTTATTTTTTCATATGCATTGTTGCACTCATGTCTTGAATTTAATTGTGCAAGATGGTTAAAAGCCATACATGGTCTTATTATAAAGATAAGAGAAAGTCTTAGTTTCACGAAGTCTTCACAGTCTAGAATACAAAATTGGGAAAATGCAGTACCACAAATTTGATTAGTTGGAAAAGGTGTTTCTTATGATGTTATAACGGGATGGAACTCAACATACCTTATGTTTTTGAAAGTGCGATTGAAGTGCGTCCCTCGTTTGAGCGATTATTTGAGTTAACTTTGGATTACATAAGTTTGCCTTCTAGAGAAGAATGGGAGATAGGAAAAGAAATTTGTAAATGTTTGAAAACCTTTTATGATGTAACTCTCAAATTTTCAGGTGTTAAATATCCAATAGAGAATTTGTATTTTAAAAGTTGTGTGATATTTATGAAAGTATTACGAGTTGGGAGCTAAGTGAGCATGATTATATTTGTTCTATGGCACTAATAATGAGAGTTAAATTTGAGAAATATTGGAAGACTTGTAATTTAATGATGAGTATTGGAATGGTTTTCGATCCTCATTATAGAATGACTTACATTGAATTTTTCTATGATTTGATTTATGGGGAAGACGATGGATAAGTTCATGTTAGGAAAATCAATGATTGTTTGAGATCTCTTTTCTATTTATATGAAGAAGTGCATCCTATAAAAATGTATCTTCTTCTTCTTGTGCATTGGATGATAATTTTAATCATGGGTTAAAAAAGAGAACAAAAAATGGATCTTAAGTGGAAGAATTATAGAGAACAAAAAATTGGAAGTACGCAAATTTCAAAGACAGAGCTTAACAAGTATTTGGAAGATGAATTATTGTCGATGGATGAGAATGATGACAACTTTTATATTTAAAGTGGTGGAAAACAAATTTTCCTACATTTCCTACTCTTGCAAAGATTGCTCGTGATATATTAATTGTTCCCGATTCTACCATAGCATCTGAATCATCGTTTAGTAGTGGTGGTAGATTGATTACCGAAAATAGATCCTCATTATCTCCTGATATAGTGGAAGCATCGAGTTGTATTAAGGATTGGTTACCATCAGACATAGGTTAGTTTATTATTTACATACTAAAATTATTTTAGAATTTTAACCATTTAATATAATCGGTCTTTTTTTTATTTAACAGTTAAAGATATAGAGCTTTTACATGAAGCATTAGGCCTACCATAAACTATCCATCGCACAAGGTAAAAATATAGAGTTTTTTTTCTTCATTTATGTGTTGCTGCTGCAATAGAAACATAAAGTGCTTGGTGTGCGGCTAGCGGCAGCACTTTCTGGCAGTAGCACTTGCTGCTTCTGCTGCTAACACCAGAGCAGTAGCACAAGAAAGTGCTGCCAGAAGCAGCATTTCTGCTAGCAGTGTTGCTGCTAGCAGCAGCACCAAAAAGTGCTGCTCGCAGCAGCACTTCTGTTATAAGTGCAGCCAGAAAGTGTTGTTGCTGGCGGCAGCAACAGCAGTATGAATTTGAACTATTGAATCATATTTTTGTTATGGTGTTTATTATGTTTTGTTTTATAGGGTTCTGTGGAAAGCTCACGAGTTTAAAGATAGAAAAGAATTGGATGTTTATTCTTCACTTTTGCAAAGAAATTGGATGTTTATTCTTCACTTCTGCAAAGAAATCGGATGTTATTCTTCACTTTTGCAAAGGAATCAGATGCTTATTCGTCACTTTAGCTATGTTTATTTAGGTTTTATGGTTAATTATTTAAATTGCATAAGCTAATTAATTATACATTTTGTAATTCTATTATGATTTTGTGTGGATTGTTTGTTGTTAACTTGGAAACTGAAGTATATTAGTTTGTCGATTGATTGTTATTTGAATGCTATGAATTGTACTTTTTTTGATCAAAATTTTCATTATATCATAATTCTCAATCTAGTTTTCGAATGCAGATTTTCAGATATTTTCGATTATTTGGAAATATCTACATCCTCTTTTCAGATGCAGATATTTTTGTCCATGGATGCGGATACGGATGTTAATTTTTGAATATCTGCGGATATCGAATGCGGATGCGGATGTAGTTTATAATTTTTGGATACGAATGTGGATATATCCACATCTGCATCCATTTGCGTCCGTTGACAGGCCTAATACTCATGCGCAACTCTGTACTCAATATCTTCTATAAGGTACACTAGAACTCATTGATGAAAATTAAATCTTAGTCGCTAATAATAGTGTTGGGCACCCAAGGCAATCTCACTACTACATTCGTATATATCTCTGCTAACTTCGGCGTAGTTCTCATTGCCTTCACTGACATGAACTGGGCACACTTAGTCAGTTCTTGCTTTCATTCAATGTCCTTCACTTTGGTAACCCATCTATGAAGTCCATAGATACTGATCTTATTTCCACATTGGAACCCCTAAAGGAAGTTGGAGCCCACCTGGCTTTTGATGTTCTGCCTTCACCGATTGGCATATACGACATCTTCTCACATACTCTCCTACATCTTTCTTAATCCCTTTCCAGAAGAACCCCTCTTCATGTCTCGATATATTTTAGTACCTCCAAGGTGGATGGAAAACCTCAATTGATGGCATTCGTCCAATACTTCCTTTCGCGGTCCTTATACACTTGGAACATACAACTTATCATTTTTCCACACAGTCTGCCCTTTCTATCAACATGTACCCTTCTGGCTCTACTATCTCGATTCCTGAGTCCAAGTTCCTTATTATATTAGAGCAGAACTTCCCTTCCCTCTGCAGTTCGGCAATCCTTCAGCATAGGTATGAATTTTAAGCATGATAGCATCCCAGATGCACTGCTCAACCTTGCACTGGACTGAAAATGCACATCACACGAATACAACATTTCCCAGATGGCATATTCTTCTATTATTGCCAAAACACAATTCTATTGTTTTCGGCTCAAGGAATCATCTACTTTATTGGCTTTCCCTAGGGTATACTCTATCCTATAATCATAAGATTCTAGAAACTCTAACCACCTCTCCTGCCTCATGTTCAACTCAATCTAAGAGAATAAATATCTCAAGGACTTTTATAGTCAATAAACAACTCAAATCTCTATCTTAAGAGATAATGTCTTCAAATCTATAATGCGAGGACAACTGACGCTAACTTTAAATCATGAGTTGAATATCGAACTTTATGAGGTCACAACTGCCTAGATGTATATGCAATTACCTTTACCTTCTACATCAATATAGCTCCTAATCCCAAACCTAATGCATCGGTATATATGGTCATGCCATCATTTCCTTCAAGTATTACCAACCCACGTACATCCGTTAATCGATACATCAATCCTTGGAATTTGTCTCACACTCCTATATCCAAACAAACTGCTCGCTCTTCTAGTCAGTCCCGTCTGTAACATGCGGAAATTTTGAACACTTTGTGTTTATATATAACATGATTAAATCGATTTAATAACCTTATTGACCCACTTTTAAATAATAACTAATAAAGGGAAACACGTTTTCAAAATTTATTACAAAAATAAACAGTTCAAAGGAATATCGATAATGCGATCGAAAATTATTTTATTGATAAATGACCTTGAAACGCATGAAATTATCATCCTGGGGCATTGTCTTGGATTTTTATGAAATTAGTGTTATCTAGACCAAAATAATAAGACGATGTACGCTAACAAGTTTTGTTACTGCTAAAAATTCCTTTCGACTTAGACGAAACCAGTTTGAGCAGAGGTCAAAGAAGAATAAGAAGAAAAGGTTTCAGCTAGACCTTTCAAAGAAATCGAAGGGATGCTATAGCCAAAATCTAAAACCTTTAGAACCTTTCGATGGGGTTGAAAGGATGCTACAGTCAAGGTACAAAAGATTCTTACATTTTGAATAAGTCCAAGGAGTCGAAAGCACCCTTCCGCCTTCAGTGATCACCTTTCGCAGCAGGTGATTCCATAGGCATGAAGACCTTTTGAAT
The DNA here is from genome assembly GCA_030765085.1 of Allium cepa. Taxonomy (NCBI): domain Eukaryota; kingdom Viridiplantae; phylum Streptophyta; class Magnoliopsida; order Asparagales; family Amaryllidaceae; genus Allium; species Allium cepa. The sequence continues at coordinate 876,818,235 of CM060943.1, forward strand.
GGGTCAAAGAAACACCTTTCAAAGACAATGAAGGTCAAATCTTCAAATATGCACCAAACCTCTCGAAACCATAGGTTTTTCCTTCACTCAAACCACTCGAAATCATGTACTAATCTGAATAACCCTTTCGAAAGCTAAACCAAACCTTTCGAATAAGGCGAAATCATTATTGTCCAGGGAGCTTTCGCATCAAATAATAGGCAAGAGTTAAGAAGCAACCAATAGCATCGAATTCACTAAACAAAGCCTATCGACAGAGTCGAAAGCTCTCGTAAGGAAAAACAAAAAAGAGAAGCACAACCATTCCTTTCGACAAAGGTGGAGCATGCTAGAGTTATTTCGGCAGCCACCTTTCGACCAAGTCGAAAGCACTAGGGTTGAAAGGTCCTAACCCACACCTATGAATAAGACCCAAGGGATCAGGTTTGGGGAATCTGAACTAATTCGTTCTAACTTGTACTTTCTTAATACTGAGAGCTGTAGAACCCTAATCTCTAAATTGATTTAGGGATATTAAGTAATAAAGTTTCCTTTGAGCTAAGAAAGGGAAGTCTTCTATATTTCTAATTACTTTATTGTCTCTCCAGCTTTAACCAGGACTAGCTTCATGTTATAGGTGTCGACTGTGTCATAAGGTCTCTTCCGACCAGGTCGAAACCCTTATATTCTCAAGTAATACCAGCTGTAGATTCCAAATTACTTTTCTTAAGACTTCTCCTTTCGACAAGGTCGAAACCTCATACTAATTCACTTTAACCTTAGATTCTCATACCTAACCAAGAAACTTGAGGGTACAACTTTCGACAATGTTGCAACCTCAATTCTTGATTCCTGATCAAAGTCTTAACACCTAATCAACTTCGCTTTCAACATTGTTGAAACCTCAGCCTTAAATTCTTGGATAAAGACCTATACACACAACAACTAAAGCCTTCGACTGGTTCAAAACCTACCAGGAAAAACCTTATCTAGAGTATCTTAACTAAATCAAAAGAAGAGCTTTCGAAGGGGAATCCATCCTATTTCGGTAAGGTTAAAAAGCTGTTAAGTAAAGGAATTAGCCGTTTCGACTAGATCGAAAGGTCAATTTGAACAAGTTTACACCATAGCAGTCTGTTTGAAAGGGTAGCCAAGGAGAAAACACACATCTCATTCTCCTCAACCTAACCAAAGAAATTCAAAAAGGAATAAACCTTCTTCTCTAACTCAACCTTGGGTTTTGACAAGATTTCTTGTTAACATTTTGGCGTTAGAAGAAGGGTCTTAACCACTGACTTCGTTAAACACCCAAAACTACTTGTCTCTAACCCCACTTAACTCAATCTCAAGCTTATCTACTTTGGTCTAATCATGGCTAGAAGAATTAAGAGATCCGAGCAAGGGTCATCTGAACCACAATTGATAGGATTCTCCCCAATATTCATCAAGGATTCCAACCAAAATGAAGAGCAAAGGCTAAGACTTTTGCTTTGAACCTTTTGACAAAGATGAAAGGTTTACTTGTTTTAAAACCAACCGCTGCTCCATGCTTTTGAAAGGAAGCTTTCAACTTAGGTGATTTACCCTTGCTTTATAAACTAAAGAATAACCCAAGCTTTTGAATGAGTTGTTTTAAAAGGCAGTGACCTATTATTTAAATAAAATTTTAAAGCTTTCAAAGTAGACCTTCTGACAAGGTTTAAAGGTTGCTTCCAATAATTTCAAAAGATTTGAAAAGAAGGTTTCCACTTGTTTTAAATTGAACTCAGTAAATCTTTGAAAGGTTTATGTTTTAAAAGGTTTAGTGCCTTCGAAAGGTTTGTTTATTGAATGATTTCGAAAGGTTTGTTTATTGAATGATTTCTAAATGTTTTTTTATTGAATGATTTCGAAAGGTTCTAGTTTAATAAAAGGTTTGAGTTCAATGATTTCAAAAGGTTAGGGTTCAATAGTCTTAAAAGGTTTAGTCCAATGGATTCGAAAGATTGAGATGGAAGGTTTTCCAAGGTTTTTCTAAGGCAATGTTTTAAAGCATTTTAAAATAGGATGCCTAAATTTTTATTACTTTGGAAAGGGTAAAGATTAAGGCTTTCGAAGAGGATATTTTCGAAGGTATTGAAAATTTATCCTCTTTTAACCTTGTATAGTAAATGTTGTTTAACCTCGGGGATATCAGGGTGGGCTTAATGAGTTCAACAATAGTTGGGGATCAACACTTATATGTTGTAACCATCATTAGGGAATACTATTGAAAATTATAGAGAATATAACCCAAATTAGGGATGCTAATGGAAATAGGTCAATCATGTGGATAGGATGAGATATATACTCTTAGGGTTAGCATGAGTTAAGTAGCCAAGTGATGGGTACATTGTCATCCTGGGAAAATTATGAGATGTTTGATGGATAGTCTCCATATGATTGAAGAAAGATTCATAGTCATCTTGGGAAAACTATGTAATGCTTGATGGATAGTCAACATCATGTGGGGGATGGATAGTCTCCATATGTTTAATGTTGGGTTTATGGTTATCCTAAGAAAACTATGTGGTGTGGGATAAATAGTCCACATCAACTTAAGTAAAATGAATATGGAGGGATAGTCCCTCTTTGAGGTAATTAAAATCTAATAGGAGATAAGGAAATCCTAATTGGTTTCAAGTATGCATATCATCTTAATGTTTTAACCATTTTCTGGATCAAGAGCACAGGATATAGTTTTAAAAAGGTTTTGCAAAGATATGTTTTAAAAGGATGTTATTGAGGAAAAACCCATTCTGCTAAGCGGCGTGGTCTCACTTAGCATATTAAACCGGGATGTATAGAATTACATACCAGGATTTATGTCTGACTCGAAGTTTATGTTTTCCCCTTAAACTCTCGGGTGCTCAAAATTAATTTGAGTAGGCCAACGGGTTAAGGTCTTCTCAGGTTTTAGTAGGATGACGAATAAGGCTACCGGAGGCTTGCAAGAGGCAAACAGATAGCTACTTAGGAGTTGTAGTTCTTGTTTTATGTTTTGATGTATTTTCGCTGTGTTTCCTATTGAGTCTATTTTGACTCTATGGCTATGATCATCCAAGGGGGTATCTTCATATACTGCTCTTAGCATATTTGTAATAAGTATATTTTATCTGTGCCTAGGAACGAATTTGGGATTATGTGTTGGGAATGTGAAACATTTGGTTTTGAAATGATATGAAGTAAAATTTGTTTTGAAATCTTTGTTTTGTATCATATTCAAGTGCTTTTGATATTATTAATACCATTAACATAGCCATATTCAGTCGTCGAAAGCTAATACTATAGATGACTACAGCATTTGCAGTGCTTAGTTTTGGGCCTCTAGATAAGGGATGTTACAGCTTGGTATTAGAGCATGGTTTATGAAATACTTTAACTAAAAAAATGGGTTTTTTGAAAACATAATCTTTTGTGATTAGAGATAAGATTGGGGTATGGGATAACGTTATAGTAACTTACTTGTTTTTGCTATATATAAGTATATGCTATATCTCTAAACTACTACCTTAGATAGGCTATTCGTCTATATCTCACAAAGCTTGAATACAGATATGGAAGGAAGAAGAGGCAGATTTAATCTCGGGGGAGAGAGCACCACCGCTAATGGAAATGCCCGACCAAATGCTAGAAGAGGTCCAGATCATACTCAAGATGAAAATGTAGGTGCTGGAAATTCGCCAGTAGATGCGGGGATAGTGTATCATTTGTTGACAAATGTTTTGCAAGCGAGAACTGCTGGAAATGTTGGTGGAGCTAATCCTATAGTTCCAGTTGGATATAACTATGCTAAGCTAAGTAGAGACTATATCAGTCTGGGAGGAAAGCCGTTTCTTGGAACAAAAGATGATGTTGAAGCTGAAAACTGGTTGTTGAACCGTGAAAGGATCTTTACTGATTTAGGCATGAATGATGGAGAGAAGAGAAGACTAGCCTCTAGAGAGTTACAGGGGTTAGCGCTTCGTTGGTGGAACAGTGTGACAATTGGAGTGCCGGAGGAAGAGTTTACTTGGGCTGACCACAAGGGGAGGTTTGAGCAGAGGTTCTTGTCTGAGGTTTCCAAGTCGGCATTGATGAGGAAATTCATGGATCTTGTCCAAGGACAGATGTCTATGATCGAATATGCTGCTAAGTTTGATGGGCTATCTCGATATGGCTATGCTTTGGTTGACATTGATGTCAGAAGGAATGAGATGTTCATTAGAGGATTGAGGCCAGAGCTAGGCAGAATGACTATGGCCTATATCCGAGATCCTTTTAATGTGGTGTGGAAGTGGCTACTTTCCATGAGGAGATGCTTGATATTTCAGCTAGAGAGAAGTCGGTTGATTTTCAAGATCCTCGGGTGAAAAAGAGGAAGTTCTTTAAGAAGAAGGGCACTCAAAAAGGAGGAGCCGCCAAGAAAGGGAAAGCAGATATAGTTTGCTACAAGTGTGATAAGAAGGGTCACTATGCAATGAGTGTCGTTCGAGAGATGGAAGGTTGGTTATGGGGAAGCAGAATGTGCAATGCTATAATTGCAACCAGATAAGGCATTGCAAGAATAAATGTCATGAAGCACCAAGGCAGGAAAAGGAAAGGTCTTTTCTTTGGAGCCATCATCCTCTAAACCAACTACTACCAAGAAAGGAAAGTATGTGATGGAAAGTATGCTTTTGATTCATGACATACCAGTTTGGGTATTGTTTGATACCGGAGCATCTCATTCATTTATATCACAGTATTCGGTCGAAAGGTTATGTATAGAACCCGCATACCTTGTTACATCTTTAAGGGCTGCGAATCCAATAGGAGGGTATGTAATGCTTGGGATGGGGTGTGACCATTTAGAGTTTGATTTACTGGGTCATAATTTTGATTGCTATTTGCATGTATTTGACTTTGTGGGATTTAGGATTATCCTTGGGATGGATTCGTTAAGTAAATATGATGCTAGGTTATTTTGCCATGATAGGAAAATATCACTTAGTCACCCTGGTTGTAGCGATCGGATAGTTTATACCGTAAAGAACCCTAGTTGCTAGGTGAACGCTTTATTGGGTATCATGGAGTTCGAAGATGAGTTACATTGAGTCTTTGTGGTTAGAGAATTTTCGAATTTGTTTGAGCAGGTTGTTGGACTGCCACCGAAACGAGCCATTGAGTTTCGGATTGATTTAGTGCCTGGAGCAGAACCAGCGAGTAGGCCGCCAAGTAGGATGACACCTATAGAGATTAAAGAGTTGAAGGTGCAGTTGGTGGATTTGGAAGGCAAGAGTTTTCTTCGACCAAGTAGTTCACCTTGGGGCACAGCTGTAGTGTTTGCTAAGAAGCCGGACGGACCATTAAGGCTATGTATCGATTATCGTAAGTGGAATGAGAAGATGATAAAGAATTAATATCCATTGCCGAGAATTGACGGTTTGTTCGATCAATTAAGTGGACCCAAGGTATTATCTTAGTTGTATTTAGCGCTGGGATTTCTTCGACTTAAAAGAGGATAGTATTCCTTTGACAGCGTTTAAGACAAGGTATGGATCGTATGAATGGTTAGTTATGATGTTCGGCCTAACTAATGCGTCGACATTCTTTTTGGATTTGATGAACCGAATTTTCCAAGAGCACTTGGATAGATTTGTATTGGTCTTCATAGATGACATATTGATATACTCTAAGGATGAGAAGGAGCATGAAGTTCGTCTCCGAATTGTACTTGAGACGTTGAGGGAACATCAGTTGAAGGCTAAGTTTCGAAGTGCCATTTTTGAAAGAAGGAAGTGAAGTTCCTGGGTCATGTAGTCTCAAAGGAAGGGTTGTCTGTAATCCGACTAAGATTGAGGCGGTGAATAATTGGAGGAGACCCGAGACGGTGAACGAGATAAAGATCTTTCTTGGATTGGCTGGATATTAGAGAAGATTTATAAAGGATTTTTCACAGATAGCTACACCGATGACTAAGCTTATGCGAAAAGATGTGAAGTTTGTATGTACTGATAAGTGTGAGGAAGCATTCCAGAGCTTGAAACACTTATTGACCCATGCACCGGTGTTAGTGGTTTTAAAGGGGAATCAAGATTTGTTTGTTTATACTGATGCATGTGGAACTGGATTGGGAGCTATGTTGATGTAAAGAGGCAAAGTGATTGCTTATGCTTCTCGATAGCTCAGACAACATGAAGTTAGGTATCCAATGCATGATTTAGAGTTAGCTTCCATGATATTTTCTTTGAAGGTGTCGAGGCATTATCTTTTGGGAGAGCGATTTGAGCTTTATATAGATCATAAGTCATTGAAGTACTTGTTCTCTCAAAAGGAGCTGAATATGAGACAGCAGAGATGGTTGGAGTTTATAGTTGCTTATGATTTTTGAATTGAGTACACACCCATAAAAGGAAATAAGGTGGTGGATGCACTTAGTAGGAAACATCAGAATGCAGTATTAGCTATGACTATTGAGTGGAAAGATTTAGAATCATTATTAGCTTACAGAGTGCAGTTTAGATCCAAGGTAGGTTCTAGTGCAGGAAGTGTTGTATTATCTTGTTTAGAAGTTCGACTGGTAGTGATTGAGAAGATAACTCCTAAACAGGAGGAGGATTCAGTTTTGGCTAAACGGATCAGAAGGTTAAGGGAAGCAACAGAGGGCGATGACTTAAAGGATTTCAATCTTGACCAAAATGGTGGTTGAGAAAGAAAGGAAGGTTGTGTGTTCCGATTGTAGGAAACATAAGGAAGGAAGTTTTGGATGAATGCCATCGTTCGAAGTTCACCATCCATCCAGGAGGAACAAAGATGTATCAGGATATCAAGAGAAGTTTCTATTCGGAAGGTAAGAAATGAGACATTGGTTTATGTGTTAAGCAGTGCTTGAATTTCCAACAGGTAAATGCTGAACACCAGAAGCCAAGCGGGTTGCTTCAACCGTCAAAAGTTCTAATGTGGAAATAGGATTCTATCTCAATGGATTTTATTGATGGGTTTCCATGATCTAGTAGAGGAAATGAAAGTATATGGGTCATAGTGGATAGACTAACTAAGAGTGCTCATTTCATTCCAGTAAAGACAACTAGGACGGCACCTATTTTGGCGAAGTTATTTATGAAGAATGTAGTTAGACTGCATGGGATTCCTAGTAGTATAGTCAGTGGTAGAGATTCTTTGTTTACTAGTGAGTTCTGGAAGAGTCTACAGGAAGCTTTAGGAACCAAGCTCAACATGAGTACCGCTTACCATCCGCAGACTGATGGACAAACAGAAAGAGTTAACAAGGTCATGGAGGATTTATTAAGAGCTTGTGTATTGGATTTCAAGGGATCATGGAAGGACCATCTTCTTTAGTCGAGTTCTCATATAACAATAGTTATCAGACCAGTAATGGGATGGTATGTTTGAAGCTTTGTATGAAAGGCCATGCAAATCTCACATATGTTGGTTAGAGACCGGGGATAGATTGGTTCTTGGCCCGGATTTGGTGAAAGAAGCCGCAGAGAAGATTGAGTTGATCTGAACTAGGAAGAAGGAAGCTCGGTTCAGGAAGAAAATTTATACAGATAAAAGAAGGAAGGACTTAGAATTCTCTGTTGGAGACTATGTGTTTATTAAGGTTTCACCGATAAAGGGTGTGATTAGATTTGGAAAGTCAGTAAAATTTGCACCTAGATTCATTGGAACTTTCGATATTGTTGAGAGGATCGGGAAGCTCGGTTATAAAGTGGAGTTACCGAATGGTTTGGCTGGAGTCCATGATGTTTTCCATGTTTCTCATCTTAGAAAGTGTGTTGGAGACCCGGTGACTACCACAGCGCCTATGACGTTAGAAGATTTAGTAGTAGAGCCAGACTTGACTATAGTTAGAAAGCCAATTCAGAATTTTTCTAGAGATGAGAGGAAGTTGAGGAAGAAGACAGTCAAATTAGTAAAAGTCCAGTGGAGTGACGATGCTAGAGACTGTACTTGGAAGACTGAGAGCAGGATTAGAGATGCTTTTCTAGAGTTGTTAGATTGTATGTTTTACCTTTGATTGTATTGATGTGTATCATATCGTAATTTCGAGGTTGAAATTCTTTAAGGTGGGAAGTCTGTAACATCCCATATTTTCATAACATTATTTTGGATATTTAATTAGTTAAATTAAATAAAGTATTGTGAAGATTAATGGATTGAGATTTGATTAAGCTAAAGACAGCCGTGCCATGTTAGTATGTAGAATCAAATGAGATAACATAAACTAATATGTTAGGAAATGAGTAAGGGCGATATGGGAAATAAGATAGGCTTATACCCTAAACCCTTAGGAAATGAAACTCACAATCATTTCATCTTATTAAACTAAAACATCTAAGGCTGGCTACCATTATTATTCTTAAGAGAAGATTAAAGCTAGGATTCAAGTAAAGGAAGATAATCAACATCAAATCTCACATCTTATAATCTCAAAGCTAAGGTGAATAATTTCTACCTCCCATTTACTTATGGTTTTCGATTTTAAGATTCGATCCGAAATGATGTTGCAAGTTTATGCCATGTTTTGATGATTAAAGTAATATATATGCTTGTTAGTGAATTATGCATGCTCATGTTAGTCTTTATGATATGTTTGAGATGAAAACCCAATTAGATGACATCCAAATGCCTTGAAAATTTAAATATAGGTCAGAAATGATATTTTAGAGATAGGTTTCAATTTTCATGATTTCCTGAATTAATGTGAATTTTATATAAATTTACTAGTGAGGGAAATGATTTATTTGGTTAAAATTATCTATGGCTAAAATAATTGTTATTAGGGTTTAAAATTTTTATATGTGGGAAAACATATTGAAATGGATTTTCTGGGATTTCTAGATTTTTCCTAGGTTATTTGATTAATATATAAAATTATTTAAGGTATGGGACTTAACTGTTTTATATATTTAATTAAGGAGAAAGAAATTTTATAAAATAAAATGATTATTTAATTTTGGAAAGTAGTGGCAGGACTTTTCTGAAAAGTATTTGTTAACTAATGAGAATTTGACAAATAAAGGCAGGTTAGCTGAAAATTATCCTCTTTAAGTTAAAAACAAAGAAATCATACTTTTGGCATGTTTCAGCCAATTCTGGCATTAAACCTTCCGACCCAAACCTTCCGACAAGGTTCAGAGTTTCATAGCTTTCGACAAGGTCAAGCTAATGCATATGGTATCAAGTTACTTCGTATGTAATGAATTGGACAAGGTTGAAGGGTTCTAAGTCGAAAGGTTAGTTTCCAAAGAGGTTAGGGTATGTTTGTTTTATAAACCAAAAGCTTTCACCTGCTTTGCTTCTGAATAAGAGCTTTCAACTTGGTTATTTTCGACCAGGTCAAATGTTTAAAATAAAGGTTTTAAACCTTCCGACAAAGTCGAAAGGTTACTACTGCTTTACTCTATTTTGTTTTGAAACCTACCGACACAGTCGAAGGGTTATTACCGCTTTATAAATGTTTTGTTTTGAACCTTTCGACAAAGATGAAAGGTTTACTTGTTTAAAACCAGCCGCTTGTCCATGCTTTCGAAAGGAAGCGTTCGACTTAGGTGATCTACCCTTGTTTTATAAGCTGAAGAATAACTCAAGCTTTTTAAGGAGTTGTTTTAAAAGGCATTGGCCTATTGTTTTAAATAAAATGTTTTAAAGATTTTGAAGAAGACCTTCCGACAATGTCGAAAGGTTGCTTCCAATGAAGTCGAAAGGTTTTAAAAGAAGGTTTCGACTTGTTTTAAATTGAACCCAGTAAGTCTTCGAAAGGTTTACGTTTTAAAAGGTTTAGCCTTCGAAAGGTTTGTTTATTGAATGATTTCCAAAGGTTTGTTTATTGAATGATTTCGAAAGGTTCTAGTTCAATGATTTTGAAAGGTTTGAGTTCAATGATTTCGAAAGGTTAGAGTTTAATGGTCTCGAAAGGTTTAGTCCAATGGATTCGAAAGGTTTGAGATGGAAGGTTTTACAAGGTTTTTCTAAGGTAATGTTTTAAAGCATTTTAAAGTAGGATGTCCCAAATTTTATTGTTTTTGAAAGGGTTGAAAGTAAGGCATTCGAAGGGGATACTTTCGAAGGGATTGGAAATTTGTTCTCTTTTAACCTTGTAAAGTAAATGTTGTTTAACCTTGGGGATGTTATGGTGGGCTTAATGAGTTCAACAATAGTTGGGGATTAACAATTATATGTTTTAACCATCATTGGGGAATACCAATGAAAATTATAGTGAATATAACCTAAATTAGGGATGTTAATGAAAATAGGTCAATCCTGTGGATAGCATGAGATAATATACTTATTGGGATAGCATGAGTTAAGTAGCCAAGTAATGGGTTCATAGTCATCCTTGAAAAACTATGATATGTTTGATGGATGGTCCTCATCAAGTTGGAGATGGATAGTCTGCATATGATTGAAAAAGGGTTCATAGTCATCTTAGGAAAAATATGGGATGTTTGATGGATAGTCAACATCATGTGGGGGATGGATAGTCTTCATATGTTTAATGAAGGGTTTATGGTTATCCTAGGAAAAATATGTAGTGTTGGATGGATAGTCCGCATCAACTTAAGTAAAATGAATATGGAGGGATAGTCCCTCTTTAGGCAATTAAAATCTAATAGGAGATGGGGAAATCCTAATTGGTTTCAAGTATGCATATCATCTTAATGTTTTAAAAATATGTTTTAACCATTGTGGATGCAGGAGCATAGGATATTATTTTAAAAAGGTTTTGTAAAGATATGGTTTTAAAGGATGTTAGTGAGGGGAAACTCGTTCCGGTAAGCGACGTGGTCTCACTTAGCATATTATACCAGGATGTATAGAATTATTCATACCAGACTTTATGTCTGACTCGAAGTTTATGTTTTCCCCTTAAAATTTTGGGTGCTCAAAATTAATTTGAGTAGGCTGATAGGTTAAGTTCTTTTCAGGTTTTAGTAGGATGACGAATAAGGCTACTGGAAGCTTTTAGGAGGCAAACAGATAGCTATTTAGGAGTTGCAGTTCTTGTTTTATGTTTTGATGCATTTTCGTTGTGTTTTGTATTAAGTCTATTACGACTTATGACTTTGGTCATCCAAGTGGGTATCTTTATATACCGCTCTTGGCGTATTTTTAATAAATATATTTTATCTGTGCTTGGGAACGAATTTGGGATTATGTGTTGGGAATGTGAAACATTTGGTTTTGAAATGAAATGAAGTAAAATTTGTTTTGAAATCAGTGTTTGGTTTCATATTCAAGTGCTTCTGATATCATTGATACTATTAACATAGCCCTATTTAGTGCCGAAAGCTAATACTATAGATGATTGCAGCATCTATAGCGCTTAGTTTTGGACCTCTAGATAGGGGATGTTACAATGGAGCTTTTGTCCCTACCCTTATTTTTACATTAGGAAAAAAGGAAAATAGAAGTGACAATTTGTTCAATCAAATGAGAAGAATGATCCAACACTATTCCAAAGGCACAATCTTTGAAAAGGAGATAATAGCTGATTATAATGCCTATGCACATAAGTGCAACAAACTATTACAAGAAAACTTCCAATTCAAGAGCTCCAAAGGGTGACAAAAAGAAAAGTGATTGAAGAGTGTGAAACTACAAGGCTAAGGAACAAAAAATCAAAGAGCCATCCTCAAGAATCAAGCTTTAAATCTAGACTTCCCAAAGAGTGCAACTTAACAACATCTATGGAGCATGTCTACTTGCTAAGCAAGGATGAGCTTAACTATTAGTCATCATAGAAAAGAAGCCAAAACATGAAAGGAATATATAGGGATCCTACTGCCAGTATCACATGATTAACGGACATAAGACCAATCATTGCAGAACCCTAGAGGGGGTGATCATCAATTTCTTTCATCAAGGAAAGATTAATGAATTTGTAAAGAGAACTTGAGAAAAACCAATAAAGAGTTCCTTTTCGAAAGATCTACATGGTTGGGAGTGAAATACTCTTTATATTTGAATACTACCTAAGATGGAAGTCTACCTAAGATGGTAAAAAGCCTTTGTCCGCGCCAAGTTGGCGAGGGTAGAGCACCTCCTCAAGGGAGGGTGGAGTAAGCATTTAATTGCGCCATGCTATGTCCAGGTTAAAGCATAAGACAAGCCCTTGGTCGCGCCTCAGGTAAGGTCAAGGCACATCCTAGAGGGAGGATGGAATAAGCCTTTATCCACACCACAATATAGCCAAGGTAAAGCACTGAACAAGCCTCTGTCCGTGCCACACTATGGCCAGGGCAGGCTACCTCCTAAAGGGAGGTCGGAGTGAGCCTTTATCCATGCCACGCTATGGCCAGGTTAAAGCACCGGAGAAGCCCTTGACCATGTCTCTAGTCAGGTCAAGGCGCCTTCTAGAGGGAGGTTGGGTAAGTTCTTGGCTCCGGCCTCTAAGATGAGCTAACAAAGAGCACCAGACAACAGTGGACTAAGACGCCCAAGCCCACAAAGAGGCTATTCAAACAATGGACTAAGACGTCCAAGCCTAAGAAGAAGCTATTCATATAATGGACAAAGATGTCCAAGGCCGAAAGGACGCTCGTCTCGAATGATGGACTAAGATGTCCAACACTGAGAAGCGGCATATCTTCAAGAGACTAAGATGTCCAAACCTTAGAAATGACATATCCGAGTATGGACTAAGACATCCAAGCTCAAGAGGCAGCCAATCTGATTACTCCTATATATACAAGATGTAATGACCTGCCTTTCTCACCACAGAAAGTCGCATCATCTTTAAGAAAGAAAGGGATTGAAAAAAGAAAAGATAGAGAAGAAAGAAGAAACAACATCAGAATCTCAATAGCAGAACAAATAAATTATATTAATAACATAAGTATTACATAATATACAACATCAATCAGGGTTACACAGATATACATCACATACTAGGCAGTTATAAACACCTGTCTAGTTATTACAACTCAAATACAAACACAGAGAAACCACACAGCGGAACACTATATATATCTACAACGATGAAGCCTCCTGCTCCATTGCTCCTCCACAATTCGTCAAAGCTAACCTGAACCCCTTGGCTACTCGTAAAAATTTGAGTACCCAAGAGTTTAAGAAAAACAGAAATAAACTCCGAGTCATACATAGGTCTGGTGTGAGTAATAGGTTAAAGTTGCTTAACTTTGAAAATCTTTTCAAAACAAAAGGTGTCAAGCAAGACTCCCCACACATAAACATGGGTAAGTTTTTACCTTACGCTAACAAAAACATTTGATAGGAAATCCAGTGATATTATAAAGGGTCTAGGGTTTCAAGTAAATAAGGAATAGTTGAAATTGTTACATGGTTAAATTCTAGCATACTAGCCACAATGTGGGTAATACAAACAAAATAGTAAAGGGCATGTAGGAAGAATGGGTTTCCATCAATGGTAGGGCTACTGGGGTATAGCCCGTCATAGTATGGGGCCTAGATCACCATACCGAGGATCCACCCTAAATCCCCTGCAACACAAGGCCGGAACCATCCCTTACTGAACAGTCCCAAAAAAGACAACCCCGTAGTTGTGGCTAACAACTGCCCACACAGCCGAAATAAAGGGACCTCTAGACAGGGGTAAATGTCTTCCTACTTAGGTGCTACCCACTTAACCTTGCTATACCTCCCATGTTTAAGCCATTCTCAGTTGATGAGTCTTGAGGCTACGGTTACCTTTATAGAACACATCTATTTTAGAATGCTCATCGTCCACCTGACGATGTTCTGAAAGCATTCAATCCATACAAGTTCGTTCTGGGTTCGAACGAAACCGAAGGCATTATCTCGTTACACTCATTTTGGAATCACCCTCAGAGTTAACGAAAATAACCCTTGCACTATGAATCTTCATCTTCACTTGAGACTCACGACCTATCGTTTAATTTGGATCGATGTGGTTTTCGGATATCCAAATCTGGAAACCCAATCCCTGTCTCATCAAAATCCAAAACGCCATCTTTTAGGTCCAAGTTGTTTTAAAGTTAAAACAATTCAATTCATTATCTATATACACACAGACAGATAATTCACATCATCGCACAAGTAGATAATCCATATTATCATCACAAATAGATAATTCACATTATCATCACACTTCAACCAAAGCATCCATATCACACAGCATCACTTATCTCATATCTGAGATCTCAAACCATTCAAGGCAATCAATATCATCCATCCATACATAAGCAAGGATTAATTAATCACGCTATCTCTAATTAATTTAAAATGAATTAAATTAATTGCTTCCATTTCAATTTAATTTAAATAAATTAAATTAATTACTTTCATCACTATAAATTCTGCTTCTTAACTGTTAATTAATTACAAATCAATTAATTAATTACCATCTAATTTCCATCTTAATTAATCATCCTTGATTACTTTAATTACATTTAAGTAATTAACCTTTAATTAATTTCACAAATTAATTATCCTTAACCACTTTCAGTAATTTACCTTTAATTACTTCATTAATTAATTAATTATAATCAATTATATTAATCCTTAATTAATTAGAATTAATTATTTACTCTATAATCACTTATCATTGATTAATTAATCTTAATTAATCAACCCTTAATTACTTCATTAATTATATTAGTTAATGGTCCCTAATTACTTCTTTAATTATTAATTACTCTATTTAAAATAATTACATTAAGTAATTAATTTTTAACTAAACCACATTTATTAATCACTCTTGATTAATCATATCCACTAACTAACTACCATTAATTACTTAATTAAATAAATTAATTATTCCTTAATTAATTATCTTTAATTAATCCTTTGATTAGTTACACCAAGTAATTGAACCCAAATTACTTCTATTAATAAATCACCTTCAATTAATTACATCCAGTAATTATACATTAATTACTTCACTAAGTAATTACACTTAATTAATTACATTAACTAATTATACTTATCAAATCATCAAGTGATTATCTTAAATTAATTAAACTTAATTAATTAACTTAAACTAATCACATTAAACTTAATTAATTACAATGAGTAATTAATCCCTAAATTACTTCCATTAAGTAATTATACTTACCTCATTCCACAAATGATTATCCTTAATTAATTAACCTAATTAATTATTAAAATTAATCGCATTAATTAATTATTTAATAATTCCAAGTTAATGATCTTCATTAACTATTAACAATCCTTTAATTACTTCTCTAAAGTAATCAAACTTACATTAATCATTATATTACAAATTAATTTATCTTTAATAACCCATTAATTAACCACTAAGCATTTAATTAATTAAGTGCTTAATTGTAACTTAATTAATCTTTAATTACTTGATTAATTAATCTCTATTTATTTATAACCTAATCATATCTAATTAATGATTCTTAACTATAAATTAATTATTCCTTAATTAATTAAATTAAACCTTAATTAATTAATTTAAATCCTGAATTACTTAATTAATTAATCTAAATCATTAATTAATTAAATTAATTAATTATTCTTTAATTACCTTAATAATTTAATTTATTCCAAATCATTAAATCTTAATTATCTTTAAGATAAAAACATTATTCTTTTTAATGACTTAATTATCAATTACAAAAGCATTTGAAAACATTTTACCTTTAAATTTACTTTTAAATTTCATTTCTAATTAAGATTCAAAATAAATACAAATTTAATTTTAACAAAATTTAAAAACAATTTAAAAACCTTTTTAAATCACATGTTAAAGAAATACTTTTCTTATAAAAGAAATTTAAAAGAGTTTAAACCACATTTATTTTAAATTCAAATTATTTAAAATATACTTTAACATTTAAAGTTGTTAAAATAATTTAATTTTATAAAACTTTATTTATCTCCAAACTAAGATACAAATTAAATTTGAATCCAGATTTAAAACTTTGTTCAAAACTTTGTCTAAATCTTTGCTTAAATCTTTGCTTTACATTTTAAAATTCATTTTAAATTTAAAAGCAGACAGGTTCAAAAACCTGTAACTTAATTCACTCGCGAATCAACCCGACGTGTTACTCGAAAAAAGGCCTTAAAATCTCGAATCCTACTCCGAGACACAACAACAACCCAAAATGTTGACACAAAAACAAAGCTGTGCACATGCACCATCGACGCAGCCAACTCAGATCATCAACGATGATCCACTCAAGTCGGCGATCACCCTCACACCAAATCTCGATCTTCAGATCACCGATACATACTCGAAATCAGATTCGAGCATTAAACCCGAACCTGGAACCAAAAGAGCAAAGCCTGGAACAATCATCAAAACCTGAAACCACCTCACTCTTGTGTCTCCGACCACCGGAGAGTTTGAATTTCCGACCAACCCTTCGCCAATACCCCAGCTATCGTTGCCCAGCATTTGGTGGAGCTCGGTCCACCAGAGACGTCGTGACGATCACAAACTTCCAACTTGCCAAAACTAGGTTTACAGGCAACTCTGATCTCTCATCGCCGCCACAGTGCCTTAAACACTGTCCTGACAATTTTCCCACCATCTCCGATCATCCTACTACCACCAAAGGAAACCCCGACCTCCCAGACCATCGAGATCATCAGAACTTCCCCAAATCAACTTTCTAGTCAACCTCAAACTGCTCATTCATCCTTAAGCTAAAAATTATGTTTTATTTGTAAAAATCATGTTTTAGTTTAAGTATTCAATTTATATTCTTGAATTTATAATTTAAGATGTTTGAATTTTTGACAAAACTAATACTTGCCTGTTGTTTTTGTTTTCAGAAACATTCAAATTTTATTTTTAACTTACTTATAATTTTAAACATTAGTCTATGATAAAATAAACAACTTTTGTTTGAAACATAAATCCTAACAAAAATTAGATCAAGAAATAATAGATTTTGTTAAAAATTCTAACTTTGAAACTAAAAACAGAAAGAGTACTGATGCAACAAGCATGCACACATCCCATACATTTATATATATACCCAGCAATGCACTTATAAATATACATACAAACATACTTATTTCCAGAGTAAATCAAGCAACCAGATTCATAATTAATTTTTAAAAGGGTAATGTTACTCTCCTGTTTCAAAAATGAAGAACAGAGCCTCCTTTTTACTTTGAAAAAGCTTTTGAATCTTTTAAAACTTTGAGTTGCTGAAATGCTTCTTTGATTTAAAAATTGCATGCTTGCTTTTTTTTAAAACTCAGTTTGAACAAAATGCTAGCAGGCTCTTTGCTTTGAAAATGGGTTGCAGTCTTTAATTCCAAGTTGAAGAAGATATTTCATTTAAAATTGAAGTTGCTGGAATATGCTACAGGTTGAAGAAAATGTTCAGGCTTTGAATTTGAAACTTGAAAATGTTTGCAGGCTCAAGATTATAGGTTGTTGAATTGATTTGTTTTCTGGTTTGTGAATGTTGATTACAGCTTTTGTTTGAGAAATGGTTTGAGTTTTAGATTTTATTCTTAGCTTTAGGATTGAAGAATAGAAAAGGATTGAAGGGGAGGAAGAATATGTATTTATGAAGGCTGAAATGATTTTATTAAAAAAAAAAGAAAATTTAAATCAAATGTGACACTTGTATTAAATTCTTTACATTTGTCACTTGTAATAGTTTATTGACTCATACTTGTATAAACAAGCCTTTAGATATTAACACTTGTCTTTTAAGTAATTAATACTTATGTTAAAGGTTAATATAAACACTATACTTAATTAATTAGTTTATAAATACTTATCTAACATGTATACACACATTTCTTTAAAGAAAATGTTATAAAACCAATTATACAAAGTTAAAAGCTTATTCATATATTTTAAATCCAAATATCTTAAAATATCTATCTTTTGAATTTTCAATTTTAAATTAAAGTTCAAATTAAATTTGAAAATCCAAACTAAAATCAATAACACATTCAGTTTGAAATAATAATTCTATTTTTATTAAAATCTATTTATATTTATAAAAACAATACATTATAATTATTATTTGAAAATATCAATTTTGCTAATTTTAAATAATTTATAAAGGGAATTATCTCATTATTAATAAATTACTTATCTTGCTTAAATGAACTAAAATATCATATTTATTAAGCAATGTTTAAAAAGAAGATAAAACAAACCTTTTTGTTAATCTTATTTAAATTTAAACTTAAGCTTAAAAAAATATTTTAAACAATTAAACAATTTACATTTACCTCAAGTATTTAAAAACCATATAGTTAACTATTTAAATAACCTTTGAAAACTTTTATATTAAATTTAAATCATAATTCCCAAATTACTAAAATATATTTGAATTTGAAAACATGATTTTATTTATTTATTAAATTCAAACCAAGCTTTTCTATTTACAATATATACAAATATATATATATATACGCATTATAAATTGAAATATTTTATAAGCTTTAAAAGATAAAATTATACCAATTAAATATTTATTTGCTTTTAAAAGAATGAATTTGCCAATTTAAATTATAATTATAAAAGAAAATTATCAAATCAATTTAATTTTTGATACAGATTATTAAATTGATATTGCGCAAAATTCCGGATCATCACATTCCTTACCCCTTAAAAGAATTTCGTCCCTGAAATTTAAAAGCAAAGGTAATTTAATAACCCATTGAAGATTTAATTTTAAACCACAAGCACATATTATCAACCATATGCTAACAACCATAGCAATCAATTCACTCAAACAAACAAATCTAACTACCTAGACAAAATTCTAGATAGAACTTCCTAGAGTTTCCCAGGTATAAACACTGGGATACGCGCTCTACTGAACCCAAACAATCTACATTACAAGCTGCAGAGCTCCTGCTCATCTAGATTTATAAAACTGAACAGGATATCAGACCACAGTCAAGTCCTGCTCAACAACCAAATCCTCCTGAACTGCTGGTTCCAAAACCAGAGATAGATCATACACATACTCCCTCATAGATACATGAAACACATTGAATCCCCGTTTTCCAAACTGGCAATTCAACTCCTGAAAACTAAAGCACTTATCCTTATCAGAACACAGAAAGATCCAATACCTTGGGGCTAGCTTCTCATTCTTACCACATCTTATAGCTCCTTTATCAGAGAAAACTTATCCAAAATCAAATATCCGACTTTGAAATCCAAATTTCTCCGTTTCTTATCCATAAAACTCTTTTGACGATCCGGGGCTGCCTTCATCCTTCCTGATCAGCTCAACCTTCGCTGATGCCTCTAGAAACAAACTGGACCAAAACAATCCAACAAAATGATTGTGACGACCCGCCTTTCTGCTACCAGAAAGACGTATCATCATTTAGAAAGAAAGGGATGAGAAAATAGAAAGATAGAGAAAGAAAGAACAACAACATCAGAATCTCACAGCGGAACGGAACAAAATATAATATCACATAAATATTTAAAGGCTTTACATATATCAGAGTTATACAGATAATACATCAATACTAGACAGTTATAACACCTGTCTAGTTAATACAACTCAATACAATATGACTCAAACGATATGACTCAAACAATATGACTCAGAGATACCAACACAGCGGAACTATACATATATATCTACAACGCTGAAGTCTCCTGCTCCATTGCTCCTCCAGAATTTGTCAAAGCTAACCTGAATCCCTTGACTACCCGTAAAAATTTGGGTACCTGTCTAGTATTGATGTATTATCTGTATAACTCTGATATATGTAAAACCTTTAAATATTTATGTGATATTATATTTTGTTCCGTTCCGCTGTGAGATTCTGATGTTGTTGTTCTTTCTTTCTCTATCTTTCTATTTTCTCATCCCTTTCTTTCTAAATGATGGTACATACATCTTTCTGGTAGCAGAAAGGCGGGTCGTCACAGTGATCCTCTCAAGATCAACCAAAATCAAGAACACAAACTCTACTCCACAAACATCAGAAGACTGAACTTAATTTTCCTATCTGGAAAAGACAAAACAAAAGCACTCCCAAACTGCTTCCGCTGCACAACTATGATCTGGAGTAGATGAAAATGCTGACGATGAACACGAGCACAAACTGGACAACCTATCCCAGAAATATGGTTCAATAGATCCATAAAAGGAAACTCAGATGTTCCACCAAATCCCGAGCTGCTTCACCAAACTCTATCTCTAGGAACCATCTTTACTAAGCTGAACCACCGGTACCTCTCCTGGAATCCTAGTCGATACAAAAACTCAATCTCCAGATAAGGATAAACCTCTGACTTCCCTGAAGACATCCAACAAAAATCTCTAACAACTCCAATCCCTAGAGATGCCTCGATCCCAAGCAAAATATTACCCAAGAGAATACTCAACTATCGCAAGTCACTTTTGCGATCAATCCAGACCAATATCCATAGATATTGTTCTCTCTTTACCAATCAGAATAGCTTATGCTAGACTAACCAATCCATCGAAGAAATGGATCCACTCAGCTGCTTCTGAACTCCACTTCTAAAAAATTTCTTAGCCAGATGACCTTCCTGCCGGCACCCAGAACACTCCGAGCTGCACTGCTTCCACAGATGACAAAGACTTCCTAATCCATAAGCTCCTCGAGAAACTCGAACCCCAAACCAAACAGAAACACCTTGCTGAACTCAGCCTCATCACCATGCAGACACACTTCCTTAACTTGCTCCAAAAGAAACATCTTCGGAAACATCCATAGTCAATGCGTCTCATTACACAGCTACTGCTCCTTGAGGTTGCCAAGATACCGTCACTTGCTTCTGCCTATACGACAGATCCAAACTCTAATCATCCAACTTCAAAAATGGACTCTGAACCTTTAAAAGGATTCCTTCAGAGATCGATGAAATCCTTACGCCGGAGCAAAGCTCACTCGAGACGGTATTGGGTCTACAGTCTCGACAAATACACTTCCAACCTCAACACTCCGACTCCATCTATTGGTAGTTGTGCGCCACATACCACTACCCCATCTACCTTTAGAACTCATATTGGAAAACCCGAGCAGGTAACCCAACAAATAGGTGTGTGTGTGTGTATATATATATATCTCTGTGTGTGTGTGTGTGTGTGTGTATATCAAAATACAAGTACGCTCTCTCAAGAAAGAAATCACTCCAAAGCCTAGGTGTTCACTCAACCTAGCGCTCTGATACCAACTATAACGACCCGCCTTTC
The DNA here is from genome assembly GCA_030765085.1 of Allium cepa. Taxonomy (NCBI): domain Eukaryota; kingdom Viridiplantae; phylum Streptophyta; class Magnoliopsida; order Asparagales; family Amaryllidaceae; genus Allium; species Allium cepa. Next base: position 876,839,360 of record CM060943.1, read on the forward strand.
TCACCACAGAAAGTCGCATCATCTTTAAGAAAGAAAGGGAAAGAAAAGAGAAAAGATAGAGAAGAAAGAAGAAACAACATCAGAATCTCAACAGCGGAACGAATAAATTATATTAATAACATAAGTATTACATAATATACAACATCAATCAGAGTTACACAGATATACATCACATATTAGACAGTTATAAACACATGTCTAGTTATTACAACTCAAATACAAACACAGAGAAACCAGACAGCGGAACACTATATATATCTACAACGCTGAAGCCTCCTGCTCCATTCCGCTCCACAATTCGTCAAAGCTAACCTAAATCCCTTGGTTACTCGTAAAAATTTGAGTACCCAAGAGTTTAAGAAAAACAGAAATAAACTCTGGGTCAGACATAGGTCTGGTGTGAGTGACAGGTTAAAGTTGCTTAACTTTGAAAATCTTTTGAAAACAAAAGGTATCACGTAAGACTCCCCACACATAAACATGGGTAAGCTTTTACCTTATGCTAACCAAAACATTTGATAGGAAATCCAGTGATATTATAATAGGGTCTAGGGTTTTCAAGTAAATAAGAAATAGTTGAAATTGTTACATGGTAAAATTCCAGCATACTAGCTACAATGTGGGTAATACAATCAAAACCGTAAAGGGCACATAGGAAGAATGGGTTTCCATCGATGGCAGGGCTACTGGGGCACCGCCCATCACAGTATGGGGCCTAGATCACCGTACCGAGGATCCACCCTAAATCCCCTGCAACACAAGGCCGGAACCAACCCTTACTGGACAGTCCCGAAAAAGGCAACCCCGCAGATGTGGCCAACAACTGCCCACACAGCCGAAATAAAGGGATCTCAAGACAGGTGTAAATCTCGTCCTACTTGGGTGCTACCCACTTAACCTTGTTATACCTTCCATGTTTTAGCCATTCCCGGTCGATGATTCTTGAGGCTACAGTTACCTTTATAGAACACATCTATCTTAGAATGCTCATCGTCCACCTGACGATGTTCTAAAAACATTCAATCCATACAAGTTTGTTCCGGGTTCGAACGAAACCGAAGGCATTATCTCATTACACTCATTTTGGAATCACCCTCGGAGTCAACAAAAATAACCCTTGCACTCTGAATCTTCATCTTCACTTGAGATTCACGACCTATCATTTAATTTGGATCGATGTGGTTTTCGGATATCCAAATCTGGAAACCTGATCCCGGTCTTATCAAAATCCAAAACGCCATCTTTTAGGTCCAAGTTGTTTTAAAGTTAAAACAATTCAATTCATTATCTATATACACACAGATAGATAATTCACATCATCGCACAAGTATCCATATTATCATCACAAATAGATAATTCACATTATCATCACACTTCAACCAAAGCATCCATATCACACAGCATTACTTATCTCATATCTGAGATCTCAAACCATTCAAGGCAATCAATATCATCCATCCATACATAAGCAAGGATTAATTAATCACACTATCTCTAATTAATTCAAATGAATTAAATTAATTACTTCCATTTCTAATTAATTTAAATAAATTAAATTAATTACTTTCACCACTATAAATCCTGCTTCTTAACCATTAATTAATTACAAATCAATTAATTAATTACCATCTAATTTCCATCTTAATTAATCATCCTTGATTAATTATCCTTTAATTACATTTAAGTAATTAACCTTTAACTAATTTCACAAATTAATTATCCTTAACCACTTTCAGTAATTAACCTTTAATTACTTCATTAATTAAGGATTATTATAATCAATTATATTAATCCTTAATTAATTACAATTAATTATTTACTCAATAATCACTTATCATTGATTACTTAATCTTAATTAATCAACCCTTAATTACATCATTAATTATATTAATTAATGATCCCTAGTTACTTCTTTAATTATTAGTTACTCTATTTAAATTAATTACAATAAGTAATTAATCTTTAACTAAACCACATTTATTAATCACCCTTGATTAATCATATCCAGTAACTAACTACCCTTGATTACTTCATTAAATAAATAAATTATTCCTTAATTAATTATCTTTAATTAATCCTTTGATTAGTTACACCAAATAATTAAACCCAAATTACTTCTATTAATAAATCACCCTTCAATTAATTACATCCAATAATTATCCATTAATTACTTCACTAAGTAATTACACTTAATTAATTACATTAAGTAATTATACTTATCAAATCATCAAGTGATTATCTTTAATTAATTAAACTTAATTAATTAACTTAAACTAATCACATTAAACTTAATTAATTACAATGAGTAATTAATCCCTTAATTACTTCCATTAAATAATTATACTTGCCCCATTTCACAAATGATTATCCTTAATTAATTAATCTAATTAATTATTAAAATTAATCGCATTAATTAATTATTTAATAATTCCAAGTTAATGATCTTCATTAACTATTAACAATTCTTTAGTTACTTCTCTAAAGTAATTAAACTTACATTAATCATTATTAATTACAAATTAATTTATCTTTAATAACCCATTAATTAATCTCTAATTATTTAATTAATTACGTGCTTAACTGTAAATTAATTAATCTTTAATTACTTGATTAATTAATCTCTATTTATTAATTTATAACCTAATCTTATCTAATTAATGATTCTTAATTACAAATTAATTCTTCCTTAATTAATTAACTAAAACCTTAATTAATTAATTTAAACCCTTAATTATTTAATTAATTAATCCAAATCATTAATTAATTTAATTAATTAATTATTCTTTAATTACCTTAATAATTTAATTCATTCCAAATCATTAAATCTTAATTATCTTTAAGATAAAAACATTATTCTTATTAGTGACTTAATTATCATTTACAAAAGCATTTGAAAACATTTTACCTTTAAATTTACTTTTAAATTTCATTTCAAATTAAGATTCAAAATAAATACAAAATTAATTTTAACTAAATTTAAAAATAGTTTAAAAGCCTTTTTAAATCACACGTTAAAGAAATACTTTTCTTATAAAAGAAATATAAAAGAGTTTAAACCAAATTTATTTTAAATTCAAATCATTTAAAATATACTTTAACATTTAAAGTTGTTAAAACAATTTAATTTTATAAAACTTTATTTATCTCCGAACTAAGATACAAATTAAATTTGAATCCAGATTTAAAACTTTGTTTAAACCTTTCTTTAAATATTTGCTTTACATTTTAAAATTCATTTTAAAATTTAAAAATAGACAGGTTTAAAAACCTGTAACTTTATTCACTCGCGAGTAACCCCAGATGTTACTCGATTCAAAGCCCTATAATCTCGAATCCTACTCTGAGACACAACAATAACCCCAAATCTTGACCTAAAAACAAAGCTGTGCACATGCACCATCGTAGCAGCCAACTCCGATCATCAACGATGATCCACTCAAGTCGGCGATCACCCTCACACCTAATCTAGATCTTTAGATCATCGATACATACTCAAAATCAGATTCGAGCATTAACTGGAACCAAAAGAGCAAAGCCTGGAACAATCATCAAAACCTGGAACCATCTCACTCTCATGTCTCCGACCACCGGAGAGTCTGAATTTCCGGCCAAGCCTTCGCCAACACCCCAGCTATCATTGCCCAGCGTTTGTTGGAGCTCGGTCCACCAGAGAAGCTGTGACGATCACAAACTTCCAACTTGCCAAAACTAGGTTTATAGGCAACTCCGATCTCCCATCGCCTCCATAGTGCCTTAAACATTGTCCTGACAATTTTCCTACCATCTCCGATCATCATACTACCACCAAAGGAAACCCCGACCTCCCGAACCATCGAGATCATCAAAACTTCCCCAAATCACCATTTCTGGTCAAACTCAAACTGCTCATTCATCCTCAAGCTAAAAATTATGATTTTATTTGTAAAAATCATGTTTTAGTTTAACTATTCAATTTATATTCCTGAATTTACGATTTAAGATGTTTGAGTTTTTGACAAAACTAATACTTGCCTGTTGTTTTTCTTTTCAGAGACATTCAAATTTTATTTTTAACTTACTTATAATATTAAACATTGATCTATGACAAAATAAACAACTTTTGTTTAAAACATAAATCCTAATAAAAATCAGATCAAGAAATAATAGATTTTGTTAAAAATTCTAACTCTGAAACTAAAAACAGAAAGAGTACTGATACAACAAGCATGCGCACATCTCATACATTCGTATATATACCCAGCAATGCACTTATAAATATACATACAAACACACTTATTTCCAAAGTAAATCAAGAAACCAGATTCATAATTAATTTTTAAAAGAGTGATGTTACTCACCTGTTTCAAAAATGAAGAATAGAGCCTCCTTTTTACTTTGAATAAGCTTTTGAATCTTTTAAAACTTTGAGTTGTTGAAATTCTTCTTTGATTTAAAAACTTCATGCTTGCTTTTTTTTAAAAACTCAGTTTGAATAAAATGCTAGCAGGCTCTTTGCTTTGAAAATGGGTTGTAGTCTTTGATTCCAAGTTGAAGAAGATATTTCATTTAAAATTGAAGTTGTTGGAATATGCTCCAGGTTGAAGAAAATGTTTAGGCTTTGAATTTGAAACTTGAAAATGTTTGCAGGCTCTAGATTATAGGTTGTTGAATTGATTTATTTTCCGGTTTGTGAATGTTGATTACAGATTTTGTTTGAGAAAAGGTTTGAGTTTCAGATTTTACCCTTAGCTTTGGGATTGAAGAATAGAACAGGATTGAAGGGAGAGGGAAGAATATGTATTTATAAAGGCTAAAATGATTTTATTAAAAAAAGAGAAAATTTAAATCAAATGTGACACTTGCATTAAATTCTTTACATTTGTCACTTGTAATATTTTATGGACTCATACTTGTATAAACAAGCCTTTAGATATTAACACTTGTCTTTTAAGTAATTAATACTTATTTTAAAGGTTAATATAAACTTTATACTTAATTAATTAGTTTATAAATACTTATCTAATATATATACACATTCTTTAAAGAAAATGTTATAAAACCGATTATATAAAATTAAAAGCTTATTCATATATTTTAAATCCAAATATCTTAAAATATCTATCTTTTGAATTTTCAATTTTAAATTCAAATTAAATTTGATAATCCAAATTAAAATCAATAACACATTCGATTTGAAATAACAATTCTATTTTTATTAAAATCTATTTATATTTATAAAAACAATACATTATAATTATTATTTGAAAATATCAATTTTCTTAATTTTAAATAATTTATAAAGGGAATTATCTCATTATTAATAAATTACTTATCTTACTTAAATGAATTAAAATATCATATTTATTAAGCAATATATAAAAAGAAGATAAAACAAACCTTTTTAAAATCTTATTTAAGTTTAAACTTAAGCTTAAAAAAATATTTAAAACAATTAACATTTACCTTAAGTATTTAAAAACCATATAGTTATCTTTTTAAATAACCTTTGAAAACTTTTATATTAAATTTAAATCATAATTCCCAAAATTACCAAAATATATTAGAATTTGAAAACATGATTTTATTTATTTATTAAATTCAAACCAAGCTTTTCTATTTACAATATATACAAATATATATATGCATTATAAAGAGAAAATATTTTATCAGCTTTAAAAGATAAATTTATACAAATTAAATATTTATTTTCTTTTAAAAGAATGAATTTGCCAATTTAAATTATAAATATAAAATAATATTATCTAATCAATTTAATTTTTAATACAGATTATTAAATTGATATTGCCCAAAACTCCGGGTCATCACACAAGACCTGAAGGGTTCATACATTTCAATGAAGACAAAATCAAAGAAGTACAACATAACTCCACTTATTAATACCCAAATCTAGGTTTCAGGACTTTCGTTTCTAAACCTCATTTACTAATACCTGAATCTGGGTTTCGGGCCTTTATCAATCACTAGTTGTCTGGGTTTCGGGACTATTACTTATTTATGCCCTAATCTGGGCTTGAGATTTCTATAATGTATTTCTATTCATCCATCACAAATGCCCGAATTTGGGTCAAATAGTATTCTCAAGAAAATCATAATTATAAATACCCGAATTTGGGTTCGGATATCTAAGGTTTCAAATTTCATTAATACCCGAGAATGGGTCATTGGGATTCTATCACAAATATTCATATAATGATTTTGGACTATTCCATATTAGCTCCTTATTAATTATCCCTAGAGAATGACTCCCTAATATTTATACCCCTTCTTCGGGGCAGGATTTTCTATCAACAGATTTCAGATATTCCAACAGAATGGTCAAAGTCAAATTCTTAATTGTTTCTCATCATGGTGAAAGATGGGATTTAGACATTTGATATAAATTACTTTTCATGCAATTAACATGATGTTTTGTTAATCTATGCAAATGATATATGTACACTTACATGTCAATTTCAAGCTAACAATTGGAAATATTGTTAGCTTCATACTTTTTAGGGAAATCGGCACAACAAAGAGAAATGAAAAATTCAGCGAATGCAGAAATTAAATTATGAGCCATCAAACAAGCACTTCAGAAATGACATTACAAAGAAAAATCACAAATCAGGTGATATTTACCAAGTTTATAAGATTTACATAAATCATTAAATTATTTACAAAACTTATGAAATTATTTACAAATATACAGGACAAGTTTATACATTTCATGAATACAAATATATCATAAGTCTTTAGTAGCCTTGCTTATATTCTCAGCAATCGAAGATTCAATTATTTGACGAATTGCAACGTAGAGGACCTCTTTAAGTTTCTTTTCTTTCTTCCTTACCTAAATGTATCATCGATTACATCGATGTTAGTCTTCAAAGAGTAGTTGAAAAATTTGATTGCTCCTCTAAAAGTCTTATTTTCCCTTTCTAATTCCACGATGTGCTTCTTAAGAAAGTGGTTGTCGCATTCAATTTTTTGAATTCTGGCGACATACTCATTTATACTATGTGAATATTTCAACTTTTGATGTTCATCAAAATACTTAGCCACTTCAAACTTGACTTTACTACACCATTCACCTACAACCTTCTCGTCTAAGCTAGAAGGAGGATTGATCATTGGGAATTTTTGAGTAGCAAGGGAAGTAGACCTTGTAGGCCTGGTAATAGAAGGAGTAGAGTGGGAGCTGGTAAATCAACATTCGAAATCATATCTCCCAGTATTCCAATGACTCGCATTAAGCTTGGCTATCATTCAATTTTACCACTTAATCGCTTATATGTTGGAGGAGTTCTGACATTTTCTGATCAAAGTCGATTGAAGGGTTCGACGTTACTAGTCGTTTCAGTATAGAGATCATTTCATCCTTACTTTTGACATCGGCCTCTAGATTGACAATTTGGTCTTTAAGATTGCTAACAATAGTTTTTTTGAAGTAAATATCTTTTATGCTATCTTAAGGCTTTGGCATTGCCATGGAAGCGTTCCAGTAAGATGTCTTCAAGGGGTTCACTCCTCTCAAATTCTTTTAACAGCTAATCTCTAAGACTAGTGAGGCGTGGTGTTGAATCAAGTGAGAGAGGAGTTGCAGATAATTGTAACTCCTATTTAAATGAAAAGAAACAAAATTAAGTTAAAATCAGACTGAAGAATCTCTTTATAATCACAATAAAAGATTACAATCCAAATGACAACGAAATTAAAAGATACATTAGACACTGGATTTACATCTAAAGATGAGAAACAACATCTCTAGCTGTATTCAGTGAATTGGAAGAAAGATTAATTATTGAATTAAAAGGAATATTTAGGACTTATCACCGGGGGATATTTGCTATAGTCCCACTCCCCAACTGGAGGACTGTCACGGCCGCAAATTAACTTAGTATGGAATGCCCTAATTTCTTTAAGTAGCTTCTCTTTTTCATCACCGAGGAAATCAAAGAGGAGAAGAGGATGTTCCATATAAAGTTTTTGTAAGTCTTTAAAAGAAATAGCATCTTGCTAATTTTGAAGACTTTAAAATCGATCCATTTTCAATGTAAAATCTTCTCAGTTCAACATATTGACTTAAATAATCTCTAAAAACAAGTTGGCCTGATGAACAATCACTTTGTGATAACATAGTGAAATGAAGCTAAGCATAAAAGGCAGAATTAAATCATATTTACAAATCAATGTATTATTACATGTTTACAATCATTCATCTGGTTCATACAAGATAGATTTACTAAATAATTCAAAGACAAATTTATCCTTGTAATACTTAAGTTTTTCAGAAGGAAGATCTTGGGGAATGGATCTGATTCGTGGTAAATTCCAACAAGCTCCACGATGCGGGCCAAATCCAAATTCATCCAAGTACTTCTTATGAAAGCGCCTAATTAGACACCCGCTAAATTCTCCTAAATATGAAAAGTCAACAATTGGATGTCTACAACAGGCCTTACATAAGAAGTTAAATAAGATGTCCCTCTCTTCAATTAACATCCGAAATGAAGTGATTAACTCCCGATTTTCTTTTAAGAGCGCGTCATAGTGGAGGCATGCTCTCCTTAGTAAGGGGCAACTTCTTGGTGCTTAAAAGACGCAAGCACTGATGCACTTCTATTAAGCCAATGATATTAATCGAAAAGTACATTATGCTCCTTTATTTGCTTGTCTAACTCCCTATATAATCTGTTTATCTCTGCTTGTTTTCTTTCAAATTTTGTTTTATATGGGAGGACGAATTTCTTCCTTATCTAAAATGAATGATTTACACTATTATTATCTTCAAAGTGAAAGATGTTTAAACATAGAATCCCATACCTAAGATATCAGGACAGAAGTCTGAGAAGCCTACTCTTTTCCTCTTGGTTCTTCAACATTAATAGAAGCAAGATCTTCTTGAGGAGTAGAGGGGCGGTAGATTCAGGTGGGACTATTGTGTGAGGAGATGACTCTTTCTTAGGAGCTCTTGTATTACCGTCTCCATCTTTGTCCGAAGACTCGGTGTGGCCCTCTCTGTCACCACCTAAACCTTGACCGCCATTGATGTTGTCATTATCATCATTATTGTCGTCATGGTCATCATCATGTTGTCACCCTTTTCTCTGGCAGCATCATTTTTGTTGCCCTCATCCTCTAAGTTGGATTCGACTTCAAAAGAGAGGACTTCGAAAGAAAGAATCTTGGAGGCATCGATTCCTCCTCTTCTGAAGCTCTAGTCCCCTGCTTCATTTGTTTAATCTTTCCTATTACTCTGTCAACAAGGGCAGAGTCGAGCGAGGGGAAGCTTAGCTCAGGGCACTTGTTAATATTATCAGCATAAGCAAGCATCAGTGCCTTTTTGAAGGAATTCAACATGATTTCCCCAAGTGTAGTGTCGAGAAACTACGACACTCGATGTTTAGCATCTGAAATAGTGTCGACGGTAAGTTTCAGGGAAGCCTTGTTTTTCTTCAACTTCTCTTTCAAAGAAGCATTCTCTGCTGCTATGCGGGACTTCTCCTTCTTGGATACTTTTATGGCTAGCTGCATAGCAAAGTTCTCAATAGTAAGGAGTTGGTGAGCCTTTCTTTCTTCTAAAATAGCAGATTTCGACTGGACGAGAGACATTCTCAATCGCTCCAGTCCAGAGGTTACTTCATATTTTTCCCAGATAAGGAAGAAACTTGATCCTTTAAGGCAGAAATCTCCTCATGAAACTTGGAGGACTCGACGGAAGATTTAGATGCATGCTCGTGTAAAGTCGGCCAACTCTTAGAAATCTAAAAGAAGAAATGCAGCATATGTCAGAAATTTAGAGAAGAACAACAATGATAAAAATAATTGTAGAGAAACTTACCAAGAATTATTTCTCTATCAAACAACGGTAATGACTCGCCAAGTCAAAAATGATGGAAGGCGGGTGGATGGAGATGAAGGACTCGGAATTTAAGATAGATTAATCAATCTCTTCAAAATTAATGGCGGAAGAAGAAGATGTTGGCCTTGGAGGAGCATGCCTTTGAGGGGGTCACCCTAAAGATTTTTGTATTTGCTCAAGTGCAACGGGAGAGCTTGATACAATGATACGAGAGAAAGGGTCGATGGTAGTAGGAGTCTGCTAGGGTTTATCTAGAGGAGCTTCAATGATCGGGCTCTCCGAAGCTTTATAAAAAGATAAAAGTTCTTCCTCTTCTACATCAACTACTTTAGCTATCTTCAGAGGAGGTTCCACTTTAGTTGATTGCGCCAACTTTCTTTTGATGGCCATCCTAGTTTTGGTGAGAGATTGGGCAATGGATGGTGCACAAGAAGCAGCAGGAGGGGAGTGTACCACTAATAGGCTTTGTAACTTGAGAAACAGTTGTAAAGAATCCAAACAAACAAAAATTAGCATAATAATTTGAAAAAACAACATAGCAATAGATGTCAATAATAGTGTTTATAACTTTTCGGAATGGTCAGAGAAAATAGATGACATGGGAGAGAAATGTTCGGGATCACCCGAGGAAAGGAAGTGTTTACTTTTGGATGTATCCTGGATCAAAGGAAGTAGCCCTAAAATCCTTTAACGAAAGGGGAGGAGAGAATGCTTCTTCAAGTTAGAAGGGTTCAACAGCTTCAGTTGGTTTCCGATCTTATCAGAAGCTGTGATTAGAGACTCCACCATTCTTTTATCAGCCTCGCTATGATCTTTGGCAGGAGCACCTAACATAAGACAAAGATTAGACAAAAAACCGCTGAGTGGAAAGAAAATAATGAAAATATGAACTTAAGGGAAGTAGAGAAAGTCCCACTGATATTTGAGAAGCATCTAACAAATAAAAAATAGTTCTTCCAATCTTTAAACTTGTAACCCCCTCTAATATCATTTACTTTGGAGGGTTCGCTCTAAAATTTTGATAGTTGAGATTGCTAAGCTTGACTAGTCCGACCAAAAAATTTAATACTTCAGCAATTAGAGAAGGGAGGCCAACCTCTAATGCCATTAACTCCAAAGACAGAAGGTTAGTGTATACATTTAGGGACAGCTGGATTGGAGCAATTCCTAGATAAGAGAGGAACTAAGATAGAAACTCTGGGAAAGGGAGAAACCCTCTGTGCAATATATAAATGGCAGTACAAGCAAAGAACCCTTTGGGAGGGTTGCTGATGGTGTCAGACTTCCTAGGTGGGACAGCTTCCACACCGGTAATTCCATAGTCATTGAGAATGGCATCTACTTCATCTTGAGTAGATATCAGAGAATGCTTTGAAGTGGCCTCGATCTTTTTTGGAGAGCTCATGGTTCTGCAAGCTGAAAACGTTTCAGTTAAAATTTTAAGTTTATTAAGAATCTAGCATTCTTTCAAGAATTAGTAAAAATGCACGGAATAGCTAAAACACAAGGCCAAACTTGAAATTTCAAATTCTTGGAAGAGCATTAAAGTTGAAAATCAAAGATATGAAGCTTTCGACAGAGTCGAAAGCGAAAGGAAAATTAACATTTAGCAAATACCTCTTGATAGTGTCAAAATCCTAAATATAAGCATTCACTGAGTCTTCGACAGGGTCAATAGGAAGGACGGAAATATATGTCCAATTGGTACGGCTCGACAATGCCAAAAGCTCGGTGGAATTGTTAGAAGGAAATGATTAAAACTAACTTAAAATCTGAACAAAGTACATACAACTAGTATTCTATAAACAAGATAACAAGACTCTTCGACACTGTCGAAACTTATGACTTAAGTTTCCTAAGGGAAATATGAATGCCGTCAAAACAATATATACCCATTGAGTCGAAAGGTCCTAAGTTAAAACTATGTGAACTTGGAAATTTTCAACAATGAAGGAGAAAGGTGATTACAGAAGGTTTCGATTCACTAGTTATAGAAGGTTTCGATAGGGTAAAAAGGACATTATGGTTTCAAAAGCATACTAAAAGGAAAGGATTTCAATCAGCATAAAGGTTTCGACTAGGCGAAACATTTTGCTTTCGAGAGGAATGGCTGCATTCTGCTCCACTATATAACCTTTCAACAAGGTGGTCAAATTCGCCCTACGATACCTTTCGACCCCATCGAATGACGCTAAGAATGAAAAATCAATGTTGACGCCTTAATCCCTTTCGAAGGGGTAAAAAGGTAAATTTGGGGCACCAATTTTTCATCTGTACAATTCTAAGCTTTAGGGAGAAGAAAACAGAAACCCCTTTCTTCCCAAAACCTGATTGCAAATCCAGGAATTCAAAAAATTAATAAACAAACAAATTAAAACCATAGAACCAATAGATTACAACATGAACTAACCATTTTAAATTTTGAAAGTTATAAAGCCAGAGTTTTTGTTCTCTAAAAAAATAGCAATAATCATGAACATTGAATTTGGGTTCAAAACGAGAGATAAATCTCATCGATCCATGAAATTGAATCGCAAAATTCTCTCGGATGAATCAAATCTTGAAACTCAAACAATTCTCAAATCAAATCAAACATGCTTTCAGTAAAGTTAAAATTCAAATAGTTTTAAATCAAAATCTCGACTAGGAGATTTGAGAAATTAAAATTCATCGCAAAATATATAAAACAGAAAAGAGGGATTAGAAGAGCAGAAATAATTCTAACTTACTATTAAGTCTGGTTTATTCTCTGATTGAGGAATAAGAAATTTGAGAATTTCAGAACTCCTTACATTCATTTGAAAATTTGATATGATTGCAGAAATGTGAAAGGGGAAAAGGAAGAAGACGTACTTTATAAGAAAAGTCAGAGAAGGCAGCGATCCGTTAGATCGAATTTAAATGAGTGGTTCAGATTCATGTAGGAAGACTAATAAGCGGGAAACTTCTAGGTTTCGACATAGTCGAGTTGGAAAGTCAAAAGCATCCCTTCGCAAGGGGGGGGGGCAAATGTTACTACCAAAAGTTCCTTTCAACTTAGTCGAAACTAGTAATAAGCAGAGGTTAAAGAAGAATAAGAAGAAAAGGTTACAGCTAGACCTTTCGAAGAAGTTGAAGGAATGCAACAGCCATAGTCCAAAAGCTTCAGAACCTTTCGAAGGGGTCGAAAGGATGCTATAGTCAAGGTCTAGAAGATTCTTACCTTTCAAAGAAGTCAAAGGAGTCGAAAGCACCCTTCCACCTTCAGTGATCACCTTTCAAAGCAGGTGATTCCATAAGCATGAAGACCTTTCGAATGAGTCAAAGCAACAACTTTCGAAGACAATGAAGGTCAACTCTTCAAATACGTGCCAAACCTTACGAAACCATAGGTTTCACCTTCAGTCAAACCACTCGAAAGCAAGTATTGATCTGAACAACCCATTCGAAAGCTAAACCAAGCCGTTCGAATCGGTCAAAACCATTATTGTCCAGGGAGGTTCCGCATCAAGTAACAGGAAAGAGTTTAGAAGCAACCAATAGCATCGAAACCACTAAACAAAGCCTTCGACAAAGTCGAAAGCTCTCACAAGGCAACAAGCGCAACCATTCCTATCGACAAAGGTAGAAGCATGCTAGATTTATTTTGCCAACCGCCTTTCGACCAAGTCGAAAGCACTAGAGTCAAAAGGTGCGGACCCGCATCTATAAATAAGACCCAATGGGTCAAGTTTGAGGGATCTGAATTGAGTCATTCTAACTTGTACTTTCTTAATTCTAAGAGCTGTATAACCCAAATTTCTAAATTTATTTGGTGATATTAAGTAATAAAGTTTCCTTTGAGCTAAGAAAGGTGTAACATCCCGCCTTTTCGGATAGTTTAAATCGATGATAAACTACACACGTCAGGCTCAAACCTTACAAAAGAGCAGACTGTTATTGGGGTGACCAAGAAAAGAGAAAGAAATAAAAAACAGAATCTCACAGTGGAATGACAAAATATAATAATAAAATAACTGTTCAGGAAGCTATTTACAAAAAATTTGATTATACTAGTACAATACAGAACCAGAGTTACCTATAACAGACATGAATAACAATGTAGTGGAACAGTATGAATGCGGTGGAATAATATAATAAATAATAATACAATCTTCGTCTTCATCCTCCAGAAATAAGGTCTTTAAATCCTGACATGCTCAGGCTGACCTGAGCGAATTAAAAAGAGAAAACGCTCGAGTTAGAAATAAAAGATCTTATGTAAGTTAAATCAACGGAACTAAATATGAGTGGAACGACGTCAGAGACATTTACGGTATTTGACATCTCCTATCCAGTGTCTAACGTGAGTGCAGTAACTTAAGAGATGCTCAGGATTAACACCTCCTAAGGATCCATTAAACTACCTACTATGTAGTAATATACGCTATTATAATAATGTCTATAGTAAAGTAAACTATAAAATAGCGTTTTACATTTCCCACATTGACACGTTTTATATATTCCCATAGTCTATACAGTACCGTAATCCCACCTATACTGGATGTCGTCAGAGGGCACTCAATAGGTATGGTACAAAAAAAACTCGTAGAAGGCGTGCAAGGGTAGGTGACACGGCACAACTAGGCAATGCCAAGGTAGATATACCAATTACGCATCCGGAATGTTCGTAATGCATAGCCACAACTACCGCCCAACTCGAAACACACTCACGAGTAACAATCAAAGGGTGGCCACCAAATAAATCAAAATTCAGAATATAGTATCGATGGAATGTGTCCAGTCGGAGGGGCTACCTCACTTGGCCCGGAATCGCTCCTGTTTTAGCCACCTTATGCTAACTCACGGGAGTTAGGTCTACGTAAATATACCTTTAGGATCGTCACCACCATCCAACTTCATTCTGGAATCTCTACAGCATACACGGTTGTCAAAGTGGTTTTCGGAATTGGCAAAGAGTACGACAACATCCGATCCCGATCTCTTTGACAACCAATCGCTTATTACACACCAAATGGTTCTTTTACGTTTCCAAAATCATTTCATAATTGATATCAAAATATAATATTCAATTCAAACCATATCACTTTCGAAATCATTACTTACTTTTCAAAATCATATTCGCCTTTGAAATCATATCACATTTGAAATCATAGCTCGATAGTTTTATTTCCTTTCAAAGTCAAATTCAAAGTTTACATCAAAATATCGTATTCTCAAAACTGGTTAAGCTCATACTTCAAAGTCATCATTTCAATTTATTATAACATTTAAATTCCAACTTTGGTTATAACCTCATTTAACCTTATTCTCTTTTAAACCAATAGAAATGAATATAAACTCTTCCAATTCACTTAGTTTGGAATTTAGAAAGAGTTTTAAAATAATTATAAACAGCTAAAATACTCCAAAATAATTTAATTATAGGTAAAGTACTTTTAAATTAATTTAAGATAGTTAAATAGATTAAATTTAGATTAAATATAATTAAAATAGATTTAATAGCTCAAAATAGATTAATTAGATTTAAATAAATTAAAAAGGTTCAATTAGTTTTAAAATAAATTAAAATGGTTTAAAATAGATCAGAGTAATTTATATAGTTAATATTAGTTAAATAGTTAAATAAATTTGAAATCTTAATAATTAGAAATTTTAAATAATATATCTTTAAAATAGTTTATATTAAAATATGAGTTTGAAATTAATATCAAATTAAACTATTCATTTCATTTCAACATATTTGGAACATTTCAAATTTCCAAATCGACAAACCAAATTTCAATAGACTATAGAATTTTATATCGTTTCAATCCATGTTCCAAATATCAATACGGATTACTCCAGTTCCAAAATATTTCAAAGTTATTTTCAAACAAATTAATAACTGAATTTCTATAAAATGTCATTTATACATAACAGTTTAACTTTAAACTTCCGATCTATTTCTTAAAGAAAATTCTTTTTAAAACCAATTCACATTTCAACGCAAAACTTGATTTTTCCAATAATACTTCAATTTATATAAATCAAATTTAATAACAAAATATCATTCAATTAAATTCAAAAATTAAGGATTTTAAAATCATTAAATTTAACCGATCCGGTGTCCGTATATAATTCTTTACCCTAGGGTCAAGTGATACGGATATTTATCATTTCAATCCGTAACTTAATATTTTACGGTTATATATCATTTCAAACCGCAATCCCGGAATAAATAAAATTTCATAACGAACTTGCAGTTTATAACGATGTAAAATAAAAAATCCATTCAACCAATATCAACAATCCACATCCATCACAATCGTCATCCAAAACAATCAATAAATATCAGTATAGAACTGATAATCGATAACAGGTGTAACGACCCAGAATTTTTAACAATTTAATTTGAGAATATTTAATTTATTTTAAATATTTAAATGATGATTTGACTTGAATTTCAAATTATCAGAATAAATTTAGCGATTAAATTTTAGAATTTAATCTATTAAAAGTTGAATAAAAAAAATTGAATCTTCAATTTTAAAGCTAAATAAAAATATTTCAAAGGCTTGTAAAATTCATATTGATAATATTGAAGATTATAGGAGCTTCAGAATTGAAATTGAAAGTGAATTGTTCAGTTTTGAAATTAAATCGTTTGAATCGATATTTAAAAATAGCCGTCCGAGGCACAGTCTCGGAATTCGACGAAACCAGTTCCATTAAGTCCGGAATATTGAATTATTGCCGGGTTTCAAATTTCGAATTTTTCTGAGTTAATATGTGAGCACACGACACATAAATGCGTCGAAATTTTCAACGATTTAAATTTAAATTTAAAATTTAAATTGAGTCAAACATCTGCACGTTCTCCCTAAACTCACGCCGAGTATCACGTAGAAAATCACGATGAAGATAGTGTAAAACCATGCCTCTTCACGATTTTAAATACCATCTTCCCTCTTCAGTTCAAAAATCATTCGAACGAAAATAAAATTATTAATGGTCGAAGCCGTTTCTCTCTCGTATCCTTCTTCCCCCTCTTCTATTCTTCTTCCCCCCTTAAAAGGCCGCGTTCCTCTCCTTCAATTTCAAATGCAGGAAGAGAAATAAAAAAAAAACCCAAATCACCGAAGCCCTAAATCGTAATCGCGAGCGCGACTCGCGTGGTAATGGCGTCATATGGAGGCGCGGCACAAGGCAGCGGTCGGCTAGGGCACGAACGGCGAGGGGTGGTTTGCGAATTCGAAGTGGAGGCAACAATGGCGGCTGCTACTCATGTGGCAGTGGGTCGCGAGTTCGATTAGGATGGAGGCGATGTCGCGTAGGTGGAGCAGGCGACGACAAAGTGAAGGCGACGATGAGGCGATGGCGGCTAGGGTTGTAATCGGTGAAGGTGGATGTCGAGCGGTGCGTGAGGCTCTAGTGAAGATCGATGTGAGGTATAAATTTTATTTAGTTTTTATAATTTAATTTAATTTAATTTAAATTCAAATATATAAACTGGGATTTTAAATTACAGTAAGCTATAAAAAAAATATAAAAATATATATAAACAGAAAATGCAGTTTTGTTTTTATTAAAATATATAGTTAAGTTTGAATTAAATAAATAAATACAATCTGTTTACAATAAAAGAAAATGTTGTTTAAATTAAATAGTTAGTTAATAAAATTTATATAAATAGAAATTAAATTTGTTCGATAAAGATTGAAATTAATAGAGAATAGTTTGAATTTTTTTTTAAAAAAATCAAAATACTTAAAAGAAATTGTTTGAAAGCCAAAAACAATTTTTTTTTTAAAAAAAAGAAAACTTAGTTTTAAGAATAAATTAAAATAAATGATTGGTTAAGTGGTTATAAAAAAATAAATAGTTAGAGTGGTTAATTTGTTTAACGAATTTATTTAATTATCTTGTTAATTTAAAACTAAATTATTAGTTAGGAATTGAATTTATAATCGATTAAGTTATTAAAAGAGAGTTTGGTTAATTAAATTTAATTTTTAGTTAAAATTAATTTATTAATAGAAGGAAAATTGTGGTTTATAATTAAATTGAGAAAATCATAAGCTAGATAAATTTCATTATTTAAAAGAAATTGTTTTAAGAATAAAAAGGAATTTGTTAGTTAAAATAAAATCTTGGTTAAATAAATTTGATTTAAAAAGGGAAATTAAATTGTAGTTAAATAAATTTGTTTAAAATAAATTTAGTTGAGGTTTAAATTGAACTAGACAGATTTGTTAGGAATTTGATTTATTGGATAAATAAATTTTTTTTTAAAGAAATTTAATATTTTGTTAAGTATATTTATCAAATGGAAATTTATTAAGTGAAAGATTTATTTAATGGAAATTTAGTTCAATTAGAAATTTCTAGTTAAATTTTTTTTTTTAAAAAAAAGGAAAATTTGTTAAAATAAATTTATTTAAGAAGAAACTGATTTAAATAAAACTATTGATTAATTAAACAATCAAGAACAAAATTTATTATTCGATCTGTTCGAATATTAATAAATTGTGTAAATATTTATACAAGGTATAAATCAAGAAAATCGAGTCAAGATGGGGAATGGATTGCTAATAAAAGCAAAGGTGAGAACTTCTCACTCTAAAGGATTTATTTAAATTTTAAATAGTTAGATTTAAAATTGTTAGTTGTGTTGATTGAATGCTTGAATGATGATTGTTATATATATATATATTGGATGTGAATAGACCCTATACGCCGTTAGTAAGCGGAGGTTATTTATTACACACATATACCGCGATATTCCATCTCGAAGTAGAATTGGTATTATATTATATATATAGCAATATATATATATTGGCATATGTATATATTGCAGTTGATTGATTTCCCGCATTGTATAGCGGATGAGACCCTATGCGCCGTTAGTAAGCGGATAGTATAAAATCCCATATACCGCGATATTCCACCTCGAAGTGGAATGGTATTGTGCTAATGTCTGTGGATGCAGGGAAACAGGTTGGAGGGATCCAACTGGATTCCTCACAAATATTTATTTGATTTCATATATTGTGATATTTGATTGTTTATCATGGATGATATATGATGTTTGAAAGTCGTGATTGACTATTGATGTGTTGCATCATCGGATCCAATTTTTGAAGTTTAAAAACAACGATTTTGATTTCTAAAGTGATTTTTGGAAATATACGTTTATAAAATATTTTTGAAATTGATTCATCTTAAATAAATAAACATTATAATTTTAATATTATAAAAATTATGATTTTTTGAGAAATACAGTTAAAAGTTGATTTTTGAAAATATGGGATTAGTGATTTTATAAAATAGTTTGAACTGGGATTTCTGAATTTATTATAAGAAGTTTAAAAATAGGATTTATAAAATTTTCATTTTATAAATCAGAATGATGAAACTATAAAAGAGTTTAAAGATGTTTAAAGTAATAATATAAATTGATTTATATTAAAAGATTTATAAATTGATATTTATAAATTTAGAATATCTTGAATTATAAAACGAGCTTTTATAAGTGATAGAATGATTTGTAAATGAATTTCATAAAGGAATGAAATCTATAAAATTTATGAAATTTGATTATTTTATAAATCAAAATGATGAAATTATAAGGAGTTGAAAGACGTTTTAAAATAGGAATATAAATTATTTTATATTAAAAAGATTTATAAATTGATATTTATAAATTAAAAATATTGGAATTATAAAACGAGCTTTTATAAGTATTAGAATGAATTGTAAATGAATTTCATAAAATGAAATGGAGTTATAGAATTATAACGCCGAAGTTATAAATGGAATTTTATAAGCAGTAGGTTTATAAAATTTGTAAAGAAATAGATTTGGATAAATAAATGAATCTTATAAGTTATAAGATTTATAATTATGAAGTTTAAAGGAACGATTTTGTAAACAAATAAATTATAAGTATTTAACTTATAATATGAAATTTTAGTATATCATTGAGATATGAAATTGAATAGATTTATAAAGGAAATTTATAAAAGGAAGTTGTTGTAAAATAAATAGAAATGGAATTTATAAACATTGTCTTATAAATTCGCAATGACTTATTTTGATAAGTAAAATTGTTGTAATTTGTTAATGGAGTTATATTCATGTTTTAGACAGTGAATAATCCTTTAAAATAAAATGAATAGAAGTAACGAAATTTATTAACAAGGAATATTCACGTTTTTGAATAGTGAATATTATGTTAAAGAAATGTTTTGAATGTGATGTTTTAAATAGAATTAAAACGATCTAAAGATGTTTTAAAATATATTAACTATCAAAACCATAGATTTCAACATTCATTGTTGAAATAAACGTTTTCGAGAAATAGAAGGAAATGGTAGATTATAACACTGTTGTTATAATAAATGATTTCCGAAAGGAAATGTTTTGTATAGTATTGGGATTTATATATCTATTTTAATTTCGAATCCCTATACTAGTGATTTTGGGACGTCGTAATGATGTTTTACGTAACATTCGTTTTGGCCTAAATAAATATGTTAAAGAGAATGATTTCCTTAAAGAATGAAATATATACTTAATTTCGATTAAAGTATATAGAATATTTTCCAAGTGTAGAAAATAAAAAGATTGTGAATTACTTATAAATAAATAAGTATGGGAATGTTTTTCCAATATTAAGTGAATATTTTGAATTTATCCTTTTGAAGATAAATTGAAAATGAATATTTGAAATTGAATGGAAATCGTATATTCATAAATATTTTGGAATGTAAATTCAATATGGAATTTATAAATGAAATTTGGAAAATGAGTTTAAAAATAAATATTGATTTATTTTTGAATAATGGAGAATACATATCTTCTAAAGATATTTTTTGTGGGAAATAAACAATTTGGAAAATTATTTGGAATCTGGTGATGTTGGCATATCTATTGATAGTTCAATAACCGACTATCAATATTTACCTTTAAATAGGTATTTGTTGTGATTTGCTTGAAATTGAATGCCACACTTATTTTTTTTTAAAAATAAGCACTCACTATTCGGGTTAACCGGGAAAGGACCTTGGGGTCGTATAACCCATTCCGAATACGTGATACGTCGTTATGAATTGCATTCGAAGATCGGTGTTGAAGACCGGATATTTTCGAAAACGTAAGGGTTTCTTGTTGATTGTCTCTGCACTGGCTGATCCCCGGTATTGAGATCTCCATACGTGATGGGAAATCCGAACGTGATTAGAGATTATTCGGATAGCAAGGACTTCTTTGTAAGTGCCTTCGGTTCTGTTCGAACCCGGAACAGACTTGTATGGATTGTGTGTCTGACATTACAAATTGAGATGTAAAGCCGATTTCTTTCAAATATATTTCTGTTGGTGGCGGAGAATTTATTCTCTTAGCTTAACACCCTTCTCTGAGACGTACGAGCTCAGAGGTTATATAGTTGAAGTTATCAGCGATATACTCCCAATTTGGTAATGTGACATACTGAGTGTTGCTGTGAAATGATCATTGTGTTGATTATTTGTGATAGGATCATTTGTTTGATCGTCTATCCTGGTGATCATTTCTATGATCATTTGTTGACCCAAAGCATGGCTTTTGTATAAAGTATGTTTTTGTGGACGTGACTTCGTCGAGCCTCACACCCCGGAATGGTCAAAACAGGAAAGAAGCAGCAAGGTTATGAGGGGTAGCGCCCTTTAGGATATGTGCATTTCCTTCTGGAAAAGGGTAGTATCATGGTATGGAGCCCAGATACTTACTCATGTTGAAAACACTTTATGATTGTGTGAATTGATTACGAGATCTCGGATAAAGGTCCCAAAGGACCGGGGGATGGCATATTCGGTCAGTTGTTACTCAGTTAGGGGTAACCCGGCCTTGTGTTGGTAGAGATCCGGTTTGGTTCTCGGGGATGTCCATCCAGAGGCATTCTCATGTGGCAATGGGAAGTTCCTTGGCCTGATCATTCGTTGGAAATCCAAAGAAACAATACGAGACTTGTACGGTTTTAGTTGTAGAACCTGCTTCCTCAGGAAGTAGCTATAGTAGGCATAATATAATGGTACCTATGCTGGCTAAGATTTATATTCTACTTTCGAAATATCTTCTACACTATGCACTAATAATAATATCAAAATTGATTTGATTTTTGTGACGCCCCACCTCTATACCCACGCTAGCCAAGAACATTACTGTGAATGCTGTCAACTAGCACGGAGAATAAGGCTGTTGAGGAGCGACCATCTGTATAATTGCTTTGTGCGAGTACCGATATACCGGATAAAAATATAACTTTTCATCTCAAGAGGAAATCCGACATACCGACACGAACTCAAAGCTACTACACAGTGGCTATAATATCTTCGTAAACAAATATAGAAATAAACATAACATAAATCAGTCACAGACAATTCATATCACAAAGGCGGAAATAGATATGAATATTACACATGAAAGTGTACATCAGAGTAGTGGTCTAAAAAGATCCACATATCACAAAAGAAATAGTTACATGAACAACACAAAAGAATAAGTATACATTATGGAGTCTATATCTCAAATGTATACAACAAAAACTACTAATCTAAGTAGTTAGCCAAAAGTCAGAGGGATCAATCCCAAGAGAGAAGTCAAGCAGAAGCACCTATAACATCTCAGTCTGACCCGAGTATTATTTAATAAGAAAATAATAAACGGATCAGTCTAGCTATAAATATCAGATGAAGTGATATATAATAAGAGATATGACATAAACATATAATAATCACAATGCCAAGCTGTGATAATTAAGTAAGTGAAAATTAACAAGAGATAAATCAATTTCACAATAATCTACTCAAGATAAAAAGGAATGTCATACTCCTAATTTCATTCACCAAGCCATAATATATGACACATATATCAGTGCCCATCGTAAAAGTTGGTGAAATATAAATTCCATAAATCAGCACACGAGATCCAGAAATCACAAGGAAAGGATCAACGACGTCGTACAGCGGGACATCCGATGAACCAAATCACAATCAAAGGGAACAACGACGTCGTACAGCGGGACGTCCGATGAACCAAATCACAAAGACATAGCACGATGCTAGTCTAAAACCTAAAATGATCGTCATGATCAAAGAGAAGTGTCGATTACACTAAGCTAGTAAATATATGAGCTTAGCTTCATGTCCCATAACCACTAGCTTAACTTAAATATTTACGAACAAATTGTAGATCTCCACTAGAAAATTGTCACAAGAGATTCAATCGAACAAGTCCAAGAATTAACCGACGAAGTAAACGCAAGCGTTTCATACCACTCGTTTTACTAAGTCGTTTAATTAGATTTCTCATACGAGTGAGGTAAAGGTTTGTATATACTAATAGATTGGAAAACGGTTTTATAAACGAATTTGGTATTAAAATAGTATTGAAATCGTTTGAGGAAAGAGTTTTGATATTTACTACTATTATAGAAAACCTTTATATTTTTAAAGTGACACAGCACAAGGGGGATTGTAGAAACAATCAATCACAAAGATCACATTCGAAGATGTGAATAAAAATTCAATGAAATCGATAAAGGATCCATCGAAGTGGATATATCTAAAATTCCCAAAGAAAACAAGTCATCCAAGATGATAATAAATGATGACAATAAATAGGATCATCACGAATCGATTTAAATTGGAAATTCAATCCAAAAAGGCAAATTGGACTAAAACAGCAGGTTCAGTCGACTGAACAGAGTTTTCAGTCGACTAACCCTGTGCCTGGAAATTTTCCAGGTTCAGGAAACTTTCTGTTTCCAGTTTCAGTCGACTGTGCAGAGTTTTTCAGTCGACTGAATCATGCCTGGAAACTCTCGGGTTTCAGGTTCAGTCGACTGAACAGAGTTTTCAGTCGACTGAATCATGTCTGGGCTGTTTTTCAGCCTATTCAAATGAAGAGCAAATTCTTCCAAAATGCAACCGGACGAACATTGGCTCTAAGGGTTTATGCCAATCGGCAACCCGGCCCTATATGCTCCTCGGTGCATCACCAAAAACATGATCAAACATCCATAAAAGGATTTCACACAAATTTGACTTAAAAACCCAAAAATTGGAGTATTCACAAAATCAATCCAAAACAAGAGCAAATGCACATGAAGAAGTGTTAGGAATTCATACCCAACAACCAAAGATAATTATAGTCATAGATGTGAGATAAAAATCTCACCTTTGAACTAAGTTTATGAAGATGAAGCTTGAAAGCAATGGCAAGAACAAGCACTCTTCAATCTCAACACAAGAAGCTTGAATCTAAGCTTAAAAGAGAAACATTCCCTAAATTAGATTTAGAAAATTTCTGAAATTGAATGGAGAAAGAGTTGGAGAAGGTGAAGGAGATGCTTACCAAGGGGTTCTCTTTGATTTTGGAGCAAGAACTTGGATTTGCAAAGGAAGCTAGGGCTTGGAGTTTTAATTTCCTCTTCCACCCTCCATTAACATAAAAGCTTGAGTATTAGGAAAATAGAAGAGAAGTGAATGAAGAGGAGAGGGTTGGAACTGAGTTAGTAAGTGGTTAATTGGCTCAGCCCAAACCAAAACCCTAAGCAAAAAGTAGCAAAATTCAACTTTCTCCAAACATATCGAAGCTTATACTCAAAAAGGTCGCAAACGTCATTTTGAACTCAATGGAGGTGGTCTCGAGTCCTAATTCGACCGTATGCAAAAAGTAGGTTTTCGGACTAATCCGACGAACGATAAAATATTTAAATAAAATATTAAAATATAAAATCGATAAATATGCGGGTTGTTACAGACTCCCCTCCTTAAAGAAATTGCGTCCTCGCAATAAGTAAGAAGGAAATATAAGAAGTAACAACCATAGAAGCATATTAACACAAAAGAAAATTTGAAATAAGAAGTTCACCATAAAGTGCACAAAAGAGTTAGCAAGAAATCTGGTGAAACTTCAATTTCCACAATAACACCGGGCTCAAGAATGAAAACCGGAATCCCTAAGGCATTCCCGTAGATAAAAGACGTGGGGAACGTCAAGAATAGCAGAAAATTGAGCCGGTGCAACGGCGTAGTACAAAAACGGTACGCCCGAAAAACTAGAAACTCAAACAATTTGGGACATCAGCGTAGTACAAAAACGGTACGCCCAATGAATCGAATAGCAAAGACATCAATGTAGTACAACGGTACATCCGATGAATCAAAAGCAAAGACATCGATGTAGTACAAACGATACATCCGATGAATCAAACAGCAAAGACATCGATGTAGTACAACGGTACATCTGATGAATCAAAAGAAAAGACATCGATGTAGTACAAACGGTACATCCGATGAATCAAAAGCAAAGACATCGATGTAGTACAAACGGTACATCCGATGAATCAAACGAAAGACATCGATGTAGTATAAACGGTACATCCGATGAATCAAATGAAAAGACATCGATGTAGTACAAACGGTACATCCGATGAATCAAAAGCAAAGACATCGATGTAGTACAAACGGTACATCCGATGAATCAAAAGCAAAGACATCGATGTAGTACAAACGGTACATCCGATGAATCAAAAGCAAAGACATCGATGTAGTACAAACGGTACATCCGATGAATCAAAAGCAAAGACATCGATGTAGTACAAACGGTACATCCGATGAATCAAATAGCAAAGACATCGATGTAGTACAAACGGTACATCCGATGAATCAAATAGCAAAGACATCGATGTAGTACAACGGTACATCCGATGAATCAAAAGAAAAGACATCGATGTAGTACAAACGGTACATCCGATGAATCAAAAGCAAAGACATCGATGTAGTACAAACGGTACATCCGATGAATCAAAAGCAAAGACATCGATGTAGTACAAACGGTACATCCGATGAATCAAAAGCAAAGACATCGATGTAGTACAAACGGTACATCCGATGAATCAAAAGCAAAGACATCGATGTAGTACAAACGGTACATCCGATGAATCAAATAGCAAAGACATCGATGTAGTACAAACGGTACATCCGATGAATCAAATAGCAAAGACATCGATGTAGTACAACGGTACATCCGATGAATCAAAAGAAAAGACATCGATGTAGTACAAACGGTACATCCGATGAATCAAAAGCAAAGACATCGATGTAGTACAAACGGTACATCCGATGAATCAAAAGCAAAGACATCGATGTAGTACAAACGGTACATCCGATGAATCAAAAGCAAAGACATCGATGTAGTACAAACGGTACATCCGATGAATCAAAAGCAAAGACATCGATGTAGTACAAACGGTACATCCGATGAATCAAAAGCAAAGACATCGATGTAGTACAAACGGTACATCCGATGAATCAAAGGCAAAGACATCGATGTAGTACAAACGGTACATCCGATGAATCAAAACGAAAGACATCGATGTAGTACAAACGGTACATCCGATGAATCAAATGAAAAGACATCGATGTAGTACAAACGGTACATCCGATGAATCAAAAGCAAAGACATCGATGTAGTACAAACGGTACATCCGATGAATCAAAAGCAAAGACATCGATGTAGTACAAACGGTACATCCGATGAATCAAAAGCAAAGACATCGATGTAGTACAAACGGTACATCCGATGAATCAAAAGCAAAGACATCGATGTAGTACAAACGGTACATCTGATGAATCAAAGGCAAAGACATCGATGTAGTACAAACGGTACATCCGATGAATCAAATAGCAAAGACATCAATGTAGTACAACGATACATCCGATGAATCAAAAGCAAAGACACCGATGTAGTACAAACGGTACATCCGATGAATCAAAAGCAAAGACACCGATGTAGTACAAACGGTACATCCGATGAATCAAACACAATAAAAGGACATCGGACGCTAGTCCTTAAAAGGAATGAGAAAACGTCCGATGAACTTGATAGAAAAATAATTCCATTCAGACAACATCAAAGAATCAACCACTTGTTGCCTACGACAAAGCGCATTGGCAACACGATTTCCCTTCTCGGGAATAAAAGAATATCAAGATCATAAGATGCTAGGAACTCGAGTCAACATGAAGTTCCTTATGAGAAAATAATTATTCCAAAGATTTATGATCGAGGTAGAGAACAAATTTCTCATCCAAAAATGATGATGCCAAATTCCAAAAGTAAAAACAATAGCCGCGAACACTAGATCATGAGTGGCATATCTAGTCTCGATAAACTATAATGATTTAGAAGCACAAGTGATAGAACGTTCTCCTTTGCAAGAGAATGGCATTCCAAACCAATACGACTAGTATCGGTACAAATAGCAAAGTCTTGGTTCCCCTTCAGGAATCACAAGAATAAGAGTATTAAAAGGAAGGGTTCTTTTTAAATAATTCTCTTCCCCGAAAAGTTAAAACTTTCAAAATTACATTTTTACTTTTATGTAATAATCTTTCTACAAAAATTTAAATTTTTACAAGTCAATATATCGTGTCTGATTGTCACATCAAAGCGTTTAGGAAATTCCTATCGATAACGTTGATCAAGCGCATCGACCAAAATTCTTAAAGCACTCAACGGGCAATACAATCACAAAATCACCTTTTATAGGATAAATAAATCTCTTAAAAAGTTTTAAGAATATTCTTTGCTCGTTTCAAGAGCAAAAAATCAAATTGCACTTATAATTAAATCTCATGAAAAAGATTTGCAAAATTTTAAATTTCTATTTCCATCCAAAATCCATAAATAAGAATGGTCTCATTGAAATTTTCATAGAATATTGGATTTATAAAATGGATGAAACAAGCTGGACAAATTGAATGACATAATAATTCATTCATAGGAATCATAACAAGTGCGGAATGCGATAAGTGAAATGCTAACTTCCGCAACTTGTAGCAAATGAAAACGGTGGTAAAGTCGAACTAAAAAGACCTTAGCACCACACAAAAGATTACTTAGGTCATAATCCTAAGACAAGTCAAATATACCGGAAAATTCTCAAACTATTTAGATGAGAGAAATAACACTTTCCTCACCATAAGGACTTTAAAGAATAAAATGATGCCATCAAGATGGAATCAAAATCACAAAGAAAAATAGAAATCTGCTTAACAGATTGAAAATGTCGAAGATGAATAATCCACTCGAAAAAATAGGATATGGGCTTCACAATGATTAAGCCAATCCTTACAGAAAGGTCAATTCCGAAGCCAAAGCAAAAATATCGGCTCGGAAAGAAAAGTCACATAAAACAATCTCGACATCTAAACAAAAGCAAATTGAGTGTTGCGGATCTACCATCCGGATTCGCAATTCTCAACGAAGTCAATAAGCCCAAAATATTCAAAGAAAAGAATTAACAATTCCTTTTGATATAAAATAGTGAGATGGAAACTATATCAAAAAGAACATGAACAAGATAATCACAAAGCAAATGTCATCAAGGATTGAATGAAAAATACCTTGACCAAGAGAAGAGTTGCTAGGGGCTTGCACAATATTTAGTTTTCTCATGTCCATATTCAAAAGTTTGGGACATGCAGATAAAAGATGACCCGGTTTCTTGCAATAGCGACAAGAATGGGGTTTTGGACACATATTCGCATAGTGTTCCTTAGAATTACAATTGTAGCATCCTCCACGATCAGGGATTGGAGTCTTTGCTACAAAAGTAGTTTGCTTCACTCTCTTATTGGGATTAAGGCCTTGAACTTAATATGCCTCTTCTTGGAAGTCCCAATATCACAAACACTTCCTTTACCAACCTCTCCAGGAAGAAGAGTAACATCCACAAGCTGTTTGAAAGAAACTTCAAGTTTCAAAGGTAGAACCATTTCGGGGTTCTTACTCAAAGCATAGATAAACTCTTGATTGTTTACAAGATCCAAAAGTTGTTGAGCAGACATGAATACTCCATCCTGAGGAGTAGCGCTAGATTGACCGGCGCTGGAACGGCCTGGTCTAACCATTTCTCTTCTTTAAGAAAGAAAGAAAGAAGAGGAAAAAGTTATTCTCAAAATGAATATCAAGCAATCTTGATAGATAAAACAAGGAATCATAAAAGAAAGTAGGATAGAACGGTACAAAGACCCGAATAAAATCCTAAAGCACAACTCCTAAGAAAGACTTAGGACATGATCCTTGCTAAATTATTCTACATTGTTCCGAAGTTTGGCTCTGATACCAAGCTGTGACGCCCCACCTCTATACCCACGCTAGCCAAGAACATTACTGTGAATGCTGTCAACTAGCACGGAGAATAAGGCTGTTGAGGAGCGACCATCTGTATAATTGCTTTGTGCGAGTACCGATATACCGGATAAAAATATAACTTTTCATCTCAAGAGGAAATCCGACATACCGACACGAACTCAAAGCTGCTACACAGTGGCTATAATATCTTCGTAAACAAATATAGAAATAAACATAACATAAATCGGTCACAGACAATTCATATCACAAAGGCGGAAATAGATATGAATATTACACATGAAAGTGTACATCAGAGTAGTGGTCTAAAAAGATCCACATATCATAAAAGAAATAGTTACATGAACAACACAAAAGAATAAGTATACATTATGGAGTCTATATCTCAAATGTATACAACAAAAACTACTAATCTAAGTAGTTAGCCAAAAGTCAGAGGGATCAATCCCAAGAGAGAAGTCAAGCAGAAGCACCTATAACATCTCGGTCTGACCCGAGTATTATTTAATAAGAAAATAATAAACGGATCAGTCTAGCTATAAATATCAGATGAAGTGATATATAATAAGAGATATGACATAAACATATAATAATCACAATGCCAAGCTGTGATAATTAAGTAAGTGAAAATTAACAAGAGATAAATCAATTTCACAATAATCTACTCAAGATAAAAAGGAATGTCATACTCCTAATTTCATTCACCAAGACACAATATATGACACATATATCAGTGCCCATCGTAAAAGTTGGTGAAACATAAATTCCATAAATCAGCACACGAGATCCAGAAATCACAAGGAAAGGATCAACGACGTCGTACAGCGGGACATCCGATGAACCAAATCACAATCAAAGGGAACAACGACGTCGTACAGCGGGACGTCCGATGAACCAAATCACAAAGACATAGCACGATGCTAGTCTAAAACCTAAAATGATCGTCATGATCAAAGAGAAGTGTCGATTACACTAAGCTAGTAAATATATGAGCTTAGCTTCATGTCCCATAACCACTAGCTTAACTTAAATATTTACGAACAAATTGTAGATCTCCACTAGAAAATTGTCACAAGAGATTCAATCGAACAAGTCCAAGAATTAACCGACGAAGTAAACGCAAGCGTTTCATACCACTCGTTTTACTAAGTCGTTTAATTAGATTTCTCATACGAGTGAGGTAAAGGTTTGTATATACTAATAGATTGGAAAACGGTTTTATAAACGAATTTGGTATTAAAATAGTATTGAAATCGTTTGAGGAAAGAGTTTTGATATTTACTACTATTATAGAAAACCTTTATATTTTTAAAGTGACAAAGCACAAGGGGGATTGTAGAAACAATCAATCACAAAGATCACATTCGAAGATGTGAATAAAAATCCAATGAAATCGATAAAGGATCCATCGAAGTGGATATATCTAAAATTCCCAAAGAAAATAAGTCATCCAAGATGATAATAAATGATGACAATAAATAGGATCATCACGAATCGATTTAAATTGGAAATTCAATCCAAAAAGGCAAATTGGACTAAAACAGCAGGTTCAGTCGACTGAACAGAGTTTTCAGTCGACTGACCCTGTGCCTGGAAATTTTCCAGGTTCAGGAAACTTTCTGTTTCCAGTTTCAGTCGACTGTGCAGAGTTTTTCAGTCGACTGAATCATGCCTGGAAACTCTCGGGTTTCAGGTTCAGTCGACTGAACAGAGTTTTCAGTCGACTGAATCATGCCTGGGCTGTTTTTCAGCCTATTCAAATGAAGAGCAAATTCTTCCAAAATGCAACCGGACGAACATTGGCTCTAAGGGTTTATACCAATCGGCAACCCGGCCCTATATGCTCCTCGGTGCATCACCAAAAACATGATCAAACATCCATAAAAGGATTTCACACAAATTTAACTTAAAAACCCAAAAATTGGAGTATTCACAAAATCAATCCAAAACAAGAGCAAATGCACATGAAGAAGTGTTAGGAATTCATACCCAACAACCAAAGATAATTATAGTCATAGATGTGAGATAAAAATCTCACCTTTGAACTAAGTTTATGAAGATGAAGCTTGAAAGCAATGGCAAGAACAAGCACTCTTCAATCTCAACACAAGAAGCTTGAATCTAAGCTTAAAAGAGAAACATTCCCTAAATTAGGTTTAGAAAATTTCTGAAATTGAATGGAGAAAGAGTTGGAGAAGGTGAAGGAGATGCTTACCAAGGGGTTCTCTTTGATTTTGGAGCAAGAACTTGGATTTGCAAAGGAAGCTAGGGCTTGGAGTTTTAATTTCCTCTTCCACCCTCCATTAACATAAAAGCTTGAGTATTAGGAAAATAGAAGAGAAGTGAATGAAGAGGAGAGGGTTGGAACTGAGTTAGTAAGTGGTTAATTGGCTCAGCCCAAACCAAAACCCTAAGCAAAAAGTAGCAAAATTCAACTTTCTCCAAACATATCGAAGCTTATACTCAAAAAGGTCGCAAACGTCATTTTGAACTCAATGGAGGTGGTCTCGAGTCCTAATTCGACCGTATGCAAAAAGTAGGTTTTCGGACTAATCCGACGAACGATAAAATATTTAAATAAAATATTAAAATATAAAATCGATAAATATGCGGGTTGTTACAGTTTTAATGCGTATCAAGCATCTTTGACTATCATAAGGAGAAATCTCCTCCAAGTCTGCGTTTGCATTGTGTGTGTGGCGGGAGGTCTTATGGTAGTCTCATTCTTAAAAGCATTGCGAATTGAATTTAAAAATATTCCTCTATTTTTGATTTTAAAGAAAAATAAAAATAAAAATAAACTATTTTAGTTCTCGCACCAGTCACATGACTGACTCGGAGTTTATTGTTTTCCTTCCTAAACTCTGGGTGCCCACCAATTTTCACACGGGCAGTCAAGTGTTAGGTTTATCAGGATATTCTGGAATTCAGGAGTTGCTGGAAGCAAGATGGATGGCATTGGCGTATTACTAGTATATAGTACTTCCTTTTCCGATGTTTGTTTGTTGTTGTACACTCTGATGATATGATGTGATGTAATGTAATAACTGATATAGTTCTTTGTTTAAAGATTATTCATTTATCTATTATATGTTGTTCCGCTGCGAATTGTGAGATTCTGATGTTGTTCTGTTATTTCTGTTCCATTCTATTTTCTGTTTTCTATTCTCTATTTTCTATCTTCTCTCTCTCTTCTTTTTCTTTTCTTCTTTCTTAAACCCATAACATTTCGTGTTTCCGGCCTTCGATTTCTCGGCAGTCGATAAAGTGAGTATCGATGTTGAATTTTCGAAAGTCGAAAATTTTCGGGAAGTTACATTTGGTATCAGAGCATATGGTTAAGCGACAACCATGGTTCTGTTGGGTGTTACTCGTTAGAGATAGAGTCAGCAGTACTCTAGAATGAGTTTGAGTGTAATAATAGATATGAGCGCGTATTTGTTAGTGAATATAAAATTGTTTTGAATCGGGTATATAAGGTAATTTTGCCCAAAACTATTTTTGATAGAAAAGAAATGATTTTCTATGAATTATTATAGTATATGGTTGCATGATTGTTAGGAAGTGATAATATTGAATTATTATCATTAGTAATTAAATAAGAATAAAATGAATTGAATTCAAATGAAATTGAATGAATTGAAATTGAAATGTGAAATTGAATTCGAATGGAATTTAAATTGAGAATTGAATTCAAATAGAATTGAAATTGTGAATGAAATTGAATATGTAACTTCAATAGTGAAGTAAAAATGTGTTAGAAACATATATTGGAAATTTTGTAAGGAATTGGCAAAATGGTTTGAATGTTGGAATTGGATATTTTGGATGCTGCTACTAGCAGGTTATACAGGTGTATAAAGGAATTGGGATTTTGATTTCAAAGATAAAATAGAATTGCTCGACAAAAAGGTACGTATTTCAATTTCAGTATGAAATTTGATGACTTTCTTCTCTAGCCACTTGGCTTTCTCTTTTCTTTTTGATTCTGAGGGGCCGTGGTGCCATTTTGTAGTCGTACCGAGCTGGCCGCGCAAAGGAGACGCTGGCGAAATTTTTCGAAAATTTAGGGTGTTAGAAAAAATTTTGAGAAATTTTGAAAGTTTGAAATTTGAATTTGAATTTAAATTTGAATTGTTAGGAAAACAAGGTTGTTTGGAACCTATAATTGAAGTTGGAAATCTAGTGAAATGATAGTGAATTTCTAGTAAAAGATTTAGGTTAGAAAGTTGATAAAACTATTTGAATTGTGAAAAATAATAGACGGATTAAGGGCATTCTTCTTAACTTGTAATTTCGGGACGAAATTCTTTTAAGGGGGGAAGATTGTAACGACCCAGAATTTTTAACAATTTAATTTGAGAATATTTAATTTATTTTAAATATTTAAATGATGATTTGACTTGAATTTCAAATTATCAGAATAAATTTAGCGATTAAATTTTAGAATTTAATCTATTAAAAGTTGAATAAAAAAATTGAATCTTCAATTTTAAAGCTGAATAAAAATATTTCAAAGGCTTGTAAAATTCATATTGATAATATTGAAGATTATAGGAGCTTCAGAATTGAAATTGAAAGTGAATTGTTCAGTTTTGAAATTAAATCGTTTGAATCGATATTTAAAAATAGCCGTCCGAGGCACAGTCTCGGAATTCGACGAAACCAGTTCCATTAAGTCCGGAATATTGAATTATTGCCGGGTTTCAAATTTCGTATTTTTCTGAGTTAATATGTGAGCACACGACACATAAATGCGTCGAAATTTTCAACGATTTAAATTTAAATTTAAAATTTAAATTGAGTCAAACATCTGCACGTTCTCCCTAAACTCACGCCGAGTATCACGTAGAAAATCACGATGAAGATCGTGTAAAACCATGCCTCTTCACGATTTTAAATACCATCTTCCCTCTTCAGTTCAAAAATCATTCGAACGAAAATAAAATTATTAATGGTCGAAGCCGTTTCTCTCTCGTATCCTTCTTCCCCCTCTTCTATTCTTCTTCCCCCCTTAAAAGGCCGTGTTCCTCTCCTTCAATTTCAAACGCAGGAAGAGAAATAAAAAAAAAACCCCAAATCACCGAAGCCCTAAATCGTAATCGCGAGCGCGACTCGCGTGGTAATGGCGTCGTATGGAGGCGCGGCACGAGGCAGCGGTCGGCTAGGGCACGAACGGCGAGGGGTGGTTTGCGAATTCGAAGTGGAGGCAACAATGGCGGCGGCTACTCACGTGGCAGTGGGTCGCGAGTTCGATTAGGATGGAGGCGATGTCGCGTAGGTGGAGCAGGCGACGACAAAGTGAAGGCGACGATGAGGCGAGGGCGGCTAGGGTTGTAATCGGTGAAGGTGGATGTCGAGCGGTGCGTGAGGCTCCAGTGAAGATCGATGTGAGGTATAAATTTTATTTAGTTTTCATAATTTAATTTAATTTAATTTAAATTCAAATATATAAACTGGGATTTTAAATTACAGTAAGCTATAAAAAAAAATATAAAAATATATATAAACAGAAAATGCAGTTTTGTTTTTATTAAAATATATAGTTAAGTTTGAATTAAATAAATAAATACAATCTGTTTACAATAAAAGAAAATGTTGTTTAAATTAAATAGTTAGTTAATAAAATTTATATAAATAGAAATTAAATTTGTTCGATAAAGATTGAAATTAATAGAGAATAGTTTGAATTTTTTTTTTAAAAATCAAAATACTTAAAAGAAATTGTTTGAAAGCCAAAAACAATTTTTTTTAAAAAAAAAGAAAACTTAGTTTTAAGAATAAATTAAAATAAATGATTGGTTAAGTGGTTATAAAAAAATAAATAGTTAGAGTGGTTAATTTGTTTAACGAATTTATTTAATTATCTTGTTAATTTAAAACTAAATTATTAGTTAGGAATTGAATTTATAATCGATTAAGTTATTAAAAGAGAGTTTGGTTAATTAAATTTAATTTTTAGTTAAAATTAATTTTTTAATAGAAGGAAAATTGTGGTTTATAATTAAATTGAGGAAATCATTAGCTAGATAAATTTCATTATTTAAAAGAAATTGTTTTAAGAATAAAAAAGGAATTTGTTAGTTAAAATAAAATCTTGGTTAAATAAATTTGATTTAAAAAGGGAAATTAAATTGTAGTTAAATAAATTTGTTTAAAATAAATTTAGTTGAGGTTTAAATTGAACTAGACAGATTTGTTAGGAATTTGATTTATTGGATAAATAAATTTTTTTTTAAAGAAATTTAATATTTTGTTAAGTATATTTATCAAATGGAAATTTATTAAGTGAAAGATTTATTTAATGGAAATTTAGTTCAATTAGAAATTTCTAGTTAAATTTTTTTTTTAAAAAAAAGGAAAATTTGTTAAAATAAATTTATTTAAGAAGAAACTGATTTAAATAAAACTATTGATTAATTAAACAATCAAGAACAAAATTTATTATTCGATCTGTTCGAATATTAATAAATTGTGTAAATATTTATACAAGGTATAAATCAAGAAAATCGAGTCAAGATGGGGAATGGATTGCTAATAAAAGCAAAGGTGAGAACTTCTCACTCTAAAGGATTTATTTAAATTTTAAATAGTTAGATTTAAAATTGTTAGTTGTGTTGATTGAATGCTTGAATGATGATTGTTATATATATATATATTGGATGTGAATAGACCCTATACGCCGTTAGTAAGCGGAGGTTATTTATTACACACATATACCGCGATATTCCATCTCGAAGTAGAATTGTTATTATATTATATATATATAGCAATATATATATTGGCATATGTATATATTGCAGTTGATTGATTTCCCGCATTGTATAGCGGATGAGACCCTATGCGCCGTTAGTAAGCGGATAGTATAAAATCCCATATACCGCGATATTCCACCTCGAAGTGGAATGGTATTGTGCTAATGTCTGTGGATGCAGGGAAACAGGTTGGAGGGATCCAACTGGATTCCTCACAAATATTTATTTGATTTCATATATTGTGATATTTGATTGTTTATCATGGATGATATATGATGTTTGAAAGTCGTGATTGACTATTGATGTGTTGCATCATCGGATCCAATTTTTGAAGTTTAAAAACAACGATTTTGATTTCTAAAGTGATTTTTGGAAATATACGTTTATAAAATATTTTTGAAATTGATTCATCTTAAATAAATAAACATTATAATTTTAATATTATAAAAATTGTGATTTTTTGAGAAATACAGTTAAAAGTTGATTTTTGAAAATATGGGATTAGTGATTTTATAAAATAGTTTGAACTGGGATTTCTGAATTTATTATAAGAAGTTTAAAAATAGGATTTATAAAATTTTCATTTTATAAATCAGAATGATGAAACTATAAAAGAGTTTAAAGATGTTTAAAGTAATAATATAAATTGATTTATATTAAAAGATTTATAAATTGATATTTATAAATTTAGAATATCTTGAATTATAAAACGAGCTTTTATAAGTGATAGAATGATTTGTAAATGAATTTCATAAAGGAATGAAATCTATAAAATTTATGAAATTTGATTATTTTATAAATCAAAATGATGAAATTATAAGGAGTTCAAAGACGTTTTAAAATAGGAATATAAATTATTTTATATTAAAAAGATTTATAAATTGATATTTATAAATTAAAAATATTGGAATTATAAAACGAGCTTTTATAAGTATTAGAATGAATTGTAAATGAATTTCATAAAATGAAATGGAGTTATAGAATTATAACGCCGAAGTTATAAATGGAATTTTATAAGCAGTAGGTTTATAAAATTTGTAAAGAAATAGATTTGGATAAATAAATGAATCTTATAAGTTATAAGATTTATAATTATGAAGTTTAAAGGAACGATTTTGTAAACAAATAAATTATAAGTATTTAACTTATAATATGAAGTTTTAGTATATCATTGAGATATGAAATTGAATAGATTTATAAAGGAAATTTATAAAAGGAAGTTGTTGTAAAATAAATAGAAATGGAATTTATAAACA
This sequence comes from Allium cepa, assembly GCA_030765085.1. Classification (NCBI taxonomy): domain Eukaryota; kingdom Viridiplantae; phylum Streptophyta; class Magnoliopsida; order Asparagales; family Amaryllidaceae; genus Allium; species Allium cepa. The sequence goes on from CM060943.1 coordinate 876,876,373, forward strand.
TTGTCTTATAAATTCGCAACGACTTATTTTGATAAGTAAAATTGTTGTAATTTGTTAATGGAGTTATATTCATGTTTTAGACAGTGAATAATCCTTTAAAATAAAATGAATAGAAGTAACGAAATTTATTAACAAGGAATATTCACGTTTTTGAATAGTGAATATTATGTTAAAGAAATGTTTTGAATGTGATGTTTTAAATAGAATTAAAACGATCTAAAGATGTTTTAAAATATATTAACTATTGAAACCATAGCTTTCAACATTCATTGTTGAAATAAACGTTTTCGAGAAATAGAAGGAAATGGTAGATTATAACACTGTTGTTATAATAAATGATTTCCGAAAGGAAATGTTTTGTATAGTATTGGGATTTATATATCTATTTTAATTTCGAATCCCTATACTAGTGATTTTGGGACGTCGTAACGATGTTTTACGTAACATTCGTTTTGGCCCAAATAAATATGTTAAAGAGAATGATTTCCTTAAAGAATGAAATATATACTTAATTTCGATTAAAGTATATAGAATATTTTCCAAGTGTAGAAAATAAAAAGATTGTGAATTACTTATAAATAAATAAGTATGGGAATGTTTTTCCAATATTAAGTGAATATTTTGAATTTATCCTTTTGAAGATAAATTGAAAATGAATATTTGAAATTGAATGGAAATCGTATATTCATAAATATTTTGGAATGTAAATTCAATATGGAATTTATAAATGAAATTTGGAAAATGAGTTTAAAAATAAATATTGATTTATTTTTGAAGAATGGAGAATATATATCTTGTAAAGATATTTTTTTGGGAAATAAACAATTTGGAAAATTATTTGGAATCTGGTGATGTTGGCATATCTATTGATAGTTCAATAACCGACTATCAATATTTACCTTTAAATAGGTATTTGTTGTGATTTGCTTGAAATTGAATGCCACACTTATTTTTTTTTAAAAATAAGCACTCACTATTCGGGTTAACCGGGAAAGGACCTTGGGGTCGTATAACCCATTCCGAATACGTGATACGTCGTTATGAATTGCATTCGAAGATCGGTGTTGAAGACCGGATATTTTCGAAAACGTAAGGGTTTCTTGTTGATTGTCTCTGCACTGGCTGATCCCCGGTATTGAGATCTCCATACGTGATGGGAAATCCGAACGTGATTAGAGATTATTCGGATAGCAAGGACTTCTTTGTAAGTGCCTTCGGTTCTGTTCGAACCCGGAACAGACTTGTATGGATTGTGTGTCTGACATTACAAATTGAGATGTAAAGCCGATTTCTTTCAAATATATTTCTGTTGGTGGCGGAGAATTTATTCTCTTAGCTTAACACCCTTCTCTGAGACGTACGAGCTCATAGGTTATATAGTTGAAGTTATTAGCGATATACTCCCAATTTGGTAATGTGACATACTGAGTGTTGCTGTGAAATGATCATTGTGTTGATTATTTGTGATAGGATCATTTGTTTGATCGTCTATCCTGGTGATCATTTCTATGATCATTTGTTGACCCAAAGCATGGCTTTTGTATAAAGTATGTTTTTGTGGACGTGACTTCGTCGAGCCTCACACCCCGGAATGGTCAAAACAGGAAAGAAGCAGCAAGGTTATGAGGGGTAGCGCCCTTTAGGATATGTGCATTTCCTTCTGGAAAAGGGTAGTATCATGGTATGGAGCCCAGATACTTACTCATGTTGAAAACACTTTATGATTGTGTGAATTGATTACGAGATCTCGGATAAAGGTCCCAAAGGACCGGGGGATGGCATATTCGGTCAGTTGTTACTCAGTTAGGGGTAACCCGGCCTTGTGTTGGTAGAGATCCGGTTTGGTTCTCGGGGATGTCCATCCAGAGGCATTCTCATGTGGCAATGGGAAGTTCCTTGGCCTGATCATTCATTGGAAATCCAAAGAAACAATACGAGACTTGTACGGTTTTAGTTGTAGAACCTGCTTCCTCAGGAAGTAGCTATAGTAGGCATAATATAATGGTACCTATGCTGGCTAAGATTTATATTCTACTTTCGAAATATCTTCTACACTATGCACTAATAATAATATCAAAATTGATTTGATTTTAATGCGTATCAAGCATCTTTGACTATCATAAGGAGAAATCTCCTCCAAGTCTGCGTTTGCATTGTGTGTGTGGCGGGAGGTCTTATGGTAGTCTCATTCTTAAAAGCATTGCGAATTGAATTTAAAAATATTCCTCTATTTTTGATTTTAAAGAAAAATAAAAATAAAAATAAACTGTTTTAGTTCTCGCACCAGTCACATGACTGACTCGGAGTTTATTGTTTTCCTTCCTAAACTCTGGGTGCCCACCAATTTTCACAGGGCAGTCAAGAGTTAGGTTTATCAGGATATTCTGGAATTCAGGAGTTGCTGGAAGCAAGATGGATGGCATTGGCGTATTACTAGTATATAGTACTTCCTTTTCCGCTGTTTGTTTGTTGTTGTACACTCTGATGATATGATGTGATGTAATGTAATAACTGATATAGTTCTTTGTTTAAAGATTATTCATTTATCTATTATATGTTGTTCCGCTGCGAATTGTGAGATTCTGATGTTGTTCTGTTATTTCTGTTCCGTTCTATTTTCTGTTTTCTATTCTCTATTTTCTATCTTCTCTCTCTTCTTTTTCTTTTCTTCTTTCTTAAACCCATAACATTTCGTGTTTCCGGCCTTCGATTTCTCGGCAGTCGATAAAGTGAGTATCGATGTTGAATTTTCGAAAGTCGAAAATTTTCGGGACGTTACAACAGGTATTTACTGGCAGTTTATATTCAATAATAAATTAAATAACGATTTAACTCAAATAAATTCAAATTAACTGAGATGATGATTAAAATATACCAAATAGTCATAAATAAATTCCAAATCACATCATAAATTAAATTTAATGAACATAAGAAATTTTAGAAGTTGTGAGTGCGTTAAAACACTCACCTTTGAATTTGAATTGAATTTAAAATCCAATTTAAACCTAAAATTCAAACAGTCTTTGAATTTGTCCAAACTAGCTTCAAAATGTCCGGCATTTCAATATGATCTCAATGGAAGAAACTGTGCATAAATCCGACCTCGTATGTAAATGTTATTAGAGTTATAAGTTCAACGATTATAAAATATGAAATAACTAAAAGAAAAAGAACAACCCGGTAATACTCTGCCACGTTATCTTCCTCACGTCAGAAACCTAGTCCACGCGATCTATCCCATTCAAAACCTAGTCTCGATTGACCATCGCTCCCAAAACCACCACACGCCACCTTGGCCCATCGTCGTTCGTCACTCCACTCAACCCCACGGCCTCCCTGGCCCACCGCGACCCGTGGTCCCCCCATCAACAACGGTCATAGCATGAAAACACCATAGCCGGTGCCCCTACTTCTTACACTAATCGAATTTTCCATGAAGATCAAGCCGTCTACTCCACGATGAACCACACTGATCGACTATTCTCGATCCTCTCTACATAACCCTCAAATGATTTGACGATCGGCCACAGTTCGTCACGGCGTGATGAACGGGCGAAATTTGATCTTCAATTTCTGGATAAATAGTGATTCAAATCGAAAAACGAATTACAGATCTGAGATGCGCTCATCGAGAGCTTCAATTCGATATATATTGAGGATTTTAAATTTTCGAATTGAATTTGAAATTGAATTGGGTTTTGGATTTGGTTTGTCTGCCATTGGAATGAAAAGTTGAGAAAAAAATGTATGTACAGACAAATGAATATGAGGAATGACTAGGGTTTATAACGAATTATTTATAGGCAAAGCTGAAACAGAAAGAATGGACCAGATTGATTGAACGATAAACGACCTGAAAAGCCCGTTTTGCCTCCGGAACGAAAATGGGCGATCCCATATATCAAAATCGGTGTTTTCAAATATTTTAAACTCAATGGAACAGGTTTCAAGTCCTTATTCCATCGTATGAATCAGTTATGTTAAATTCGGCTTATTTCAAATTGATTTCAAATTAATTGACTTCTAGGCGTTTCGAGTCCGTATGTTCAAACGACAGGTCCGACCGCTACGAAACGTTATATCTTACAATAATTCACCGTTACGGATCTGATGAAACTAGTTTCATCGAAATTCAAGTCAGTGGCCAAAATGGCTATATTTCGGCTGATTGAATAAATTAATATTATATTAATTAAATCACTTTCAATTCAAATTCTATAATTAACAAATTTTATCATTTTTTATTTCTTAAACAATTACAATACCTTAAACAATTTAGATATCAATTCAAAGTTAATAAATTTACCAATTACCATATTTAATTTCAATTTCAGTAAATCCATTAATTATCAATTGAAATTCCAATAAATCCATTTATTTGATTTTAAATCTTGTTATTCAATCAATTGTCATCGCATGGGTACCATCAACATTGGTTTATATCTTGGTATGTTAATATTCTCAATTTTTGTCTTAGTTTCGAGTAACATGATATTAAATTTCATTCTAATCACAATTAGTTCCCAATTTAATTTAATGGACTACATAAATAGGTCACTTATAAGAATTGTCATTGTTCACTTTAAATTTCATTTATAAGTTTATTACTTACAACAAATGTTACCACTAGTTTCATAACACAAATCTCGTTCAATTACAATTAATCAATGTATTATTTCCTTGGATAATTCAATATTTACTTTTATTTTCTTATATTAAATTTATAACCAAGCATAGCATTTAAATTACAATGAATTGGAATTTCATACACATTGTTAAAAATCAACTTACATTAACATACACTTTATTTTAGTGTTCATTTCATTATTAAATTACGGATTTTTATTTCTTCAATATTAAATTACCAAAATCTCATTAAATTACAAAAATATCATTAAATTACAAAAATCTCATTAAATTAATAAATTTAATTATCGAAAATTTACGGGTCGTTGCACTCTCCCTCGCTCAAAACTTTTCGTCCCCGAAAAGGAAAAGAAGGGAAAAGAAGAAATTAAATAGTCAATATATCTTATTCAAAATACTAACTTTATAAACAAATAAATTTACAACATCAAATAATTTGGATAAAATATATACATTTATAAACAATTAAATCTTTTATTTTCAAGTTAATAAAAGTTTGGAAAATATTTCACAAAATTTACTGTCCAAAATTTATGAAAAATTTCGGCAGAGTCTCCTTTGTACGGAGAGGCTCGGGAGAACATAATATCAAATATAACAATATATATCACAATATCTCAAAATAATATATCCCAACAACGGAAAAATATATATAATACCGCTAGAAAACCGTAATCCAAGAACGTACCAATTTGTCGTGCAAACAACGCTTAATTATGAAACCAAAAGCAGTAGCAATTGCTTCCATAACCTGTATTTCACTTATATAATCCAAAAAGAATTAATAATCATATATAATGAAGTATTTAAAGTTCTTTCAACCACTAACAAACAAATCAATATAGAACAACAATCCCTCGCAACCATCATACAATCATTATATGAAATCAATACAAATCAATTATCCATCCATATCAGCCTAAACAAATAGTTTGTTCGGGTCAAGACACTTTTAATCACATAGAATGAAAAATAACTACTAACTATACCATTAACTCAACAGTCTTAGATAAAACTCAATAGATTATTCATACATTCAAACAATTAGAAGTATCATTTCACAAATAATCTATAAACCAAACAAACAACAGATTCTAACATTATTTAAGTTTATTCTTAATAATTTGTTTTCACAAGATTTGTTGTTTATCATTTTTTTCTCATTCATTCAGTGATTACTTTCTTTAATTTTACATGTATTTCTTACAAAATTTTATTCCCATTTATTCATTTAGCACTTATTTTCATTTACCTTCATTCATTACTTACAAAATCTCATTTTCGTTTATTCAAATAATGTCAATTTCTTTACATTACTTTATATTCATTTCTCACATAAGTTATTCCATTCAATTGTTTGTACTAATCACTGAATTTATTATTCAAGTATTTCATACGTTTTATTACAAATTTAATTTTCATTAATTAATTTATACACTTGATTTCAATTAGACCTTAGTACTCAATAGTGCATAAATTCGTTCTTAAGTTTCTTACCTTTGATTTACATTCATTTCCTTTATTTATCAATGGCTTCAAGCATTTACTTATCATATCAATTCATTTATTTGAGTTTCTAATTACTACTTATAATAATTTATTTCTATCACATTTATTATAGTACATTTCAACTATAACTTAAGTTTATAATAACTGTAACATCAAATTCTTATTTATAAAAGCAATTCATTGAGCCATTCATTTCTTTAAGTTTTACTTGTATAAATTCCATTGCATTTTCTTATTACACATTACAACTTTTAATATTGGGTAGGTTTTATATATATATATATATATATATATATATATATATATATATATATATATATATATATATATGCTTTAAGAATGCAATTAAAAATTACACAAGTTTATCTCATTTCCTTTTAGTAAATAAATGTTCAATAATCATATCTTTCATATCTTCAAATTCTTTTGATTCACAAGTTACAAGTTTCAATTCTTGTATATTTCATTTATAACTTATCATTTAATTTCCTTATTTTCATTTAAGATTTCAATTATTAAATAGTTAAAATTCCATTTCATTAATTAAAATCTCTAATTTATAGAAATTTGAGAACTAAATGTCGGGTTCTATTTCAGATCATTTAAAATAACATATATATCATATCTTTTGTATCAAATCATATTTGAAAATAAAAATCAAGATTTATTTATCAAATAATGGTGTAGTTACTGCTACAACAGTCTTCCCACGTTGAAACTCGAAAATGAATGTCGACGATGCGTGCACTCATCATCGAAATTATTTCCCAGTGGCAGAAAAGGGAGAACAGAACTTATTTCATTCCAAAATTTCTGTAAAATAATTCTTTCAAATCATTTTGAAATATTTATTCTAGAAAATACTTCTAATAATAATATTATTATATTCCAAAATCATTCGAAATAAATTTTCAAAACCCCTGAACTTAAGCTCTAAATTTCAAATTTTCATTTATTTTATTTTCAAATCTTATTTCCCAACCATTATTCATAAATTTCACTACCTAACAAACAAATATATATTACAACCAAATATATCCTTTATAAATCATTATTTTATATATAAAAATATACAATAGGCAAAATTATTTCATTTACCTATATTTCAAAACAAATATTGTGTCGGTCTGTCCTATTAAGTGTTTAGAAATCCCTAACGATGTCATTGCGTCCTATGCACCAACTAGAATTTATAAATACCAAACGGAACATATTAACACAATATAAAAACCTTTTTATAACACTAACAAATACGCTCTCTCATATATATATACACATTCATTGACTCATCATAGGGTGTTACTACCCTATTAATAAAGAGTCAAACCCCGCAAATCTAAGTTTTTCACTAAACCAAAGCTCTGATACCAACTGTAACATCTCGCCTTTTTAGACAGTTTAAACCGATGATAAACTGCACACGTCAGACTCAAACCATACAAAAAAGCAGACTGTTATTGGGGTGAATAAGAAAAGAGAAAAAAATTAAACAAAACAAAATCTCACAACGGAATGACAAAATATAATAATCAAATAACAGTTCATGAAACTATTTACAGAACATTTGATTATACTAGTACAATACAGAATCAGAGTTACCTATAACAGAGATGAATAACAATGCAGCGGAACAATATGAATGTAGTGGAATAATATAATAAATAATAGCAATAAAATCTTCGTCTTCATCCTCCAGAAATAAGGTCTTCAAATCCTGAAATGCTTAGGCTGACACGAGCGAATTAAAAAGAGAAAACACTCGAGTCAGAAATCAAAGATCTTATGTAAGTTAAATCAACGGAAATAAATATGAGTGGAACGGCGTCAGAGACATTTACGGGATTTGACATCTCCTATCCAGTGTCTAATGTGAGTGCGGCAACTTAAGAGATGCTCAGAATTAACACCTCCTAAGGATCCATTAAACTATCTGCTATGTAGTAATATAAGCTATTATAATAATGTCTATAGTAAAGTAAACTATAAAATAGCGTTAAGGCTTTACATTTCCCACATTGACCATTTTTATATATTCCCATAGTCTATACAGTACCGTAATCCCACCTGTACTGGATGTCATCAGAGGGCACTCCATAGGTATGGTACAAAACAAATTCATAGAAGGCGCGCTAGGGTAGGTAACACGGCACAACTAGGCAATGCCAGTGTAGATATATCAATTACGCATCCAGACTGTTGCTAATGCATAGCCGCAACTACCGCCCAACTCGAAACACACTCTCGAGTAAAAATTGAAGGGTGGCCACCAAATAAATCAAAATTCAGAATATAGTATCGATGGAGTGTGTCCAGTCGGAGGGGCTACCTCACTTGGCCCGGAATCGCTCCTGTTTTAGCCACCTTATGCTAACTAACGGGAGTTAGGTCCACGTAAATATACCTTTAGGATCGCCGCAGCTATCCTACTTCATTCTGGAATCTCCACGGCGTACACAGTTATCAAAGTGGTTTTCGATATTGCGGAGAGTATGACAACATCCGATCCCGGTCTCTTTGACAACCAATCGCTTATTACACACCGAATGGTTCTTTTACGTTCCAAAATAATTTCATAATTGATATCAAAATATCATATTCAATTCAAACCATATCACCTTCGAAATCATTACTTACTTTTCAAAATCATATTCGCCTTTGAAATCATATCACATTTGAAATCATAGCTCGATAGTTTTATTTCCTTTCAAAGTCAAATTCACAGTTTACATCAAAATATCGTATTCTCAAAACAGGTTAAGCTCTTACTTCAAAGTCATCGTTTCAATTTATTATAACATTTAAATTCCAACTTTGGTTATAACCTCATTTAACCTTATTCTCTTTTAAACCAATAGAAATGAATATAAACTCTTCCAATTCACTTTGTATGGAAATTTAGAAATAGTTTTAAAATAATTATAAATAGATAAAATACTCCAAAATAGTTTAATTATAGGTAAAGTACTTTTAAATTGGTTTAAGATAGTTAAATAGATTTAATTTAGATTAAATATAATCAGAAAGATTAAATAGCTTAAAATAGATTAAGTAGATTTAAAATAAATTAAAAAGGTTCAATTAGTTTTAAAATAAATTAAATTGGTTTAAAATATATCAAAGTAATTTATATAGTTAATATTAGTTAAATAGTTAAATAAATTTGAAAATCTTAATAATTAGAAATTTTGAATAATATATCTTTAAAATAGTTTATATTAAAATATGAGCTTGAAATTAATATTAAATTAAACTATTCATTTCATTTCAACATATTTGGACCATTTCAAATTTCCAAATCGACAAACCAAATTTCAATAAACAATCGAATTTCATATGTTTCAATCCATGTTCAAAATATCAATACAGATTACTCCAATTCTAAAATATTTATAAGTTATTTTCAAACAAATTTAATATCTCAATTTCTATAAAATTTCATTTATACATAACAGTTTAACTTTAAACTTCTGATTTACTTTCTTAAAGAAAATTCCTTTTTAAAACCGATTCACATTTCAACGCAAAACTTGATTTTTCCAATAATACTTCAATTTATATAAATCAAATTTTATAACAAAATATCATTCGATTAAATTCGAAAATTAAGGATTTTAAAATCATTAAATTTAACCAATCCGGTGTCCGTATATAATTCTTTACTCTAGGGTCAAGTGATACGGGTATTTATTATTTCAATCCGTAATATAATATTTTACGATTATTTATCATTTCAAACCGCAATCCCGGAATAAAAAAAAATCCATAACGAACTTGCAGTTTATAACAATGTAAAATAAAACATCCATTCAACCAATATCAACAATCCACATCCATCACAATCATCATCCAAAACCATCAATAAATATCAATATAGAACTGATAATCGATAACAGGTATTTACTGGCAGTTTATATTCAATAATAAATTAAATAATGATTTAATTCAAATAAATTCAAATTAATTGAGATGATGATTAAAATATACCAAATAGTCATAAATAAATTCCTAATCACATCATAAATTGAATTTAACGAACATAAGAAATTTTAGAAGTTGTGAGTGGGTTAAAACACTCACCTTTGAATTCAAATTGAATTTAAAATCCAATTTAAACCCAAAATTCAAAAATTCTTCGAATTTGTCCAAACTAGCATCAAAATGTTTAGAATTTCAATACGATCCCAATGGAAGAAACCACGCATAAATCAAACCTCATATGCAAAAGTTATTAAAGTTATAAGTTCAATCGATTATAAGATATGAAATAACTAAAATAAAATGACAAGTCCGATCACTACAAAACTTGAAATCAAAACTTGAAACCAAAATATGAAATCAAAACTTGAAAACGACATGTTCGGTCACTAAAGTTATAAGTTATTAAAGTTTCGAGTCCGTACGATCAAACGACAAGTCCGATCACATAAATCTTGAAATCCTATAATAATTCACCGTTATATATCCGATGAAACTGGTTTCGTCGAAATCCGAGTCAGTGGCCAAAATGGTTATATTTCAGTTAATTAAATAAATTAATATTATATTAATTAAATAACTTTCAATTCAAATTCTATAATTAACAAATTTTATCATTTTTGATTTCTTAAACATTTACAATACCTTAAACAATTTAGATATCAATTCAAAGTTAATAGATTTACCAATTACCGTATTTAAATTCAATTTCAGAAAATTCATTAATTATAAATTGAAATTCCAGTAAATCCATCTATTTGATTTTAAATCATGTTATTCAATCAATTGTCGTCTCATGGGTACCATCAACATTGGTTTATGTCTTGGTATGTTAATATTCTCAATTTTTGTCTTAATTTCGAGTGGCATAATATTTAATTTCATTCTAATCACAATTAATTCCCTATTTGATTTAATGGACTACATAAATAGGTCACTTATAAGAATTGCCACTATTCACTTTTAATTTCATTTATAAGTTTATTACTTACAACAAATGTTACCATTAGTTTCATAACACAAATCTCGTTCAATTACAATTAATCAATGTATTATTTCCTTGGTTAATTCAATATGTACTTTTATTATCTTATATTAAATTTATAACCCAGCATAGCATTTAAATTACAATGAATTGGAATTTCATACACAATGTTAAAAATCAACTTACATTAACATTGATACACTTTATTTTAGTGTTCATTTCATTATTAAATTACAGATTTTTATTTCTTCAATATTAAATTACCAAAATCTCATTAAATTAACAAATTTAATTATCGAAAAAATTTAATTATCGAAAATTTACGGGTCATTACAAAAGGGAAGTCTTCTGTATTTCTAATTACTTTACTGTTTCTCAAGCTTTTACCAGGACTAGCTTCGTGTTACAGGTATCGACTTTATTGTAGGGTCTCTTCCGACTAGGTCGAAACCCTTGTATTCTCAAGTAATACCAACTGAGATTTCAGATTACTTTTCCTAAGATTTCTCCTTTCGACAAGGTCGAAACCTCATACTAATTCACTTTAGCCTTAGATTCCCATACCTAACCAAGACACTTGAGGATACTACTTTTGACATGGTCGAAACCTCAATTGCAGATTCTTGATCCAAGTCTTAACACCTAATCAACTTCACTTTCGACAGGGTTGAAGCCTCAGTCTCAGATTCTTGAATAAAACCCTAACCATACAAAAGCTAAAGCCTTCGACTGGGTCGAAACCTACTAGGACAAACCTTATATAGGGTATCACAACCGAATTGAAAGGAAAGCTTTCGAAGGAAAATCCATCCTATTTGAGTAAGGTTGAAAGGTTATTAAGTAAAGGAATTAGCCGTTTCGACTAGATCGAAAGGTTAAACCGAACAAGTTTAAACCATAGTAGTTTGTTCAAAAGGGTAACCAAGGAGAAAACAGACATCTCATTTTCCTCAACCTAACCAAAGAAATTCAAAAAGGAATAAACGTTCTTCCCTAACTCAACCTTGGGGTGTTGATAAGATTTCTTGTTAACAATTTTCATGATGATCGAATGTACTATGTGGTTGTGTGAGCTTGAGCATGTTACGATTTTAACTGAGAATTTAAATATAACATTTATATTATTATAAATAACCCATGCCATTACCGCTCTCTCTCTCACTCTCATCATTCTCTTTTATCTGTAAATGAGAACTGCACGGCCACTATTCTTTATTAAATTGTTTTAAGGGCTATAGGGCACACAAATCATCAATGCCAGATCCATTGAGCTCAGGAAGGAAGGGGCTTCACTTCCATAGCCTCGTTGGTGGGTGCGATGCTATTCTGAAGGAGATAATTTTTCTAGGATTTAGGTTTGGTTATGGTGGAGTAGTTTGATGCGGATTTGGTAGTAAAAGGGGGTAGCATCGAGTTGCTCTAGAAATGCAGAGCGGTTTGAGGCATATTGGAGGTGGTGCGATAGCCTATGGCGAAAAGTGATTTCAAGAAATAGTAATAAGAGGGTTTCAGGTCACGATCGACATAGGGAAGTTGGAGGTGGAATCAAGGGTGTGGTCGGGTTTTGCACTCGAAGAGAAGGGCGTTGGCGGTGATCGGAGGTGCTCCGGTGGTACACGGGCAGCAGGGAGGGTAGCTGTCGTGCATGGCTTGGTGTGCACATTTTGCGCATGCACAATGGAATAGACCTGCGAAAGAAAAGGGTGTAATTAATTGAAGTGATTAGTGATTGATTAGTAATTTAATTATTTTAATTAATCCAAAATCTTATAAAATTGATGTCTTTTACCTACAAAATCCAAACGAGACGCCATCTTTGCCATTGCACTCATAGTGAAATATTCTACATCTCATTTGGCTTTGGCTTGGGTGAATTTACTCATTATCAAATTGTGTATGTTGTGTATATATGTTTGTTGTGCAAAATATAAATGTAAAAAATAAATAATAATGAAAGTTATAACTTTTGGAACCCTCCTTGCTTTAGGAACTAAGTTGCCACATTATATGTAGTATAATCTCTCTTATAACCATATGAAATATGCAATGTGGCTAAGACTTGATGTTTACATGTTTAATATTGTTATATGTGAAGTGGAAGTGTATTGTAAATGTTTTAAGCAAAATAGTCGCTATAAACGCACTTTAAAATATTTGGTACTTAACTTATGTTAATTAGTTAAAATGTGAATATAATGTGAAAATATATATTCAGTTATTCTCTAAACAAGTTTTTGTGTGTTTGACATAAAGTAATTGGTTTTAAAATTTATGGAAATTGTGAAACGAAGTTGTGAAATTTAAAAGTCGTTATGGATGCACTTTGAAAATGCCTTATGTTCGACGTTTTTTTTAAAGCCAGCTTTGAGAGACATTCTTGGGGCATCTTTGTATTTTTAGTAAGTACTTTAAGTGTACTTATTAGTAAAAAATTAAAGTTTAAATATATTTTTAATAATTATTTATGAAATTATAAAATAAAGGGTTTTTAATTATAAGACATGCTTTTATGGTTTCTAAATAAACTACAATATAAGTATTTTTATGTATATATATTTTTTAGAAAATTAGTTAAATATTTTAAAAAATAAATAGAACCTTATGTAATATAATTGTATTTAACTTGTTTTTGTTATTAGATATTTTATCTTACAAATAAATTAGTATACACACACCATAGACAATATATATAATTTTAGAAAGGTTTTTAGTAAAATATAAGTTTGTAAAACGTAAGTTATGTACTATATAAAGGAATAAAGGCAATTTTGGATTATAGCACCTGTGTTATAATAAATGGTTTTGCAAAGTTATTAATAAGTATATTACCTTGTTTAATAAATGTAGACATATTTAGATCTTTAAAAGAATGTTTTTAAAGAAAATAAAAAGTATGAATTGGTTTTGGGTTTGTTAAGACAATGTGTTAATAACATTCATCTTCAACCCTTTTTGATTTTATTTATGAATGTAAATAGATTTTTGAAAAGAATGTTTTAAAGATTTATGAAAGTAATTGGAACTTTTAAAATAGATATTTTAAAAGAAATAACAAGTATGGAATCTTTTGGAAAATGATAGAAAATGGAAGGTTTATAGTAAGAGATCTTGTTAATGATTTGTGAATATACTTATACTGTTAAGATAATTATGTGAATACTTTGTTGAACTGTTGAAAAGAGTATAAATGAATACTGAAATAGTAGAATACAAGTATGTATCTTTTATAAAGAGAAATTAAAAATATATACAAGTACATAAAGGAAGTTTTAATTAATAGCAGAATACTGATTAAATGAAAGAAGTTTTATCAGATAAAAAGATTTTTACTAATAAAAAGAGGTTTAATCAATAAAATATTAATCGAATAAAAATGGGATTAGAAGTCATCTATGTGACTTAATTGTGCTTTATGTGAACTAATCGTGGTTTGTGTGTTTACTTGTCTATGGAAAGTATTTAGTCATGTACTTTGCACTAAAACTGACGAAGTAGGCTTGTTCAATTTGTGAGAGTTAAGAATAATGTTTGATTATGGTGTAGAAGTAATAGTGCTCTAACCTACTAGCTTCACTCTTGACCGAGGGATAGTGTAATTTGAAAGGATCTAACATGTGATAAGTATACGAGACATGGTTTCCATTTATGATCGTTTATCTTATACTTTATAGTTGATTAGTTGACAATCAAAATTGACCAAAACTAACTTATGAAATATATAGAAGAAAGACGAAGGTTATATGGTACAATTATCTTCAAAGATACCATACTATATGTATAAACTCGTATTGCTCTTCTAGGACAATGATAAGGAGATCCATCCGGACAGGAGAGAGGATCTCTACCCTAATGTATTGTCTATTTATTTTTGAAAGAACCAGGTTAAGTTAATTGAAAATCTATGATTTTCCCTTGCTTTTTCCTTGGTAGATGGTCCTTCCCTTGGTCTCTCCAAAGTATAAACCTGTGCTTTAAGCTCTAGGTAGCTCACCTTCAGATGTCCCATCTTATCACACTTGAAGCACTTCATTCTCCCAAGATTCTTAAGCATGGGATCTCTGAAGCATAATGCCCCTCTACCCATATTTGTAGTAGACCACTTATGCAATAGCAACCCCTTCGCTTTTCTTCTTTGGAACTAACTTTTTACCCTTCTCATACATAGTAAACTTCTTCTTTGGCTTTACTTTAGGCCTTTTCTCCACTCTTATTTGCTCCAAGTACATCCTATCATACCTTCTTTCCATGTCAATGACAAACTCAAAAGGAGATGCTAAGTGAGCATTACCTTATGATCAAGACCTTGCTTCAATCCCCTAACAAACTTCTTATTCTTTTTCATTGGAGTATTAATGGTCTCTATATCATACTTAATCAAAGATTTAAACTTCTGGATGTACTCCTCCAATGTAAGGTCATCCTGCTTCAGATCAATGAACTCACTTGATAGCGCACTCTGTTGTGACTCTGATATGAACAGAGCCTCAAACCTTTCCTTAAACTGGTTCTTAGTAATCTCTCCCTTTAAGGTTTTAGCAAATACTACCACCCACCAATCTAACATGTCTTCTTGCAATTTCCTTGATGGCTGCCTTCTCTTCTACGCATCTTTCAATCCTAAGTCACTAAATATGTGCTCAAATATTATTCGCCAGTTTTGCACTTCAACCGCATGCTCCTTCCCTATGAATGCCTTTCCTCCAAAGCTCATAGTCTTTGTTCATCTTTGGAAAGTCCTCGCTCACTATCGTTGGACTTGGTTGAACAACCTTTGGTGCAGCTTCCCTCACCATCTGAGCTATGAACTGCCTAAGATATTCTCATCCATGCCTCCATGTGTTGCTGGCCACATGACTTCCACCTCCACTACTCTTAGGATTTCTCCCTTATTCCCTTCATTAGTCTGCTTTCTTTCAGCCTCTTTTCTTAAACTTATCCCTTCTACTATAATTTGACCGCTTCTCAGATCCGTCTTGCTTTTTTTCGTTAAGCCAATCTTCAATAAAAATGAAAAGAAAGTGAGTGAAACAACAATAGAAGATTAGATATATCTTCCTACATATCCATACATCAATAAACAAGTACGATATACATACGTACATACATACATACACACACAGATATATATATATATATATATATATATAGTAGCGCATCCCCACCCGAAGTTATTCTAAGTACTACTTCTATTTTACTTAAGTGTCCCCTAACCTATGTGTTTGGAAAAAAATAGCACAAACACCTAAATGATTTGGTGGAGAATAAAAAGTGAAGAAAAGTAAATTAAAATGGGAAAGAAAAAAAATAGGGCATTCTATAATGCTTCGCTAATCTTGGCCTACGTCAACTCAGTGATTTTACTGATAGTTTATAGTACTTCTTACACTTCTATCCTTATAGATCGTCATAAATCCATGGATGTTTACAAAAGATTAGAAATAGAAACAAAGAGAGCCAAAAGGATCATTAAAAATGAGCCCTACACTCCTATTTATAGCTGTAGGAAGCCTAAAATCTTACCCCGACGATCTCCATATAGTTTTCCACATCCAAAGTAGTTATTATGAGAAATTTGGTGGACAACTCATCGATCTAATCGAATCAGTACTGACGCAGCGGATTTAACACTTTGACGTGCTAATAATGTTTCGATACAAATTGATGCAACTTTCTCCCTCACGAAATGATTTCGTGTCAAGTAAACCAAGATAAATGCCCAAATCCTTTGATCTCTCGAGATACCGGATTCTAGCTATCTTCAACACGTTGATCGTGTATGATTCCGCGTTAGAAGATCTACGATTCTTCGACGTTGATCTAACACACGAGATTCCGTGAATCGGCTTCGAGTTCGTTGATTCGAGCGCACTCGAATATCCGAAGATGGAAGAAGAAGGAGATCACACTCAACTTCAACAAAAGTGGCAAAAAGCACATAAACAAATTTTATTCAAAAATCAACTTCTTTACGATGACATCACATCCTTATTTATAGGGAATATAACATAGCACAAACGACTTACATCACACGACACAAATACAACACGCCTTAACAAACAAACGTTACAACATTACATGACTCACGACTCAGCACAAATGACTTAACAACAGGCGACTTAAAATACAAACGACATAAGAAATACAATATAACAACAATGCGGCCTGTGGCTCAACATATGTGACCTTACCTTACTGCGACATAATCAACAGCATCACATGCGACTTAAGCAAGTACGACTTAACTCAAAGCTTCAGAAATATCTTCACGCGACATAAAAACTTGAGCGACCTAACTACTTAGGCGACATAAGAACCCAGCATCACATGCGACTTAACAACATAAGGTCTTGCGACTTAACAACATAAGGTCTTGCGACTTAAGGAGATAACCCATCACGCGGCATAACTTCATGTGACTTAGGAGATAGCATAAGGTGAGCGACTTAACTTCAGGAGCGTCATAAGTAATGGAGCGACATAATTGGAACGACTTAACATATACAAGTTACAACAGTATATGTCTTTTGACTTACGACCTAATTACAAACGACTTAACAACATAACAATCGTACAAGTCACAACACATACAACATATGAGTTACACGTCCCACGACTTACGACTTACAACATCTGCGCGACTTATGGCTTAACTCAACATGGCACAGCTTATGGACCTTGAGCGACATAACACTGGAGCGACCTAAGAAATCTCAGTTTCAGGAACGACTTATGGATTGTGCGACTTATAGATCCGCGGCTCATAGGCAGGCGGCATAAGTGAGTTGTGTGAACCAAGACTTAACTCGTTAAGTCGTATCTCGGTAGGTCGAAGTTCAGTAGGTCGTAGCGACCTAAGGAAAGGCGGCTTAAGTAGTTGAGTCGCTGGCGACTTCATATAACTCGCGAACAACCTATGACTGAAAGCATGGTGCGCTGCTTCATCCTCCCCTGGTTGAAAAGAATTCGACCCCGAATTCACACTTTCCTCTTCTTCGACACGCTTATTCTCATGATATGGAATCAAGTGTTTGACGTTGAAAACGTCTGCAGTATGGATATGATCCGGCAATCTCAACTGATAAGCATTCTCATTAATCTTCTTTACAACTTCCAAAGGACCAATCTTTCTCGCAGCTAGTTTGTTGTACGTACCCATAGGAAATCAATCCTTAGTCAATACTGCATACACAAAATCTCCTTCCTTTAATTCAACATTTCGTCGCCTAATATCCACGGATTTCTTATATTTCTCATTCGCCTTAAGCAATCGTTCCTTCACAACTTTGTGGCACTCTTGCAATTCATTCACAAAATCGCTAGCTCGTTTGATCACTCCTTTCTGCTGTGGAACTTCAGATAAATCCAATGGTCCCTTCGGAATTGTTGAATAAACAACCTGAAATGGACTGAACCCAGTGCTTTAACTGCATGGTTGTGTGCAAACTCAGCTTGGCACAGCTTAGAATCCCAACTCTTCAAATTATCATTCACGAGGCATCTCAATAGATTACCCAGGGATCTATTCACAACTTCTGTTTGTCCATCCGTCTGTAGATGATAAGCACTACAAAATTTCATTTTCCATAGACTCATCCAAAAATGACTCAGAAAACGAGTGTCTCTATCTGATACGATAGATTCAGGCAACCCATGAAGATGATAGATCTCTTTGAAGTATAACTGTGCAACATTAACTGCATCTGCCGTCTTCTTGCATGCAATAAAATGTACCATTTTTGAAAATCGATCAACCACCACATAGATAGAATCATTGCCACACTGCGTTCTCGGCAAACCCAATACAAAGTCCATACTAACATCCACCCATGGCTTAGTAGGTATGGGCAACGGCATATATAAACCTGCATTTGTAGCGGTTCCCTTCAAAACTTGAGAAATATGGCACCTCTGAACAAATTTTTCAACCTCTTTTCTCATTGACGGCTAAAAATAAGACTTTGAAATCAACTGCATAGTACGGTCACGGCCCATGTGTCCTTCATGCAATTCTTTGATGATCTTCATTCGAACTGCAATCTGTAATACACAATTGATTTCCTTTAAATAGAAAACCATCAACCAACACATATCCATCCATGATTCCCTGCTTGACTTCGTCTAGGATCCTGGAAAAATATGAATCTGAAATAAGCAAATCTGGAAGTAAATCAAAACCCATCACCTCCACTCGCATAGTTGTTAGCAAACTACTCCTTCGACTCAATGCATCGGCAACGCGATTAGTTACTGCAGACTTATGCTTGACGACGAATGTAAATTGCTGCAAATAAGCTATCAACGATGCATGCCTAGCTGCAATTTTATCTTTGTAAATGTTTCAATGCTTCATGATCCGTATACAAGACAAATTCTTTATGGAATAAATAATGTCTCCAATGCTTCACAGCTTGCACAATTACATAAAACTCCACATCATAAGTATTGTATCTCATCTTTGCTCCAGAAAGTTTTTCACTGAAATAAGCAATTGGACGACCCTTCTGACTCAACACTCCTCCAATTCCAACTTTAGATTCATCTGTGTGTAACTCAAATAGTAATTGAAAATCCAGCAACACTAGAACTGGTGCTGAGGTTAAAAGTTCCTTGATTCACTCAAAGGCAAACCCTGCCTCTT
This sequence comes from Allium cepa, assembly GCA_030765085.1. Classification (NCBI taxonomy): domain Eukaryota; kingdom Viridiplantae; phylum Streptophyta; class Magnoliopsida; order Asparagales; family Amaryllidaceae; genus Allium; species Allium cepa. The sequence goes on from CM060943.1 coordinate 876,896,127, forward strand.
CCGTCCATGAAAACTTCTTTCCCTTCATACAATCAGTAACAGGGGCCATCACACTACTAAAGTGCGGTATAAATCTTCGATAAAATGAAGCTAACCCATGAAAACTTCTGACTTCTGTGATAGTTTTGGGTTGTGGCCAATTTCTGATTGCGGCAACTTTACTCTGGTCCACTTGTATCCCCTCCTCTAACACAATATAACCCAGAAATAAAACACTTGGCGTCATGAACACGCATTTCTTCGTCGCTGCATAGAATTGTTCTTGACGAAGAATAGTTAGCACCTTCCGCAAGTGTTGAATATGCTCCTCTGTGCTCGCACTATAGATTAAGATATCATCAAAGTAAACGACAACAAACTTCCCAATGTAAGGTCTGAAAATTTGATTCATCACCCTCATAAATGTACTGGGTGCATTCGATAGACCAAACGGCATGACCAGCCATTCATACAATCCTTCTCGAGTCTTGAATGTTGTCTTCCATTCATCACCTGGTCTAATACGAATCTGATGATGACCACACTTAAGATCAATCTTTGAAAAGATTACAGACCCACTATGTTGATCCAATAAATCATCAAGTCTTGGCATAGGAAATCTGCATCTGACAGTTATTTTGTTGAGTGCCCTGCTATCTGTACACATTCTCCATGAACCATCTTTCTTCGGCACTAACAAAGCTGGTACAACACAAGGACTGAGACTTTCTCGTACACGCCCTTGCTCAAGCAACTCCTCAACTTGTCACCTCAACTCTTCATGCTCTTTCGGACTCATACAATAATGTGGCCTATGCGGTAAAACAGCACCTGGCACTAGATCAATCTGATGTTGTATGTCCCTCAATGGCGGTAACTCCTTAGGTAATTCCGTAGGAAAGACATCTTCAAACTCATCCAACACCGGTCTAACCTCCTCAGGAATTTCAACATCTTCACTTGCTTCATACCCAATCAACATAAACATTTCAGCACTATCTTTCACCTCTTCAACAAATTCTTTCGAAGATAATAGGCTAGTTGTGTCCACCTTCTTCTTTGCTTTGCTTTCACTTTATTCACGCTTCTTAGTTACCAAAGTAATTTGAGTACCTTCAAACATGAAACTGTAGCTGTTAGTGCGACCATTATGTTGTACAGCTCGATCATATTGCCATGGTCTTCCCAAAAGTAAATGACAAACATCCATATCCACAACATCACACCAAATATCATCTTTGTACTTCTTCCCAATAGAAAATGTAACAAATGCTCGCCTTTCCACTGTAACTTCTCCACCTTTCTTCAGCCATACCAGTTTATAAGATCTAGGATGCTTTTCAGTCTTCAACCCTAACTTCGTGATGGCCTATTCAGAAATAATGTTATCACAGTTTCCAGCATCAATAACAAATCAACAAACCTTCCTCAAGATAGTACATATAGACTGAAAGATATTGCTTCTTAGCCAACTAGAATCATTCTCATGTTTTGGCACTAAACAAGACCTTCTTATCATCAAATTACACCCTTCATCTCCTGACACAACTTCTTCATCTTCATCAAACTTCGATGGTTGAGAATAGTCAACTTCAGCTTCCACATCCTCATACTCACATTCCTCTACAACTAAGGTTCTCTTTTTTGGCTTTGTACATTCATTGCTTTTATGGCCAAACTCCTGACAATTATAGCACTTGATACTGTTGTTGACCTTTGCTTTAGCGGCTTCATGGACAATTGGTTTACTGACTGCCTTGGAAACAACTGCTACTAGCACCATTATTCTGATTGTTGGAACTTGTAAACACACCACCTCCTCGTCTCCCTTGTTTCTCCCAAGCTAGAGCTTTCTAATGTGCTTCAGCAATAGACATTGGATTAAACATATTCACCATACCCTCCAATATATCTAGCTGTTAGCTGTTCCTCTGTTTCCATAATATCATTCCTTGCAATCAACTGATAAAATTCATCCGCATAATCATTCACTGTCCTCGTCCCTTGTCTCAAATTCTGTAAACATTGATACATAAGTGATTGATAATTGTATGGCAAGAAAGTTGCTTTCATCATCTTTCTCATCTTCTCCCAAGTGACAACTTTTGACTTTCCCATTCTCTCCCGAGTTACTTTGGTTTGCTGCCACCAAGCCATAGCTCTTCCCCTTAGCCTTGTAGCAACTAACTGAACTCTTCGATTCTCAGACACCTCCTTAAATTCCAAAATCTCTTCAACATTTGACAACCAATCAAGAAATTCTTCTGCTTGCATACCACCCTTGAATTCTGGAATTTCCATCCTCATACTTGATTCCCATTTACGATCATTCTCTGAATCAAGATATCGATTCCGCACTTGGTCTCGATCTGGGTAATGAATACTTCCTCTATCACCATATTCCTCAAAATCATATGTACTTCGATATCGATCCCGCCCATCTATGTCTCTATGGTCACGCATGGCCCTTCTATCATGTCTTTCAACATCACGATAAGGATCATCTTCAAACCCCCGATGATTTCTTCTCTCTTCATTTGTATACTCATGGTGTTCTCTTCTCATTGAAACTGATGATTCTCTTCTATCTTGATAAGATTGTGGTGACATTCTCCTTTCTCCCGAAATTGAAGGCGAAACTCTGTTTCCACTATGGTGCGAAATTGGTGAAGTTCTCCTTTGACTTTGATTCATGTCTCTCATCAACTTCTCTAACTTTCCAATACCTTCATCAAACTTTTCATTGATACGCTGCTCCATCTGCTCAGCTTCTTGTCTTCTATATACATCTTCAACATTTTGAAATCGATTAGCAGGTCTCGGAGGCATGATCTTCAAACAATCTCCTTTCCGATCTAAGTTGCTTTAACTCGGCTTCGACTTAACTTGGTTTAACTCGGCTTTGAATTAGCTCGGCTCTGCACTAGCCCGACTTTTACTTAGCTCGGCTTTGAAAGGAAGTGATTCGGCCTTGGATCTGATATGGCTCTGAGATCAAATAAGTGACGCGGCGGATTTAACACTTTGACGTGCTAATAATGTTTCGATACAATTTGATGCAACTTTCTTCCTCACGAAATGATTTCGTGTCAAGTAAACCAAGATAAATGCCCAAATCCGTTGATCTCTTGAGATATCGGATTCTAGCTATCTTCAACACGTTGATCGCGCACGATTCCGTGTTAGAAGATCTACGATTCTTCGACGTTGATCTCACGCACGATTCCGTGAATCGGCTTCAAGTTCGTTGATTCGAGCGCACTCGAATATCCGAAGATGGAATAAGAAGGAGATCACACTCAACTTCAACAAAAGTGGCAAAAAGCACACAAACAAATTTTATTCAAAAATCAACTTCTTTACAATGACATCACATCCCTATTTATAGGGAGTACAACATAGCACAAACGACTTACATCACATGACACAAATAAAACATGCCTTAACAAACAAACGTTACAACATTACATGACTCACGACTCAGCACAAACGACTTAACAACAGGCGACTTAAAATACAAACGATATAAGAAATACAATATAACAACAATGCGGCTTATGACTCAACATATGTGACCTTACCTTACTATGACATAATCAACAGCATCACATGGGACTTAAGCAAGTACGACTAAACTCAGAGCTTTAGAAATATCTTCACGCGACATAAAAACTTGAGCGACCTAACTACTTAGGCGACATAAGAACCCAGCATCACATGCGACATAACAACATAAGGTCTTGCGACTTAAGGAGATAACCCATCACGCGGCATAACTTCATGCGACTTAGGAGATAGCATAAGGTGAGCGACTTAACTTCAGGAGCGTCATAAGCAATGGAGCGACATAATTGGAACGACTTAACATGTACAAGTTACAACAGCATATGACCTTTCTACATACGACCTAAGAACAAATGACTTAACAACATAACAATCGTACAAGTTACAACACATACAACATATGAGTTACACGTCCCACGACTTACGACTTACAACATCCGTGCAACTTACGGCTTAACTCAACATAGCACAGCTTCTGGAACTTGAGCGACATAACGCTGGAGCGACCTAAGAAATCTCAGTTTCAGGAACAACTTATGGATTGAGCGACTTATAGATCTGCGGCTCATAGGCAGGCGACATAAGTGAGTTGTGTGAACCCAGACTTAACTCGTTAAGTCGTATCTCGGTAGGTCGAAGTTCAGTAGGTCGTAGCGACCTAAGGAAAGGCGGCTTAAGTAGTTGAGTCGCTGGCGACTTCATATAACTCGCGAACAACCTATGACTGAAAGCATGGTGCGCTGCATCATCCTCCCCTGGTTGAAAAGAATTCGACCCCGAATTCACACTTTCCTCTTCTTCGACACGCTTATTCTCATGATATGGAATCAAGTGTTTCTCCCTTATTCCCTTCATTAGTCTGCTTTCTTTCAGCCTCTTTTCTTAAACTTATCCCTTCTACTATAGTTTGACCGCTTCTCAGATCCGTCTTGCTTTTTTCGTTAAGCCAATCTTCAATAAAAATGAAAAGAAAGTGAGTGAAATAACAATAGAAGATTATATATATCTTCCTACATATCCATACATCAATAAACAAGTACGATATACATACGTACATACATACATACACACACAGATATATATATATATATATATATATAGTAGCGCATCCCCACCCGAAGTTATTCTAAGTACTACTTCTATTTTACTTAAGTGTCCCCTAAACTATGTGTTTGGACCAAAAATAGCACAAACACCTAAATGATTTGGTGGAGAATAAAAAGTGTAGAAAAGAAAATTAAAATGGGCAAGAAAAAAAATAGGGCATTCTATAATGCTTCGCTAATCTTGGCCTACGTCCACTCAGTGATTTTACTGATGGTTTATAGTACTGCTTACACTTCTATCCTTATAGACCGGCATAAATCCATGGATGATTACAAAAGATTAGAAATAGAAAGAAAGAGAGCCAAAAGGATCATTAAAAATGAGCCCTACACTCCTATTTATAGCTGCAGGAAGCCTAAAATCTTACCCCTACGATCTCCATATAGTTTTCCACATCCAAAGTAGTTATTATGATAAATTTGGTGGACACCTCATCGATCTAATCGAATCAGTACTGACGCAGCGGATTTAACACTTTGACGTGCTAATAATGTTTCGATACAAATTGATGCAACTTTCTTCCTCACGAAATGATTTCGTGTCAAGTAAACCAAGATAAATGCCCAAATCCTTTGATCTCTCGAGATACTGGATTCTAGCTATCTTCAACACGTTGATCGCGCATGATTCCGCGTTAGAAGATCTACGATTCTTCGATGTTGATCTCACACGAGATTCCGTGAATCGGTTTCAAGTTCGTTGATTCGAGCGCACTCGAATATCCGAAGATGGAAGAAGAAGGAGATCACACTCAACTTCAACAAAAGTGGCAAAAAGCACACAAACAAATTTTATTCAAAAATCAACTTCTTTACAATGACATCACATCCCTATTTATAGGGAATATAACATAGCATAAACGACTTACATCACACGACACAAATACAACACGCCTTAAGAAACAAACGTTACAACATTACATGACTCACGACTCAGCACAAATGACTTAACAACAGGCGACTTAAAATACAAACGACATAAGAAATACAATATAACAACAATGCGGCTTGTGGCTCAACATATGTGACCTTACCTTACTGCGACATAATCAACAGCATCACATGTGACTTAAGCAAGTACGACTTAACTCAGAGCTTCAGAAATATCTTCACGCGACATAAAAACTTGAGCGACCTAACTAATTAGGCGACATAAGAACCCAGCATCACATGCGACTTAACAACATAAGGTCTTGCGACTTAAGGAGATAACCCATCACGCGGCATAACTTCATGTGACTTAGGAGATAGCATAAGGTGAGCGACTTAACTTCAGGAGCGTCATAAGTAATGGAGCGACATAATTGGAACGACTTAACATATACAAGTTACAACAGTATATGTCTTTTGACTTATGACCTAATTACAAACGACTTAACAACATAACAATCGTACAAGTTACAACACATACAACATATGAGTTACACGTCCCACGACTTACGACTTACAACATCTGCGCGACTTATGGCTTAACTCAACATGGCACAGCTTCTGGACCTTGAGCGACATAACACTGGAGTGACCTAAGAAATCTCAGTTTCAGGAACGACTTATGGATTGAGCGACTTATAGATCCGCGGCTCATAGGCAGGCGGCATAAGTGAGTTGTGTGAACCAAGACTTAACTCGTTAAGTCGTATCTCGGTAGGTCGAAGTTCAGTAGGTCGTAGCGACCTAAGGAAAGGCGGCTTAAGTAGTTGAGTCATTGGCGACTTCATATAACTTGCGAACGACCTACGACTGAAAGCATGGTGCGCTGCATCAAGTACTGATCCATGGGCTTGGATCGGTACCATTCAGAAGATGGTCTAATGGATTGTCTTGAACTCTTTGTCTATGCTACATTCATGGTTAGCTTTGTGATTCCAAACTTATTTGCAACATTATTAGCATGTTTCTAAGTCCAAATGATGGATCGATGGAAGCCTGGAATTACCGATTTAAGTGCTTGAGGAGGTCGACAGAGAATTGCATAGGAACAATGAAATGGAACTTGAAATAGGCTTTTGGCGCCATTATTTTTGCAAAAGGGGAAAGATTGGATGACGAATCATGGATCGGTACCGATCCACCACTTTGGTGAATTTTTTATCCTCGTTTCTTATGGTGGATTGGTCTTTATCCTGTGACACTGTTTGTACTTAGTTTCTGAACTTTAAGGTTATCCCTCTGGGATACCTGCCTTGATAACTCCTAAGTTCGATTCGTCCGATCTATCTGAATATTGCCTGATCAAAAGGCTGGATAACATTTGCCCTCCAAAGCATGCCTTAAGAATGGAAGGTGTGCTTTGCCCAAGGATAAATATTGAAATTGATGAAATATTTGTAATTGAATCTTCAATTTAAAAACCGATCAAGCTATTGCAAATCATCATGTTCCTTTGGATTTACCTATAAATCAAGTATCGTTCTAGACCATGACAGCTAAGGACTCGAGTCCTTGTTAGAGTGTCAATCACAAATAATCATTCCATGTTTCCCTAGAGTTGTTATTTCATTTATTATACCATAAATCAGAATCATCCCATGTTTATCTTAGCGGTTATATGTTGAAATCTCGATCTCTTTGAATCGTTAGTGAAATTCTTAGCCTCTTCGGAACGATAATCAAACCACGATCCCTCTGAATCGTTAATCAAATCTGTGGCCACCAAGAGTTGATAGTTAAATACGCAAACACTCTAGATCGTCAATTGAATTCATGGTTGTTCATGGCCGATTTTTAAATCCATGGTCTCCCTAGACGATTAATTAAATCCATGGTCGTTTGAGGCTGATAACCAAATCCATGGTCTCTCCGGGTCGTTATCAAATCTATGGTGGTTCAGGGCCGATAGTCAAATCCATGGTCTCTTCGGACCACTAATCAAATCCATGACTATTTGCAGATACGTTTGCTGAGCCCGATTCGCTCGCTCTTCGATAAGGGGACTCAATGACAAGCAAGCCCATCCGCTCACGCTCCGACGAGGTGACTTACTTTTTGTACTTCGTTCCCTGCCCTCCGGTCGAGTCTTAAAGTAATGGATATCATACAAGTCCATTCACTTGCTCTCTAACAAAGGAACTTCTACCTTGTGTTCATCGCTCCGTCTCACCAGTCGGGACTACCACGATCAATATTAGTCATCATATTCAAGTAAATTTCAATAATCCATATAATAGAATCGAATTCAAACATTAAAAAACATAAATCAAACATCAGAACAACTACCTCGTTGGGTATCATAGCCTAGCATCTAGATCAGAACATGCGTAAGGATCAATTGAGATCCCATACACAAGTGAGTGGCTTGATTCTAATGTTGCGTAGTTTATTGAAAGTAAAGATAGGTATGAGAACCAAACTTGATTTACTGCCTTCTCAATAAACGGATGGCTATCCTCGACCTCAATCTAAGGCAGTTTCCATTTGTTGTAGATAATAGCTGCTCCTTTTCCACCATCGCAGCTCAATTTTTCACATACTACTATAATTGGTTGTTTGCGACCTATTCCTTGATCAGATAGCACAAGCATCTATAGTCATTTGTGTTATGTCCATCCAGCTTATGGAATAGGCAACATTTTTCGGACGTCCTTCCATAGTTTGTGGGCACTCTCCATGTTGGTTTCCAATAGGGGATCTGCCCCTTGGTGTCAAGGTAAGTCTGCTTCAGGGTTTCATTCAAATCTGTGTAATAAGAGAATTTTGGTTTCCTTCTTTGCCACTTTGTTCCCACAAAGCCATCATTCATCTTTCATTTTCCTTTGCCTTTTCTAGATCCTTCTTCGGATGGTCCTCCACCATCCATAACACTAATTTCTTCATGATCGGCCTTAGCGTCCTCCTAGCGTAGGTATCTCTCGGCTTCATGATAGAATTCTACGAGATCCATCGAAGGATCCCGTTCCAAAGCAACCTTGAAATCCATCTTAGTGGCTATTACTAAAACCACCGCCATCAAAACCATTGATAGGTTTGGCTTATTGATCGCAACAACCATCGCATCAAACCTTATCAAAAAACTCCTAAGGGTCTCTTCAGCCCTCTGCTTCATACTTGATAGTGTCATTACATTTTTTAGTAAATAAGGACTCAGACCAGTTTCATGAATCTGTTCACTAACTCGGCTTATGTGCTAATGGAACCATTCTCCAGCAGTCTAAATTATAATGCCGCCAAATCAATCACGTATAAAGGTAAACACCATCTCATAACCTCTCCTGATGCATCCAGCACTTCCATGTGCCGGATGTACCCCATCATATGAACAGTTAAATCTGTCTTCCTATCATACGTTTCCAACATAAGTAACTTGAAATCTGGTGGATTCCTAGCAAACCGAATATTCAAAGTGAATGGACTCATGTTCATATCCTCTAGGCTTCGGTTAGGCAGTCCACCCCTCACAGCTCGTCTCACCATCTTAACAAGTCTATCATTGTCATTCAAAGGAATTCTCAAATTAGCATTCTCAGCTTACCTTCGTTTCCACAAGGGAATTCAAGTACATACTCTTCCGGTCGTGCTTCAACATATTTGTAACATCCCACCTTTTTGTACGCTTTAAATCGACGATAAACCACACACCTCAGACTTAAACCATACAGAAAGGCGGATTGTTATAGGTTAAATAAGAAAAGGCGGGGAAAGGAAAAAACAAAATAGAATCTTGCAGCGGAACGATAAAATATAATAATAAAATAAACAGTTCATGAAGCTGTTTTACAAAACATTTGATTATACTTACAATACATATCAGAGTTACACATACCAGAGAATAATCAAATAATGCAGTGGGACAATGTGATGTAGTGAAATAATAATAAATAGTAATAATACAATCTTCGTCTTCGTCTTCCAAAAGTAAAGTCTTCAAATCCTGAAATGCTCAGGCTGACCCGAGCGAATTGAGAAAACAAAACACTCGAGTCAGAACTAAAAGATCTTATGTAAGTTAAATCAACAGTAAATAACATGAGTGAAACGGCGTCAGAGATGTTTACGGGATTAGACATCTCCTATCCAGTGTCAAACGTGAGTGTAGTAACTTAGGAGATGCTTGGGATTCACACTCCTAAGGATCCGTTAAACTATTTACTATGTAGTAATATATCGCATAATAATGTCTATAGTAAAATAAACTTACTTTTAAATAGCATTAAGGAGTGACCAATATTCCACTTAACACGATAATAGTCCCAGTGGTCCATCCAGTATCAACGCATCTCCAGATCGGGAGACTACCCTAAGTACTCAACGGGCTACGGGAGAAAACCAAACTCGTACAAGGCACACTAGGGTAGGTGACACGGCACACAAGGAAATGCTAGGGTAGATATACCAATTACGCATCCGGGTTGGTGGAAACACGTAGCAGCTACTACCGCCCACCTCGAGCCACACCCCCAAAATCAAAAGTGGCCAGCGAATCAATCCAAAAGTCAAAGTATAATATCGAAGGGATGTGTCCGATAAGAGGGGATGCCTCCTTGGCCCGAGAATCGCTCCTGTTTTAGCCACCTTATGCCAACTCACGGGAGTCGGGTCCACACATATACCTTAATAAAACGTCACAACCATCCTACTTCTTGGAATCTCCCCCGCGTACACGGTTGTTAAAGTGGTTTTTGGAGCAGAGAGTACGACAACTTCCAATCCCGGTCTCTTTAACAATCAAACGTTAATATAACACCGCGGTCATTTCAAAATAATTTATACTTCAAAACCAGAATATAATATCCATTTCGAAACCATATAATTACGATATCCTTTCCATTTCAAAAACCAAATCATTATGATATCATTTTTATAAAAACCCAAATCAATATAATATCATTTTTATTTCAAACATATCTCTTTTCTAAAATCTTAGCACTTTCAAATTTATAATATCTCGAAACCAAACGCTTGAAATGTAACTTTTCAAAACATAATACTTCGAATTTCATAGCTTATAAACCATAACTTCGAAAACATAAATGGTTTGATATTCAAATAGTATATAAAATAAAATAGTTTAAATTGTAAAATAACTTTATAAAGTAAAATGATTTCCTCGACTTCACAATTTTATTCACTTTAAATTAAATCTCAATTCATAACTTTCAACTCTCTTTCAGTTTCAATAAACCATTTCAATTTCAATATATTTCAAACTTTGAGTATTAAACAATTTCAAAACTAAGGTTGGAAATTACGATTCAACAGTTCAATGTTCTATTATTTAGTTTTGAATTATTTGCATAATAAATCCATTATCATTTAAATAAAACTCAAACTACAAATAACTTAATATTTCCTTCAATTTATTTATACTTGGAATATTCGTTTAATTAATCTTAAACCAAAATCCAGTTATAAAAATTATACCTTTAAAATCTCAATTTTATTAAATTCAAATCAATTTCATATTTATCTTCCTACCTTATTCTCATTTAAGTTATTATAAACTCCAAAAATATAATTTAAATAAATACTTAACCATATTATATCTTAATAAATCAAACTTTATTATTAAACTTCTTTTATACTTTAAACCAATTTTATACATAGCTTAAAACCAAGAATTTAACCATATATAAAATAACATTTATAAAATATCCAAATTAATATCTCATAAAACCATATATTTCTTTACAAAACCATAAAAATCATTTCAAAATATTTTTATATATAGACCACGGTGTCTGTATAAATTTTTCTATCCTATGGTCAAGTGGTGCGGATATTTATCATTTCAATCCGTAATTTAAAATAAAAATACGGTTATATATCATTTCAAATAGCAATCTCGAATGAAATAAAGTGCATAAGAACTTGTAGTTTATAACAATATAAAATACGACATCCATTCATCCAATATCAATCATCAACCATTCATCACAATCATCATCCAATTAAATCCATAACATCAATATAAACAGATAATAAACAACGGATATTTACTGGCAGTTTATATTCAATAATAAATTAAATAACTATTTATCCAAATAAATTCCAATAAACTGATATGATAATTCAAAATATGTCAAACAGTCATAAACAAATTTCGAATCACATCATAAGTCAATTTAACAAACATAAGAAATTTTAAAAGTTGTGAGTGGGTTAAAACACTCACCTTTATACGAATCTGAAAATAATAGACTTCTAATTACTAGCTCCGCTCTATGTTTCCTTAGTCTCCTTCTTGATTGCTAGCTTTATTCCGTAATTTTTCTTTTATTTTGATTTACTTTAATTTTCCTCCTTATTATATCAATATATATATATATGTATGTAGTATGTATGTATGTATGTTGTTGGGCGAATTTTCACCCAGAAGATCTCGAGACCAGGAAGCCACAGTTTCACTCGGGTTCGCAATCTCCACTTCATTCAGCACGACCAATCACCTCCTCATTCGACCTTCACCTCATTCGGGCTCCCTCCTCATTCGGGCTCCCTCCATTCGGCCACTCCACTACCGGATCTACCCCCAACCGAGCCAACCTCATTCGGTCCACCACTCCATTCGGCATAGGCTCCTGCCGAACCAGACTTCACCGGTCCTGGTCCACCGGACCAACCTCTCCAATATCCACCCATCACCAGACCACCATAGCCGGACCAGGCACCACCGGTCCAAACTCCAACATCTCCCTACCGAACGAGGCTACCACCGGTCCAAACTCCAACATCTCCCTACCGAACGAGGCTACCACCGGTCCAACCTCACCACCGGATGAACCTCGCCAAACCAGACAACTGCCAGTCCAGATCGCTTCAGCCCGGGCCCACCAGCAGTTATATACTTCCAAGACCCCTGCCCCCTACCTCATTCTATAAATAGAGGGGCAGGGGTACAACAATGGCAGACAAGTTTGAGAGCTCAAGCAAGGAAGGAACTTTCAAACTACTTTCATACACTTGTATACAACGCATTGTACTTGTAACCTGTAAGAAAGAAGATAATAACATATAAAGTGGACGTAGGCACATTCTGGCCGAACCACTATAAATCTGTGTGTCTTTTACATTTCAGCCCCTACTTTTCTCATATTTACATACTCATCTAAAATCATTGAAAATTACATAAATAACACGACTTGGAGGTGTTTGTCCATTTTTTGTGCAAACATTTTTGGTGCTTTCACTGAGAACTGAACTCCAGCTTCATCTTCTCCCACTCAACCTTCTTCCTAACAACATCACTCGTTGCTTAGAAATCATGCCTTCCAAACAGAGAAGGGATGTTAACAAAGGAAAGAACATCGCAACTAGCAGCCTTCCAGATCCAGCAATCACAGATCAGCCCACTTCAACAGCAGTACCAGATGAAAATCAGGAGAATCCAACTGGTCCCGCAACGGAACAACCAATCACTAGGGCAGATCTGGACAGGGTTGTGGCTGAAGTAACTAACCGCTTCACATCCCAACAAGAAACTTTGGTGGACCAACTCATGTCACGCTTAAGGGATGCTGAAGAGTCCAACCGCAACACGGAATCATGGGGTGAATCCCAATCCGGAGGATCCCGGAGGCAACAAAGGTCTTCACTCTTCGAAGAAGCTATCAACAGAAACAACAATGATAGGGGCCGCGCCCGGACTCAGCCCGAATCCCGACTCGAGGAAGCCCTTGGTGCCGAGCCCAGCGGGGGAGGCACCAGGCGAGGGTCGGATGTAGCTGAGCCAGTCATGCCACCTAATCATAGAAACCCCGCTGAACGGAGCCGAGCTAGAATACAGCCCGAAGTTGACCCCATGGATGTGCTCGAAACAGAACCCCACAGGGGAAGATCAAGGCAGGGGGCAACTGTAGCTGGTCCTAGCGTGCATCCAAGCAGCCAAAGACAACCACTGGATAATGCTGGAGGTGATAGACTGTACCATCCCTACAGGTCGTCTGGACGAGATAGATCCCGCAGGGAAGAACCGAGCTCATTTTTGTCCGCTCCAAGTTCTGACGAACGAATGGCACGATTATTCAGAGAATGTGTCCAACGGGAACAAAGGGACCGGGGAATAGGCGCTAGGGTCACCAGTCCCTTTACCCCAAATATCGAAACTGCCATCACTCCCCGGGAATGGAAAATGCCAACCATGGAACCTTACAAAGGAACTTCCGACCCCATCGTACACCTGCAGAGATACACCCAGCATATGCTCATGAGTGGAGCAACAGAAGGAGTATTATGTAAATGCTTTCCGCTATTCCTATCAGATCTAGCTACCTCCTGGTTCTGCCATCTACCCCAAGGATCCATCAGCTCATGGGAGATGTTAAAAGAAAGGTTTATTAGCCAGTTCCGCATCCATGTGGAACAACCCAAGGATGCTTATTCTCTATCCAATGTCAAACAGAAATCCGGAGAGACGCTGCAACAATATCTAACACGGTTCAACGCCGCAGCGGCAGCAGTTCAAGATGCCGATGAAAAACTCACTCTAATGGCCCTCTGTAGTGGTGTACATCCAGACACCAAGTTTGCCAGAAGATTAACTAAGGAAAAACCAGCTACCTTGCCTGATTTCTTCCATGAAGCTGGAAAGTATATGAGACTTGAAGACGCTGCTACGGAGAGGCAGTCAGGGCAACAAGGCAAGATAGTTCAGGACAAGGTTCCCACTGCAGCTAAGGACGCTCGAAGAAATGAATCTAGAGACAATGCTGGGGGCAGAAAGGTTGAGAAGCGCCAATATCGACCAGGGCCAAGATTTGACTCCTACACTCCTTTGAATGAAACAATCGAAAACATCTACCTAGCCACTCAGGGCGAACTCGGATACAAGCGCCCCCCGCACAAGAAAGAATCAGATAACGCACTCAAGTCCGGAAAGTTCTGTCGCTTCCACGAATCCCACGGACATGACACCAATGAATGCCACCATCTTCGGGACTTGATCGAAGAACACATTAGAAGAAGAAGACTGGAACGTTATGTGAAAGGTCAGAACAGGACTCCAACTCCTGCCAATGAGAACTCAAAGCAACCCCTCCCAGAAGTAGGCGGAGGGAATCGCAACAATCACAACACCAGTGGCTCTAGTCAAGAGAAGATAGTGGTCCTTACCATCTCAGGAGGACCACACATCGCCGACAGAAGTTGGGCAGAAATGGAAAGGTACGGCAAGTCGCTTAGAAATGCCGAAGGATATGTTAACTCCGTTATGGAGGAACGCCACTCGAAACGAAAAGAAAACAATGACATTGTATTCAGTAGGCGTGATTTGGAAGGAAGACAGTACCCACATATGGATCCCATGGTCATCTCTGCCTGGTTTGGTCCAGCTAAAGTTTTTCGGATTCTAATAGACACGGGAAGCTCCGTAAATATCCTGTTCAAACATGCTTTCGACAAAATGAAGTTATCAATGAAGGATGTATCCCCCTGTGACAAACCACTGCACGGTTTCACTGGAGATGCAAAAATGCCCCTCGGGCAACTTGACCTCTTCGTCGAAATAGGAAGTCATCCCCGCTCCGTTGTGCGAAAACAAACGTTCGTACTAATAGAAAACCACTCGGCTTACAACGCTTTCTTGGGAAGACCAGCCTTGTCTGACTTTCAGATTGTATTAGCCCCTTGGTGCCTGAAAATGAAATTTCCAACAGACAACGGAGTAGGAGAAGTAGAAGGAGATCAAGATGCCGCCCGAGACTGCTACGTAACTGAACTTCGCAATAACCGCAGAAAGAATAAAGGAAAAGATGCAGAGACTATTCTCTGCATGAAAAGCTTGGAGGCATAGCAACTAAAGAAAGCCCCTCCTCTTCGATACACAAGCGATCCCTTCAATGAACTAGACCCCAGGGATAAAGAGGAGGAGGCTACCGCCGAGCCTGCAGAGGCTATGGAATTCGTATCGGTAGATAAGCATGATTCAAGTAGACTATTAAAAATCGGATCTCAGCTGGAAACGGAATTGAAGGATCAACTCATTGACTTTCTCCGCCACAACTTAGATGTATTTGCATGGACCCATGCCGATATGACAGGAATCTCCCCAGACATAGCATGCCACATGTTGAACATCGATCCCACCAAGGTACCAGTAAAGCAGAAAAAGAGGAGCATGGGGGCAGAGCGATCGGCAGCCCTTGATGAGGAAGTAAAGAATCTACTTGCTAATGGCTTCATACGGGAAGCCATCTACCCAGAATGGATCGCTAACCCAGTGCTAGTAAAAAAGGCCAATGGAAAGTGGCGAACATGTATTGACTTTTCCAATCTGAATGACGCTTGCCCGAAAGACTGCTTCCCACTTCCTTGAATTGACCAACTCGTAGACAGCACAGCTGGGCACGAACTCCTGTCTTTTATGGATGCATACTCCGGATATAACCAGATCCCCATGCACGCTCCCGATCAGGACCACACTAGCTTCATCACCGACCGCGGATTATATTGTTACAAAGTCATGCCTTTTGGACTTAAAAATGCTGGAGCTACCTATCAACGCCTCGTCAACAAAATGTTCGCAGGACTGATAGGACGAACTATGGAAGTATATGTGGATGACATGTTGGTAAAGTCCAGGAAAGCCAACGACCATGTAAGCCATCTGGACGACATGTTTCAGGTACTTCGCCGGTATGGAATGAAGCTGAATCCTCTAAAGTGCTCCTTCGGAGTTTCATCGGGAAAATTCTTAGGATTCATCGTCCACGCCAGAGGAATCGAAGCAAACCCTGAACAAATCCGGGCTTTAAAAGAAATAAGGATACCTTCCACTCGAAAAGAAATGCAGAGCCTAAACGGAAAGGTGGACGCCCTAAGCAGATTCATTTCCAAGGCAACTGACAAGTGTGTCCCTTTCTTCGAAGCACTAAAGAAAGACAAAGGGAGGTTCGAGTGGACCGACGAATGCTTAAAAGCCTTCCTCAACCTAATCAAACACCTTCAGAGACCACCAGTACTCTCAACTCCAAATGAAGGTGAAGTGTTATACCTATACCTCGCTGTATCATCTCATGCTCTAAGCGCCGCCTTGGTAAGAGAAGAAGACCGCACACAACGCCCGGTTTACTTTGTAAGTAAGAGATTTACAGGGGCAGAGGCCAGATATCCTAAACTTGAGAAATTAGCATATTGTTTATTGATCGCGTCATGAAAACTGCGACACTACTTCCAGTCTCACTCCGTCAGGGTTCTAACCGATCAACCACTAAGACAAGTGCTCCATCGTCCTGACACTTCTGGGCGACTCCTCAAATGGTGCATCGAACTAAGTCAGTATGATATCACCTACCATCCTCGTACCGCTATCAAAGGACAAGCCATGGCTGATTTCATTGCCGAATTCACTATCAACGAAGGCAAGGAACAATCCGAAGTAGCAAAAAACATCAAGTGGAACCTCTTTGTAGACGGAGCATCAAACGAACAAGGCTCGGGGGCAGGTATTGTGATCATCACCCCCAGGGGAAGAAAGTTGTACTATGCATTGAGATTGGAGTTCACGGCCTCTAACAACGACGCTGAATATGAAGCAGTAATAGCAGGATTGGAACTGGCCCTAGAAATCGGAGTCAATTCCCTATGTATTCATAGTGATTCTCAGCTTATCGTAAACCAGGTACTAGGAGAATTCCAGACTCGAGGAGAACGACTCACAGCATACCTAAAGAAAACCAAACTGCTGCTCGATCAATTGGACCATTATCTAATCAAACACATTCCTCGAGAAGAAAACCAAGAGGCAGATGAACTTGCAAAGCAAGCTAGTATGAAGGACAGCACCATTCCCGGAGCACCAGCAATCTCAAGGCAGCTAGCCCCAAGTTTCGAACAAGTAAATCTGATAACTGCAATCGAAGAAGGAACCTGGATGACTCCTATCCGGAAATATTTGCAAGATGGCATACTACCCGACAGGCGTGACGAAGCCAAGAAGATCTTGAGAAAAGTTCCCCACTACACAATACAAGAAGGCATCCTCTACCGGCGTGGCTTCTCTAGCCCCTTATTAAGATGCGTCGCCGGAAGGGAAGCCAAGGAGATATTAACAAACATCCATCAGGGAGGATGCGGAGATCACACTGGAGGACAGACTTTGGCAAGAAAGATACTCCGATATGGATATTACTGGCCCACACTAAACAAAGATACCCTAGACTTCGTTAAGAAATGCGACAGATGTCAGAAGTTCGCCAAGATCCCTCGACTGCCCACAAACGAAATTACTCAAATGACCAGCCCTTGGCCCTTTGCTGTATGGGGAATTGACTTAATTGGCGAACTGCCAACGGGCCGAGGCGGAGCCAAATATGCTATAGTGGCAGTCGATTATTTCACCAAATGGGTGGAAGCGGAACCTTTAAATAAAATATCTTCAGCAAAAATTATCAACTTCTTGATCAAAAACATTCTGTGCAGGTATGGAGTCCCCCTCAAGATCGTATCAGACAACGGACTCCAATTTGACAGCGAAGAATTTGCCGACTGGTGCCAAGAGCATGGAATTCATAAAAGCTTCTCATCAGTAGCTTACCCTCAGGCAAACGGACAAGTTGAAGCTGTCAACAAAATTCTCAAAACCCTAATCAAGAAGAAACTTGAAAAGTCAAAAGGCGCTTGGGTGGACGAACTTCCTACGGCACTATGGGCATACCGCACATCTTTCAGAACAGCAACGGGACATACTCCTTTCTCTTTGGCATATGGATCGGAGGCAATGCTCCCAGTTGAGACTATTGTGCCTTCTCACCGTAGGATCCACTACAACCCAGAAGAAAACGAAGAACTCCTCCTCATGTCTTTGGATCCGATTGAGGAAAGGAGGAATGATGCAGCACTCAAAGCAGCAGCTCACAGACAAAAAGTGGCAGCACTATACAATTCCAAAGTCAAGCATCGCAGCTTACAAGAAGGAGATCTTGTCCTCAGGCGAATCTTTCCGCGCCCCGGGGCGCTGGACCCCGTCTGGGACGGACCATATGTAATTCACAAAGATCTCCACAACGGAGCTTACATTTTGTCAACAGTGGACGGAGAGGTGTTCCAGAGGGCATGGAACATCCGACACCTCCGTCGATACTTTTCTTAACTTGTACTGCCCATATGAAGTGAATTAACAAAGAGAATCAGTGGACGTAGGCATTTTCATGCCGAACCACTTTAAAAAATCTTGTCTCTTTTTAACTTGTTCCTTTATGTCTTGGCTACTTGTTAAGTTTTATCCCTTTCTGTTGAACAAAATCCTATGGCACCTCCACTCAAGACGCACCGCGGCCTCATCTGGACTAGGCCTAACAGGTACGCTACGATTCTATGCACTCGCTAATGAGACTCTTTTGCTCCAGCATCCCTCTGCTGCGGGTTAACTCATTGCGCGCCTGCCCTCAAAGCCAACTGTAATGAGCCGATTATAAGTCATCATAAAGGCCGACTATAGCCGATGGCAGCTCATTACGGCGTTCGGCTCGCCGGTAACTGTGAACCTACTTTAAGCCCCAACATAAGGTGTGGCCAGCCAGGGGTAGTTCACGGCCAACGGCACCCACGCTAGCCGGCCACGGTAAATCGAATAATACCCACGATTACGGGCCATAATGGTTCGGGTAGTTACCGTGCACGATCTCGGCTCCGATGTGTCTTAAGTGCGGCTGTGGTAAAAAAGAAAACTCCCCGCGGAGGCGTAAGATGGGTGACAAATGTCTCCAAGACCCACAGCTAGGGAAAGTGACTACAAAACCCGTTTGCCACGAACTTAAGCACATCGACGGCCTTCCGTGACTGGAAGTTTTACTTTTACTATATTTCCATTTCATTTAAATATTTTTCTCCTATCCTGTATAACAAACTCTAAAGTACAGGAAACCAAATAGGAAGCATTCACTCATGAGGCTCTAAGCCTGCGTGCTGGGTAGCAGGGCGCTCGGCTATACCCGTGAACAGTTACACAAGACACTCAAAGCTGACGCCTGCGAATAAAACATAAAGGGCGGTACTCTCTTCTCTTGTACATAAATGCGTAACTATAACTTATTCATACACTGACATTGCAAAACGTGAAATTATATTTCAAGCAAAAACTTAACATCAAACACAAGTGGAATCACAGGCATATACATAATTATACTTCTCACACAGCACATAAAGATAGCAACAACATTTAAACATGACAAAATCAGCTTATATTATAAGATCACACGAAGTTATTCTTTGCAAATAATTTTATTACAGTTGCATACCAAAGACTAACATGAACAGTGATAAAAAAGAAACAAAAAGATGGCAGATGCATCCACACTCCATCACCAACTCCCCCAGCCTACTTAGCCGCAGGATCGGAGCCCCCAGCATGTGGATCTGAAGTCCCACCTGTCCAGATCAGAAGAGGAACTCATTAAACAAACGATCAAGTTATGAAAACACGAAAAGAAAAGAAAGGGAAAAGAATAACTCACCAGCATCCGCCGCTTGATCCTCATCATCCAACTGCACGCCCGCTTCCTCTGCAGCGAGTAGCCGCATCCCCTCCTTCACCGCCGCTTGCTCCTCCTTTGAGAACTGAGCAGTGACCGCACTCAAGTTGAAAGCCTCTCCGCCTTCCTTACCCGCATTCACCCTGGCCTCCTCTAAAGCCTGGAGATACACCTTGGCCATGACCCGAGGGTAATCGTCCATCCAAGACAAGCCGCCCTCCTTCCAAGTGTGGAAGTACATATCCTGCAACATCTCATCCATCATCCCCTCGTTTTCCTCAAACTCCCTCACCCGGGCCTCGGAAGCTTGCAACTTGGTGATGGCGACGTCCCTCTCTGATTGGTATCTCAAGCAGTCAGCCTGGAGTGACCTCCTCATTTCCTCTTCCTTCAACTTGAGGGACCTCCTCATCTCCTCCATCTCCTCCTTCAACTCGGCCTGAGCCATCTCCGCAGCCTCGAGCCTCCCTGACAACTCCTCCACCCGCTCGAGATCCGCATTTCGAACCTCATCCACCGTTGCGATAGCTATGTTAATCCGTTCCCTGCAAGCGACCTCCATCTTCCGTAATTCCGCCCTACTGGCCTTCTCCATGGTCTCTTTCAGACGCTTGGAGGCTTCCTCATGCTGGGAAATCTGGATGGCTTGGTCGGCGAGTTGCTTGGCCTGATCGGCAACCTTTAACCTCAACCGAATGTTAGCACTCCCGATCTCTTCCCCGGCCTTGACCAACTTAGCATGATGCTCCATTAACTTCTTGGTCTCTACGGCCACCCGGTCGATATTAGCCTTGGCCTCATCCCCCATGGTGACTACCCGTGTAGTAAGTAAATCAAGATCTAAAGATTTGGCCTCGTCCAGCACTCTTACCATGGGGTTGCGGGGAAGTAGGTGCTCGCCCGTGGTCTCATCGAATGAAATGTCCGGAAACTTGGGTCTAAATCAGGATGACCGGCAAAAGGGTCACGAGGCACGGGGCGAGGCACATCGGGACGCCTTATATGAATGACAGTAGATCTCTTGGAAGGAGGAGGAGGGGGGCAGGGCTCCGTGCTCTCCTCCGTAGTATCACGAGGAGGCTGAGTAGGGGGAGGCAGAGTAGGAAGCTGCGAAGCAGAAGAAGACTCAAATAAGGAACGGCTCCGCTTCCTTTTCTGAATGCCCTCTTCGATGACCCCAAGAAGAGGGCGGTACTTGACTACGTCCCCAGGGCGATCAGTAGAAGGTTTCGCAGAAGCTCTCCTCGACTTAAATTGTTCAAGACGATGTCGAACATCCGACGTTTTAACTGCCGGGCCTGCCCCTGAAATAAAGGACAAGTGTTACGAACATACAATAATCCGCAATTCAAAAAATGTGCTAAGTTAAAAAGAAAGAAAAGTGAGGAGACACATCTATTATACAAACCCGGCGGAGGAGTGGGAAACTGCAATAAGTCCTGGATCTCATTCCAGGACGGAAGTGAACCGTAAAAAATTTCTAAGTCCCTATCGAAAATGGAATCGGCAGAAGACAAAAGTTCACCTTGCATCGCCGGAGTAACCCTAGCTGAGGAACCCTTAGAAGATGGGTCAGTGCCAGCCACAGCTTTGCCGGTTTCCTTTGCCTTCTCCGTTTCCTTCTCCTTTTCCTTCTCCGTTTCCGATTCTCCCTCCGACTCCCCGAAGGCCCGACGGAGAGCCTCATCCAGTTCGAGGTCTTGCTCAGAGGTTAGAGCAGCAACCCCACTACCACCTTGACCATCGCCATCTCCTCCACCCTCCGACCCTTCTCCAACTTCGCCTCCTTCCTCCCCTTCTACGCCTTCCTCCTCCGGGGCAGTCGGGCAAGTACTTGGAGAAGGGCCATCGGACTTCTTCAGTTTCTTCCCCCCAACCGCAGGACGCGCTGCGAAAGGCTCCCTCTTACCGCTCTTTACCGTAGCCCCCTCCTTAGCTTTAGCAGCCCTCTCCTCAGCCGTATCCCTTTGCTTAACCACGGACTGGCGCGGTAAGATCAAATTATACTCCAAGAGGGTTGCGTTCCTGATCAAGAAAGAGGCCGACCGGTCCCGTGCCGGAATAGCCTTTAGTTCGGCAGCCATTCGCACTAAGGAATCGTCCTCCACGACTGCAATACCACCTGTCGCTAGCCAGAAATAGAAGCATGTCAGAAAAAACACTACAGTCAAAACACATGAAAAATATAAATGAAATCAATCTTACAGCCGGAAGTGAAAAGGCGGAAAGAAACAGCATCGTCCTTGACGAAGAACCACTCCTTCTTGAACATGGTGAACTTGGAATACAAGTCCAGAACTGGTTTGAAGGGTACGGCCGCCTCCAGGCTAATGTACGGAGACCCCTTCTTATAGCCTCTCAGGTTGTACAAGTATCGGATTTCCCGGTTAGAAGGAGGACGCCCGTACCTCCTCTGGAAGATAACAAAAAGGCTCACCAGGATGGCATAAGAATTAGGCTGAAGCTGGAAGGGAGCCACCTTCAAATATGTGGTGAAGCTAATTATCCAAGCATTGATAGGAGGGATAGCACCGCACATACAATGATATCTGCTAAAAGCGAAGTAGCCCTCGGGAGGATTATATGGCATCACTCCATCTCCCGGCAGCAGCATAAGGGCCCTATCTATCCCAAAGGAACGGGATATGACGTCAAGTTGCTCCTCCTTTAGGGAGCTAGGAAAGCAATCCGGGGGAGAGATCAAAAGTTCCTGTGGACCATATCCGTCCACTAGAGACCTCGGAATAGGTCGGTGTTGCCCGGATCCTGGTTGGACTGGGGGCAAGGAAGAAGAAGGCTCTCCTGTGCCTCTAGACTTCTTTCTGTCTGATCGTGTTTCCGCTTTGCGAGACATTTTCTGCAGCACAAGAAAGACTTGAGATTAGAATAAGAAGTATAGAAACACAAACAAGCAAGTATATAAAGCAAGCGTATAAAAGCCTAAGATTTCGCTCAAGATTCAAATTTTCGAGTCTCATTCGGTATATGCCTCATTCGGAAATTCCATTCGGCATTAGGAGTACATCCGGTATACGAATTCGTTCGGTGGTACAGTGCAAGTAAATTCATTCGGCCCTAATGACGAAAGCCCATTCGGCACCTATGTCCCATGTTCATTCGGCATTTGAGAACCAACGTGTGTATTCGGCATTCTGAGCCATTCGGTAATAAGAGGCATTCGGCAATAGAGTACGTACCTGATTCGGTAGAAATTTGGTTCGGCAGAAGATTTGGTTCGGCAGTACAGTTGATTCGGCTCTCTGATTCGGTAAGGAAAAACCAAGGGGGGTGTAGCCTCTATATATAGGCGAGCTCAGGACGGCCGAACCAGTTAGTTCGGTACCGGACCAACCAGAAGCCGAATGAGAATAGCCGGACCAACCAAGAACCGAATGGAACTCTCTCTCTACCGTCCAAGACCAGGAACTAGTGGCGTGCAAAGCGCCTCCCTCAGATAAGTACCGAACTCCAGAACTAACTAATAAAATAAGATTATGATAACGATGAATAAGTCGTAAAATCCTCACCGACGTGGATTAAATCGTTTACACGTGTACGCGACCTCGAATGGTCCATAGGCACGCTCTGAATGGTTATTAACCCTACCATCGTGGGAATTTACACTGTGACACGCATTCTTAAGCCCATCGGTCATATGGATATTTGATAATTATTATGAAATGGCTAAGCTACTTACACATGTACGGGGTTGCGAACGATCCCTAGGCATGCTCTGAGCTGGCAATAAACCATCTTCACAAACATAAACCGGGCATCGACGATGCCAAGCCCCTTCGGGGCTCACTCTCTCGTCCTTAACGGCACAGTTCACTTCATCTCGAATATTTCGATCATGAACGGTCGTTATTCGAAATCACGCTAAAACTGTAAATTTCTTTGCAGGACATTAACGGAATACGAACGTCCGATCACCGGCGTTACAAAGCCAATCTCCCTGCCACAAGAAAAACAAAGCGCGACACATGCAAGCACGTGCCCCACTTTGGGGGGCAAATGTTGGGCGAATTTTCACCCAGAAGATCTCGAGACCAGGAAGCCACAGTTTCACTCGGGTTCGCAATCTCCACTTCATTCAGCACGACCAATCACCTCCTCATTCGACCTTCACCTCATTCGGGCTCCCTCCTCATTCGGGTTCCCTCCATTCGGCCACTCCACTACCGGATCTACCCCCAACCGAGCCAACCTCATTCGGTCCACCACTCCATTCGGCATAGGCTCCTGCCGAACCAGACTTCACCGGTCCTGGTCCACCGGACCAACCTCTCCAATATCCACCCATCACCGGACCACCATAGCCGGACCAGGCACCACCGGTCCAAACTCCAACATCTCCCTACCGAACGAGGCTACCACCGGTCCAAACTCCAACATCTCCCTACCGAACGAGGCTACCACCGGTCCAACCTCACCACCGGATGAACCTCGCCAAACCAGACAACTGCCAGTCCAGATCGCTTCAGCCCGGGCCCACCAGCAGTTATATACTTCCAAGACCCCTGCCCCCTACCTCATTCTATAAATAGAGGGGCAGGGGTACAACAATGGCAGACAAGTTTGAGAGCTCAAGCAAGGAAGGAACTTTCAAACTACTTTCATACACTTGTATACAACGCATTGTACTTGTAACCTGAAAGAAAGAAGATAATAACATATAAAGTGGACGTAGGCACATTCTGGCCGAACCACTATAAATCTGTGTGTCTTTTACATTTCAGCCCCTACTTTTCTCATATTTACATACTCATCTAAAATCATTGAAAATTACATAAATAACACGACTTGGAGGTGTTTGTCCATTTTTTGTGCAAACATATGTATGTATGTATTTTTAAAAGGTTTGGAAAAAATAAGATTTGAAAAAGAAGAATTGAAAAAGGAAAGGATAAAAATAAGAAGAACTGAAAATGGAAGAGAAGATCAAGATTTGAAAAGAAAGAAAAAGTTTGAAATAGAATAAAATTTGAAGAAGAAGAATATTTGAAGAGGAAGGAAAAAAATTAAAATGAGAGATAATAAGGAGATTTGAAAAAAAAAATTAGAATGGAGGCTGGGGTTTCATTGCATCATATCTTATTTATAAGGTTAGAGTTAGGTTTAGTGCCAAAGAGATTTGAAAAGAGAGGCCGCTATTAATTAGAAATAAATGAAATGACGTTTCTGTAAAATGAAGTTGGAAAATGAACGAAAAAAGAAAGTAAATAAGAACAAACTTGGTATTGAAATATAGTAAATATGAACAGCCTTTTTAAAAGTAGTAGGTATTAAAAGGAGGTAAATGAAAGAACTAAAAATATGAAAAGTAATTCATGTTCACAAAATCGAAAAGCTTCAGACAATGTAAATGGAAAGGAGTAATGGAGCAAATGGGGAAAAATGAAAAGAATGATGCAATTATTAATTAGAAAGGGAATGAATGGACCAACTCTATACTGTAAACAAACTTTTAGAATTCAAATTTCAAAAACAATCGTTCACTTAATTAATTTTGTTAACGCTAAACATACCAAAATTAACATCCTTTAAAGATTTAATTAACACACAATAAGTGAAAATAAATTCTTTATACAAATTTGTGTCATAAATTAAAAGAATATACAGCATTAAGAATTTTTCAGTTCTCCCTCTTTGTGATTATGTGACGACCCGTCTTTCAATACCCAGAAAGACGTATCATCAATAAGAAAAGAAAGAGATAGAAATGGAAAAGATAGAAAGAAAATAACAACAATCATCACAATCTTACAGCGGAAACGGAAAAAAATATAATATTACACATATCCATTACATAGTTTTACATATCAGAGTACACAGAATAATACGACTTCATTACATCAGACATTTATAAGAGTTTGCCAATCCATACAACCCAAAAACACAAAATCAAAATGTCACTATAGCGGATAGAGGTAGATAAGTATGTCTGGACTCCAGCTCCATCTTCCAAAACATTCGTCAATCCCAACCTAATCACTTGGCTACTCATAAAAATTTGAGTACCCAAGAGTTTATGAAAAACAAAATAAACTCCGAGTCAGACATGGGTCTGGTGTGAGTAAACAAGTTAAAGTTGTTTAACTTTAAAATCACTACAAGAAAACTGATTTTTTATAGCGCCCAAAAACCGCCACTATGTATTTTTAGTGGCGTTCCGATAATCGTTACGATAAAACATGCCACTAAAATTCCTCGAGGATTAGTTGCACTTTTTTAAACGCCACCAAATTTGTTTTTTTGATAGCGTTTTTATAACGCCATTGAATTCCTTTTTTGTAGCGCCTATTTACCGCCACCGAAAAGGTTTTCTCCTCCATGATACTTTTTTATGGCGTTATCTAAATTTTTGTAGCGCCTATTTAACGCCACCGAAAGGGTTTTCTCCTCCACGTTACCTTTTCATGGCGTTATATACATTTTTTGTAACACTTAATAAACGCCAGCATAAGTGTACTTGAGTTTTTAATCACTCTTTTGTAGCGACATTTTAACGCTACCAAAATAAATAATATCCAGTAGCGTTTGTTTCCCTCCACCTGCTACTCCAGATTTACCCCTGATCTAGCATCCAATTATATAATAACAGAATACGCAAGCACATACACTTTTGAACACAATATATTAAACAACTACAAAATACGTATACGCATTGAAGATCCATAAGATACATAGACATTCATACATCCACATACATAGGTGTCGATAAAAAGCTACCCGTACACATACACAACCAAACTACCATAAGTGTTATAACCAAACTACCATAAGTGTCATAACCGTACATATACATCTGAAATAAACGTCTGAAATAACCAAAGTACCGAGCAAACCTGAACCACCATAAAAACCTGAACTACCTGTCATTGCTGATGTCTTCAAAACCTGAACTACCTGTCAACAAAGAACAGAACAAAAGAGTGAGAAAACAAAACCTGAACTTAAAACTGCATCACTAACATTCAACCACAATCCATACATAACTCCTCACCATCAATTATTTTCCCTCCCCTGAACCTGAACCACCAATCACAATCATTCAATCACAATTCGAATATAACACCCCTACTTATGTACTTTTATCATTTTACCAAAAATCTATCTGCACTTTAGCTGCTAGCATTCCTAATGTATATATTAAAAAAATTATATACCTTTCATTTTGACTTAATAATGATTTTTTCCATTGGCCAAGCTATAGGAACGCCAAAGCAATCATCCATGCACGTCAGACCCGATGTTGGTCTCCATATCTCTGCATCTGGAACTATCACCAGTTCAATCCAAACTTTTACAGCATTACGTCCCAATGGACGACAATGGACCATCGTTATCGGATCAGTTGATGCAATACTTCCTTAAGCCACTACGTTTGCTCCACCCAAATCGATCAACTGGCATTTGGCATCCTTTTGCATGGTTGCAATCGACTGAAAGAAAAGAGATTATTATGAACAATGTATACATGCACATTAAATAAACTTTCATACACAGTTAACTTCTTCAAATTTGAAAATTAATGCTTACATTTTGCGATTTATTCATGACCATATATGCGGATTTCATGGGAGAATTCACAACATTTTCAGTATCATCACGACTCTCATCTAGTTTTTCTTGATCAGCTTCTACTTTTGATCTTGGCCATGCTACTTTCCTACCAACTACATCTCCAATGCACGACATATCAGATGTGGGTCGCCACAAATAAGCATCTTTATTTACTACTTTGTCCACCCAAATCACAACAGCAGACGGACCGAGTGGAATACCATTAACAGTATATTTTGGATCAGTGGCGTGGATTCTTCCTTCGGCAACTACACCTTCACCCTCAGTCCAACCGTAAATCTTGCAAGTGTCTTCGATGATGCTGGTACTCTAAAAATGAGAAGTGAAATTCAAGACTTTAGTATGCTATACAAAAACAACGAATATGTGTTAAATTTTTATTCAGATGGGGGGTGTGCTCGCTGCATTTTAGACATCAATAAGCTCGCAGCATATTACACTAATATACTTAACGTGAAAAAAATTACCGTACTGGCTGCACTACAGTTCAACCGTGTTCGCAGCGGGACCTTGATGCAAACTGATGGCCAAGCAACTACCTTATTCTTAGCGTCTGCTAAGACTGCCATTTCAGGTGTAGGCCTCCATAAATAAGTATCTGCTTTATCCACTGAATCTATAACAACGCTCCCAGCATTTGGTCCAAGACGAATGCCATTGACAATGTCATCTTGGTCCATGGACAACAGCCTCCCATGGGCAACAACTCCAGAGGTTCCATCCCAATTCAACAGCAAACATACTTCGTCGTCGCTCTACAATTAATCAACCGAAAATTAAATCAATTACTGGATTAAAAAATTAAAATATAAATTTCATTTATTGAGTAATATAAATATTATTTTTACCGAATCAGGTGAGTTCCTTCTCGAACTTTCTTTACCCTGCAGCGAAGCACGAATATAAATTAATATTTTACGAATATAAATTAATTTCCAAAAATTTACCTTCTGGTCCATCAGAGTCTGTATCATTCCCTTCAATTCTGCTATTGCCTCTCGACACCAAGACACTTGTTTATCTTTGGACTGGGCCAAAGCTAGCTTGGTTAAAGTGCAACCCCTACTCAATGCCCTTAACCGTCCCAGTTTATCTTGTCCCAGTACATGTACAAGAGCATCTTTTCCAATATCAGTCTGTGTCGAGCCGGATTGGGATAGGCTACCATATTTTTTGATCTCCTCCTATATAAATAAATACACATAGATAATGTACAATGGTAAAAATATCATAGTTTCAAAAAAAATACCAATAAAATTAAAAAAAAAAATTACAATAGTATTCGTAGCTTCCATGTTCACTGGTTCACCATTTTTTTTAATGTGAGATCTAATCCACGCATCAGCTCTACTTATGGACGATGTATCTACACTATCTTTTTTCTAAAAATAGAATAACATTAAATTAATAAACTGACAGGTATAAAATAATGTTAAATAATGCTATAGTTAATTAACTTACCATGTCTTCGGTCTTTCTAGCCATTCCCCTACGACCGGTTGTATGCGGAATTTGTGTGTACCTAAGGGCTGAATATTTCTCACTTTTTTGCTGAAAATATTGAAAGATGCTAGAATTTAACAACCAAAATCATAAAAAGAAAAACTATCTAATATTTATAATGCAGGGTAAATATGTATGGTGAGGATTGCAATTTATTTGAAAATCAATTCATCGTGGTCATATACTTATTTGGTATTAATGTTGGATAACTCAGTGACATATACAGCATTCCATATCTACTAATAATATTTATAGATTGAACTAACTTGCAAAGTGTTTTTTTTACTTCATTTAAAATGTTCCTGTGCTTGTCATAACGCATTTGTATTTTGTACTGTCATAGGTTCCTGCAGCTAATACCTAAACAGGAACCCTCAGCATTCACCAACACTTGGACTTCACTTCTAAAGAAATTTATCGGTTGCTAACTATGTAGATGGATTTGCATAAACATGCCAGACGAGTTCAGTAGGAATGATTTACCTTAAACTCCAGACTTGTTTTCGCCTTCACAAACTTCCTCCAATCGGTTATGCTTTTTATGTTCGTAGGTTTCAGTTTAAGTCTTTCCTCATCGTTCTCCGCTTTTTGCAAATTTCGAACCAATTTTCTTTTTGACGATCTCCAAAGTACTCCCATTTGTTGAAATATAGATTTTCTTTGCCATTCCTCTTCCAATTTAAATCTAATCTGCAACAATACATCAAAACATGATATTAGTAAAATTTATTTAATTTAAATATGACGGATTTAATTAAATCTGAAAGGTTTTCTGAAGTTATTAGAGGGCAATTTCAATTTATAATTGGCAAGAACTATTTTTCAATTATCCAGAAGTTATTAGATGGCAATTTCAATTTATAATTGGCAAGACCATGCAATATTAGAAGTCATTTTCAAAACATATTAGAGTCAGAATGTTAAATAATAGATGCCTGCTTCATACTAGAACCAACTGCCACAAAACTTCTTTTAAGTCATCACTAATATTCCTCCAATCATCAATGGTGTATAGAACCTGCTCCCGCATGAGCGGTCCAAGAAAAGAGGACAAATATACCGACCCTTGCCCTACTGGTATACCTAGATCATTGAACTCAATTTCAGTTCGATCCTGACTGCATGACGGGAGTCTTTTTGCTTTTGCTGGACCTCTACCGCCTCTTTTCTGAGATGTACTTCCGATTTCAGCTTCACTTTGTTTCCCAATTTCCAGCTCGGCATCAGCAATTTGTTCAGGACGGGTTTCATTTTCTGAGCGGAGTCCTTCATTTAGGTCAGAGGGGATATCATCTAGTGGTTGCTCGTCTTCTTCATTATGAACAGTGGCTTGCTTCTTAGCATTGTCTGGTTGTTCTTCTATTTCATTTATACTAGCTGGAACTTTACGTTTTCACTTTGACTGTTTGTTCTTAGCTTTGACTGTTTGTTCTTCAGCCTTTCTCTACAAGCGGGTACGTACAGATGTTGTAGACATATTTTTCTACAAGTGACAGAAAACACAGTATAAACCAATAAGCAATGTAAACAATAAGCAGCGATAAATATTAACAAACAACACTTAAATATCATTAACATGTAGCTGAAAAGAGATGTGGCAGTTTGCAAACCAAACAAGCAAGCCTAAAAGCCTTGAGATGATGAACAGATTTGTAATTTTATGAGAAAATGTACACGTAATGCAAACATAATTGATAAGAACACTACTCATTATCAAGCAATATATGCAAACAGAATTGATAAGAACATATAATGCTTTGTCTATGGAAGTATACAAAGATCAAAACACAAAGAACAAAAATTGAATGGTACATGCATTTGCAATGGATTAGAAAATTAAATGGTGCAAACTAACAGCCATTCGCAACATTAAAAAAACAAAGCATTAGTGCAGCAAATGAACAACAATCACTAAAGAAAATCAATACAAGTTCAATGAAATTTCCAAATAGCCCGGATTTAATATATAAGTTCAACCATCACTAAAGCAAATGAACAACTATTCTCAAGTAGAACATATAATCTACTCAATTATGCCCTCGCAATCCTCTCTAACATAGCAAACATCTTCATCATCCGCTTCAGTTATTTCATTTTCCACCACTTGAATATCTTCCTCGATGCAATCGTGCTCCTCTATATCATTAAAACTTCTTGATGGTGCTTTCATTACAACTTACCAATTAGAAACATCGTTCTCTCTTGAATAAAATACTTGTTTTGCTTGAGATGCAAGTATGTATGGGTCTCGTGAAAATGATGCTTGATGTAAATTAACAAGAGTGAACCCATCATCATCAACTTTTTCTCCATTTCCTTTATACGTCCAACGACACTTGAAAACTGGAATATAAAACAAATGATAATCTAATAAAATTATATCTGTAAATATTCCATAATAAGTGACCACATCAACCACTTGGGACATATCTTTAGCACTTGCTCTACACATAGTAGTTGCATCAAAAGTCATCCCACAATTCTGAGTTTCTCTCCCTAAATCTTTTACATGAAAACGTTGCTCGTTGATGATATATCCTTTGAAAGACATGGCATCATCCTTCGGACCATAAGCAATCCATTTTAACATGTCATTATGATCCTTGGAGGTAATAGGTATCTACAACAAATTTCATTTAGCATGTAAATTTATATAGTAATATTGATAGTTGAATGAGAATATATTTGAAATCTAACTAACCTTCCTTTTAATCCAATCGACAAAACTTTTTGTATGTGTTTCCTAAAGTAAGGTCGCATTTTTTGTCATGCGTTGGCTAAATTTTCTAATTCCTCCAAATGCAAACTAGTATTGAACAATTGATTATAAGTTATATATATCATTGCGAACACATCAAAATATTTAAAACAATATAACATAAACTTACTCTATAAACGGTTCCACCATGGCCATATTCATTAACACAGCTAAATGAGCACTTTCTTTCTCATTAACTGGCAATTTAATTGTCTTCGATACTGAAATTGGACGTCCCTCTAATATTCTACTACTTTCATAATCTTCATTTTCGAGCTCCTTTCTCCTCTATATGTCCTGATTTCTTCAAAAATTCATTGAAAAACAACATGCATTCTGTTGCAAGATACGATTCTGCAATACATCCCTCTGGTCGTGCATAGTTTCTGACATAATCATTGAGTGTCTTCATATATCTTTCGAATGGGTACATCCATCGAAAATGAATAGGTCCACACATTTGTGCTTCTTTTCCAAGATGAATGGATAAATGTATCACTATATCAAATAAAGATGGTGGAAAAAAAATTTCAAGCTCACATAAAACGTCAATAATTTCAACATTGATTTGTTCTACCTTCTCTCTATCAAGAACACGTTGACATAATTTGTTGAAAAAAGAACATAAGCTAATTATCGCTTTTCTTGCCTTCTTTGCCATGAACCCTCTCGATGCTACTGGCAATAAATGTTGCATTAATACATGGTAATCATGTGACTTCAATCCACTAATTTTGCAATCCTACAACGAAATACGATTTTTTAAATTTGAACAGTAGCCATCTGGTCCTTTGAAATCATACAGTCTTTTGCAAAATATTTTTCTCTCGGATTTTGACAACATATATGGAGCCGGTGGAAGATATGTTTTATTCCCACGAGGTTGTGTATGAAGCTCACTTCGAATTCCCCAATCCTCTAAATCCTTTCTACAGTTGGTTCCATCTTTGGATTTATTTCCATGCAACATTGTGCCCAATAGGCTTTCACCAATGTTCTTCTCCACATGCATCACATCTAAATTGTGCATAATGGAAGTTCCTATGAAAACCAAAACAATAATGCATTATTGGGTTTTTCTTATATTAAAACAATGAAAAATAAATAAATTAACCACTAACCTCCCAATAAGGCAAATCAAAGAAAATTGATCGTTTTTTCCACCTTGATAGCTCTACTTCTATAGAACTGTTAGTATCATCATATTCATCTTCTTTATCATAGACATGCTTTCTCTTCTTACTTTTCCCCTCTATTCCTTTTCCAAAATCATTTGGATAATCCTTCAATAATGCATAGATGTTTCTCCCAGAAAGCATTCTAGGAGCACCATCTGTCTCTATGGCATTATCAAATAATGCCTTTTGTTTCCTCCGTGAATCTGATGGAGGTAGAAATCTTCTATGACCCATGTAGGCGAACTTTCGACTATGTTTCAGCCAACGAGAATGGGTATTGACACCACATAATGGGCAAGCTTTTTGCCCTTTCACACAACATCCAGCAAGATTTCCATAAGCCGGAAAATCATTAATCGTCCATAACAAAATTGCATTCAGTTTAAATAAAGTTTTACTAAATGCATCATAAGCAGTAACTCCATTAGACCACAAGTGATGCAAGTCTTCCACCAAAGGCGCCAAATATACATCACTATCATTCCCGGGTTGCTTCGGGCCTGGAATAAGTAAAGTTAACATAATATTTTCTTTCTTCATACACAACATAGGCGAGAGATTGTATGTCACAAGCATTACCGGCCAGCAACTATATTTCGAACTCAACATGGAAAATGGATTGAATCCATCTGTAGCAAGACCAAGCCTAAGATTGCGTGGATCGGATGAAAAAGATTTATACTTTTCATCCAACATTTTCCATGTCATAGAATCCACGGGATAACGCATTTTTCCATCGTTACTTTTATTATTAAAATGCCATCTTAATTCTTCAGCCATCTTTTGAGATCTATACATTCGTCTAAACCTCGGAATGATTGGGAAATATCTCAATACTTTAACTGGAACACCTTGTATAACCTCTTCAATATCTTGATTATTCTTCCATCTCGAGGAACCACATTTTGGACAACTTTCTAAATTTTTGTATTCTTTTTTGAAAAGGCAACAATCATTCTCACAAGCATGTATCTTTTCAAAACCCATGTCGAATGCTTTAAGAAATTTCTTGACTTCATATAAGGTTTTGGGAAGCACGTTATCCTTCGACGGAAATAGATGTTGCACAGCTAAAATCTTATCAAAACCACTATCGGACAAGCCAGTCTCGCATTTAAGATTATACAAGACGGTGATGGCAGATAATTTTGTGTGATCTGTGCAACCAGGATATAATGGAGTTTCTGCATCTTCCAAGTTCTTGACTAATTCATCCTCTTTTCTTCGAGAATCAACATCGTCTTTATCATCATCAAAAAAATCTTGATTCAAAAAATCTTCATCTTCATAGTGAATCATCTTGAATAGTTCATATACGTCAAACGTATTTGTTTTATTCTCTACATTTATCTCTTCACCATGGTTAAACCATACACCGTCAATGTATTTAGGACCATTCCTTTTATAATTAAATGTTCAACGATGATTTGGTCATCATGACGACTAAGATTCCGACAATCCTTGCAAGGGCATAAAAAAAATTTCTACACTTCTTACATTCCTCTTTGCAGCATGCACGAAATTCATCGCTCCTTGTCGGTATTCTATACTAGTTCTATGAAAAAAGTAAAAAAAAAGTGAGCTTTAGTATTAGATTATATGTTCTAATTCTCAAAATACATATTAAGTTAATCATGGTTTTATCACCTGTTTAAAAAATCCCAGCCTTTTTCCATTATCGACATTTGAAGGCAAATAAGTTTCCAATCTTTGACGTATAAATTGGTTATCTGTTGTAATCAAAAAAATAACTAGACGTTGAAGTACAAATACTTGTAGCACTACTGCATATAACCATGGTGGTTTAGTAGACAAAGGAAAAGAATACTTTTCCAAAAATATAAATTTTACACTTATATTTTGCATTTAACCTCAGATTTACATGTATTTATAATTAATCCATGCATGAATTCAAAGCCTAAGTCTAGCAACTTATAGCATTACTGCATATAAATTCAAAGCCTCAGAATGTACAAACCAACAGTTTCCTCTTACCAAACCAACAGTCAACTTCACCGCCTCCTCTTCACTACCTCACATCCACACAACTGACATATTTCCAGTGCCTGCCACTCCACAAAAGACTATTTATGCTCCAACATTTACCACTCTCAACCATCGAGCCAGCCAATATCCAATCGCAAACAAACCCGCGACCTCCATCAATGCTACTTGAACCCACCAGATTCCCGAAACACACAACCTCAACCTCCTCTCAGCAAGCAACCATTGATTCACTGAACCACTTCAACAGAACATTCATATACTCAAAGAAATCAAAGCAGATATCTCGACAGATCATTGCAATTAGGGTCAAATCAACCATTTCAGTAATAGTTTAGGAAAAATACGAAAATAAGATGCATTCAAATTCATATAAAATCCAAATAGAATCACAAAGTCGATTTAAAAGATTCATAACTAAATATACCTAATCGATTTAAAAGATTCATACCTAAATATACCTAGATCTGCTGGCTGCCGCGACTCGATGTTGAGTAAGGGGGAAACGACGGAGTTGACGATGATACTTTTGTGCGATGAAAATTTAACACGATTAAAAGGGGAAACAAATTCTGAAGAAGAAAGCAAATTAGGGATGAGAATTTTGTTAAGTACGAGAGTAAAATGATAGGTTACGTTTATTTAGTTCGCGCGGACTCTTTTTTTTAGAAGCGGGAAACGTGAATTATTTTTTGCCACGTTTATATTATTTGGTTATCTATTTTTTGTTGCATTTACAATAAAACGCCACCGATTTTTGCAACTATAAATGGTTTTTCTTGTAGTGAATCATTTGAAAACAAAAGGTATCACGTAAGACTCCCCACAAATAAATATGGATAAGTTTTTACCTTACGCTAACCAAAGAATTTGATAGGAAATCCAGTGATATTATAATAGGGTCTACGGTTTTCAAGTAAACAGAAAATAGCCGAAATTGTTACATCCATTAAATTCCATCTACTAGCCACAAAAGTGGGTAATACAATCAAAACTGCAAGGTCTCGTAAGGAAATGGGTTTCCATCAATGGCAAGGCTACTGGGGTACCGCACGTCACAGTACGGGGCCTAGATCACCGTACCAAGGACCACTCCCGATCCCCTGCAACACAAGGCCGGAACCATCCCTTACTGGACAGTCCCGAACAAGACAACCCTACAGTTGTGGCGAACAACCGCCCACACAGCTGAAATAATAAGGGACTTCTAGACAGGGGAAAATCTCGTCCTACTTGGGCATGACCCACTTAGCCTTGCTGCACCTTCCCTATTTTAGCCATTCCCGGTTGATGAGGCTTGAGGCTACGATTACCTTTATAGGACACATTTATTAGAATGCTCATCGTCCACCTGACAATGTGCTGAAAGCATTCAATCCATATAAGTTCGTTCCGGGTTCGAAAGAAACCGAGCGCATTATTTCGTTACACTCATTTTGGAATCACCTTCAGAGTTAATGACAATAACCTTTGCACTTTAAAACTCCATCTCGATCTTCACCTAGAGATGTCACGACCTAACATTTAACTTGGATCGATGTGGTTTTCGGAAAATCAAATACGATTCCCCATCCCGGTCTCATCGAAATCCAAACGCCATCTTAAAGGTCAAGTTGTTTAAAGATTTAAACAATTCAATTCAATTTTAAACATTGAATTCACACAGCATTATCCATAAATAATACAAACATCTATCACAGATATTTACAAAATCTCATCACAGAATATCTCAGACTATCATCCAACAAATATCAACCAAATCCAGATATTCAATTCAAAACAATCATCCATAAGCAAGCACATCTCTAATTCATATTATAATTAATTTAATTAATTCAAATTAAATTAATTACTTAAGAATTAATCACTTTACCTTGCTTAACCAATCATTAATTAATTAATCACAATCATTTAATTAATTAATCACTTCTTAATTATCCACATTATCAATTAATTAATCTTTAATTAATTAATAATCCTTTAATTGTTAATTAATAACTCCAATTATTCATTATTAAAAACTTGATTAAAAATTAATCATTCCTTAATTGATTACCAATTAACCCTTAATTTACAATTAATTAATCTTAATTAATTGCTTAATTAATTACAAATTATAAATTAATTCATCTTAATTACTTAATTAATTATAAATTAATTAATCTTAATCATTTAATTAACTAAGTCTTAACCACTAATTAATTAACTATTAATTTTTAATTAATTTATGTTTAATTACTTTATTAATTATCCCTAATCAATCAATTAATTAATTCTTAATCACTGATTTAATTAATCACTAATCACTTAATTAATTTAATTACTAATCACTTATTAATTAATCTTTAATTAATTAATTATCTGTTAGTTATAGTTTATTTATTTATTAATCCATAATTAATTAATTAAACCTTAATAAATTAATTAATCTAAAATTATTAATTAATTTAACTTTAATTACTTTATTAATTAAAGTAAACTTAACCATAAAGGTTAATTAATTTTTAAAACAAAACATTTTCATTAATTACTTAAAGTTATTACATATTTAAAACATTTCCAATTCGTTTAAAACTTAATTACTTTTTAAAATTTAAATTTAAATGAATATAAAATCATCTTAAAACTTAACTATCAAAATATAAAATACTTTAAATTTAAAAGTTTAACATTTCACAGAGCAGTTTAAATAAAATTTTAAAATTTTAAAACTCAAAACAAGCTTTAAAACTTTCAAACATCACTTGCATATGGTTTGACCCGACCAAACTCGAACAAAACTCAAGCTATATGAGTTCAATCCCTTCTTCTCCCCTTCCTATTTCCTTTCATCAAAGAAAACGACCCTCAAATACAAGAAATCTGGAAAGTAAACAACATTTTCCCCCTATCCTTGACACAAGCAACTACAACATCTCCCCGTGCATAAACATGAGCCAGAAACCATTCTACTCGATCGCCCCTTCGAGTCACCACATCACCAACCTTCACTGGCATGAACACTGACACGTGCACGCACCGACACCGCCGCCGCCACCAGCGACATCGCACGCAAGCTCCACATCGACCCCATATGTGACTCCCACCGTCGATCAGCCAACACGCGACTCCAATAAAAGTCGAAGTAGTTCACACCATTCCTGGAACAGACCCTTCATCAAAAAGCCCATCGTAACCATCAACCTCGACCATCGTTCGCTACGCAACCTCGGCCACATCACCGCATCGGCCACATCACCGCACGACCTCTACGCAGCTATTCGCAAGAACACTCACGACTCGATCCACCAAAGAATCTCTAGTCACGAAATTCGAATGCTACCCAAGACACTAATCTTAAACCCTAATTCCCCCAATTTCTAATTCCCTGATGATTGATTTCCTATTCTACTACTTTTCACAAATTCACCCATCACTATTACAACTCTGATCCAAAGCTCAACCTCTGGAACCTACCAAGTCACCAGATTTTGCCCAGAGAACAATTTCCGGTCATCAATAAAAAACTGCCCCAAATCCAATTTAAAAATCCTAATTTTTACTTTAAAAATCATATTTTACAAAGTTGATTCAAGATGTAAAATTGAATCAACAAAATACAATACATTATTTTATCATGTTATTAATACTTCTTACTGTATCATCTAATTTTTAGAAGAATATCAACAAATCTTGTTTGAATAAATTTTTTAAACTTTAATTTATATTTAAATAAACATTCTGTGTTTATAACTCAAGGCCTAACAGTATTTTGTTAAAGAAAATTTTGAATCTTTGTTTAGTCTTACTCTGTAATTTGGGAACAGAGAAGTATCGGGCAATTTCTAAGATGCACAGTTCAATACAACTTGTATACTAAAATTTTACAAAAATATGTACATGCAAAACATCAAACATATCCAAAATTTACATGCACAAATTTCTATTTACTTAAATTTTTATGGTTGAAAGTTTACTCACATGAATTTATTTTAAGCAGAGACCAAAATTTTGAATCCTGGAGAAAAAACAATGACTGCAGATTTTAACTTGTAATTGCTTGATGATGTTGCTTTCAACTTTAACCAATCAGCACATAAGATGGAAGAGCTTTGAATTTTGCCTTTCAGAAATTTAATTTTTTTCAGGAACCTCGATTTTTTTGTGCAGAGTTTTCTATTGTATTCTGTTTTACAGTTTTGAAGCTTTGAAATGAGACTTGAATGCTTGATTAAATTTTGGTTGAAAGAGTAAAAATGGATGAATTTCAGATTTGTAGTTGAGGAATGATTTCTCTTTGCTTTAGAAAAGGAGAATGAGAAAAATATTTAGATATAGAAGATGAAATAGCCTTTTATACAAATAAATTTTGTTTTATAAAAATTAAAGAAAATAAATTAAAATTTATGACACTTTTCATTACACAATGTTATCCTCTTAACACATGTTATTAGAGTGCTTTAAATTTTAACAAATGTAATCTTCATGCAAAAAGAATTTTTAAATGTTTTTATTAGTTAATTTTCTAAATTTAAAATACATTTTTAATTTATATAAGTCAATTCTTTTTAAAAGAAATAAATATAAATAAAATTTTATATCCTAAATAAAATCGTAGAAATACACTTTAAAATCAAAGTATAATTTAAAATATAAATACCCCTATTTTGAAATTTCAATTTAACAATTAAAATTCAAATTAAATTTCAAATTCAATTTATAAATCAAATATGATATGTATACAATTTTAACAAATCCATTTCCATTTGTATATATTAATTTTAATTAAAACCAATATACATTTACAATCCATTTATTATTATTGTTTAAAATAACAAATTTATTAATTTAAATTAACTTATTAAAAAGATTATCGCATTTAAATTGGGTTTGAAATTCCGGAATATCACATTCCTCCCCCCTTAAAAGAATTTGGTCCCTGAAATTTAAACAAAGGATAACTCAAAATTTTCATTTTATTCGACGATTCAAGCATACATATCATCCATACATAAGAAATCAACAAACATAACATCCAAACAACAATACATCCAATACAAACACCACTAGCTATCCGGACACATATCCGGATAAGCCTTCCTAAAACTATCCAGAGTCTCCCAGGTACAATCTCTGGGATCCTTACTCCACTGGACTTTAACGAGCTTCACTATCTTGCTTTTGAGTTGCCTCTCGTCTTGATCAACAATTCGAACAGGATGTCTCACAACTGATAAGTCCTGCTCAACCTCTAAGTCTTCCTGCACAACTGGTTCCACAATAAGAGACGGATCGTGCACATATTTCCGTAGATGAGATACATGGAAAACATTGTGAATTCCAGCCATCCGGACTAGCAATTCAATTATGTATGCTACGGCACCAATCCTCTCGAGCACTCAAAACGGACCAATGTATCTCGGAGCGAGTTTCCATGTCTTCCCAAATCTTATTGCTCCTTTAATAGGGGAAACTTTGACAAAGACTAAATCACCAATCTCGAACTCCAATTATCTTCTTCTTTTATCTGCATATTTCTTTTGACGATCCTGAGCAGCTGTCATCCTTTTCTTGATAAGCTCAACTTTAGTAGATGCTTCACGCACTACAAGAAAATAGGGTTTATATAGCATTATATGATAGCCTTGTAATTAAAGTGTTATATAAAATGATTTAAGTTAAAAAAATATAACTACAAAACAAGCTATGGAAACAACACGCCGCTATATTACCCTACCATTTTTAACAAAAGCGGGGAAAAGAACAAGGCGCGCGGCATCTTTTCTAACTTAGTAAAAAAAAGCCGCGTAAAATCCAATTCCCTCCGTTTCACTTTCCTCTTCCCTTTCCCTGTCGACCAAAATTCTCAAGTATTACGACATTGATTTCGCTTCAGCAACTATTACGACATCGATTTCGCTTCAGCTGGTTGGATTCACATCGATTTCCACGTCATTCCTCTGGCAACTGTCGTTGATTCCGCATCGATTAACGCCAATACCCAAGGTTTGTTCTTCGAAGAAACTCTATGTACAGTAATGCTTTCTCTTCTTTGTATACGCGAGTTTGATTTGAGAGCGATGCGTGCTCTTGCACGTGCAATGTGCGGTGAGCTTCTTGTTGTTTCTGAGTTTGTGGTTCGGTTTTTGCTATGCTTTTCTTTCACTCTTCTTGCTACTAGTTCGGTTTTTCCGTAGTAAGGTTTTTCCTTTTGATGGAGTCTGGAGTTTTTGGAACATTGAATGATTTTGTGTTTAGTTTAGGGAATTTAGAGGTGATTTCTTTTGTGAATTTACTTGCTTGTAGAATTTCATTTACTGTTTCTTCTAGTATTCTTGCTGGTATTGACATTTTGATGGAGTCTGGAGTTTTGGAACATTTACTGGTTTCATTTACTGAATTTCATTTACTGGTTTTTCCTTTTGATGGAGTCTGGAGTTTTTGGAACATTAAATGATTTTGTGTTTGGTTTTGTGAATTTAGAGAAGATTTCTTTTGTGAATTTACTTGCTTGTAGAATTTCATTTACTGTTTCTTCTAGTATTCTTGCTAGTAAAACATGATGTTATTGCAGTTTTACAATAAATATATACTTTAAGTTTATGATATGTCGCTACAAATTTGAAGAAAACTTCATAGACAACATCACATCATTCTTTAAGTCGTCTCGTTTTAGTTTCCCAGTAGTAGTTAAGGGCAACGGCTTTTTCCACGGTATGAAAATCTTTGGTATCTTAAACCTGTTATTCATCAGACAAAATTGGGTCAATCAATACAAATCAAAGAAACATAATCCAGTATTAAGAATAAATGAGGTAACAAGTAATTACGGAAATTCACACGCACAAACAATCTATATGATTTTATGTCAATACCATAAATTATGAGATTGGAATGGAAAGTTTATCTATTTACCTGCTTAGTTTTTGTTGCTGACAATATTTTTGGAGAACCTTAGTCGATAAATCATTTACTTCTGTAGCATTCGAGGAATTTATGTCAAACCATTTGCAGCTGTCTCGAATTGTAGAATTTCATTTACTGTTGCTGGACTACTAGTTGTAGACTTAAGTTTAAACCGTGCAAGCTCATCAGTATAAGTTTATCGCATCTCACATTGACATAGGGCTATATCATTGAATCACCTTTCTAGTATGATTGTATCCAGCAAAACACAACTAACTAAATATTGTTTTAAGTTTTAGAAATTTGCTTGCTTAAGTAGTATCGCATCTCAAGATGGATAAGGATTGGGTGCATCTACACAGGTAAACTACCAGTGACTGTGAGCAAAGATATGTTTTGATTTTGAAAAAATATATGTATTTTTTGTTAATTTTGCAATTACAGAACTAGTAGTGAGTACGAACAAGGGGCTTGGAATTTTGTGAATTTTGCAAAGAAAAGTTTAGAAAATATGGAAAAAATGTTATGCCCTTGCTTGGATTGTCGAAACCTCACTCACCAATTTGGAGTCACCATTGTCGAGCATTTGATTATAAGGGGAATGGATCCTAAATATAAAAGAGGTAGATGGTACAATCACGGCGAGCAAATAGACACAGGGAAAAAAATTAAGTTGGATGGTGCATATGATTTATTCAAAGGCATTCGCTACGAAGATGAAGATTTCATCAATCATTCTTTTTTTTACTAATGATAACGATGAGGATAATGTGCAGAGACGAGAAGATGATTTATTAAAAAAATTAGAAGATGCGGAAACCCCATTATATCCTGATTGTCCAGATCAAACAAAGTTATCTGCCATTATTGCCTTATATAACTTTAAATGTGAAACTGGGTTATCTGATAATGGTTTTGATAAGCTTCTAATCGTGTAGCAGTCGTTGTTACCAAAGGATAATGTACTTCCTAAAACCATATATGAAGTGAAGAAATTTCTTAAAATTTTCGATATGGGTTTTGAGAAAATTCATGCATGTGAGAATGATTGTTGTCTTTTTAGAAAAGAGTATAAAGATTTGGATAGTTGTCCAAAATGTGGATTTTCGAGATGGAAGACTAATCAACGTACAGGAGAGGTTATGCAAGGGATCCCGGTAAAAGTATTGCGATATTTTCCAATAGTTCCAAGATTTAGAAGAATGTTTAGATCGCAAACAATGGCAGAAGATTTAAGATGGCATTTTAATAACAAAAGTAACGATGGAAAAATGCGACATCCGGTGGATTCTATGACGTGGATGTAGTGGATGGGAAATGGGAATCGTTTTCAATGGATCCACGTAATCTCAGACTTGGTCTTGCTACTGATGGTTTTAATCCATTTTCTATGTTAAATTCTAAATATAGTTGTTGGCCAATAATGCTTGTAACATATAATCTCTTGCCTTTGTTGTGTATGAAGAAGGAGAATATTATGTTAACATTGCTAATTCTTGGTCCGAAGCAACCGGGGAACGATATTGATGTTTATTTGGCGCCATTGGTAGAAGATTTGCATCATTTGTGGAATAATGGAGTTGAAGTTTTTGATGCATTTACTAAAACAGCTTTTAATCTGAAAGCAGTTTTGTTATGGACGATAAATGATTTTCCAGCTTATGGAAATCTCGTCGGATGTTGCGTAAAAGGTAAAAAAGCATGTCCATCATGCGGCGTGAATACTCACCATCGGTGGTTGAATCATAGCCGGAAGACTATTTATATGGGTCATAGAAGATTCTTACATCCTTCTAATCAAATGAGAAAACAAAAGGTTTGGTTTGATAATACTGTAGAGAATGGAAGCAGGCCTAGAATTTTAACTGGAAGGAACATCTCTAATATTTTAAAAGACTTTCCAAATAATTTTGGAAAAGAAATTAAAGATGAAAAAAACAATAAAAAAGGGAAGAAAAGCAAGAAAAATAAAAAGAGACAAATGAAGAAAAGGAAGAGTTGCCATAATAGAGAAACTGAAGCTAATGATC
This sequence comes from Allium cepa, assembly GCA_030765085.1. NCBI lineage: Eukaryota > Viridiplantae > Streptophyta > Magnoliopsida > Asparagales > Amaryllidaceae > Allium > Allium cepa. The sequence continues at coordinate 876,940,122 of CM060943.1, forward strand.
CTATGAAAATGGAGCTATCAAGATGGAAAAAAAGATCAATATTCTTCGATTTGCCATATTGGGAGGTTAGTGTGAAGTTTTATTATTTTACACTTGATTAACATTAAAATATTATATCGTTGAAGTATTACACTCTTGGTTTTTCAGGAGCTTCCCTTACGTCATAACTTAGACGTGATGCATGTAGAGAAAAATGTCGGTGAAAGCATTTTGGGCACGATACTGCATGATAAAAAGTCAAAAGATGGAATTAACTCTAGAAAAGATCTAGAGGATTTGGGAATTCGACATGGACTTTATGCACAACCTCGCGGAAAAAAAACATATCTTCCGCCAGCTCCATATACATTATCAAATTATGAGAAAAAAACCTTCTGCAATAGGTTGTATGATTTCAAGGGACCTGATGGTTATTGTTCAAATTTGAAAAATTGCATTTCATTGGAGGATTACAATGTTAGTGGTTTAAAATCTCACGATTACCACGTTCTAATGCAACAGTTGTTGCCAGCTGCAATAAGAGGACTATTGCCAAGGAAACCAAGGGAAGCAATAGTTCGTTTATGTTCATTCTTTAATAAAATATGTCAACGCGTGCTTGATAGAGAAAATCTGCAACAACTTGATGATGAGATTATTATAATATTATGTGAACTTGAAAGATATTTTCCTCCCTCTTTTTTTGATATAATGATACATTTGACAATTCATCTTGGAAGAGAAGCACGGTTGTGTGGGCCGGTTCATTTTCGTTGGATGTATCCTTTTGAAAGATATATGAAAACACTTAAAGATTATGTAAGAAATCCCGCACGACCTGAGGGGTGTATTGCTGAATCCTATCTTGCTGAAGAATGTATGAGATATTTTGGTGATTTTTTGAAAAAAACAGGACATATAGAAGAGAAAGGTGTTCGAAATGAGGACTACGAAAATTCTGTAATACTTGAAGGACGTCCAATTTCTGCGTCTAAGACAGTTACATTATCTTCTAATGAGAAAAAAAATGCTCATTTGGCCGTGTTAATGAATATGGCAATGGTTGAACCATTTTTAGAGTAAGTGAATTTTATAGCATGTCTATATTGTTTTGATGTACTTAATTGCAAGTATAAGTCGACACAACTTTTTCTTTTTCAGTTTGCATTTGAAGGAGTTGCAAGATTCAGACAAACGTATAGGAAGAAGCGCAACCTTACTTTGGAAAAAACATACAGATAACTTTGTCGATTGGATTAAAAAGAAGGTTGGTTAAATTTTATAATAAACTAACATTGGTTTCAGAACATTGTGACATATATATTAAATATTTTTTACAGATACCTATTAGCTCAGAAGATCATGATAAATTGTTAAAATGGATTGCATACGGTCCAAAGAATGACGTCTTGTCCTATAAGGGATATATCATCAATGGACAACGTTTTCACACAAAAGACATTGACAGAGAAACTCAAAATAGTGGGGTTACTTATGATGCCACTACCATGTGTAGAGCTAGTGAAAAAGATATATCTCAAGTGGTTGACGTAGTTACTTACTATGGGATATTGACCGATATATTTTTGTTAGATTATCATGTGTTTTATGTTCCCATTTTTAAATGTCATTGGGAAAATGTCGGAAACGGTGAAAAGGTTGAAGATGGATTCACTCTTGTAAATTTACATCAAAATCAAGCTTCATTTTCAAAAGATCCATATATTCTTGCATCTCAAGCAAAACAAGTTGTTTATTTAAAAGACAATGATGACTCTAATTGGTATGTGGTAATGAAAACACCACCAAGAGGCTTTCATGAGTTAGAGACAAATGAATCGGTTGATGAAGTTAACTATGTTGGGGAAGATTACAGAGAAATCGATATGGATGTTGATGATTCTAATGACGATGTTAGCTATGTTAGAGAGGATTGTGAAGGCATATTTGAGTAGTTAAAACAAGGTTTGTTAATTCATTTATAGGATCAGTAATAATTAACACAAGATGCCATTCGGTAATATGCATATGTTAGATCTTAACCATCTGAATCATAATAGATAAATATACAGAAGTAACAGCACATTTGAATAATATATCAGGATTAATTATGCTATATCATAATCCAAAAATTAATAGACATTAAATGCATTAATTAGTATATTTTGAAAAGGGAAATTGAATATTAGATTATATAATGTAACCTCTCCAGTAATTGTGCTTTGTGATTTTCAGTTGTCTATTGTGAAATTTTGTAGCATGCTTGCCTATTTTTTCAAGTGATTCGATCCATTCAGTACTCTAATTTTTTTCCCGTTTTTCACTTTTATAGTCTGTCGATGTTTGCTGACAGAATAATTCTAGTGCTACTGCAGAAGTTAATGCGATGTGACATAAATAGCGAACCATATGGAACAAAGACTGTTAATGTGATGACTGATAATCTTGCATGACTTGTATTTTTTGGGTTTTTTGGTGTTATGCCTCTATTAAAAGCAGACGAGGCTTTGTGGCTGTTAACTCATCATCCACTAGTTTAAATCCTATTACCATTAAAAATAAATCATAATGGATAAGTAACCTATGTAATTAGTGGGCATTTTATGTTTTCATAGTCATCAATCTATGTTTGACGTGTGCTCAAAAATTAAAAATAGGTTATTCTCACTAAAGTTTGAACCAGGTTAAAAAATTGTTGGATTAAATGTAACATTACATCCGATAGATATATAGTTAGAGTTACAGTCTATAACAAATATCCATAACAAATTAAGTTAGGTTGAGTTAGGTTTATATGAGTTGAGTTGTCTAATATCGATTGAGTGCAGCTCTAAGATTGAGTGCAGCCCTAAGCACTATTACTCTCTGTAAATATTATGTATACAGTATGTTGCTTCTAATACTATTACATCAACTTAACTCTTTATTTATTTTAATTTGCAGAATAATGGCAAAGATGAAGAGAGGAAACATCAAACAAAAAGAAACTGAGGTACCAAAAGCTGCGTTAAATCAGTCTACAGTCAGGGAAGAGCTTATCAACCGTAGCCATTTGAATGTGATGGAAGATGAAACAGTAGCTAAAGCACTTGAGGACAACGTGCAAGCACCTGAAGATAATGCAATGCAAACTGGCGAAAATTATGAAGCTTCATTGGAAGATGATGGACCGGTTCATGAAAATGCAAATCCAAGCGGGAAAAGAACTACTAGAGGTCCAACAAAAATGAAAAGGCTTCCTTCAGATGCTATGAGTAGAGTTGAAGTAGAATTTAATTCGACGGCAGAGCCAATAGGACCTGGATCAGTTAGTTTATCTTCATATTTAGGACCGCTAGTCCGAGGGGTTGTTCCGTTTACACTTGATGATTGGAGGCTACTTGATGATGATAGAAAAATTGTTTTGTGGGAATCCATTAAGGTATGAGACAATGATTTTTTAAATTTTATCTTACACTTGACTGTTTTTTTTTTTTTGACTAATCTTTTGTACACTTGACTGTTTTGTGGGAATACCATATGACTTCTAATACTGTCAATAGTAACAAGTTCTACTATATTTCTTGGACTATAAACTCAGTTGGAAAAATAAATTGAAACAGTTTGAATTCATGAATCATAATTCATGAATACTGAATATTTGTACTTTGAACAATTAAAATAGACAAAGAAGAAATTATTTTGCTGAATATTTTTAATGTTTCGATGTATTGTCTTGCTAATGTCCATGTGTTTGTGTGTTACCTGAATTATTTTGCTGTGACCAAAAAAGTTGCAATTTGTATGTACATAACTATCTTGCTTTGTTTTTTCATAAATCACAGCAGTAGGCACTTTACAATCAGTTTAAGCAATTTATTATATTTACAATACTGAATATATTTACAATCAGTTTATGCAATCAGTTTATATTTACAATCAGTTTATGCAATACTGAATATTTTCATAATGATATTAGGCTAGATTTAAATTAGACGAAGACTGGCAAAAAGTGTCTATATTTCGTCAAATGGGAACTATTTGGAGGGCCTCGAAAAGCAGATTCGTTAGGGAGTTAGGAAAAGCAAAAACCAAAGAAGAAATGCTTCAGTTAAAACCAGACAGCATCGACAGTATGAAGGAGTGGAGAGATTTTGTTAAGTTGAAAACAAGTCCAGCCTTTAAGGTAAAAAAATATATTTAATCATTAATCAGATCCTTATTATTGATTAACAATAATCACATTTTATTGTATACACAAAGTGAGAAATACAAAGCCATAAGACGGAAGCAATTCCCACACACATGCAGCCGCAAAGGAATGGCTCGATTAACTGAAGAAATGGTGAGAAATTATTTTGGATTCAAAATTATACGACTTAGACTTCTTCGTTCTTTCATTTTTTATCAATGTTAAAGATATCACACTAATAAATTAGTCTTCGTTTTAATGCAGAAAGAGCAGAGTGAAGATCCATCTTCCATCTCTAGAGCTCGAGTTTGGATTAAATCTCGCACTCGAAAAAACGGTGAACCAGTGAATACAACTGTTGCAGATGTTATTGTAAGGCCTTTTGATACTTATTGATATATTTTGGAACCTACACGAATAGTTTGGAACCTACACGAATAGTATATACTTAACAATGTCTTTTATTGTGTTCACATGGAAACTGCTAAATAATATGAAATTAGATTTTTTGCACGTGAGGTTTCGGTTATGTTATTAATATAGTTCCTTTAGACAAGCTGACAGCTCATTGTGGTCAATTTTGCACACTTTAAATTGAGAAAAACTGAGTGAATAAAAGCAGAACTTATTAGTGGAACCGATGTGTACATGCCAGTGTGTAAACACTGCTATGTCTATGGCCATATAGTTATAGCAGAAGCAATGCCAATATTGAAATCTGAAAAGAATTGCTTGAATTCACCTTGGGATTGCTAGTACATGAATCAATAAAAATTTCTTACATGGGCAATGCAATTTGAGTGTTCATTGTATGAGTATTCATCGTGTATTATGTGAATGCAGAAAGCTAGCTATTTTTATAATTTTTGGCTAGCTTTTAGTTTTCATTTTTTAGATGAAAAGCAACTTTCTTCCATTTCAAGCTTAAAATATTCTTACTGTCGAGCCTCTTTAATTCAAGAAGTGAAAGGGCATCCGCTTTTGATGGTTGATTTACATGATTGTGATTATGTATGTTTTTCTGTAAAACATGCATTTTTGTTCGAAATACGTGCTTGTGATTGATGTACACTAGACAAATTTATTATGTTCACATCAAATTATTCGGGCAGAAGCCTTATTTTCATCAAGTATTATATGAACAGATAAAACTAGTTTTTATCTTTATTTAACAGGATATGAACTGCCTTAAAATCTTATGGTCATTGTAATGGCAAGGCTTGATTAAGTTGTTGCTAGAGTTCATGAGTTCCAAGATCCAAAGTCCACCCTTTTACATAAAACTGTTTATGTCCTCATCTGTTCTACTTTGTAAATCATCTTTCATCAAATTAATGCAATATAAATTGATCGTAGCTTTTATTTTTTGTTATATTTTAATTTTTTGGAACTTAACTAGATTATAGTATATACTAGTGTCCAATACTTCAGATGCAGCATCAACTTGACCTTTTTCTGGTTGTATTCTACCAAAAATGAACTAATAACAACAATCTGAGAGCAAAAACAACTCATGGATCACTTTAAGCATTGTAATGTGGATGCAGGCTTTTAATGTTGACATTGTAACTTGGTCGGCAGACCACACAAGTTCTTGTTCCCTGGAAGTTAAAATTCATCATTTTGAATAAAGAATAAAATAATATAAAAAACGATAGCTCTATATATATTTTTAGTTGCTTTTGCTTCATGCAATTACTTGTGAGGGCAGAATGCATCGTTCACTGGTACTTGTTAATAATAAGCAAAAAAAACTGGTATGAAATTCCTCACATATAATTAGTGTAGTAATACCAAGTAATAGTTGACTGAGAATATAGGCTATTAGCATTTTAAAAAGCATTATCGAACCTCAAAAAACTTTTTACAAAGGAAGTCATTATATATGTCAGTAAGGCTATTAGTATAAATTGACACTCGTATTACAGGAGAAGATAAAAAGTTGTGAAAGTAAATCACAATCTAGCTCACCAAGTAACGATGCTCTTGCACAAGTGCTAGGACAAGACAAACCTGGGCGACTAAGAGCAATGGGAAGAGGAATGACTCTCACCAAGTTTATTTTATCAAGGGCTAATGATAAGAAACTAACTGAATGCCAGAATACAATTATGGAATTAAAGCAGATGATTCACATGCTAGTGAAGAATCAGGTATATTCTTTTTATTTGTTTTAACTTGGTGAGAGTTATCTTTTCAGTAAGTCATGTTATCTTTTCAACTAAGAAATATACACTTGAATCTATACTTATATATATACCGCTAACAACAATGAGAACAATTTAGCATATGGAGATTTCAAAGTACATGTCAGTTTTGTCAAGTAACAAAAAAACAATGATATGTGTTTAACTCCAAGCAGCATGCTTGCCCCCGAATTATGGTTTTTATTATAATTTAGTGATAAAATGCTAACTTATTTATTGGTTTACCAGGGTAAAGAAAATCGAATTGTTGAAGGCACATCTAAAATGATAACATTGAATTACATTGCAACATTTTGTTTTTTATATATAATTCAATGATTACTTGGTGGTTAATTAATCGTAGGGTATTTCGGAGAAAATACATAAAAAATGTGATTTATTGGATTGTAATGGGTGTGATGAAATAGTTGCTGAAGGAAGAGTCTTATCAAGTGATTTGAATGAGCTTGTACATCAAATTCCTTTAGGACCAAATGCTATGAAAATTTTGATGGAATTTCCAAGGATAACGGATGCTTATTTGTGGAGGACTGCAGCTACTATGACACGTGTTGGAGAAGCTAAGGACATGATAGTAGCATGGCCAGCTGATAGAGTAGTTGTACGCACGATTGAACAAGAGAAAGAAGACAATGTGGTAACATTTTAATTTAATTTCTTCTTATTTTTATCTAGTTTTAGTGGTAGCTGTACCTTAGCAAATGAGACTGGAAATATAGAGTAGAGCTTGATATGGCATATATGAGTATGAATATATATTTTTGTAGAGTGGAAGCGAAGATAACAAATGCAAGCTTTTTGATTGGTTGGGAAGTGAAGAATTAGTTGCGGAAGGACGAATATGTTATAGTGATCCAAAACAACTTGTTAATGGCATTCCTCTTGGACCATCCGCCAAGCTAGTGTTGATAGACAATCCCAAAAAAGTGAAGGCATTTTTATGGAAGCCAACTGCTAATATGAGATATGTCGAAGAAGCGGTTGGTAGCAAAGTAGCTTGGCCAGAATCTAAAGTAGTCATTGATAAAGCAAACACCGAAGCATCTTTCAGTCCTTCGACAAACCGTGTATCAACTCCTATGGTAATATATTATTTATTGTTCAAATAAATAGTTCAAGTTTGTTCGTGAGGCAATATGTTTCAAATACTTCATATAATTTATAGTTGAAAACAATTATTTATGTTACTTGGTAGGTTGCAAATTCTGCATTGAATAAATGTAAGTTGATTGATGTTTTTGGAATGGGAAATATTGTTGCCGAGGGACGCGTAGCTTCAACTGATCCAAACATTACGGTCCATTTTGTTCCATTGGGAGAGGGTGCAGCTAGAGTTTGGATTGATGTTGCAAAAGTTCCAACCGCACGTTTGTGGAGACCTACTACCGAGTTTGAATGCATTGAAGATGCCGTTGGCTCTACAATAGCTTGGCCTACGACGAATCTTGTAACGGAATCAACTTATAGTAAGCATATTTTATTACTGTTTAATTAGGTTGAAAATGAATGCATACTTGGTTATCAAATTCATGGTTCATATGAAATTTTAGTATACAAACAGCAATACCGACAGGCATTGGGGTATGGCTGTGATTTGCACAGCATTTTGGTTATTTGGTGACAAAGTTTGTATTGGAAGAGGAAGGTGCAGTAGCAGGCAAGTGGTTGTTCGGTGATGGAAGTGGCAGTTTTGTGATGCACAGAAATGCATAGGGGTGGTAGTATGGATGGATGTGTAACTGTTTTGGTGGTGATTTTGTGGAGAGGTAAGTGACAGGAAGGTGTAGTGCAGTGGATGGAAGGGAAACTTGATGTTGGTATTTGATTGAGGGAAGATTGAAAAGATGCGAAGTTGTTGTTGGATGTAGCAGTAGATGAAGTTTGTCAGTGTGGGATGGAGGTGCAAGCAGTAATGGAGTGATGTGCACAGAGAAGTAGCTCTATAGGCAGTGGTAGTGTAGAATTTGAAGTAGTGAATGCTGTGGAAGGATTGTTAGGTGGTAAGGCAAGTAGCAGTAGGGAGTCTTGTGTTTTTGCACTGTGATGGGTCTGCAAGTTGTGATGGAGCTGTTTGAAGGAGATGAATGGATGGTTTTAGGGTGATGAAGGGAAGTATATTGGTTAGTGGTAGTGGTGTGCACGGGAAGTAGTAAGATGACAGTTTGTTTTGTTGGCAGAAGTTTTGCAGGGGTATGTGAAAAGTTTGATAAGTGTAATTGTGATAATTATGATGGTGTTGTAACTGTGGTCAGTGAGGTGTGATGATGTTTGGTTGACAGTGGTTGTTTGAGAGGTGAATTTGTAGGCTAGTGGTGGTCAGACAGGTACGTGGCAGGGAAGTAATGATGCACAGTGCACAGATAAGTGCACAATGGAAGATGGTTTGGTATGTCCGAATGTAGCAAGTATTGGATTGTTATTTTGGTGGGTTCAGGTGGGGAAAGTGGAGCGAGGTAGTGCAGAAGTCAGGTTATGTTGACATAAGTGAGATGAGGTTGCATATGTAGGATAATGTGCGTTTGAGGATGAAAATATGGCTTGTTGTCGTATGAAATGGTGGCAGATGGTCAGTAAGGGTTAGGTGATGTATTTGTAGAGTTTTTTGAAGTATGTAGTTTTGCGGCTGCTGTTGGTATGTTTGTTTAGAGGTGGGAGGTTTTTTTGAAATGGTCTTGGTTGAAACAAAAGGCAAGGGGATGGTCGGAGAAGAGGTTGACAGGAAATTGTATGGTATGAAGTGTTGAATTGAAGTGCATAGATGGTTTTGGCAGTGATGGTTGAAGGAATTTGATAGTTGCAATGTTGAGAGAACTGTTTTATTGGCTGGATGGGGAACTTTGTGGGAAAGGAATGCAGTGATGAGTATGATGTGCAGCAATGAACGTGGGGAAGTCAGAGTTGAACAGAGGCAGATATGGGGTAGGCAATTGTGCAGTGTATTGATGTTTTGATGGATTGGATGTTCTTTTTTTTGAACAGGGAATAATATGCGCACACAGTGCACAGTGTTGAGTGGCAACAGCACGGTAGTGAACAGTTTGAAGTGTGAGTTTGTATGTTGATGGGTTTGTATGTATGTAGTGATGCTTGTGTTGTTGGTTTTGAACTGCAACAACAAATAAGGAAGTTTTGACGTGTGACTGAATGTGGAGCTGATATAGGGTGCTGTCGCAGTTTAAGGTAGGGATGAAGTTGAAGCGTGTTGTGATTGAAGATGAATATGAGATGTGAAGTAAATTGAAGATGTGAAGTGCAAGTAGAGGTTGAAGATGTGGAGTGACTATGGGCAACAATCGAGAAGTTTATAGAGGTATGGTGATGGAGTGTTAACGGTGAACTATAGATTGACGGGGGCAGTGAGGTTTTGTTTGGAAATGCATGGGTTAGGGAGCAAGCAGGTTGTAGATGATGGGTATGTGATGATGTGCACAAGTGGTCAGGGAGGTGTGCACAAGCTTAGAGAAGGCACACTGAGATGGTGGTTGTTGCAGTGGTCAGGGAGGTGTGCACAAGTGGTCAGTGAAGTGTGTTTGTTGTATTAGTGATGTTGTATCTAAAAATTTGATTCAACAGCAATGGGCACAAGGATAATTTTGAGATTGTTGTTCTTGGTATCATTGTTATTGTTTGCTAGATTTTTATTCCCTCCATATAAGTTTTTGAAGCATGATAGTAGAATACTAGTATATATGAACAATACCATCAAATGTTTATTTTAATTTTTCTTCATTTCATTGCAGGAAGTGGTTTGATGCAGGAACGCTAGCTGCTTCTAATTTTTTGCGTTGGTGCTTCAAATTACTAGTGATTACTCTTTGCAGCTTTGATGTGCATGAGCTGACAAGCGGAAGACCAAGGGATATTGTTTTTTCATGTAATGTTTTGTTTTGAAATTATGTACTCTAAACTTATGTATTCATTATCAACTATGTAAGATCATATATATTTTGTCATTTGCAATCAAATATGCTTTGGTAGTATATTATTTTGCTATTACATTTTTGGCTTTTGATTTTTGGTTTTAGAAATGTAGTTTTGTATGCTGATTACTACTGAAATGAGCAATTCAGATAAGATGAAAGATAGCTTTTGTAGGATGCTATAGAAAGTACATCATAATAATAAAATTAATAGCGCAAAAAAGGTGCTACGGAAACCGAAAGTAAAACGCTATAGAAACAAATAAAAGCGCTATAGGAAATAATATAATAGCATAGGAAAAGAGCTATAATAATGGCAAACGCTATGGAAAATAAATTTTATAGCGTTTAATCCATGCTATGACAAATATGTAACGCTATAAATTAAAATTTGAGATTTTTAGTAGTTAAATAAAATTGCATGAAAAAAACGCTATGAAAGTCGATATAGATAAAGCGCTATCAAAAGGATTCAATAGTGCTGAATAAGTGCTATAAAATATTCTTTTCAATAGCGTATAACATCGTGCTATCAGATCTGTCAGGGCTATTATAACATGTCGTTATATAGCGTCATCAATAACGCTATGAAAATCTATAGTAGCGTTTTTCGTGCGCTGCTAAAAGGTAAATCTGTTGTAGTGACGGATCAGATCTGGTCCAAGCACAAGACGGTCTTTTGACTCTATCCAACAGGCTGGGGATCTACATGGCCTTCCATACAGTGCTTCATAGGGAGCCATCTTAATACTTGCTTGGTAACTGTTATTATAAGAGAATTCCACTAGATGTAGATGGTCTTCCCATGACCCACCAAAATCCAATACACATGCTCTTAGCATATCTTCTAGAATTCGATTTAGCCTCTTCATCTGCCATCTGTTTGGGGATGATATGCTGTACTCAATCTCAAACTTGTTCCCATAGCTGATTGCATAGCATCCCAGAATTTGCTGGTGAATATAGGATCTCGATCACTTACTATACTAACTGGAACACCATGCAATCTGACTATCTCTCTCAAGAAAATCTCTGCCAGAGAAGCTGCAGTACGGGTTGCCTTAACTGGTATAAAATGGGCGCTCTTGGTTAGACGATCCACAATTACCCATATTCCTTCATTCCCCTTCTTAGTTCTAGGCAAACCGTCGATGAAATCCATCGAAATCATCTCCCACTTCCACATCGGAATCTCCAAAGGTTGTAACAAACCGGCTGGCTTTTGCTGATCCCCTTTAACTTGCTAGCAGATAGCACAACTATTAACGTAAGTAGTTATATCTTCCTTCATGCCCTTCCACCAAAAGACTCTCTTCATATCCTTATACATCTTCGAGATTCCTGGATGGATATTTAATCTGGAGCGATGACTCTCTGACAACACCTCCTGTCGTAGATCCCTATCATTCGAAACACAAATCCTTCCATTAATCCTCAATGTTCCTTGGCCATCAATCTCAAAACTAGGACACTGACCCTTCCTAACTCTTCTGATAATTCTTTTCGACATTTTATCGGATTCTTGATTGCTTGAAATCCTTTCCAGAAGAGATGGAACCACTTCCAAAAGAGATAGAACTGCATTCCTGCTAAGAGTGTCTGCCACAATGTTCGCCTTTCCCGGGGTATACAGAATATCCAAATCATACGATGCCAAGAACTCGACCCATCACTGCTGTCTTAGATTAAGATCTTTTTGAAACAAAAGATATTTCAACGGTTTGTGATCCGTAAATAGCTCGAACTTTTCTCCTAAAAGATAGTGCCTCCATATCTTTAAAGCAAAAACAATGGCCAACAGCTCTAGATCGTGTGTAGCGTAGTTCCTCTCATGTGGCTTCAATTGCCGACTCGCATACGCAATTACCCTACCATTTTGCATTAGCACAGCTCCCAATCCAACAATACAGGCATCAGTATACACTTCAAACTTGCTCTTCCCATTTGGAATAGCCAATACAGGAGCACTTGTCAACCTTGCCTTTAGATTCTGAAAAGCCTCCTCACATTCAGGTGTCCACTTGAATTTAGCTCCCTTCCTTGTCAGCTTTGTTAGGTGAGAAGAGATCTTGGAATAATCCCTAATAAACTTCCTGTAGCAACTGGCCAATCCTAGAAAACTGCGATCTTCTGTTGGTGTCCGAGGCTGCTTCCACTCCAGAATAGTCTCAATTTTCGCTGGATCTACAGAGATTCCCTCACCAGAAACAATGTGGCCAAGAAATTTTACTTCTGATTTTCAAAAATGGCACTTAGAGAACTTCGCCTTCAGAACATGCCTTCTCAGAGTTTCCAATACTATTCTCAAGTGCTGCTTGTGCTCTTCTTCCGACTTAGAGTAAACCAAGATATCATCGATGAACACCAAAACAAACTTATTCAAAACATCTCTAAAGACTCGGTTCATCAGATCTACAAAGTAGGCAAGAGAGTTGGTTAACCCGAAAGGCATAACCACCACTCATAGAAACAATTAGGTCTCATAAATGCAGTTAAGGGAATACTATCCTCAGCTACCCTTAACTGATGGAAAGCTGATGCTAAATCCAACTGAGAAAAGACTGAAGCTCCATGAAGCTGGTCGAAGAGATCATCAATACGAGGAAGTGGATACTTATTCCGAATGGTCACTTTGTTCAATTCACGATAGTCTACACAGAACCTTAGTGACCCATCCGATTTAGTGACAAATACTACAGCCGAACTCCAACAAGAGAAACAGGGTCTAATCAAACCCTTCTCCAATAGATCTTGAGTTTGCTTCACTAGTTCCTCCCTTTCCCTTGGAGCCATCCTCCTACTAGGTTGAATTACGGGTACTGCTCCAGGAACCAAATCTATGCGAAACTCTATTTCTCGGTGCGGAGGCAAACACTTAACTTCCTCGAATACGTCTGAGAAATCCTGGACAACTTCAATATCTTCAACCCCCTATTGAGAAGTCTCAACTCCATGTAAAAGACTACTCAAGTGTGTTCCAGAGTTATCACACATTACTCTGGCAATCCTACCCAGATCAGTTTCCAATGAAACTGTTCTCTCATCACAATTTAAAACAGCCTTATATTTGTCAAGCCAATCCATTCCCAGTATAAGGTCAAAACCCTTAAAATCCAATACATAAGGGTCATAGGAAAAACTATGGGATAGATAGGAGATTCTCAAATCCTTACAGATCCTATCTAATTTGGTTACCCCTCCTATAGGATTAGAGACACAGATGGGATTGTATACTGTACTAGGGGTAAGAAAGAACTTATCTACAGATTACAGAGAAATAAAACTCAAAGAAGCACTAGAATCAAACAAAACTTTAATATATTTTCCATCTAAAAGTAAGGTACTTTCCAAAACTCCTTTGCCCTTAGATGAGGTTGATGGTGCACCTTCTAGAGCAAATACTTTATTCTGCTGGAATTTATGAAGGAGTGGGCAATCTTTAATCATATGTCCTGGTTGATGGCAGTTGAAACAAAGAGACTTCTGAACTAAAGCTGAACCTGGTCCACTATAATGTTGTCGCTGTTGCTATTGCTGAGACTCTCTTCTGGGACACTTATTTGCCAGGTGATCTTCTTGCTGACAAATATAGCATTTGCGTGGTCCATTGTTGTTTCCAGACTTCTTCTTGTTTTGCCTCTTCCAATTAGGATTTAATTTTCTTTTATTAGGGTTAGAAGAATTTCCTCCTGATGCAGATACTCGCACCACTGATCTTTTATTCATCAAGTCCTCATATCTTAACGCCATACCAATAAGCTCCACAAAAGACCCTTTCAAGTGTGTTGTCATCCTTTCATGATACTCTGGCCTCAAACCCTCGTACAAACATCTCGTTCTTTTTAAGAGGGGTGTCTATAAGTCCTGGACCATAGCAAGATAACTCGTTGAATTTAGTCTCGTATTCAGCTATAGTCATGTTTCCTTGTTTTAGATTCAGAAAATCCTGATAAAGACGAGTTCTCCCTGCAGTAGGCATGAACTTCTCCTCAAATAACTCCTTAAACTCTTTCCAAGACATATAGTCCTCCGAGACATTCGCTGTCACTGCATCCCACCAGGATGCAGCACCACCTTGTAATTGCCTCGAAGCGATTACCCTCTTCTGCTCATCCGATAATTTCATGCTCTTAAAGATTTTCTCACACGAGCGAAGCCATGCTTGGACCTCTATTATAGTTTCTGACCCTTGAAATGGTCTTCCTCCAAGATTAACGAAGTCCTTGCATAATGCAGCAAAACTGACTGGAGACGGTACTGGATTAACAGCCTCATTATCAGTCTGTTCTCTCCTATTACTGGTTGATGCACTTCCCACAACCCTTCCTCTTCTTTCCCTTGAACTCATTCTGGCTACCTGAATAGGTAACCCAACCAATTTTAGATAAGGATATAGTTATAAGAAAACTACAAATACGCACTCTCAAGATAGATACTACTTCAAAGCCTAGGTGTTTCTCAACCTATGCTTTGATACCAACTGTGACGACCCGTCTTTCAATATCCGAAAAGACGTATCATCAATAAGAAAAGAAAGAGATAGAAATAGAAAAGATAGAAAGAAAAGAACAACAATCATCAAAATCTCACAGCGGAAACGGAACAAAATATAATATTACACATATCCATTACATAGTTTTACATATCAGAGTGCACAAAATAATACGACTTCATTACATCAGACATTTATAAGAGTTTGCCAATCCATACAACCCAAAAACACAACATCAAAATGTCACTACAGCGGATAGAGGTAGATAAGTATGTCTGGACTCCAGCTCCAGCTTCCAAAACATTTGTCAATCCCAACCTAATCACTTGGCTACTCATAGAAATTTGGGTACCCAAGAATTTATGAAAAACAAAATAAACTCCGGGTCAGACATGGGTCTGGTGTGAGTAAACAAGTTAAAGTTGTTTAACTTTAAAATCATTTGAAAACAAAAGGTATCACGTAAGACTCCCCACAAATAAATACGGGTAATTTTTTACCTTACGCTAACTAAAGCATTTGATAGGAAATCCAGTGATATTATAATAGGGTCTAGGGTTTTCAAGTAAATAGAAAATAGCCGAAATTGTTACATTCATTAAATTTCAGCTACTAGCCACAAAAGTGGGCAATACAATCAAAATCGTAGGGTCTCGTAGGGAAAATGGGTTTCCATCAATAGCAGGGCTACTGGGGTACCGCCCGTCACAGTACAGGGCCTATATCACCGTACCGAGGACCACTCCCGATCCCCTGCAACACAGGGCCGGAACCATCCCTTACTGGACAGTCCCGAACAAGACAACCCCGCAGTTGTGGCCAACAACCACCCACACAGCCGAAATAATAAGGGACTTCTAGACATGGGAAAATCTCGTCCTACTTGGGCATGACCCACTTAGCCTTGCTGCACCTCCCCTGTTTTAGCCATTCCCGGTTGATGAGGCTTGAGGCTACGATTACCTTTATAGGACACATTTCTTAGAATGCTCATCGTCCACTCGACGATGTGCTGAAAGCATTCAATCCATACAAGTTCATTCTGGGTTCGAACGAAACCGAAGGCATTATTTCGTTACACTCATTTTGGAATCACCTTCAGAGTTAACGATAATAACCCTTGCAGTTTAAGACTCCATCTCGATCTTCACCTTGAGATGTCACGACCTAATGTTTAACTTGGATCGATGTGGTTTTTGGAAATCAAATTCAATTCCCCATCCCGGTCTCATCGAAATCCAAACGCCATCTTAAAGGTCAAGTTGTTTAAAGATTTAAACAATTCAATTCAATTTTAAACATTGAATTCACACAACATTATCCATAAATAATACTAACATCTATCACAGATATTTACAAAATCTCATCACAGAATATCTCAGACTATCATCCAACAGATATCAACCAAATCCAGATATTCAATTCAAAACAATCATCCATAAGCAAGCACATCTCTAATTCGTATTATAATTAATTTAATTAATTCAAATTAAATTAATTACTTAAGAATTAATCGCTTTCCTTGCTTAACCAATCATTAATTAATTAATCACAATCATTTAATTAATTAATCACTTCTTAATTATTCTCATTATCAATTAATTAATCTTTAATTAATTAATAATCCTTTAATTGTTAATTAATAACTCCAATTATTCATTATTAAAAACTTGATTAAAAATTACTTCCTTAATTGATTATCAATTAACCCTTAATTTACAATTAATTAATCTTAATTAATTGCTTAATTAATTACAAATTATAAATTAATTCATCTTAATTACTTAATTAATTATAAATCAATTAATCTTAATCATTTAATTAATTAAGTCTTAACCACTAATTAATTAACTATTAATTATGAATTAATTTATGTTTAATTACTTTATTAATTATCCCTAATCAATTAATTAATTAATTATTAATCACTAATTTAATTAATCATTAATCACTTAATTAATTTAATTACTAATCACTTATTAATTAATCTTTAATTAATTAATTATCTATTAATTATAATATAATTTAATTCTTAGTTATCCATTTATTAGTCCATAATTAATTAATTAAACCTTAATAAATAAATTAATCTAAAATTATTAATTAATTTAACTTTAATTACTTTATTAGTTAAAGTAAACTTAACCATAAAACTTAATTATTTTTTAAAACAAAACAATTTCATTAATTACTTAAAATTATTACATATTTAAAACATTTCCAATTTGTTTAAAACTTAATTACTTTTTAAAAGTTAAATTTAAATGAAAATAAAATCATCTTAAAACTTAACTATCAAAATATAAAATACTTTAAATTTAAAAGTTTAACATTTCACAAAGTAGTTTAAATAAAATTTTAAAATTTTAAAACTCAAAACAAGCTTGAAAACTTTCAAACATCACTTGCATTTGGTTTGACCCGACCAAACTCGAACAAAACCCAAGCTATATGAGTTCAATTCCTTCTTCTCCGCTTCCTATTTCTTTTCAGCATAGAAAACTACCCTCAAATACAAGAAATCTGGAAAGTAAACAACACTTTCCCCCATATCCTTGGCACGAGCAACTATAACATCTCACCGTGCATAAACACGAGCCAGAAACCATTCTACTCAATCGCCCCTTCGAGTCACCATATCACCAACCTTCACTGGCATGAACACTAACACGTGCACGTCGCGCCAACACCGCTGCTACCACCAGCGACATCGCACGCAAGCTCCACGTCGACCCCGGATGTGACTCCCACCATTGATCAGCCAACACGCGACTCCAGTCAAAATCGAAGTAGTTCACACCATTCCTGGAATAGATCCTTCATCAGAAAACCCACCGTAACCATCAACCTCGACCATCGTTCGCTACGCAACCTCGGCCACATCACCGCACGGCCTCCACGTAGCTATTCCCAAGAACACTCGCGACTCGATCCACCAAAGAATCTCCAGTCACGAAATTCGAATGCTACCCAAGACACTAAGCTTAAACCCTAATTCCCCCAATTTCTAATTCCCTGATGATTGATTTCCTATTCTACTATTTTTCACAAATTCACCCATCACTATTACAACTCCGATCCAAAGCTCAACCTCTGGAACCTACCAAGTCACCAGATTTTGCCTAGAGACCAATTTCCGGTCATCAACAAAATACTGCCTCAAATCCAATTTAAAAATCCTGATTTTTATAAAAATCATGTTTTACAAAGTTGATTCAATATGTAAAATTGAATCAACAAAATGCAATACATGATTTTATCATGTTTTTAATACTTCTTACTGTATCATCTGATTTTTAGAAGAATATCAACAAATCTTATTTGAATAAATTTTTAAACTTTAATTTATATTTAAATAAACATTCTGTGTTTATAACTCAAGGCCTAACAGTATTTTGTTAAAGAAAATTTTGAATCTTTATTTAGTTTTACTCTGTAATTTGGGAACAGAGAAGTATCAGGCAATTTCAAACATGCACAGTTCAATACCACTTGTATACTAAAATTTTACAAAAATATGTACATGCAAAACATCAAACATATCTAAAATTTACATACACAAATTTCTATTTACTTAAATTTTTCTGGTTGAAAGTTTACTCACCCGAATTTATTTTAAGCAGAGACCAAAAATCCTGGAGAAAAAATAATGACTGCAGATTTTAACTTGTAATTGCTTGATGATGTTGCTTTCAACTTTAATCAATTAGCACTTAAGATGGAAGAGCTTTGAATTTTGCCTTTTAGAAATTTGATTTTTTTTCATGAACCTTGATTTTTTTTTTTGCAGATTTTTCTATTGTATTCTGTTTTACAGTTTTGAAGCTTTGAAATGAGACTTGAATGCTTGATTAAATTTTGGTTGAAAGAGTAAAAATGGATGAATTTCAGATTTGTAGTTGAGGAGTAATTTCTCTTTGCTTTAGAAAATGAGAATGAGAAAAAAAATTAGATATAAAAGATGAAATAGCCTTTTATAGAAATAAATTTTGTTTTATAAAAATTAAAGAAAATAAATTAAAAATTATGACACTTGTCATTACACAATGTTATCCTCTTAACACATGTTATTAGAGTGCTTTAAATTTTAACAAATTTAATCTTCATGCAAAAAGAATTTTTAAATGTTTTTATGAATTAATTTTCTAAATTTAAAATACTTTTTTAATTTTATAAATCAATTCTTTTTAAAAGAAATAAATATAAATCAAATTTTATATTCTAAATAAAATCATAGAAATACACCTCTAAAATCAAAGTATAATTTAAAATATAAATACCCTTATTTTGAAATTTCAAATTCAAATTAAATTTCAAATTCAATTTAGAAATCGAATTTGATATGTATATAATTTTAACAAATCCATTTCCATTTGTATATATTAATTTTAATTAAAATCAATATACATTTACAATCCATTTATTATTATTGTTTAAAATAACAATTTATTAATATAAATTAATTTATTAAAAAGATTATCACATTTAAATTGGGTTTGAAATTCCGGAATATCACAGATTAGGTTGGGAATTAAACAAACATGTTAGCATTTCGATTGAATGTTTTACTAGGAATGCATTAATATACATTCAAAAAAAGGATAGCATAAACAAGGTAATATAAACAGGTGTATAATATATGTATGTACATCTTTATCGCCACTTATAGTTTACATTCATAAATAAAAGGTATGAAAATAATCCACATAAGGAGGCAATGAATGTAAGAGTTAATTAGAAAACTGAAGATGGAAAGGTAAGTTATGTTGCAATTAAAATCTAATAAAGTCTAACTGAAAAGGAAATAGTCAAGTGTAAATCTATTTTATCCCTTTTATCATCTCCTATTAACATTTAATTTAATAACGTATGAGATTTCAAACCTAAATAATCCTTTCTTTTTAATGATCTAATTGGATCTAAAACATAAGTTTAAATTCAGGTATAAACATATATGAAGTAAACTAACATTAAATTTTGAAACGTAAACTGATTTAATTGGAAATAAATCACCCAATCTAAATTTTGTTTCGATATATGTTTACAATTAACGTCTTCCTACTTTTTAATTAAAAGATTACAATCACATTAATTGTCATTGATTTCTTAGGTAAAAATAAAACAATTCAATTCATTTTTATAGTAATTTAACGTATTTATGGAATTAGAATTATTGTATACAAACCAAAAGTTATTAATTTCTTATTTCTGTAATATATTTTTCAACTACCAACATTTCAAATAAATAAACACATGATTTGTTTTAATTTAGTTTAGAAACGTATATTATTCTTTTTTTTTAACATTTATCATTCCGATTAATTAGAATTTACATTCATACGCTCATTTGTTTTCTACCTTATTAAACTTTACAATTATTTCCAATTTAAGCTCTACAATTATATTCCTAAATGTGTATTTTTGTCAATTGTACACATTAATTAAGGTTTAAAACCAATTAAATAAATTTACCTTAGTTCCATTCTTTTACCAATTTATTACTTTATAAATACATTTACGTTTCTATTTAATTTGCACATTCACACCTTCCGTTACTGCATTAATTCTCATTGATGACATTTAAGATTTCCTATTTTAATTTAGTACACCAATTAATTATACCAATTCGTATATTTACACAGCACTTACCCTTATTTACTTAAATTCAAATTTTATACTCAACCATAACATTTACACTAAATTAATTACAATTTAAATAGTAAATGACCACCGTCACTATAACTTTTAATCGCATCTTTGATTTCATTATTCACAACAAATGTTACCCTTCTTATGTACCCAATCTTTATTCACTAGTCATTTATTTCATATTATTCCGTTTATAAATTTTAATGTTTGCATTTGTTTTCTTACATTAATTTGTATCCAAGTATAACAATTTTCATTACTTCCGTTAATTGTAACTTCATTCAAATAGTTAATATTTAACTTAGATTACCCTTATTTCATCTCATTTAAGTTATTATTTCATTGGCTAATTCAATACTTACTTTTACTTACTTACTTTTCAATTTTTATAACTAAATGCAACAATTTACACTATTTCATTATAAATTATAAAGTTTTTATTTCTTTCTAGATTTTATTACAAAAATCTTATTAAATTAACCAGTTTTAATTATTGAAAATTTACGGGTCGTTACACTCTCCCCCACTCAAAACTTTTCGTCCCCGAAATGGAAAAGAAAGGAAAAGAGGAACTTATAAATCAACATATATTATTCAAAACAGTAAATTTACAGAATAGGATAATTTAAATAAAATATATAGATTTATAAAAAATTAAATCTTTTTATATTCAAATTAATAAAGTTTGGAAAACATTTTTCAAATTTTTCTAAGTCCAAAATTTAAGGAAAATTTCGGCAAGAGTCTCCTTTGTATGGAGAGGCTCGGGAGAAAATATAATATCAAATATAACAAATATACATATATTTTCCAAAATAATATATATCCCAACATGGAAGAAATATTATAATAACACTATAAACCGTAATCCGAAAACGTACCTATTTGTCGCGCAATTTACGCTTATTTTATGAAACCAAAAGCAGAGCAATTGCTTCCATAACCTGCATTTCACTTATATAATCTAAAAGAGTTAATAATTATATAGAATGAAATATTAATTTTGTTTCATCCACTAGTAAAAAAATCAATATAAACAACAATCACACGCAACCAGGCATACAACCATCACATAAAATCAACACAAATCAATTATCCATCCGTATCAAGCAAAACAAATAGTTGTTCAGGTTCAAAAACTTTAAATTGTACGGAATGGAAAATAAACTATTAAGTGAACCATTTACTCAACAGTCTTAGATGAAACTAAATAGATTATTCATACATCCAAACAATTGTAAAATATCCTTGCCCAAACAACCATAAACCAAACAAACAACAATTTCAAACAATAAATCAAGTGCATACTTATCAATTTCATTTCATACATTTGTTGTTTGATTTCCCCTTCATTCAATTAACACTTATCTTCATTTAATTTATTAACATCATGTCAATTCTCTTCTTATTGTATTATATTTATTCATTCATTACTTGATTTCATTTATTTACATTCATTTATTAATAATATTCACGTTCAATTCAGTTACTTGACATAACAATTTAATTGACTTAATTTTATAATCTTTTGCTTACAACAATCCCTTTTCTATCACATTTACTTACAGTAACCTTCCACATTACTACTTAAGTATATAACAATTATAACCTCAATTCTTATTAATAAAAGCAATTTATTGAACACTTTCATTACATAAGTTTACTTGTACAATTTCCATTACATTTTCTTATTAGACATTTCAACTTTTAAATCTTTGGTAAGTTATATATATACTTTTTAAGAATGCAATTGAAATTTATACAAGTTTATCTCATTTCATTTTGGTAAATAAATATTCAATAATTACCTTTTCTCATATTTCTTTATAACCTAGCATTTAATTTCTTATCTTAATTAGGGGTTCCAATTATTAATTAGCTACATTCCATTTCACCACAATAATTGAAACTATTAATTAACGGAAATTTAAAAACTAAATGCAGGTTAAATTTCAAATCATTTTAAAATAAAAGATAAATATATAGTCACAACTTATATCTCCAATTATATTTCAAACAACTTAAAATTTATATTTATTTATCAATATAATTCTTTAGTAGAACTGCTACAATGGCCTTCCCACTTTGAAACTCGAAAATGAATGTCGATGATGCTTGCACTCATCACCGAAATTATTTTCCAACGACAGAGAGGGGAGTACGGAACTTATTTCTTTCCAAAAATTTCTTTAAAAAGAATTCTTTCAAATGTTATTGGAGTATTTATATTAGAAATTACTTCTAAATAATATTACTATATTCCAAATCATTCAAAAGAAATTTTTCAAAATCCCGGAACTCAAGTTCTAAGTTTCCAATCTTTCATTTATTTTATTTCAAATCTTATTTTCAACTAATATCTATAAATTTCACTACCTAACAACCAATATATTACAACCAAATATAACCGTTATAAAAAATTATTTTATATATAGAAACTATAATAGGCAAAATTATTTCATTCACCTATATTCAAAAACAAATATTGTGTCGGTCTGTCCTATTAAGTGTTTAGAAATCCCTATTGATGTCATCGCGTCCCATGCACTAACCAGAATTTATAAATACAAAACGGAACAAATTAACACGATATCAAAACCTTGTTATAACACTAACAAATACGCTCTCTCATATATACACTCAGCGACTCATTATAGAGTATTGCTACCCTATTGATAAAGAGTCAGACCCCACAAAGCTAAGGTTTATCGCTAAACCAAAGCTCTGATACCAGATGTAACATCTCACCTTTTTATACACTTTAAATCGACGATAAACCACACACGTTAGACTTAAACCATACATAAGGGCGGATTGTTATGGGGTAAATAAGAAAAAGCAGGGAAAGAAAAAAACAAAATAGAATCTTGCAGCGGAATGATAAAATATAATAATCAAATAAACAGTTCACGAAGCTGTTTTACAAAACATTTGATTATACTTACAATACATATCAGAGTTACACATACCAGAGAATAATCAAATAATGCAGCGGAACAATGTGATGCAGTGAAATAATAATAAATAGTAATAATACAATCTTCGTCTTCGTCCTTCAGAAATAAAGTCTTCAAATCTTGAAATGCTCAGGCTGACCCAAGCGAATTGAAAAAACAAAACACTTGAGTCAGAACCAAAAGATCTTATGTAAGTTAAATCAACGGTAAATAATACGAGTGGAACGGCGTTAGAGATGTTTATGGGATTTGACATATTCTATCCAATGTCAAATGTGAGTGTAATAACTTAAGAGATGCTCGGGATTCACATCTCCTATGGATCCATTAAACTATTTACTGTGTGGTAATATTTCGCTATTATAATAATGTCTATAGTAAAATACACTTACATTTAAATAGCGTTAAGGAGTGACCCAATATTCCCCTTAACACGATAATAGTCCCAGTAGTCCATCCAGTATCAGCGCATCTGCAGATCGAGAGACTACCCTAAATACTCCACGGGCAACGGGAGAAAACCAAACTCGTACAAGGCGCACTAGCGTAGGTGACACGGCACACAAGGCAATGCCAAGGTAGATATACCAATTACGCATCCGAGCTGGTGAAAACGCGTAGCAGCTTCTACCGCCCACCTCGAGCCGCACCCCCAAAATCATAGCTGTGATACCCCAACTCTATACCCACGCTAGCTAAGGACACTACGGGGTAATGCCGTCAACTAGCGCAGAGAATAAGGCTGTTGAAGAGCGACCGTCTGTGTAATTGCTTTGTGCGAATACCGATATGCCAGATAAAAATATAACTTTTCATCTCAAGAGGAAATCCGACATACCGACACAAACTCAAAGCTACTACACATTGGCTATATGTAATCTTTGGAAACAAATATAGAAATATCATAACACAAATCAGTCACAGAAGTTCATATCTCAAAGGCGGAAACAGATATGAATATTACACATAAAAGTGTATATCAGAGTAGTGGTCTAACAAGATCCACAATATCACAAAAGAATAGTTACAAGTGCTACATAAAAGAATAAGTATACATCATGGAGTCTATATCTCAAATGTATACAACAAAATAAACTACTAATCTATGTAGTTAGCCAAAAGTCAGAATAATAATCCCAGATGAGGAGTCAAGCAGAAGCACCTGTAACATCTCGGTCTGACCCGAGTATTACATAATAAGAAAATAATAAACGGATCATCCTAACTATAAATATTTGATAAAAATGAGATAGAATATGAGATGTGACAAAAACGTATGATAACAATAATGCCATTCAATGACAAATATACCTTAGACAACACAAAAATCATACAACATCTCAGGAAATCTCAAAACACAGAAAAGAATGTCATATTCTTTATTTTTGTTCACCAAACCATAAATATTGACAATTATATCAATGCTAATCACAAAATTTAATGACACACAAATTCACCAATGCACAAATATTGATAAAACTTATCAATGTAAATCACGAAAGTTGGTGAAACACAAATTCTAGAAATCATCAACAAGAAATCTAGAAATCACAAAGAGGGGAGAGGCCTATCACAAAACGGGAGCATGAAAGCTCACCACCACGTGTATCACAAAACGGACGCTATTCCATGGTTGCTAACCATTCATTTTGAGCCGAGGCTCCACAAAATGGCCCGAAGACCATGGATCGCTACTCCACCAATTTGAGTCGAAACTCCACAAAAATGGGGTTTAGTCTCCCTCGCAGACAAAGAGACATTGCACAATGCTAGTCCAAATCACAAAAATGATCATCATCAATCATCAAGAAGTGTCAGTTACACTAAGCTAGTAATTATATGAGTTTATCTTCATGTGCCATAACCACTAGCTTAACTTAGATATTTACGAGCAAATTCTAGATCTCCACTAGAAAATTGTCACAAGAGATTCAATCGAACAAGTCCAAGGATTAACCGACGAAGTAAACGCAAGCGTTTCATACCACTTGTTTTACTAAGTCGTTTAAATAGATTTCTCGTCCGAGTGAGGTAAAGGTTTGTATATACTAGTAGATTGGAAAATGGTTTAAGAAACGAGCTTTGTAATAAAATAGTGTTGAAATCATTTTGATGAAAGAGTTTTGACATTTACTACTAGTATTGAAACCTTTATGTTTTTAAAGTGACAAATCACAAAAATGATTGTAGAACAATCAATCACCAAAATTCACATTCGAAGACGTGAATAAAATCCAAAGAAATCGATACCGAATCCACCAAAATGGATATTCCCAAAAATCCCGAAGAAAATGTCATCAAAGTCGATAATAAATGATAACAACAAAAGGAAAACGACACGAATCGATTAAATTTGGAAACTCTAGCTAAATAGGCAAAATAGGCAAAAACAAGCAGATTCAGACGACTGAAGTGTATGATTCAGACGTCTGAATCTGGAAAATAAAATATTTTCCAGAACATAATTCAGATGTTTGAATCTATAAATTCAAACGTCTGGAAATGTTAATTTTTATCCTATTTCTTCTCTGGTTCAATTCGAACCAATTCAGACGTCTGGAACCTTTGATTCAGACGTCTGAATACTAGGGAATAAAAATTCCCAGTATAATATTCAGATGTCTGAAATAAAAATTCAGACGTCTGAAAACTGATGTTCAGGCTTTTCCTGAACCTAGGCCAAAGATGGCCAAACGATTATCGGGAGCGATCGAACGAGCAATGACGACTAAGGATTTATGCCAAGCGACAACCCAGCCTTAATGGCTCTTCGATATGCCTCGAGTATCAATGTCCAAATATCCATATAAGGATTTTCATAAATTTTGCTTTCAACACACCAAAAATTGGAATATTCACCAAAGCAATCCAAATCAAAAGCAAATGCACGTGAATAAGTGTTAGGAATTCATACCTAACAACAAGGATAGATATAGACATAGATGTGAGATAAAAATCTCACCTTTTTACATAAAAACAAGGAAGAAGAAGCTTTTAAAACAAGCTAAGATTAATTCCTCTTTAATAACAACTCAAGAATCTTCAATCTAAGCTTAAAAGAAGAACATTTCCTAATTTAGGTTTAGGAATTTCTAAAATTGAATGGAGAATGAGTTGGAGAAGAAGAAGAGAAGGCTTACCAAAGCTTCTTCTATGAATTTGGAGCTGGAACTTGAATTTGTAAATGGAAACTAGGGCTTAGGATTTCCTAATTCTTTTTCTCTTTCCCCATTTTTGATGAAGCTTGAATGTATTAGGAAATTATGAAGGAATGAAGAGAAGAGGGTTGGAGCTAGGTTGATAAGTGTGGTTAATGGGCTAAAACCCAACCCAAAGCCTTAAGTGAAAAGTAGCAAAATTCTACTAACTCCAAACATATCAAAGTTTATACTCAAAAAGGTCGCAAACGGCATTTTTAACTCAATGGAAGTGGCCTCGTGTCCTAATTCGACTGTTTGCAAAAACTAGATTTTCGGACTAAAATCCGACAAACGATGCCGTATTTAAATAAAATATTTAAATGTACAATCGATAAATATGCGAGTTGTTACTGACTCCTCTCCTTAAATAAATTGCGTCCTCACAATACTTAAGAAGAAAATAAAGAGTAACAACCATAAAAGCATATCAACACAAAAGAAATTTTGAAAAAGAAATTCACCATAAAGAGCATGAAAGAGTAAGCCCGAACGAGTTTTCTCGATGAATTCTCTGGATTCCCAAGAGAAATCCTTAGTATTTGAGAACCATTGAACTTTCACAAAAAGAACATTTTTATTTCGAAGGCGCTCAACCTCCGAAGCAATGATGCGAATAGGGTGTTGCTCATAAGTTAAATCTGATGAAACTTCAATTTCCACAATAATACCGGACTCAAGAATAAAATCAGAATCCCTAAGACATTTCCATTGTTGAGAGACGTGGAAAGCGTCATGAAGCAGGAAAATTGAGCCGGTGCAATGACGTAGTACAATAACGGTACGCCCGAGAAACTAGAAACTCGAATAATTTGGAACAAAGGCGTAGTACAATAACGGTATGCTAGATGAAACAAAGCTCAAATAATTCGAAACACCGACGTAGTACAAACGACACGTCAAGTGAACCGAAAAGCTGGGACATCGATGTAGTACAATAACGGTACATCCGATGAACCAAACACCATAAAAGAACAATCGGACGCTAGTCCATAAAAGAAATGAGATGAAGCTCAATAAAGCGAGGTGCATTGAAACGTCCGATGAACTTGGTAAAAAGATCATTCCATTTGGATAAAATAAAAGAAACAACCACTTGCTATTTAAGGCTAAGGGCATCAGCAAAACGATTTTCCTTTCCAAAGTATAGAGAATATCAAGATCATAAGATGCAAGGAACTCAAGCCAACATTAAGTTCCTTATGAGAAAATAAACATTTCAAAGATTTATGATCGGAGTGGAGAACGAATTTATTCCCCAAAAATAAATGAGATGTCAAACTCTAAAATTCGACAACAATAGCCGCGTGCACTAGATCATGAGTGGCATATCTATTCTCGATCGGCTTAAATTGCATAGAAGCACAAATGATATAACATTCTCTTTCACAAGAGAACGACACCTAAACCAATACAACTAGCATCAGTAGAGACGGTGAAATCTTGGTTTCCTTCGGGAATCATAAAAATATAGAGTATTGGAAAAGAGTTCTTTCAATTGACCCTCTTTCCCGAAAAGCTAAAACTTCCAAAAATTATAATTAACTTTATGTAATCATCTTTCTAGAAAAATATACATTTTACAAGTCAATTTATTGTGTCTGACTGTCTCATCAAAATGTTTAGGAGATTCCTATCGATAACGTTGATCAAGCGCATTGACCAGAATTCTTAAAGCACTCAATGGGTAATATAATCACAAAATTATCTTCTATATGATAAACATGTTTCTTAAAAACTTTTAAGAATATTCTTTGTTCGTTTTAAGAACAAAAATCTAATTATACTTATAAATAAATCTTATGAAAAAGATTTGCAAAATTTTAAATTGCTATTTTCATCCAAAATCAATAAATACAAAAAAATGGAGTCATCGAGATATTCGATAGAATGCTCGATTCATAAAATGGATGAAATAAGCTGGACAGACTGAATGACATAATAAGTCATTCATAAGAATCATAACGAGTATGGAATGCGGTAAGTGGATGCTAACTCCCGCAACTCGTAGCCAAATGAAAACCGGTGGCAAGGTCGAGCTGAAAAGATCTTAACACCACCCAAAAGATTTCTTAGGTGATAATCTTAAGACAAGCTCAAAAATACCGGAAAATTCCACAAACTACCCGAATGGGAAAAATAACGTTTTCCTCATCTTGTGGGTTTGAAGAATAAAAATGATGCCATCAAATTGGAATCGAGATCACAAAAGAAAAATAGAAATTTGCTTAACAGATAGAAAATGTCGAAGATGGATAGTCCACTTGGGACATAGGATATGGCTTCATAATGATTAAGCCAATCCTTTTACAAAAATCAATTTCGAAGCCTAAATAACGCATAACATGCAAATCGGGTCGAAAGAAAAATCACATAAAATAATCTCGACATCAAAACAAAACAAATTGGGTGTTGCGGATCCACCAACCGGATTCGCAATTCCCAAAGAAGTCATCAAGCCCAAAACGTTTAAAGAATCAACAAGTTCTCTTGATACAAAATAATGAGATGAACTCATATCAACAAGAACTCGAAAAGGATAATCACAAAACAAATGTCATCAAGGATTGAATGAAAATACCTAGACCAAGAGAAGTGTCTCTAAGACCTCGCACACTATTCAGATCTCCCTCTCTTCTACTTTGAAGAATGGGACATGTAGATATATGATGACCCAAACTTTTGCAATAACGACAAAAGATAGGTTTCGGGCATTCCCTTGCATAGTGGTCCGTGGAACCACAATTGTAGCATCGTCCATGACTAGTGGTAGGAGTCTTCGCTACTGGAGTTTGTTGCCTCCCTTTCTTGTTGGGATTGGGGCCTTTGAATTTAATAGGCATCTTCATGTTATTGTTGAAGTTCTGTTTGGCACCCACAACTTTAACATCGCTTTCTCTATCAGCCTCTTCAAGTCGAAGAGCGATATCAATAAGCTGATCAAAAGAAACTTCTAGTTTCAGAAGTAATGGCTTCTTGAGGTTCTTGTTCAACCCATAGAAAAATCTCTGATTTTTCTTCAATGGGGTATTAATATACTCGACCCCATACTTAGAAAGAGATTCGAAAGATGCGACGTATTCCGTCACAGAAGATTCACCTTGAACAAGGTCTATGAAACGCCGGGCTAAAGTTACTTTTTCAGCCTCCGGTACAAACTTTAATTCGAATCGTTCCCGGAGTTACTCCCAAGTAAGATCCGCTTCGATAATCTCCGAAGTTAAGAGCTCATACCAATCTAACGCTCTTTCTTGGAGCATGCTAGACGCCACTTGGACTCGATGAAGGTCAATAAGATTCATGCGAGTAAAGATGCGATCGCATGATTTGAGCCAAGCTTGAATTTCTATAACACCCTCGGATCCCTTGAATGGCCTTCCACCCAAGTCGGTATAGTCTCTGCACAAGCATGCAAAACCAGATCTAGGATGAGTAGGCTCTGAGATGGAACCGGCAGCTTGAGCATTCTTCACGAGATCAAGAAGTTGCTGGGCAAACATAAATACTCCATCCTGGGGAGTAGCACTGGATTGTCTGGCACTAGGATGATTTGATCTAACCATTTCTCTTCTTTAAGAAAGAAAGAAAGAAGAAAAAATTTATTCTCAGAATGAATATCAAACAATAATGATTGATAAAACAAGGCATCACAAAGAAAATAGGATAGAACGGTTCGAAGACTCGAATAAAATCCTAAGGCACGACTCCTAAGAAGAACTTAGGACGATGATCCTTGCTAGATTATTCTATATTGTTCCAAAGTTTGGCTCTGATACAAAGATCTGACGCCCCACCTCTATACCCAAGCAAGCCAAGGATACTACGGGGTAATGCCGTCAACTAGTATGGAGAATAAGGCTGTTGAGGAGCGACCATCTGTATAATTGCTTTGTGCAAGTACCGATATGCCAGATAAAAATATAACTTTTCATTTCAAGAGGAAATCCGACATACCGACACAAACTCAAAGCTACTACACAGTGGCTATATGTAATATTCGGAAACAAATATATAAAAAATCATAACACAAACCAGTCGCAGAAGTTCATATCTCAAAGGCGAAAACAGATATGAATATTACACATAAAAGTGTATATCAAAGTAGTGGTCTAACAAGATCCACAATATCACAAAAGAATAGTTACAAGTGCTACACAAAAGAATAAGTATACATCATGGAGTCTATATCTCAAATGTATACAACAAAATAAACTACTAATCTAAGTAGTTAGCCAAAAGTCAGAATAATAATCCCAGATGAGGAGTCAAGCAGAAGCACCTCTAACATCTCGGTCTGACCCGAGTACTATTTAATAAGAAAATAGTAAACGGATCAGTCTAACTATAAATATAAGAAAAAAATGAGATAGAATATGAGATGTGACAAAAACGTATGATAACAATAATGTCATTCAATGACAAATATATCTTAGACAACACGAAAATCATACAACATCTCAAGAAATCTCAAAACACAGAAAAGAATGTCATATTCTTTATTTTTTTTCACCAAACCATAAATATTGACAATTATATCAATGCCAATCACAAAAGTTAATGACACACAAATTCACCAACACACAAATATTGATAAAACTTATCAATGTAAATCACGAAAATTTGTGAAACACAAATTCTAAAAATCATCAACTAGAAATCCAGAAACACAAAGAGGGGGGAGGTCTATCACAAAATGGGAGCATGAAATCTCACCAACACGTGTATCACAAAACGGAACGCTATTCCATGGTTGCTAACCATTAATTTTGAGTCGAGACTCCACAAAAACAGGGTTTAGTCTCCCTAGCAGACAAAGAGACATTGCACAATGCTAGTCTAAATCACAAAAATGATCATCATCATCATCAAGACGTGTCAATTACACTAAGCTAGTAAATATATAAGTTTAGCTTCATGTCCCATAACCACTAGCTTAACTTAAATATTCACGAGCAAATTGTAGATCTCCACTAGAAAATTATCACAAGAGATTCAATCGAACAAGTCCAAGGATTTACCGACGAAGTAAACGCAAGTGTTTCATACCACTTGTTTTACTAAGTCGTTTAATTATATTTCTCATCCGAGTGAGATAAAGGTTTGTATGTACTAGTAGATTGGAAAACGGTTTAAGAAACGAGCTTTGTAATAAAATAGTGTTGAAATCTTTTTGATGAAAGAGTTTTGATATTTACTACTAGTATTGAAACGTTTATATTTTTAAAGTGACAAATCACAAAAATGATTGTAGAACAATCAATCACCAAAATTCACATTCAAAGACGTGAATAAAATCCAAAGAAATCGATACTGAATCCAACAAAATGGATATTCCCAAGAATCCCGAAGAAAATGTCATCAAAGTTGATAATAAATGATAACAACAAAAGGGAAACAACACGAATCGATTAAATTTGGAAACTCAAGCTAAATATGCAAAATAGGCAAAAACAAGCAGATTCAGACATCTGAAGTGTATGATTCAGACGTCTGAATCTGGAAAATAAAATATTTTCCAAAACATAATTCAGACGTCCGAATCTATAAATTCAGACGTTTGGAAATCCAATTTTTAGCCTATTTCTTCTCTGGTTCAATTCGAACCAATTCAGACGTCTGGAACCTATGATTCAGACGTCTGAAAACTGGGGAATAAAAATTTCCAATGTAATATTCAGACGTCTGAAATAAAAATTCAGACGTCTGAAATAAAAATTCAGACGTTTGAAAACTGACGTTTAGGCTTTTCCTGAACCTAGGCCAAAGATGGCCAAATGATTATCGGGAGTGATCGGACGAGCAACGATGACTAAGGATTTATGCCAAGCGACAACCCAGCCTTAATGGCTCTTCGATACGCCTCAAGTATCAATGTCCAAATATTCATATAAGGATTTTCATAAATTTTACTTTCAAAACACCAAAAATTGGAATATTCACCAAAGCAATCCAAATCAAAAGCAAATGCACGTGAATAAGTGTTAGGAATTCATACCTAACAACAAGGATAGATATAAACATAGATGTGAGATAAAAATCTCACCTTTTTACACAAAAACAAGGAAGGAGAAGCTTTTAAAACAAGCTATGTCAATTCCTCTTCAATAACAACTCAAGAAGCTTCAATCTAAGCTTAAAAGAAGAACAATTCCTAAGTTAGGTTTAGGAATTTCTGAAATTGAATGGAGAATGAGTTGGAGAAGAAGAAGAGAAGGCTTACCAAAGCTTCTTCTATGAATTTGGAGCTAGAACTTGAATTTGCAAATGGAAACTAGGGATAAGGATTTCCTAATTCTTTTTCTCTTCCCCCATTTTTGATGAAGCTTGAATGTATTAGGAAATTATGAAGGAATGAAGAGAAGAGGGTTGGAGCTAGGTTGATAAGTCGGGTTAATGGGCTAAAACCCAACCCAAAGCCCTAAGTGAAAAGTAGCAAAATTCTACTAACTCCAAACATATCAAAGTTCATACTCAAAAAGGTCGCAAACGGCATTTTGAACTCAAGGAAGTGGCCTCGAGTCCTAATTCGACTGTTTGCAAAAACTAGGTTTTTTGGACTAAAATCCGATGAACGATGCTATATTTAAATAAAATATTTAAATATACAATCGATAAATATGCGGGTTGTTACAAAAAATCAAAAGTAGCCACCGAATCAATCCAAAAGTCAGAGCATAATATCGAAGGGATGTGTCTGATAAGAGAGGCTACCTCCTTGTCCCGAGAATCGCTCATGTTTTAGCCACCTTATGCCAACTCACGGGAGTCGGGCCCATGTATATACCTTAATAAAACGTCGCCACCATTCTACTTCATTCTGGAATCTCCCCCGCGCACACGGTTGTTAAAGTGGTTTTCGGAGTTGGCAGAGAGTACGACAACTTTCAATACCGGTCTCTTTAACAACCAAACGTTATTATAACACCGCGGTCATTTCAAAATAATGTATACTTCAAAACCAAAATATAATATCCATTTTTAAACAATATAAATACGATATCTTTCCATTTCAAAAACCAAATCATTATGATATCATTTTTATAAAAACCCAAATCAATATAATATCATTTTTTATTTCAAATGTATCTCTTTTCTAATATCTTAGCACTTTCAAATTTATAATACCTCGAAACCAGACGCTTGAAATATAACTTTTCAAAACATAATACTTCGAATTTCATAGCTTATAAACCATAACTTTCAAAACTTAAATGGTTTGAATATTCAAACAGTATATAAAATAAAATAGTTTGAATTTTAAAATAACTTTGTAAAGTGAAATAATTTCCTCGACTTCACAACTTTATTCACTTTAAATTAAATCTCAATTCATAACTTTCAACTCACTTTCAGTTTCAATAGACCATTTCAATTTCAATATATTTCAAACTTTGAGTATTAAACAATTTCAAAACTAAGGTTGGAAATTACGATTCAACAATTCAATGTTCTATTATTTAGTTTTGAAATATTTGCATAATAAATCCATTATCATTTTAATAAAACTCAAATTACAAATAACTTAATATTTCCTTCAATTTATTTATACTTGGAATATTCGTTTAATTCATCTTAAACCAAAATCCAGTTATAAAAATCATACCTTTAAAATCTCAATTTTATTAAATTCAATCAATTTCATATTTATCTTCCCACCTTATTCTCATTTAAGTTATTATAAACTCTAGAAATATAATTTAAACAAATACTTAACCATATTATATCTTAATAAAATCAAACTTTATTATTAAACTTCTTTTATACTTTAAACCAATTTTATACATAGCTTAAAACCAAGAATTTAACCATATATAAAATAAAATTTATAAAATATCCAAATTAATATCTCATAAAACCATATATTTCTTTACAAAACCATAAAAATCATTTCAAAATATTTTTTATATATAGACCATGGTGTTTGTATAAAATTTTCTATCCTATGGTCAAGTGGTACGAATATTTATCATTTCAATCCGTAATTTAAAATAAAAATACGGTTATATATCATTTCAAACCACAATCCCGAATGAAATAAAGTGTATAACAACTTGCAGTTTATAACAATATAAAATACGACATCCATTCATCCAATATCAGTCATCAACCATTCATCACAATCGTCATCCAATTAAATCCATATAAACAGTTAATAAACAACAGGTATTTACTGGCAGTTTATATTCAATAATAAATTAAATAACTATTTATCCAAATAAATTCAAATAAACTGATATGATGATTCAAAATATGCCAAACAGTCATAAATAAATTTCTAATCACATCATAAGTCAATTTAACAAACATAAGAAATTTTAGAAGTTGTGAGTGGGTTAAAACACTCACCTTTATATGAATCTGAAAATAATAGACTTCTAATTACTAGCTCCGCTCTATGTTTTCTTAGTCTCCTTCTTGATTGCTAGCTTTGTTCCGTAATTTTTCTTTTACTTTGATTTACTTTAATTTTCCTCCTTATTATATTAATATATATATATATATGTATGTATGTATGTATGTATGTATGCATGCATGTATATATGTATGTATTTTTAAAAGGTTTGAAAAAAAGAAGATTTGAAAAAGAAGAATTGAAAAAGAAGATTTGAAAAAGAAGAATTGAAAAAGAAAAGGATTAAAATAAGAAGAACTGAAAATGGAAGAGAAGATCAAGATTTGAAAGGAAAGAAAAAGTTTGAAATAGAATAAATTTGAAGAAGAAGAATATTTGAAGAGGAAGGAAAAAATTAAAATGAGAGATAATAAGGAGATTTGAAGGAAAAAAAGAAAGAAAGAAGATTAGAATGGAGGCTGGGGTTTCATTGCATCATATCTTATTTATAAGGTTAGAGTTAGGTTTAAGGCCAAAGAGAT
Organism: Allium cepa; assembly: GCA_030765085.1. NCBI lineage: Eukaryota > Viridiplantae > Streptophyta > Magnoliopsida > Asparagales > Amaryllidaceae > Allium > Allium cepa. The sequence continues at coordinate 876,975,568 of CM060943.1, forward strand.
TTGAAAAGAGAGGCCGCTATTAATTAGAAATAAATGAAATGACGTTTCTGTAAAAGGAAGTTGGAAAATGTACGAAAAAAGAAAGTAAATATGAACAAACTTGGTATGGAATATAGTAAATATGAACAGCCTTAATTTTAAAAATAGCAGGTATTAAAAGGAGGTAAATGAAAGAACTAAAAATATGAAAAGTAGTTCATGTTTGCAAAATCGAAAAGCTTCGGACAATGTAAATGGAAAGGAGTAGTGGAGCAAATAGAGAAAAAATGAAAAGAATGAGGCAATTATTAATTAGAAAGGGAATGAATGGACCAACTCTATACTGTAAACAAACTTTTAGAATTCAAATTTCAAAAACAATCGTTCACTTAATTAATTTTGTTAACACTAAACATATCAAAATTAACATCCTTTAAAGATTTAATTAACACACAATAAATGAAAATAAATTCTCTACACAAATTTGTGTCATAAATTAAAATAATATACAGCATTAATAACTTTTCATTTCTTCCTTTTGTGATTAGATTGGGAATTAAACAAACATGTTAACATTTCGATTGAATGTTTTACTAGGAATGCATTAATGTACATTCAAAAATATGATAGCATAAACAAGGTAATATAAACAGGTGTATAATATATATATGTACATCTTTATCGCCACTTATAGTTTACATTCATAAATAAAAGGTATGAAAATAATCCACATAAGGAGGCAATGAATGTAAGAGTAAATTAGAAAAGTGAAGATGGAAAGGTAAGTTATGTTGCAATTACAATCTAATAAAGTCTAATTGAAAAGGAAATAATCAAGTGTAAATCTATTTTATCCTTTTTATCATCTCCTATTAACATTTAATTGAATAACGTATGAGATTTCAAACCTAAATAATCCTTTCTTTTAATGATCTAATTGGATCAAAAACATATTCAGGTATAAACATATATGCAGTAAACTAGCATTAAATTTTGAAACGTGAACTGATTTAATTGGAAATAAATCACCCAATCTAAATTTATTTCAATATATGTTTACAATTAACGTATTCCTACTTTGTAATTAAATGATTACAATCACATTAATTGTCCTTGATTTCTAAGGTAAAAATAAAACAATTCAATTCCTTTTTATAGTAATTTAACGTATTTACGGAATTAGAATTATTGTATACAAACCAAAAGTTATTAATTTCTTATTTTTGTAATATATTTTTCAACTACCAACATTTCAAATAAACAAACATATGATTTTTTTTTATTTAGTTAAGAAACATATATTATTCTTTTTTTTAACATTTATTATTCCAATCAGTTAGAATTTACATTCATACGGTCATTTGTTTTCTTCCTTATTAAACGTTACAATTATTTCCAATTTAAACTCTACAATTACATTCCTAAATGTGTATTTTTGTCAATTGTACACATTAATTAAGGTTTAAAACCAATTAAATAAATTTACCTTAGTTCCATTCTTTTACCAATTTATTACTTTATAAATACATTTTCGTTTCTATTTAATTTAAACATTCACACCTTCCGTTACTGCATTAATTCTCATTGATGACATTTAAGATTTCCTATTTTAATTTAGTAGACCAATTAATTATACCATTTCATATATTTACGCAACACTTACCCTTATTTACTTAAATTCAAATTTTATACTCAACCATAACATTTACACTAAATTAATATACAATTTAAATAGTAAATTACCACCGTTACTATAACTTTTAATCACATCTTTGATTTCATTGTTCACAACAAATGTTACCCTTCTTATATACCCAATCGTTGTTCACTAGTCATTTATTTCATATTATTCCGTTTATAAATTTTAATGTTTTCATTTGTTTTCTTACATTAATTTATATCCAAGTATAACAATTTTCATTACTTCCGTTAATTGTAACTTCATTCAAATAGTTAATATTTAACTTAGATTACCCTTATTACATCTCATTTAAGTTATTATTTCATTGGTTAACTCAATACTTACTTTTACTTACTTATTTTCAATTTTTATAACTAAATGCAACAATTTACACTATTTCATTATAAATTATAAAGTTTTTATTTCTTTCTAGATTTTATTACAAAAATCTTATTTAATTAACCAATTTTAATTATTGAAAATTTACGGGTCATTACAATATTGATCCACATTCAAACGCTCTGTATTATCTCTTGGATGTGTACCATTTCCTCCTAGATTAGCTCCGACCATGCTCCCGTGTTCTTATGGATCGATACCGATCCATACCTTTGAATTGGTACCAACCTATACAAATAGTTCAAGGTTCATTCTAATTTGATATACATGGCTCCCACTAAGTGCATTTGCTCCAGCTTTTGTCCTTTGGTTCTGATTTGACGAAACTCTGACTATTCCTCTTTGTCCCATCCTCCTATAGAAATTTTCCATCATCTCTTCCTAATGGGCCATCATCTGTTCCTCCATTATATTTATCATTGTTTCCATCTTAACCCTGGTTATGTAGATGGTTGAGGGGTTGGCTCTTGAGGATGTCTCTTGGCTGCCCTTGTAGATTCTCTCCAATAGTAGTTTTTCTAGTCGATTGTCTCATCATTTTGAACATTTTCAAATCTCAAATCAACAATTTCAAGTGGTTCTCGATAAAAGCACTAAAATGTGTGAACCAAGATGACACAAACACCTAAGTGATTTAGTAGAGAATAAAAAGTGAAGAAAAGTAAATAAAAAAGAGCAAGAAAAGAATACACAACCTTTTATAATGGTACGGCTACTCTTGGCCTATGTTCACTTAGCAATTTTATTGATGATTTATAGTGTTGTATAGACTTCTGTTCTTACAGATTGATATAAATCCATGAATGATTTTAAGAGGTTAGATTTAGAGAGCAAGAGAGCCAAAAAGATCCTTAAAGATGACCCATACTCTCCTATTTATAACTGTAGAAAGCCTAAAATCTCGTCCCCATGATCTCCACATAGTTTTCCATATCCAGACTAGTTCTCCCAAGAAATTTGGTGGACACCTCATCGATATGCTCGGATCGGCACCGATCTAGAAGATGGCCAAATGGATCGTCTTGAATTCTTTGTCTAGGATCGATTCGTGGTTAGCTTATGATTCCAGACTTTTTTGCATTATTATTAGCCTGTTTCTAAGTCCAAACGATAGACCGGTGAAAGAATGTAATTGCTGATTCAAGTGCTCGAGGAGAACAATAGAGAATTGCATGAGAACAGTGAAACAGAACTTGGAATAAGCTTTTGGCACCATAACTTGTAAGCAGTAGGAGTGGTGGCAAGATTAGATGAAGAATCGTGGATCTGTACTAATCCAAGTGGTTGGATCGGTACTGATCCATTATTTTGGTGAATGTTTGATCTTCGTTTCTTATAATGGATTGGTCTTTATCCCATGACTATCTTTGTACTTGGTTTCTTGACTCTGGGGCTATCTCTCCGGCCTGCCTGCCTGCCTTGACAACTCCCAAGTTTGATTTGTCTAATCTATCTGAATATTTCTCGGTCAAAAAGTTGGATAACACCATGCTCTGATACCAACTGTAGCATCCTCAACTTCAAGACTTGAAGATGAATGTCGATGATGCTGTAGCTACCGTAAGAATTATCATCCACGAATGGATGTGAGTTTAGTATATTCAAATACAGAAAAAGTAAACATAGTAGCTAAATATTTTATTACATAGAAATTATCATAACGTTCATTATGTACAATTTTTTTAAATTAAGTCCAAGTCGTGCCCATGTAGGGGTCAAATAAAAATATAAAATAACATAGTAAAGAGTAAGGTCAACATATGATGATGCCGCTTGAACTCCTTAAACAATAGAAACGACATCTTTATTTGCTAACAAAGCCTCTTACTCCATCTTTGATCTATGTACCATGACTCTTATTATCGACCTGCCTAATCCCATAAACTCAACCTACTCAAATGAGCACCTGTAAGTTTATGGAAAATAGTAATAATAAAAATATGGATCAGATATAAAGTCTAATATGAATAATACTTACCAAAAAAATATAGTAAGACCAAACCGTACTAAAGGGAATGAGTTTCCACCCTTACTATCCAAAGCATCATAAGTGAAACAATCATAGTTACTAACGCGAGTATTTCTCATTTACTAATATGCCTTATACATTCTTAAGCAGTTTCCATTTACTACTGCACCGCTGGCGCAGTCCCCACTAAGCTCTCATTTAGCTTTATCTTTAATCTGATATTGTCAAGAACCACTCACACACTACATCCTTTTAATTCATTCAAATTGAAACTGCTTGAAATAATCCCACCACAGTCCTTATGTATAAAGAAACGAATATGTAGTCCTTAAATATTTATTTAATTTGGAAATGCTTGGAATAACCCCACCATAGTTCTTGGAAGTTAAATGTCTCTCTTCATTTCACTAGGAGAGCATTTGAGTAAGCGTCCCCATCCAGAGTCATGGCCCTTCTGACTCTATCCTTAGCGCGAGAGTTCTTTCCCTTTACTAACCCGAGTTTCCCCGAGTCCTGCCCAATTGTCTTCTATTAGGTTTCATTCTCACCACTCTTTGGCGCAATACCACCCTGCCTTAATCTGGGTGCGTAGTACACTCTTTACTAGTTGAGTTAATATTTCCAAATCGTCTCGTAGTATATCTTTTACAAATTGCGGCATAACACTACTTTCCCCTAAAAGTCCATAGATCTCTTTGGCAAATCACTATCTCTTTCCTATATGTGTAGTTCTTTTATAAAATGTTAGATCGACGCCTCAGCTCCATATTAGACAAAGTCCAACATGTTTGACAACATCTTTATACGTGTCGCTTTCTGATACATCACGATTTCACTTTCTGTTATTGATGGGCCCTTCAATTTTCTTTTTAGCTTTTTATTTGGATCTGGTTCCCTGTTTGTCTAACACTTGTTTCACCTATTATATCCAATTACAAGCGACCGCGTAGTTCCCTTTTTCCCCAATGTAGTACCCATCTTATACTTGGTTATTTTCTTCATGGGAAGCCTTATTAAAATCCCAGAAAATTCGTGAACAACTATTACCATACACTTTATTCATTATTGTGATTTTTCGTACATTTCCCCCATTATCTTCTAGGATCCTTCAAAATTCATAATAAATTAATTTGGCATACGGAACCTCTTGAACCAGAATCCCATTCCTAGATTCATGGTTAGAATATCATATACAACTTTCGCTGCATTTAGAGATCATTAGAGTTGGGAAATACATCTCTAACGACCAAGAATTTCTGTCATTTGAAATTCGTATATTTAATTGATTTTAAATATTAACAAGTAAAATTTGTAAGTCGAATAAATTTTATTTCGAATATCTAGATTTAATTAGATAATTAAATCGATAATTTAATTTGTGAAATTACAGAAATAATTGGAAATTGGGTTTAAAATGATTAAAATTTATTTTTAAAGTTGTATTAAATCATATTGGAGTTAGGATGATGTTATAGAACTTTTAAAATTGAATTAAAAGTTAATTTGCACAAATTGAATATTTTAATATTTAATTGACGAGTAAAATAGTCATTTTTCAAACAGTCTCGGATTTCGACGAAACAAGTTTCATCAGATTCATAATGTTATATTATTATATGGTTTCAAATTTCGTGTCAATCGGATTTACGGTTTGTCCGGGGCAAGCTAAAACGCACTGAAATCGGTTTGAGTGAATTTTTAAATTTAAATAGTCGATTCAAAAACCTACCTTTAAAATATGATCAAATTGGCTCCTGGTATATATTCCATTGCGTTCGGAATAGGGGTAAAACATTATATATGCCGGGCGGCACGATTCGTTTGGAATTCGGAAAAAAATTCGGGTGAATAGTGTCACGTAATTTTCTATATAAGGCGCCCTATTTTCATTTTTTTTGACAAACCCTAATTCATTCAAGCCCTAGCCGCCAGTTATATGTTGATGGCCGAAATTTAATCTCTTTCCTCCCTCATTTTCTTCAAATCCATCAACAATTACGACAAACGTTCAACTACAAAGTTATAGAGAGCATCAAGATCTCTCTATCCAACGGTCAAGATCGTAAATGGAGCTATGGATTGACGGCAAATCAAGTTCGAACGCATGGAGGTCGCGCACGTTTTTCGAGATACAGGGGAGGTCGAGCTCGTCTAAATTCAGGCCGGAGGTGGAGCTTGCTTCGAGTTTCGAGGCGCTAGCATCTGATCATCTTCATTTTGCTCGTAGTGGTGGCGAAAATTCACGAGTTTGTGGCGGCTCTATGGGTTTATTCGTGTGTTCAAAAGCTGGGGATGGAGAAGATGCAATGATCGGCCCCGATCTAGGGTTTGGTATTGTGCGGCTATGATGAAGCAGAGGTTAAAAATATAAAAAGAAATGAAATTAATTATATATAAATGTGTACAAACTTTAAAATGCTGTAACTTTTTGATAAGAGGTCGAAAAATGACGAAACGAATTGCGTTGGCTTCGTATTGACGAACACTATGCGATGGAGCTGGATTGGAGTTGTTTGGAGATAGTTTGAATTTTAGGTAAAATTAAATGCACGTTTAATTTTATTCGAAATAAAACGCTAAAACTGTTATTGAAAGCTAAGGTGAGAACTTCTCACTCAATCGAATCTGTTTCGATTTAAATTTTAAATAGTTAGATTTAAAATTGCATGATTGTATGTTTGGATGATAAATGATTATCTATTGTATTGAAATAGACCCTATGCACCGTATATTAAGCAGATGTTATTTATTAAACACATATACCATGATATTTCACCTTGAAGTGGAATTGGTATTATATATGTACTTGGAGTTGATTTTCCCGCATTATATAGCGGATGAGACCCTATTGCACTGCATAATAGCAGGTAATATTTTATATAAACCCATGTACCGCGATATTCGGTCATGAAATGGGATTGGTATTGTGCTAACAACTGTGGATGCAGGGAAACAAGTTAGAGGGATCCAACTGGATTCCTCAATAGTATTGATCTATTTACAGATATTTGGGATACATTCTGTTATCATATTGACATATGATGTTTGGATGCCGTGGTTGATGTATTTGTGTTGTTGCAGCATTGGGCCTATTTTTGGAGTTTTAAAATTGTTAAAGTAACGATTTTGAATTTAAAAGGATTTTCAAGTGATTTTTGAAAGTATACATTTTATTGAATTTTGGAATTGATTCATTTTAAATAAATAAACGTTATTAATTTTATGGTTTAAAAGTTTTGATTTTTGCGAAATATAACCAAAATGTATTTTTTTGAAATAAGTAGTTGATTAATTTGTAAAATGGTTTAAATTGATATTTTTGAATTATTATAAACGGTTTATATAAAAGATATAAAACAAATTGAATTTTTATAAATCAGAATAATTGAGTTATAAACGAATTTTTATAAGTGTTAAAATGAAGTATAAATGGATTTCACAAGTGAATGAAATTTATAGATTTATAAATTGTGAAGTTATAAAATGAATAGATTTTGTAAAATAAAAGAATTATAAGAAATTAACTTATAAATTGGATTTTGGCATTTAAATGAGATATAAATAGAATTTGTTAATTAAGGGATTTTATAAGTTGAAGTTTTTATAAAATATATAAATGTGAATTTATAAACGTTGTTTTATAAATCCGAAACCAATTGAATTTGATAAGTAAATATGAAAGCTTATTAAAGGATATATATCCACGATTTTGGACAGTGGATAATCCTTTAAGTTAAAATATGTAGAAGTGTTGAATTTGACAAACAATTTATATTCACGATTTTGGACAGTGAATAATATATTAAAGAAATGTTTAGGAAGTGATCTTTTAAATAGAATTAAAACGATTTGAAGTTGTTTTAAATTGTGTTAAGGATCGAAACCATAGATTTCAACATTCATTGTTGAAATAGACGTTTTCGAGAAACAAGGAAAAGATGGAATATAACACTGTTGTTATCGTAAATGATTTTCGAAAGGACATATTTTATATAGTATTGGGATTTATACATCTATCTTAATTTCGAATCCCTATACTAGTGATTTTGGGTTGTCGTAACGATGTTTTACGCAACATTCGTTTTGACCCAGATAAATGGGTTTAAAGAGAACGTTTTCCTTAAAAGAATAAAATATATACTTAATCGTGTTTTAAGTATATTGAATATTTTCTAAGTATTGAAAATAAATAGAGTTGTGAATTACTTATTGTTAAATAAGTATGGAAATGTTTTCCAATATGAAGTGAAATGTTTTAAGATTTTATATCTTTTAAAGATAAATTGAAAGTGAATATTTGAAATCGATTTGAGAATCGTATATTAATAGATATTTTGGAAATGTGAATTCACCATGGAATTTATAAAGGAAAGGGAAATTTATTTAAAAATAAACATTGATTTATTTTTGAAGCGTGGAAATAAATTTACGGATTTGGAACATAAGTTTAAATTAAATCGGTAAGGATTTATTTGATTGGTTTAAATGAACCATTTTGAAGTGAAAATGAATAAATATTTGGAAATGTTTCCGCGTAAGCAAAATGATTTGAAAATTTGTTTTCAAAAGTTGTAAAGGTGATAAGTGATTTGAAATTTGTTTTCAAATGGTTTAAGTGTGGGAAAATATATCTTATAAGGATATTTTTGGAAAATAAATAATTTGGGAAATTATTTGGAATCTAGTGGTGTTGTGCATATCTATTGATAGTTAAATAACCGAATATCAATATTTATCTTTAAATGGGTATTTGTTGTGATTTGCTTGAATTTGAATGCTACACTTACTTAAAATAAGCGTCCGTTATTCGGTTTAGCCGGGAGAGGGCTTTTGGGTCATGAGTCCCATTTCGAATAGTGATACGTCGTAATGGATAGCATTTGAAGAACGGTGCTGAAGACTGGATATTTTCGAAAACGGAGGGATTACCGTCGAATGTCTCTACATCGGCTGATCTACGATATAGATATTTTATCACCCTTTGTGATGGGAAGTCCGGTCGTGATTAGTGAATATCCGAATTCTGCGTATCAAGCATGTTTGGCTATCATAAGGAGAAATCTCCTCCAATTCTGCGTTTGCATTGTGTGTGTGGCGGGAGGCCTTATGGTAGTTACATTTTCTAAAAGCATTGTGGATCTATTTTAAAATATTTCTTTGTTTGTTTTAAAGATAAACTATTTTAAGCTCTTACACCAGTCCCATAACTGACCTGGAGTTTATTGTTTCCTTCCTAAACTTTGGGTGCCCACCAATTTCTACGCGGGCAGTCTATAGTCAGGTTATCAGGTCATTCTGGAATTCAGGAGATACTGTGGAGCTCAAGAGGCGAGCTGGATGGCGTGGCATATCAACTAGTATATAGTATTTCTTTTCCGCTGTTTGTTGTTGTAAACTCTGATAATGTAATGATAATGTGATGTAATGTAATAACTGATATAGTTCTTTGTTTTAAAGATATTCATTTATCTATTATATGTTGTTCCGCTGCGATTGTGAGATTCTGATATTGTTTCTGTTGCTTCTTCTTTCTTTCTTCTTCTACCTCTTCTTCTTCTTAAACCCTAAGGGTTCGGTTTTCCGACCTTCGATTGCTCGGCAGTTGATACAGTGGACGTATTGATGTCGACTTTCGTGAGTCGAAAATCTCAATCTTTACAGTTGGTATCAGAGCATTTGGTTAAGCGACAACCTTGGCTCTGTTGGGAATTACTCATTAGAGATAGAGTCAGCAGTACTCTAGAATGAGTGTGAGTGTAATAATAGATATGAGTGCGTATTTGTTAGTGAATATAAAAATTGTTTTATATTTTGTTGATTGGTTTGTTGAGTGGTATACGGATTCTGGTCAATACGAGTAATTAACGTTTTTGATAGGAATCTCTAAACACTTGTACAGAACAAATTCAACACGATATTGTTTTAAAATAGGGTAAATGAAATAATTTTACCTAAATTATTTTCGTATATAAAAGAGAAAATTTTTCTGTGAATTATTATAATATATGATTGATTGGTTGTTAGAAAGTGATGATATTAAATTATTACCATTAATGTTGAAAAAGATATTGAAATCGTAACTCCAAAGTTAAGAAATAAATTCACATACAAATAGAATTGGTGAATATAAATTGTAAATGTGATTTGTAGTTTAAAGTAAAATTCCAGAGGAATAATTGGAAATGTTTTGAAAGGGTTTGCAATTTGGAAAAGATTAAATTCCTTTTTGAGTTTGAAAATGGTTTTCAAGGGTTTGGAAAAATGTTTTTGGAGGGATAAAAGCTCTAAACTCTTTTCGGTCGCTGGAAAATAATTCCGATGATGATTGCGACATCATCGGTGTTCATTTTCGGGTTTCCAAAAGAGGGATTGCTGCCAAGTTGTTTTAAATAAAAGTTGTTTGGGAAAATTTGGGTTTGGATTTTGAAATTCAAAGGATAATTTGAATTGGTGTCAAAAATGGTTTTGAAATGTTGGAAAGACTCTAGAATCTGATACAAGTAGTTATGGAATAAAAATTATTGAGTTGAAAATAATTCTGGGTAGAAACAAATGAATTGAAATTGAGTTTGAATTATGAAAATGAATTTATGAATGAATGAATTTACAATTGCAAGTAAATTGAAAATTTGTCAAGTTGGGTCAAATGAAGCTAAGTATTAAAATAAAATTAGTACGTAAAACTAATCGAAGAAATGATAAATTTAATATGGGTTGAAAAGAATTGAATTCATCATTTATAAATAAAGGGTAAATTAAATTCATATGGAATTTGAAATCCAGTTTAAATATAACTGGTTATAAACCGAAATAGTGAATTGAATTGTGTTTGGGAACGAACAAAAGAATAAAAAAACTGAAATTGAAAACTGAATATCGAAAACCAATTTGAATTGTGCGAGATGAAATGAGTTATAACTTGTAATGAATTAGTAAAAGAAACTTATTTAAAATAGCAAGATGAATCAACTGTGAATGAAAAATAATTGATAAAATTCAATATTCAGAAGGTAAATTGAATCCAAATAGAATTGAAATTGTAAATTGAATTCGAATGAAAATGATAATGTGAGATTGAATGAAAATGGATATTATGGCTAGCAGGATATACATGTGTAGTAAAGGTAATTGGGATTTTGATTTCGAAGATAAAAGAATTGAATTGCTCGACAAAAGGTATGTATTTGAATTTCAGTATGAAATTTGATGATTTTCTTGTCCAGCCACTTGGCCTTTTCTTTTCTTTTTGAAACCTGGGGGCCATGGTGTCATTTTTGTAGTGTACCGAGCTAGCCGCGCAAAGGAGACGTTGACTAAATTTTTCGAAAATTTAAGGCGTTAGAATATTTTTGAGAAAATTGGAAATTTTTGAAAACTATAAATTTGATTTTGGAGTGAAAAGTTAAACGATATAGTTGGTTTTGAAAAGATAACTAAGTATGATTTGAAAACTTAGTAAAGTTATTGTAAGAAGTTTAACTATGAATTTTAGGAAAGTTAAAATGTTTAAATGAATTTGAAAATTAATTTGAACAAATGGTTTTGAAAAGTTAATGGATTCTGTAACCTTTTCTTACTTGGTAATTTCGAGGACGAAATTCTTTTAAGGGGGGAAGTTTGTAACGACCCAGAATTTCTGTTATTTGAAATTCATATATTTAATTGATTTTAAATATTAACAAGTAAAATTTGTAAGTCGAATAAATTTTATTTCGAATATCTAGATTTAATTGGATAATTAAATTGATAGTTTAATTTGTGAAATTACAGAAATAATTGGAAATTGGGTTTAAAATGATTAAAATTGATTTGTAAAGTTGTATTAAATCATATTGGAGTTAGGATGATGTTATAGAACTTTTAAAATTGCATTAAAAGTTAATTTTGCAGAAATTGAATATTTTAATATTTAATTGACGAGTAAAAATAGTCATTTGTCAAAAAGTCTCGGATTTCATCGAAACCAGTTTCATCGGATCCGTAATGTTATATTATTGTATGGTTTCAAATTTCGTGTCAATCGGATTTACGGTTTGTCCGGGGCAGGCTAAAACGCACTGAAATCGGTTTGAGTGAATTTTTAAATTTAAATAGTCGATTCAAAAACCTATCTTTCAAATATGATCGAATTGGCTCCCGATATATATTCCATTGCGTTCAGAATAGGGGTAAAATATTATAAATGTCAGGCGGCACGCTTCTTTTGGAGTTCGGAAAAAAATTCGGGTGAATAGTGTCGCGTAATTTTCTATATAAGGCCCCCTATTTTCATTTTTTTTCACAAACCCTAATTCATTCAAGCCCTAGCCGCCAGTTATATATTAATGGCCGGAATTTCATCTCTTTCCCCCCTCATTTTCTTCAAATCCATCAACAATTACGACAAACGTTCAACTACAAAGTTGTAGAGAGCATCAAGATCTCTCTATCCAACGGTCAAGATCGTAAATGGAGCTATAGATTGATGGCAAATCAAGTTCGAATGCATGGAAGTCGCGCACGTTTTTCAAGATATAGGGGAGGCCGAGCTCGTCTAAATTCAGGCCGAAGGTGGAGCTTGCTTCGAGCTTCGAGGCGCAAGCATCTGATTATCTTCATTTTGCTCGTAGTGGTGGTGAAAATTCACGAGTTTGTGGCGGCTCTATGGGTTTTTACGTGCGTTCAAAAGCTGGGGATGGAGGAGATGCAATGTTAGGCCCTGATCTAGGGTTTGGTATCGTGCGGCTATGATGAAGCAGAGGTTAAAAGTATAAAAAGAAATGAAATTAATTATATATAAATGTGTACAAACTTTAAAATGCTGTAACTTTTTGATACGAGGTCGAAAAATGACGAAACGAATTGCATTGGCTTCGTATTGACGAACACTACGCGATGGAGCTGGATTGGAGTTGTTTGGAGATAGTCTGAATTTTGGATAAAATTAAACGCACGTTTACTTTTATTCGAAATAAAACGCTGAAACTGTTATTGAAAGCTAAGGTGAGAACTTCTCACTCAATCGAATCTGTTTCGATTTAAATTTTAAATAGTTAGATTTAAAATTGCTTGATTGTATGTTTGGATGATAAATTATTATCTGTTGTATTGAAATAGACCCTATGTGCCGTATATTAAGCGGATGTTATTTATTAAACACATATACCGCGATATTTCACCTTGAAGTGGAACTGGTATTATATATGTACTTGGAGTTGATTTTCCCGCATTATATAGCGAATGAGACCCTACTGCGTCGCGTAATAGAGGATAATATTTTATATAAACCCATGTACCGCGATATTCCGTTTTGAAATGAGATTGGTATTGTGCTAACATCTGTGGATGCAGGAAAACAGGTTGGAGGGATCCAACTGGATTCCTCAAAAGTATTGATTTATTTACAAATATTTGGAATATATTCTGTTATCATATTGATATATGATGTTTGGATGTCGTGGTTGATGTATTTGTGTTGTTGCAGCATTAGGCCTATTTTTGGAGTTTTAAAAATGTTAAAGTAACAATTTTGAATTTAAAAGGATTTTCAAGTGATTTTTGAAAGTATACATTTTATCAAAATTTTGGAATTGATTCATTTTAAATAAATAAACTTTATAATTTTTATGTTTTAAAAATTTTGATTTTTGCGAAATATAACCAAAATGTGATTTTTTTTTTTTGAAATAAGTAGTTGATTAATTTGTAAAATGGTTTAAATTGAGATTTTTGAATTATTATAAACGGTTTATATAAAAGATTTAAAAAAATTGAATTTTTATAAATCAGAATAATCGAGTTATAAACGAATTTTTATAAGTGTTAAAATGAAGTATAAATGGATTTCATAAGTGAATGAAATTTATAGATTTATAAATTGTGAAGTTATAAAATGAATAGATTTTGTAAAATAAAAGAATTATAAGAAATTAACTTATAAATTGGATTTTGGCATTTAAATGAGATATAAATAGAATTTGTTAATTAAGGGATTTTATAAGTTGAAGTTTTTATAAAATATATAAATGTGAATTTATAAACGTTGTTTTATAAATCCGAAACCAATTGAATTTGATAAGTAAATATGAAAGCTTATTAAAGGAGATATATCCATGATTTTGGACAGTGGATAACCCTTTAAATTAAAATATGTAGAAGTGTTGAATTTGACAAACGATTTATATTCATGATTTTGGACAGTGGATAACCCTTTAAATTAAAATATGTAGAAGTGTTGAATTTGACAAACGATTTATATTCATGATTTTGGACAGTGAATAATATATTAAAGAAATGTTTAGGAAGTGATCTTTTAAATAGAATTAAAATTATTTGAAGCTGTTTTAAATTGTGTTAAGGATCGAAACCATAGATTTCAACATTCATTGTTGAAATAGATGTTTTCGAGAAACAAGGAAAATGTGGACTATAACACTGTTGTTATAGTAAATGATTTTCGAAAGGAAGTGTTTTATATAGTATTGGGATTTATACATCTATCTTAATTTCGAATCCCTATACTAGTGATTTTGGGTTGTCGTAACGATGTTTTACGCAACATTCGTTTTGACCCAGATAAATGGTTTTAAAGAGAACGTTTTCCTTAAAATAATAAAATATATACTTAATCGTGTTTTAAGTATATTGAATATTTTCTAAGTATTGAAAATAAATAGAGTTGTGAATTACTTATTGTTAAATAAGTATGGAAATGTTTTCCAATATGAAGTGAAATGTTTTGAGATTTTATATCTTTTAAAGATAAATTGAAAGTGAATATTTGAAATCGATTTGAGAATCGTATATTAATAGATATTTTGGAACTGTGAATTCACCATGGAATTTATAAAGGAAAGGGAAATTTATTTAAAAATAAACATTGATTTATTTTTGAAGTGAGGAAATAAATTTACGGATTTGGAACATAAGTTTAAAGTAAATCGGTAAGGATTTATTTGATTGGTTTAAATGAACCATTTTGAAGTGAAAATGAATAAATATTTGGAAATGTTTTCACGTAAGGAAAATGATTTGAAAATTTGTTTTCAAAAATTGCAAAGGTGATAAGTGATTTGAAATTTGTTTTCAAATGGTTGAAGTGTGGGAAAATATATATCTCGTAAGGATATTTTTGAAAAATAAATAATTTGGGAAATTATTTGGAATCTAGTGGTGTTGTGCATATCTATTGATAGTTAAATAACCGACTATCAATATTTACCTTTAAATGGGTATTTGTTGTGATTTGCTTGAATTTGAATGCTACACTTATTTTAAAATAAGCGCTCGTTATTCGGTTTAGCCGGGAGAGGACTTTTGGGTCATGAATCCCATTCCGAATAGTGATACGTCGTAATGCATAACATTTGAAGACCAGTGTTGAAGACCGGATATTTTCGAAAACGGAAGGATTACCGTCGAATGTCTCTACATCGGCTGATCTCCGATATAGAGATTTTATCACCCTTTGTGATGGGAAGTCCGGTCATGATTAGTGCATATCCGGATTGAAAGGGCTTCTTTGGAAGTGCCTTTGGTTCCGTTCGATCTTGGAACGGACTTGTATGGATGTGTGTCTGACGTTACAATTTGAGATGTAAAGCTGCTTTCTATCAAATATATTTCTGTTGGTGGCGGAGAATTTATTCTCTTAGCTTAACACCATTCTCTGAGACGTACGAGCTCAGAGGTTATGTAGTTGATGGTTACTAGTGATATATTCCCAATTTGGTAATGTGGCATACGAAGTGATGCTGATCATTTTTTATCAAAACATAGCTTTTGTATAAAGCGTAGCTTTGTGGACGAGACTTCGTCGGACCTCACACCCCGGTAATGGTCAAAACAGGAAAGATGCAGCAAGGTTTTAGGGAGTAGCGCCCCTTTGGGTATGTGCATTTCCTTCTGGATATAGGTGGTATCATGGTATGGAGCCTAGATACTTAACGTATACTGCGCCTGCAAATTTATTTCTTTGTAGTTGTTGGTATTGAGGATCCTCGGATAAAGGTTGTTTACAACCGGGGGATGACATACTCGTGTCGGTAGTTACCTACTTTTGCAGAGGCAACCCGACCTTGTGTTGGCAGAGATCCGGTTAGGTTCTCGGGGCGTCTCTCCAGAGGCGTACCCATGTGGCAATGGGAAGTTCCTTGGCCTGACCATTTGTTGGAAAATCCAAAGAAACAATACGAGCCCTGTACAGTTTTAGTTGTATAACCTGCCTCCTCAAGAGGTAGCTATAGCAGGCATAATATAATGGTACCTATGCTGGCTAAGATTTATATTATACTTTCGAAACGTTTTCTTGCACTTTGCACTTATAGTAATAATATCAAAGAATTTTTTTTCTACGTATCAAGCATGTTTGGCTATCATAAGGAGAAATCTCCTCCAATTCTACGTTTGCATTGTGTGTGTGGCGGGAGACCTTATGGTAGTTACATTTTCTAAAAGCATTGCGGATCTATTTTAATATTTTTTTGTGTTAAAGATAAACCGTTTTAAGTTCTCACACCGGTCCCATAACTGACCTGAAGTTTATTGTTTCCTTCCTAAACTCTTTGTGCCCACCAATTTCTACACGGGCGGTCTAGAGTCTGGTTATCAGGTCATTCTAGAATTCAGAAGATACTGTGGAGCTCAAGAGGCGAGCTGGATGGCGTGACGTATCAACTAGTATATAGTATTTCTTTTCCGTTGTTTGTTGTTGTAAACTCTGATAATGTAATGATAATGTGATGTAATGTAATAACTGATATAATTCTTTGTTTTAAAGATATTCATTTATCTATTATATGTTGTTCCGCTGCGATTGTGAGATTCTGATATTGTTTCTGTTGCTTCTTCTTTCTTTCTTCTTCTACCTCTTCTTCTTCTTAAACCCTAAGGGTTCGGTTTTCTGACCTTCGATTGCTCGACAGTTGATACAGTGGACGTATTGATGTCGATTTTCGTGAGTCGAAAATCTCAATCTTTACAACATCTAAACATCTCATATTCATTTATCTTTTCCAAAACATTCATTAAACGTTTTTCTTGTTAACGAAAATATATCATATGTAAAAGTATACAAAATCGTACCGAAACCTTATAATAGGGTACGGTAATTGAGTTTAGTATTACACACGTAGATCTTTAGGATATCTTGCTTTAGTATTTTTACTCGGGGTTTTGGACCAAATGTCCCTATTCTTAAAGCTCACGCACAAAAAGTCCCTACCCATAAATCTATGTAAAGTAGGTATCTGTTTTGTTAATTTTTACCTAACTGTCCTCTTTCAGAAAATCGGCCCATCATGGAAATCAGGAGCAAAAGTGACATAAATTAGCTAAAAGCTAAAAATAGGGACCTAACTTTCATAACCTTTTCAGCAGAGATTATTCTTCCATCATCTTTTAATTTTAAGGAGTTGACAGTCATTTCTTTGTTCTTACTCTCTTTTTAGCTTGCGTTTCCCTATCTTCCTTTTATTTGCTTTTCTTAAACTATCACCATTAGTGTTTCTTCCAAACTTTTATTTTATTTTTAATAGAACGAAATGAATAAATGGAAAAGAGTAATTTTTATTGTTGCACGATGATTTGGGCTTGAGCCCTCGATGTTCTTTTTGTTCATTACCCTTGTTCTTCTCATTTAGCTTTAGATACTTTTTATTTATTAATTAAATTAATCTATCATTACGGGTTGTCACATCAGTGACAGATTTACCAGCTAATGGTGAATAACCATTGAACGGCCTTTTTTTAGCCTTTTAGGTACGCAAGTTTAAATGAGCGCTTTTTCTGTGCAACAAACGATACCTTGATCTCTTTATCCCCAAAATTAGTTTCAAAACCCTAACTCGCTCTGCGCAACTTCACCACTACACCCAATAAACCGCTAGCGCGACCAACCCTTAACCGACCTTCATCACCACGCACCGATCCACCACTATTGCACCCTTTAAATCGCCAGCAAAGTTGGATGCTACCGCCTCCTTCACGAACGCCGCACCCAGGTCTGCCTGATTTTGCCTCCACCGATAAATTGTAAAAGGTATTTGCTGTTTTTTGTTTGTTTTCGATTTTGTTTTTAATTTTTTTTTTTAAATTATCATTGAACGATTTTGAATCTGGTATATGTTTATTCATCTTGAAGTAAATTTTGAAAGTATCTAGCTTATATATTTTGGCGATTTATTTACAGTGAAGGTTCATAAGATTAACTATGATTACGATATTTCTTATTTGAAAATGTAAACACCTGCAAATTTTGACTAATATATGAGAAAGTAGTGATTTTTTGTACTTACTATTTTGGTAATTTATAATGATGATCGGCTGTGCTAAAATTTACAAGCACATGCGCACCTATTTTTTGTTTATAAAATATATATGATACATAAATTGCAATGATAAATAAAATGTAAGGGAAATTTGATAAACAATACCAACAATTAATTTGGAGTGACTAAACTTGTATTATTTGACAGTAAAGTGATATTGACATAGGCAAACCATATATATTATGTATCTTTATGAGGACATATCTGCTTGTATTCTTTGTATAAATATTTTTTTTTTAGATATATCTATCTGATTATTTACTGTTCGTATGCATCAGAAACTGAGTTGGTTTGGACTGATACTATCTGTTTGGGATATTTTTTCAAAAGTATTCTAAAGAGGCTTGTTGATATCTTCATACTCGCGTATGTAAATAATTTCACGTACAGAATTTATATCTTTGCATCAGTGTGTACAACAACCATATATTTATGGTTATCAGTTGCTGCGAATCATTGATGTCACAAGAGCTTGGTCATTAACGGAAGGAGTATAAGTTATAGATATATTTTCATTCGTATGAATGGAATGTTTTGGATTGCCCTAGAGTTTGCTTCATAATATTTATGTACGCTGAAGAGTGATTTGATTCTCAGTTATTGAACTGATGACAATTGGCATATTTGTTCATCGTGCTGCTGTCAAAATGTAATAAAAGAACATTAGCGGTATAGTTTCAACATGGAATCATCGTAAATGTGTTAAACATACCACAGAGTTACTTAAGAACGTAGTTGCTATAAAATGATTTTGTGGGGGTAACACCTCGTACAGATCTTCATACTAAGGCTCTTATAATTGTATCAGTATTTTTTTTATCGAATCCTCTATATTTTTGCTTGTACTTTTTTTGCTTGTACTTATGATTGATTGTTAATGTGTAGTTACTATTTATTTATTTATCTACATATAATGAGAATACTCTCAAATGAAGCTTTTGAAGCTACAAATGTACCCTTTGTTGCATGCTTAGAAGCTAGGGATACTTACATCATTCTGACTTGCTGCACGTTCTCCTCAACCACTGGACTTCTTTCTTTCTATCCATTTCCTCATTATGTTCTTCCCACGCGCATTAGGTCTCAATGTTCTTATATCCCAAATCAAATCAGATTCAAAATCTAAATTAAATGCCAGGGAAAAACACAATGACAACCAATATCCATATCTCTCAAGCTTTAGGTCATTTATATTGTTTAATTTTTTTGTTTGCTTTTTCCTGTTTTCCCCTTCTGTTAGCATCAAAATTTCATTTTAAGGTTGATGTTTGTTCAGTTTTTCATATAACACAGTTGATTTTCATTTACTGAATTTCAATTTGACGATCCGAAGTTTGGTTAGAATAATTTCCAAAACTATGGATATTTTCTAGCTGTCCAAAAAAAACAAAAGATCAGTAATCTGTGCACAGAAAAATTGTTCATATTTCACAATAATTAAAGTCATGTTAGCCTGAATCGCAAACCTCATCATATAGAATGAAGGCAAAAAACAAAATAAAAATGCAGTGAGCATCGACCATATGTTGGGGGTAAAATTGTATGCGTTAACCTAAAGCATTAAACAATGATATTTTTGTGAGAACCAATTTGTATACTCATGTGGACAAATCTTCTTCTACACCATTCATGTAATGGTGTAATTCCTAGCATATACCACAACTAGGATATGCAACATCCACATGAAACCTTATCCGTGTTCCCTGCTATCAACACAGTCTAAGTTGATAATCAAATATTCAAATCGTGAATGCTTTCACTTGAAGCTGCAAGAGCAATGCAGGCATATATAGACGAGTTAATAATGATGCATATATAGACGAATTAATAATGATCAATATACTTTGTGGCTAGGGGAGAAATTTAACAGCATGCATAATTTTTTTTAATGCTAAATCAAAGCGGTAAGAAAACTAAAAACTAAAAGTTATATTCCATTTAAATAAAATAACCTGGATATGTACTATCTTGATACAAATAATTTGAATACGTTTGCAGTCGATGGGGAATAAGATAAACTGGCGGAAGTGTTTATTGCAGTTGATGGTTGTAAGCATGTGTGCCTTGGTGAGCATTGGTGATACATAGACATCTGTCAGGAAATTTTGAACTTGAAATTGTTTTTCTCTTCCAGAGGTTGATTGAAATTCTATGTACATAGGCATGAAGAGGTGTAATAGAAGAGAAGATAGCTTTGGTTTGATAAAGTAGTGTGGCTGTGGTATATGTTTTAATTGTTTTGGGAATTTTACTGTTGGTTTTTAATTTCGTTAAAAGTTTTGTGCACTATTTATGCACTGTGTTTGAATGGTTGGATTAATAAAATTTTTTTGTTGATTTAATGTGTGGGAGAATGATAAATGTTTCGATAAAATAATGTAGTAGCTTATTTTGTAGTAGATTGAGGTTGATTCATGCAAAATATTTTGATTTTAACTTTATATGTTCTCTATGCTATTTGCCTATTGATCCTACTCCTAAACGAATCATACAGCCAAAGAAATCTAATATTCTTTTTTGTTGCACACGTGCAAATCACGTGCACACGTACTGGTTAGTATTGAATAAATTTTTCTAGCACATGTATTAATATATTTTTAACAAAAAGTCAGCAAGAACTGTCGGTATTTTCTCCATTGTGTAGTTGTACCGGTAGAATTACCCTAACTCTAGAAAGCTACTCTCCGTTAAAATTCACAGACCGCTGCCCATCTATTTATGCTTTCTTATCTTCCAGTTTTTCTCACTTGAACCTAAGGAAAAAAAATGTTCACTCCATCGTCAGGTTCTTTTTTCCTTTTCTAATTTAA
Source organism: Allium cepa (assembly GCA_030765085.1). NCBI lineage: Eukaryota > Viridiplantae > Streptophyta > Magnoliopsida > Asparagales > Amaryllidaceae > Allium > Allium cepa. The sequence goes on from CM060943.1 coordinate 876,996,712, forward strand.
TGCATTTGTTAAATTCATACCTACTATTTTAATACCCATACTAAATCTCATTGTTTCGTTAAATCCAATCTCATTGTTTCATAAAACCCAAATTCAATTTGGGGTGATAATATTCACTATTTTATAAAGTCCATGCTCAGGGGAGAAATTTAACAGCATGCGTAATCCTTTTTAATGCCAAATCAAAGCGGTAAGAAAACTAAACACTAAAAGTTATATTCCATTTAAATAAAAATAACCTGGATATGTACTATCTTGATACAAATAATTTGAATACGTTTGCAGTCGATAGGGAATAAGATAAACCGGCGGAAGTGTTTATTGCAGTTGATGGTTGTAAGCATGTGTGCCTCGGTGAGCATTGGTGATACATAGATATTTGTCAGGAAAGTTTGAACTTGAAATTATTTTTCTCTTCCAGAGGTTGATTGAAATTCTATGTACATAGGCATGAAGAGGTGTAATAGAAGAGAAGATAGCTTTGGTTTGATAAAGTAGTGTGGCTGTGGTATATGTTTTAATTGTTTTGGAATTTTACTGTTGGTTTTTAATTTTGTTAAAGTTTTGTGCACTATTTATGCACTGTGTTTGAATGGTTGGATTAATAATTTTTTTTGTTGATTTAATGTGTGGGAGAATGATAAATGTTTCGATAAAATAATGTAGTAGCTTAATTTGTAGTAGATTGAGGTTGATTCATGCAAAATATTTTGATTTTAACTTTATATGTTCTCTATGTTATTTGCCTATTGATCCTACTCCTAAATGAATTATACAGCCAAAGAAATCTAATATTCTTTTTTGTTGCACGTGCAAATCACGTGCACACGTACTGGTTAGTATTGAATAAATTTTTCTAGTACATGTATTAATATATTTTTAACAAAAAGTCAGCAAGAACGGCCGGTATTTCCTCCGTTGTGTAGTTGTACCAGTAGAATTACCCTAACTCTAGAAAACTACTCTCCATTAAAATTTACAGACCGCTGCCCGTCTATTTATGCTTTCTTAACTTCCAGTTTTTCTCACTTGAACCTAAGGAAAAGAACTGTTCACTCCATCGTCAGGTTCTTTTCTCCTTTTCTAATTTAATACATTTGTTAAATTCATACCCACTATTTTAATACCCATGCTAAATTTCAGTGTTTCGTTAAATCCAATCTCATTGTTTCATAAAACCCAAATTCAATTTGGTGTGATAATATTCACTATTTTATAAAATCCATGCTCAGGACTCAAATTAACATATTAATGAAATAAAAAATTATATTACTTGATACCTAAATTCGATTTTTATGGAAATCGCTCATTAAAACAAAAACCGTAACCTGGATGAAACATCGATAAATCCAGCAGAAGAATTGCTTTTTATTTTTTTTCTCAGGTTTAATTGTGGTTTTACCGAAAATAGTTAAAAAATATTACGTGCCATTTTGATTAAACAAAAGGGCATTTTTGTCCTATATTTACTTGTAAAATCAAAAGTGTATGTAAGAAAGTTTTTGTTTTTCAAATTGAATTAGCCATAATCCTAATCTTAAATATGCGTGATCTTTTGCGAAATATATCATCGGACTAGATTCAAGTAACCTAAGCTTATGCATTTCATTAACATAAATTTTTTTTAAGCATAAAGTGCAAATTTCTTATATTCATACTGATTCAGGTCCTTGAAATTTTATATCTTTCAACAAAGAGAGTCACATAAAATGGCAAGCAAGAGCAGGCAAGAGCTAGGTTTGGAAGGGCAACACTACTTGGAAGAAACGATAAATGCTGCATTTCACATCTTATCCTCAATGAATGATGAGCTTTGCGACCCATCTTTATGGCCCACCACAACTTCTGCTGCTGTAATTGCCAATGGAGATGATGTTTCTGGTTCTGCCGGAAGTGGTGGTGGAGTTGCACTTGATCAAGCCAGGTTAAGGTACAAGTCTGCTATTGCTGCCCTTCGTGCTGTGTTCTTTCTGAAATTCCTGATTCACCTAAGGTATAAAATATTTCATTGAAGTTTATGTAGTGCCATACTGCCACATCAATGTTAGTTTGTGGTGAAAGATAGTTACATCGTATATTTCTAAGCAATTATCAACAAATCATTGATTTCGCTGTTAAGAAAACGATAATGTGTCCGTACTTTATTCTTCAGTACTAGTGTATGACAGACAATGCTACATGCACGTTATGTGGAAATACTATGGAATAATGAAAACTTGAAAGAGTATTTATGTAAGTTTGATGACGGTGAGACTATGGCACATTGGTAAATCCCATGCGATCAATTCCCCTTATTAGTAGGAGATAAATTACAGGTCTATTATAGGTAAATTAAACATCAAAAGTTTTGTGGTAGCATTGTGAAATTCAGTCAAATGAGATCTGATGGTGAGCACGTCGAAGTTGGGTTTTCGGTTTACATTCTTTGATTTGGTGCTACACAGTACAAAAGTTTAATGTAATAGAGATCATGAGTTCAACTTCTCTATAAGTAAATAGAGATCTATGAACATATGAGCCGGTATGCCAGTGTTGACAATTAGGGTGCGTTCCTTTTTTAAACGAAAGGGGCAAATGAAATGGGCAAACGAAAAGGCCTGGGGAAGTGGTAAGTTCGTGAAAGGGGAAAACGTTCTTTTTACGAAAGAGACAACACGAAAATGACAAAATTATTATTTATATTATTATTTTATTTGTGTTAATTATTTTTAAATAAAATAGATATATACCAGATACAGAATAAAGAATATATTTTACTGAATACATAGTTCAGAATTCAAAATGCAGAATACAAAATACGAAATACAAAGCATAATCTACAAATACAAACTACAGAATGAAGAATGCGTAATAAAAAATACAGACATTTCTTAATGAAACCCAACAACAACTAGTTCATTTTGTATGATATCTCGAACTAAAGCCATAGCAGTTGTTGTTGCAGTTCTTTGAACTTGTTTATGATCATTATTTTCACGGTTTCGAATGCTATAATACTCATCCATATATTCTTCGGGCACCAGATCCGTATTATCGTCATGTGCCATAAAATCAGGATCTTCGGTATTGTACCTTCGTATGAAATTGTCAATAGCCATTGTAGCATTAACAGTTTGTACCTGAACATTATATATTGGTATGTGGGCATGTTACGTAAGATTGTAAATTTTTTTCTTCCAAATTTCAGAAGTTCTTTCGACTACCATACGCAAACTCGAATGGTAGTAGTTGAAAACTTTATTTTCTGACTGATTCATTCTGTGTATCATTGAAATCTGAAATATGGCATCTCAAACAACGATAAGGAGGTAAATATCCTTCCATTAGTTGATACCCTGAATCCACTAAATAATATTGTCCTTTTGGCGGATGCGGAAAATTCAAACTGGGAGTATGTACAATTTTACGAAAGATTCTAGCATCATGGACAGTTCCTTTCTACCATGCCCTTACGAACGTAAATGTTAAGTCAAAAGCGCATGCGGCCATTATATTATGTATAGGAACACCTTTACGTCCTACAAATCGTTGCATATCTGCTTGAGGAACACGAGCCATTACATGTGTACCATCAATAGCTTCAATACAATTTCTAAAGAATGAGTAATATCGTGGTGAAGAACTGATTTGTTATGGAATTCTATTAAATTGAGAATCTACCGGCCTAATAATATCCACATACATTAACAAAACAAAATTCAAAACTTTATGAAAATAACGGCTAATCGTGTTAAGTGATCGTTGAAATCTTTCAGCAACCTGCCGTACAGGAATAGCCAAATCGATTGTATATAAAAAGATGACTGCCATTTCTCTAACTGCAACCGGCTGCGACCCATAACTTTCCAACCGCTCACACAACGACATAAAACAAAGCCTCTTCATTCGGAAATTTCGTTGACACCGTTTTGCATGGCCTGTAAGCATATTTCATTAACCCAATTAATACCTGTAACTTTAGAATCGTGTATCCGGCTCATTTGATGTCGACGTGTAGCATAATATAGTGTAAGGAACTGTATATCTTGCAAATCTTCAAAATCAGAATCATCACTTTCTTTATATGGATCTACTGTTGGGCACGAAGAAAGCAGGAGGGAAGAGAATAGAATGAGATGATGAAGAAGATGAAGAAAGATGAGATTATATAGGAGTGATAGTTTGGGTAAACGGTTAGGGTGAGCCGTTCGCGTCCGCAACGCGTTCGACGCATTGGATGCCTTGGACGCGAATGGCCCCTAACAACGGTTCACCCCAACCGGCAATGTTGTGGGTCCCACGTCCCATGCGTCGGACGCGGACGCCAACTTTAACTGCCCATTAGAGGAAAAGAACGGTACCTTAGAGTCTAAAGCGAACATTTGCTCACAAAGCGGTGTATTAATTAATTTAAATAGACTAATTAATAATTAAAGAAGTAATTAAGGATCATTAATTAATATAATTAATGATGTAATTAAGGGTTGATTGAATATGATTAATTAATCAATGATAAGTGATTATAGAATAATTAATTAATTGAAATTAATTAAGGATTAATGTAATTAATTATAATTAATTAATAAATGAAGTAATTAAGGTTAATTACTGTATTTGGTTAAGGATAATTAATTTGTGAAATTAATTAAAGGCTAATTATTTGATTGTAATTAAAGAATAATTAATCATTTCCAAATTTATAATTGTTTCCATGGGGATTTAATATGGCTTTACAAATGGTTTATGTTAAAAGTAGTTTCACTGATGTAGTAAAAAATAAGCAATAGAATGTTGGTGTTTATTTCAAGTTGCTCAATAATTTGTCTTTTTTTTACAGCCTCTTATCTTTTGCAAGGAATTTTAAGAATCATGTATGGATTTATATCACATCGTAAGTAGTAGTTTATTATGCATGAGAGCGAATGGAGACGTTGCCATAGAAACAGTAATGATAAAGAAATCAAATATATGAAAGGAAAAAAAAGGAACTAAAAAAAGGTAGGTAAGTGGAAATTAATGTGTAGAAGAAAGTAGGGAGAGAAACAGAATCATGTTATGGTCTATATGCAAACTCTTGGACATACTAAATAAAAGTTAAAACTAGAATACACACAAATTAACAAGCTATGCCACTGGCAAAGCTATATGTCATGACAAACAAGCTATTTGAATTGATAACAGTTTATATATCCAATCACATGGTTAAATATTATTAAATTATCGTGTTAATGTAGTGTCACAACCAAAGATGTTGGCGTTTTAAGTGCTATCTATGATACCCTATAAAATTCCATACTCCTACAGTGAACCGTAAAATGGATTATGGATGTACAAATGCTGACAAGTCCTTTCAAACAACATTTATACTAAATGCCACATCTTGATTTGATATAGATGTTGGTATAGTTATGCGACTCTATCATGCATATGGTGCACTACCTCTTGTTTGAATTGTTCAAACCTTTCAAATCACTACGGATTGTGATTAACAATTCATGTTGTATCTTGATTATATGTTTAAACATGATATATGAAACATGTTACACATCAGCAAACTGATAGCACACTTATTTCCCTTTGTAGAGCCACATTAGTCTTTAAAATTTATATAATATTTGAAATTTCGAACTATTTGCAAAATATAGAAACTTTAAATCATAAAGTACTTTGATATAACAGTTTCATCTATAAATATATAATTCAATTTGTGAAACCTCTCATTATGGCATCATCACAGCAGTTAACATCTAATTTGGTGGATATACGCAAAGTTATCATCCTAATTTGGAGGCTTATGATACTGCTTTTTGCCAGCATTAAAGTTACCCTTTTTACCTTGAAAATGTTCAGGTGGTCTGATATGTTTGCATTAAAGTTGGTATTATAGCTAGTCTTATTTATTACCATTGAACTACATTTGAAGTTGATTGATGGTGTCAACATTCTGCCTATACAAAAAGGATGCCTTTTTTTTTAAGTCTCTAGTCTTGATAGATAGCTAACTTTTCTCATAACGCGGAAATTTATATTTGATATATCGTATGCTAATTATATTGGATCATAATAATTCCTCTTTCCAGGAAATGGAGACAGATGTACAGTCTGACCAAGCTGAAATTGAGAGCTTGGAAGGCAGGGTTTTGAGTCTTAGAAAGGTACCTCTTAGAACCATTTGCTATTTCATACTGACTGTTCTATCATGCTAACATGTGAACCTTTCTTTGTTTGACATGCTACTGAATTGTTAAGTGCTATAAACGTGCACTTACTGTATAAATTGGTCTGGATCTATTTATTAAGAGTAATAAAAGTGCACTTACTCTATAAATCTCTCAATTTGATGAGTGGTATAACATGAATGTGGAAATTTATAGAGTAACTTTAGTTTAAGTTAACACAAATGCTAAAAACACTCGCTGCAACGGGGCTGCCAAAGTTACTCGCTGCATTATTGGCTGATTGAATGATTTCGTGGGTCCCACTTGCAATTATAAAAATTAAATAAAGAAAATGGTAGCCAATGGAGTGGCAAGTACCGTGAAAAGTCGCCTAAAGACGATTGTTGCTAGTAAAGCTCGTAAGTTAATGTTGCTAATGCTATTTAATGTGGAAATTTATAGGGTAACTTAAACCAAGAATTGTTTGACATACTACTAAATTGTTAGCGTCTCCTTACCTTTTTGAAGGCCTACGCCTCATAGAAACTGTCTACCTGAGAGTGCCTCTTGGTCCATAGGTCCTGACACAAGGTTAGATTTCTAGCTTTTCCAGAGTGGTATCTCACTGATGACTTTCTTTTATAGTTGTTTCTGATTCACCAATTTTTATTGTTTTTGAAGAAAACAATAAAAAAAGAAAAAAAAAGATATGAAACCTTAAATATTCCTATTTTACATTTTTCTTACTTTTTTCAGATATTTCAAAAATTTGAAAAAGCTATAAATTGTTGCTTAAACGCTTTGTCCAAATAACTCGATATAGTCATTTTTACTTATTAATTTTTTAACTAAAATATTCATTTTTGAAGTAGAAAAATATTTTCTTATAAAAAAAGGAGAATATGATATTAAATTTTTTTTGCCACTATACTAGAATTGTATTCTTGTCTCTATAAATCACTCAATTTAATTAACTTTCATCTTGATCAAATTAATTTTCAAGAAAACACTGTATTGTATAGTTGTCTACTTGCCTTTGAAGTGAAATTCCTTATTACACACATATTGACCAATTAATGCTATTTTGGGAGTGTAGGAGGTTGCATGCAAAAACAAATATATCAAGCTTCTGATCGATCAACTTCGAGATCTGATTTCTGATATAGCAATGTGGCAGAGCCCTTGTTTGCAATGAATTAAACCAAGATGTAAACAGTTTGATATTTATATACTGAGTTTTAATTTCCTTTTCCACATTGTTTTTCAAAGGTTGTCTAAACTTATGGCTATAGTTGAATTTTTATCGCCTTTTTGGATACAGCAAATCTTAAAAGCCCGAAGATTAGGCCCAAATTCATTTCGGCCACTAGATAATACAAGCCCCCAGAAATCAACCTTTGATTTCAACGTTGGATGAACCATTTTTAACATCATGGAGATAATAAACATTACATATTATAAATAACACTAAAAATTGATGTGTATCTATCAGATAAACGATCTCAGAATGCCAAACTCTTTTGAGGAGAAAACAAATTTTTTTGATAAGTTGATTGTAATATTACTTTTTAATCTATTTTACTGGTGTGGATGATTTCAGCTGATATAGGAGCTTGTTACCCACTGAAATTTTGGTTTGTAACAATGGAAGCTCAATGTCTTAGCCAATTATGCAGTACCTAATGGTCTATCACATGTATGTTTTAGGAGGTCGCAAACTTAATCTCTCTATGGACTGAGCACTAGCCACATAATTTTGATTTTCTAAAGTTGACACTGGCAAAACTTAGGATTCATGGACCCATTTGTTTGTAAGTCTTATGCTTTGAAGTTTCAATATGTGCTTAAAAACTGCATGGAAGAGAACAAAGGAGTGGAAAATCATTCCTCGTTACGAGGAGGACATATAGTGAAAAGATGGTTTGCCATAATTTTTATATTTTCCAGAAGGTGGAAAATACGAAAATTTCGTTTTCAATTTTACATGTTAAAACTATTTTTCAAACCGATTATTTTGAAAGTCTGATGCATTTCGATTGTTACCCAAGATTGAAATGCAAACCAAATAAGGCTGGTTTATGTGGAATCCATTTTCAATTGAATTTTTTTACAATTCGATTCTTAAGTTTCAAATTTAAAACTCTGTTAAAATCGCAAGTGAAAAATTTTATTTTGTTTTCGGCGAATAAAAGTATGTATTCAAATTTCACTATTTATAAAACAAATTAAAGATCCGATGAAGGGAAAAAAATCAACTTTAGGATTAGGTGTATAATAAGTTCAGGTATCAAAATCAATTTCAAAATATAAAACATTACTATGGAAAAGAAAAATGCTGTTTTCATCTACTTAAATTACATTTTATAAGTGCATGACAGAGAAAATCATCTAGCAAATAAATTTATATATACACCAAAACATGAATCTATGGTTCTCAATTTAAATTCGGTTTTGATTTAAATATTGAACTTTATGATTGACCGTTTAATTTTTGTTTTGATAACCCGGGGCGGTAGTAACGTCCGCTCACATCTTTAATAATGGTTGTAATAGCTTTGGTGTCACACTTTTTTAGTATCAACGTGAACTACCAAAAACGTCCCTTTATATATTATTAAATTTTGATTACTTAAAAATATGATCTAATACAAAATTTCTTTTACAAATTCAAACGTCCTTAAAGTGGCATCTAATAATTAAACATGCTTTAGAATTTCAGAACATTTATAAAAATTGGATCTAGAAAAACTTCTTTTACAAATTCAAAATACTTTTTTAAAATATACAAATTTTAATATCACTTGAAAACAAAAAATTATTTTTTTGATTGATTTAAACATATACAAGTTATAAGGAAAACAACTCACGCGCGAAGCGTGTACCATAATACTCGTCAATGAAATGGTATTAGACTTTTGTGGCCTATGAATCCCAATCATTTATTCAAATAACACAGCTCATCTTACCATTAAAGCAAAAATGCTAATGGTATTTATGTGAGCACTTCTTCGGAAATAGTTTCGACTTTACCACACGTCATGGAGATAATAAACGTTACATGTTATAAATAACACTAAAAATTGACGTTTATCTATCAGATAAAGTGTCTCGTAATGGCAAACTCTTTTGAGGAGAAAACAAACATTTTTTGATAATTTGATTGTAATATTTTTTGTATTTTGTTTTATTTATTTATTTTATCAGGGTGGATGATTTCAGTTGATACAAAAGTTTGTTATCCACTGAAATTTTTGTTTGTATGACAATGTAAGCTAGCTGGTGGCCTATCACATGTATGTTTTATGATGTTGCTAACTTAGGTAGCGTTTGGTTTACGTTTTTTAGTTTTGGGTTTACGTCCACTCAAAAAAGCATACGATGCATGTATTTTGTGGAAAACGATCAATTTAAACAACAAAGTGAACATACAAAAAAGAAAACAATTTTTTTTTTTTTTTATATTTTTCATGTTTTGAGAAGCATGAGAAACAATCTATTCCTCGATCGTTCCTACATCCCCTCTGTGGTCCCCTCTATCTTCTTCCATCCTATCCATATTCTCTCCACTCCTCTCATATTTTCTAATTAACATTGAAAACTCAAAATCCAACTCATTTTAAATCAAATGCTACATTATTTTCTGAACTGATCACTAGCCATATAATTTTGATTTTCTATAGTTGATACTGTCAATGATTACAAGACTCATACGATTCGCCGATTCATTTGGTTTGAACTTTCAATCTTATACTTTTGCAGTTTCAATATGTACTTAAAAAAGGAATGGAAGAGAAAAGAAGGAATGGAAATCTTTACGGAGGAGAAGATAAAGAGAAAAGATAGTTTGTCCTAATTTAGGCCCTGTTTATTTTCATTTTTAGCTTTTAGCTTTTGAAGTCCATTTTCCGTTTTTCATTTTTAATGTTTTTAATATTTTTGAAAATATATTTGGTTCTACGATTTTGAAAAATCGTTTTTAAACTGAAAATCAAAAATGAGATTCGAAAACAAAAATGTCAATTTCAAGTTTGTGTAGAATTTGGCTGTAAAATATATAAGTGGGATGAAATAATGAATGAGAGTGGTAAAAAATGTCATGAACCAAGGAAAATCATAAGTTGACAAAGATCATAAAATGATAATTACTACTAGTATGTGAACTATATCAAAATGTTAACTCATGTCCTGCTTCAAATTGATCATATCTCAACTCAAAATCATATCTCAACTCAAAATCTCAACTCAAAATCATCATATTTCAACTCAAAATCATTACAAAACATGCAAGACATAACAATTGTATCACTACAGAAAGAGGTAAAGTTTTGATGTATCTTATAGGCAAGTATTCTTTGATTTGTTTAAGTGACTCTTCTTTCTCGTGCTACGCCTTCTCTTTTCTGACAATTACAAATATACAAATTTATCAATATATATATATCAGCATCAGTACAATATGATTAGGATATGATAGTAAAAGCATGTTAGTGTAAAGGTTTACTTAGAATTCAGTGCATAACATGTCAAATTTACTAGGAAACATAGCAATAATATCGTGCTTACTAAGTAAACAATGGAAATAAATGTATCACTAAATATGTACATATGTATAAGTATTAGTTCATAACTTGTTCATATATTAGATTTACTTCTAGTAAGTGCTTCAGATATCTATTATGAATATTTTAGTCCATAATGAAGTGCTTTAGGCAATATCCTTACTCATCTTATGGGTTTACAAACATATTATTTTAGAAAGTCGTTTAAACAAACGATATCACAAAATATACGAACTTGATTACATCAATTATCTCATTATGAAGGGTAATAGATTGATGGAAATAGTGTTATCAAAGGAAATATTGAAACAAATCATTTACTTAGGAAGTGATAAACATACAAACATGATAAGTCTCCAATATTGAGCCACGGGTTGGTAATAAATTATACAACCATTATGCAAATCTAATCAAATATCATTATTGGAATCAAGAATTACCTAAGCGCATATAGAAGCAAGCAAGAGAAACTTGACCATTTAAGAAAGAGTAAGTGGTTGTGTAGCTTTATTCACTCATAACCTGCATCGTTAAAATTATTATCATTAGCAACACAATTTCCTATTAAGAAAAGCTAAAGAAAGACAAATTTCATACTTAACTATCTAGGTTTATGGATGAGTTGTTATGTAATCATTCCACATTTGTATAGCAATTTGATTCCTGATATGTCCCATTTGAGTTGTTTGACCAACGTCAAATTGTTTGACTTCTTGATTTTGATTTGCCTCTAATACATGTTGAAGTACCATATTCTCGGATGAGTATTGTGTGAAAAGGGCATCCAAAGCATGTTCTTGGAGCATAAAGTCATGTAATGTGCAACAAGCAATATGAATTTGGCTTTACCTACGAAGTGGATAATCAGTCATTCGTCTTAGAATTGAAAATCTTGCTTTTAAAACACCAATACAACGCTCGATTATATTTCGACACGATGAGTGTTTATAATTGAACAAATCTTCCTTTCCACATTGTCTTCCTCGTCCGTTATAATCACGTAAATGATATCTACGTCCTCGATAAGGAGTCAGAAATCCACGCATGTTTGGGTATCCAACATCAACAAGGTAATATTGATCTATAAAGTAATGACCATGTATTATCTAAATAATATAAAAATAAGTATTGTATAACTATTTATAAGATAATGCTTGATAGTGACATTTTATACAATAAAATATACCTTCTCTTGGCATTGGGAAATTGTTTCTAGTTCTTGTAACTGCATCGATGAATACTTGAGAATTGTTAGCAACGCCTTCCCATCCAGTGTATACAAATACGAATTTCTTATCAAAATCACATGCCACCATGATATTTTGTGTTATATTGGTTTTCCTTCCATGAAAAGATGTTTGCCTCGATGCGGGTACCCATGCAATGACATGTTTTTCATCTATTGCGCCAATACAATCATACTGTAACGACCTAGAATTTCAGTCGTTTGAATTTGAAATATTTAATGGATTTTAAATATGGAATTTTGGGTTGAATTAGTGAAATGGTTTAAAATTTCAAACATAGCGATTAAATGGATTTGATGAATAGTAAATTTAATATTTGAATTTGGGTGAATATGTGAACCTGGAGTTAAATGTGGATGGAAATGATTTCTAAAGTTGATTTAAACTCTATTTAAATTAGAGTGATGATAGTGGACTTTTGAATTAAGGAATTTAATTTAAGGAGCTGAAAATAACAAAAATTAATTTAAGGAATTTAATTTAAAATCAGTCGTTTTAAGTCGTAACTCCTGTATACTTTGGAATTGGCTTCGAAATATGTTTCTTTGAGTTCAGAATAGAGGTATAACATATAGAATGCTTGGCGGCACGCTTCGTTTGGAGATCGGAAAAAGTTAAGTGTGAATGCGGTTTTTAAATAGTAAATTACACACACACACACACACCCCTAAATCGTCTAACCTAAACCAAACCCTCAGAAACGCAGCCACCACCCTATCCACCTAGATCCAATGGCCGTGGAGAGATGGTGCCCTTAGAGGCAATATTGGTCGAAGTGTTCAACTAGGAACTTGGTCACAAGGAGGACGGGGACTCATCTACCGATGGAGATGACCTAAGGTGGGGTAACCAGTGCCCTAAACTTACCTGGCATCAGTTTTAAACCAAATGCTACATTATTTTCTGAACCGATCACTAGCTATATAATTTTGATTTTCTATAGTTGATACTGTCAATGATTACAAGACTCATAGGATTCGCCGATTCATTTGGTTTGAACTTTCAATCTTATACTTTTGCAGTTTCAATGTGTACTTAAAAAAGGAATGGAAGAGAAAAGAAGGAATGGAAATCTTTACGGAGGAGAAGATAAAGAGAAAAGATAGTTTGTCCTAATTTAGGCCACGTTTATTTTCATTTTTAGCTTTTAGCTTAGCTTTTGAAGTCCATTTTCAGTTTTTCATTTTTAATGTTTTTAATAGTTTTGAAAATATATTTGGTTCTACGGTTTTGAAAAATCGTATTTAAACTGAAAATCAAAAATGAGATTCGAAAACAAAAATGTCAATTTCAAGTTTGTGTAGAATTTGGCTGTAAAATATATAAGTGGGATGAAATAATGAATGAGAGTGGTAAAAAATGTCATGAACCAAGGAAAATCATAAGTTGACAAAGATCATAAAATGATAATTACTACTAGTACGTGAACTATATCAAAATGTTAACTCATGTCATGCTTCAAATTGATCATATCTCAACTCAAAATCTCAACTCAAAATCATCATATTTCAACTCAAAATCATTACAAAACATGCAAGACATAACAATTGTATCACTACAGAAAGAGGTAAAGTTTTGATGTATCTTATAGGCAAGTATTCTTTGATTTGTTTAAGTGGCTCTTCTTTCTCGTGCTATGCCTTCTCTTTTCTGACAATTACAAATATACAAATTTATCAATATATATATCAGCATCAGTACAATATGATTAGGATATGATAGTAAAAGCATGTCAGTGTAAAGGTTTACTTAGAATTCAGTGCATAACATGTCAAATTTACTAGGAAACATAGCAATAATATCGTGCTTACTAAGTAAACAATGGAAATAAATGTATCACTAAATATGTACATATGTATAAGTATTAGTTCATAACTTGTTCATATATTAGATTTACTTCTAGTAAGTGCTCCAGATATCTATTATGAACATTTTAGTCCATAATGAAGTGCTTTAGGCAATATCCTTACTCATCTTATGGGTTTACAAACATATTATTTTAGAAAGTCGTTTAAACAAATGATATCACAAAATATACGAACTTGATTACATCAATTATCTCATTATGAAGGGTAATAGATTGATGGAAATAGTGTTATCAAAGGAAATATTGAAACAAATCATTTACTTAGGAAGTGATAAACATGCAAACATGATAAGTCTCCAATATTGAGCCACGGGCTGGTAATCAATTATACAACCATTATGCAAATCTAATCAAATATCATTATTGGAATCAAGAATTACCTAAGCACATATAGAAGCAAGCAAGAGAAACTTGACCAATTAAGAAAGAGTAAGTGGTTGTGTAGCTTTATTCACTCATAACCTGCATCGTTAAAATTATTATCATTAGCAACACAAGTTCCTATTAAGAAAAGCTAAAGAAAGACAAATTTCATACTTAACTATCTTGGTTTATGGATGAGTTGTTATGTAATCATTCCACATTTGTATAGCAATTTGATTCCTGATATGTCCCATTTGAGTTGTTTGACCAACATCAAATTGTTTGACTTCTTGATTTTGATTTGCCTCTAATACATGTTGAAGTACTATATTCTCGGATGAGTATTGTGTGAAAAGGCATCCAAAGCATGTTCTTGGAGAATAAAGTCATGTAATGTGCAACAAGCAATATGAATTTGGCTTTACCTACGAAGTGGATAATCAGTCATTCGTCTTAGAATTGAAAATCTTGCTTTTAAAACACCAATACAACGCTCGATTATATTTCGACACGATGAGTGTTTATAATTGAACAAATCTTCCTTTCCACGTTGTCTTCCTCGTCCGTTATAATCACGTAAATGATATCTACGTTCTCGATAAGGAGTCAGAAATCCACGCATGTTTGGGTATCCAACATCAACAAGGTAATATTGATCTATAAAGTAATGACCATGTATTATCTAAATAATATAAAGATAAGTATTATATAACTATTTATAAGATAATGCTTGATAGTGACATTTTATACAATAAAATATACCTTCTCTTGGCATTGAGAAATTGTTTCCAGTTCTTGTAACTGCATCGATGAATACTCGAGAATTGTTAGCAACGCCTTCCCATCCAGTGTACACAAATACGAATTTCATATCAAAATCACATGCCACCATGACATTTTGTGTTATATTGGTTTTCCTTCCATGAAAAGATGTTTGCCTCGATGCGGGTACCCATGCAACGACATGTGTTTCATCTATTGCGCCAATACAATCATACTGTAACGACCTAGAATTTCAGTCGTTTGAATTTGAAATATTTAATGGATTTTAAATATGAAATTTTGGGTTGAATTAGTGAAATGGTTTAAAATTTCAAACATAGCGATTAAATGGATTTGATGAATAGTAAATTTAATATTTGAAATTGGGTGAATATGTGAACCTAGAGTTAAATGTGGATGAAAATGATTTCTAAAGTTGATTTAAACTCTATTTGAAGTAGAGTGATGATGGTGGACTTTTGAATTAAGGAATTTAATTTAAGGAATTTAAGGAGCTGAAAACAAGCAAAAATTAATTTAAGGAATTTAATTTAAAATCAGTCGTTTTAAGTCGTAACTCCCATATACTTTGGAATTGGCTTCGAAATATGTTTCTTTGAGTTCGGAATAGAGGCATAACTATAGAATGCTTGGCGGCATGCTTCATTTGGAGATCGAAAAAAGTTAAGTGTGAATGCGGTTTTTAAATAGTAAATTACACACACACACCCCCCCTAAATCGTCTAACCTAAACCAAACCCTCAGAAACGCAGCCACCACCCTATCCACCTAGATCCAATGGCCGTGGAGAGATGGTGCCCTTAGAGGCAATATTGGTCGAAGTGTTCAACTAGGAACTTGGTCACAAGGAGGAGGGGGACTCATCTACCGATGGAGATGACCTAAGGTGGCCGGAGTTGACCAGAAATTGAGTTCGACGGCGAAGGGAACTATCGCATTTTTCGGCGATTTGGCCGCACGTGGGGTGCTGGGGTCTGAAGAAAAGTTGAAGGGGGAGTCGAGTGCTATAGGCTGGCGAAATTTGGTGACCTATTGTCACCTGTGGTGGCCTAGGTGGTGAGATGAACGGAAAATGGTTACTTTCGTGTTTTGGGCTTGTTCGTAAGCTACATGATGGCGGATTTGGTGAGTGAGTTTGTCAGAGGGTGGTGCTTCGTGGGTTGGGGTCGCGGTGGTTGGAAGATGGACGGAGTGGCGGCACGAGGCAGATGAAGGCGGTCCTGAAGTTTTGAGGGGGCACACTGTTTGTTTCGAACGAGAAGATTATGTTAATCTCGGTTTTAAGGTTAATGGTGGTTAATTATGCCAATGACAGTAATTAGTGGAAAATTTTTATTTAATTTTTTTGTAAAATCTTATATATATTTAATATTTTTCTCGTTTTAGGTCTGAATTTAACGAAACAAGGTGCGTTGGATTCGTTACGACGTGATCTACGCGATGACGTTGAGTTGGCTGAAATCAGAGCTCATGGAATTTCGTGCTAGAATCAAACGCCTATTTGATTTTAGACGAACCTGAACGCGAAAGCGACAACTGGAACTACGGTGAGTTAAACTCACTCGTTTGGTTAATTAGTATATTTTTATAGTAAATAAAAATTATTTCTGCTTGTTTGGGTTGTTGGAATTGATGATTGTTGCAATTAATCTAGGATGATGATATAACATCTTGAAATGCTATTAGATTGGTTGAACCGGATCTAGGGTCACGATAGAGCATCTCGAATTGCTATTAAATTGTTTATGTTTATTTTTAAGCTTATTTCCAGTATTGAATCACATGTGTGTGAAATTGATAAATGGATTGTTTTTGAATTACGTTGTTTAATTATAACGTAAATTGAATTGGAATATATTGGTGTTATCTATTTGGCCAAATAAACACCGTCTAGTATTAAATGGAAATGTGGTTTGAATGATATGTTAGAAGCATAATAAACTTCTGATATGCTGTGATATAAATTTGGGGCAGATGTTTAATTGATAGTCATCAATATGGGATACGTGTCGTTTCACGAATTTATTGTTAATCATGGAATTGGATGTATATTTATAAATGGATCATGTGAATATATAATTTAACTTGATAGTTAAATTGAATAAAATGGTTGCTTGTTTAAGTAGCATTGGAGTTATTGAGCTTGTTTTGAGATTTGGAAAGTTAACGATTGTGTTTAACTTCAGATTTTATAATCTGAAGTAAAATGTTTTATTAGGCCAATATATACAAGTGTTTTTGTTTAAGTTATTATTTATAAATGATTTGTAGATTGGTTTATACAGAAATGTTGGTTCTTTTGATTAAATTGTGTAAGTACTATTTCGAGATTTTAAGTGGGATTATTTATTTATGGTAATATAATTATTTGATAACTGGATAGTAAAACATTAATTACTTTATTTAAACTATATTGTTCAGATCAATTACTTAGGTGGATTTTTAAGGATTGTTTTGAAATTATAATATATTGTCTGATAATTCTCTGCAAGGGTTTCAAACTATATTATTGTTTTTATAAAAATGTTTAAAGTGATATTTTTATGAAATTAAGTCATTCATTTTAAATGAATAAGGAATTGATTCCGAAGTATTATATTTAAATGGAAATATCATAAAGAGATTTCTTTTATGGAAAGAGTATTTTTAAGAAGCCATAAAGTGGAAATGTTGGGTTTTTGAAAGGGAATACATATTTGAATGATTGGGAGAAAGGTTAACGCTTTAGAGATTGAGAAAAAAAGAAATTATCAGTGGATCTTTGAGATTTATAAAAAGAATATTTTATAAATAACTTGGAAATTTGCAAGGAGGTTTATAAAGATAATTAGAGATCCACAAAGGAGATATTGATAAAGGGAGTTGATTTTTAAAGGGAAATTGTATAAGTGAAATATGGAATTATAGAATATTACTTTTATAAATGGATTTGGAAATTCATTTAGAATCTATAAAGGAATTTTGGGATTTAAAAGAGATATTCTTTAAACTAAATATTTTGGAAGAATTTTAAATAGCTTAAAAGAATGTTTTCTTTATATATTAATTCTGATAAGTCAAGCATATTAAGTGATTTTAAAATAAATTTGAGAGGCTGAATGGTTTTCATGGGAAATGTAATCTATGTTTCAACGATTGTTATTTGATAGTTAAATAACCGACTATCAAATCTGGACCCAATGTAACTTTGGAAATATCTTGGAGAGACACGGAAATTATATGGTACAGTCACCGTTTGAGGTGCTATACTGTACGTATAAACTCGTTGTATTTTTAGGACGATAATAAGGAAATCCGTCCACAAACGGTTAGGAGACGATCTTCCCTTATCTTTTGTCTAATTATTTCTTAAAGAACAGGGATTGAGTTTACCGTAATTATCGTAGTTGTTTCGAAGAGACCAAGATCAGATATGCTATCTGAAAACCACTTCGACCCAACTCAGCTATTCATGTTGAAGATATCTTGAAGAATATGGGATCGAAGACGAAGTTGAAGTGCAATGGCTATATTCTATTTTCTATAAAGAGAATACCGTAATGGATGAAATAAAAGTAGCGCCTTTGGTTCATCCTATTCCTAAAGGACTTGTATGGACGAATGACTGACAGAGCATTTCCAACATTTACGTAAAATTTATTTTTACAAACTTACATCTGTTTAGTGGCGAAGAAAGCAACTTCTTTTAGCTAACACCCTTCTCGAAGACATATGAGCTCAGGGGTTGTATTTTTGTAGAAGTCAATTAGTGATTGGCGAATCTGGCAATGTGGCATTGAGAGTGTAATGTGCTGAATGAAAAGGTAAAAACGTAGTCTCAAGCCTCATCAACCGGGAATGATTAAACATGAGAGATGCAACAGAGCTAAGTATGTCGTACCCAAGTAGGATATGTTATCACTTTTCTAGATACCCTTGGATATATTATAATTATGGATATGGCTGTGCATAGAAAAGAGCGCTCGATAGGGTGGGAACACCCGGGGTGATAACATATTCGGTACTATCACTACAAGAAAATGTGGTCTTTAACTACCAATTGTAAGTTTCGGTAAAACTAGCCTAATGGTGGGTAATATTGTTTGTCCTTGAGAAGATGGTTTTGATCACAACAACCTTAGAATAAGATTATAAAATATAAATACTAACATTATAGTTTAGATATATATGTATATGCAGGATTTAACCATGCAGGTACCAAGAATGAAGACTGTACAGTATAGAGATTCAAGATATCAAGATTCAATACTCATGAGTATCAAGATTATCAAGAGTTCAAGATTTTAATATAAGTAATTTAATTAGGAATTTTGTTAAAACTCCTAGAAAAGCACTGACATCTTAAAATCCAATTTATTTGTGGAATGAAATCCACTTCGAGCCCGTTAAAGGGATGAAACCCTAAGTAGGATGGAACCTATGAAAAATCTAGTAGAACATTGTTTTGTATCCACTTACTTTATTCAATGTTTTACAAAATTATATCTTGTTTTCAAAATGAATTTAAAATCTTCATTTTCTAAAATAAAAAACATCTATCCTGGTTTTAAATACTTTTAGCATCAAAATAATCTTTATTTTCAATATCAAATTATCCTTGGTTTTAAACCATCTTCTAATTATAATGTATTTAATTTTTAAATACAGGAAAATAGGCACAAGGGAAAAGTTATAAAAAAATTTAGTCTCAGGGACGGTAAGTTTGCTTTTAGTCCGAAGGACACTTTATAGTGTAAACAGAAAATGATAGCTACATCTATCATTCTGTGATTTACACTACAAAGTGTCTTTCAAACTAAAAAACAAACTTGTTGTCCCTAAGACTAATTTTTTTTGCAACTTTTTCCCTGTGCCTAAAAACCCCTTTTAAATATTTATACTTAGATCTAAATATAAAATTATAGTAAAATTATTCTCTATATTTATTTATGTATTTTAACTATAGTCAAGTATATTTATAAAGTTTAAAATAGTTTAAATACAAGATAGAAGTTATTTTCAAAGAAAAATAAATTACCAAAATTTACATAGGCTTGTCGACAACCCCTAGGACCCCTTGTCGACAAGGTGGCAGTTGATTTCAAAAATTTGAATTTCAAAGGAAGTGTTTATTCGTCATATTCTTTCACGAATGGACATGACTTCTGTTCTTCTATAAATAGAGGGTGTTTTGAACGTATTCATATTCATATTTTCTCAGATTTCACTCCTCTTCTTCTTCCACATTTCTTTATATATATTCTTGTCATTACTCTGCCGAAATCACCTTTGAATCTAACTAGATCATCTCTGGTTTGATTCTTTATCACTATCTCAACAAAATCTCAGTGCTATTTAGAGTTATACACTTCTTTGTAATTTATTAAGTGAGAAAAGGTGTGATTGTAGTCTGTGAAATCAATCGAGCGAGAAAAGGTGTGATTGTAGCCTAGAAAATCAATTGGGTGAACTTGTTGCCCGTAAAATCAAGTATCTTTTCTGTAACAACCCGCATATTTATCGATTTTATATTTAAATATTTTATTTAAATATTTTGTCGTTAATCGGATATTGGTCCGAAAAGCTACTTTTTGCAAACGGTCAAATTAGGACTCGAGACCACTTCCATTGAGTTCGAAATGCCGTTTACAATTTTTTTAAGTATAAACATTGGTAGGTTTGAAGTTAGTGGAATTTCACTAACTTTTCCCGCTTTGGACTTTGGGTTAGATTGCCATTATAACTCAAGCCCAAACCCCCTTCCTTCTTCTCACTCTTCATAAATTTTCTAACAACCAAGCTTTTGCATTAATGGTGAGTGGAAGAGGAAATTAAAACTCCAAGCTTAGGTTTCAACTTTAAATCCATCATTCAACTCCAAAATCAAAGTGAAGACATTGGATTCTAGCTTGTAGTTGCTTCTCCATTGTTTCAAGCTCCTTCTTCATTGAATTTGTGCAAAGGTGAGATTTTTATCTCACAATTCTAGCCTATAACTATATTGGACTGTTGGGAATGATTCCCTATCATTTTTGCATGCATGTTAGCATTTGGTTTGGATTGGATTGGCGAAAAACTCCAATTTTTAGCGTTTTGGTGAATTTTCTGCACTTAGGTCGTTCTGGCCATTTTTAGCTCGTTCGGAGTTAAGTCGTTCGTCCATAGGTCGTGAGTCGTTTACGAGTTAACCCTAGGTCGTTCTGGCCATTTTTAGCTCGTTCGGAGTTAAGTCGTTATCCCGATAGGTCGTTGGACCCTTAACTCGTAGGTCGTTGGACCTTATCTCGTTAGGTCGCTCCTGGCCTAACCCTTAAGTCGTGCAACCCTTAAGTCGTGCAACCCTTAAGTCGTGCAGCCCTTCAGTCACGCAACTCTTAAGTCGGTTACGAGTTATCCCGATAGGTCGTTGGACCCTTAACTCGTAGGTCGTTGGACCTTATCTCGTTAGGTCGCTCCTGGCCCAACCCTTAAGTCGTGCAACCCTTAAGTTGTGCAACCCTTAAGTCGTGCAACCCTTAAGTCGCGCAACTCTTAAGTCGGTTACGAGTTATCCCGATAGGTCGTTGGACCCTTAACTCATAGGTCGTTGGGCCTTATCTCGTTAGGTCGCTCCTGGCCTAACCCTTAAGTCGTGCAACCCTTAAGTCGTGCAACCCTTCAGTCACGCAACTCTTAAGTCGGTCACGAGTTATCCTGTTAGGTCGCGACCTCTGTTAAGTCGGCCATGTTGGGTCGTGAGTCATCGTTAGGTCGCGAACACCTCTAGGTCGCAACCACTAAGTCGCTTGACCCCTTAGACCCCTTGGTCGCAACCGTTAGGTCGCTCGACCCTATCCCTTTTAGGTCGTTAGACCCCCTTTTTGTCTTCACTAGGTTGCAACCGTTAGGTCGCTCGACCGGGCAGGTCGAACCCCGTAAGCGGTGGCGTTGCCCCCGCACCCCCACCTTGGGGGGTTGCCACCCCCCTGGACCCCCCCTCCGTAGGGGATCTTATCTGAAAAACATTGAGCTGATTTTCATGGATTTTATTCACATCTCCGTATGCGATCTTTGTGATCGATTGTTTCTACAATTGCTTCTGTGTTTTGTCATTTTATAATATAAAGGTTTCAATACTAGTAGTAAATATCAAAACTCTTTTAACAAACAATTTCAACTCTATTTTTAATAACAAAGCTCTTTTCTTAAACCGTTTTCCAATCTATTAGTATATACAAACCTTTACCTCACTCGGATGAGAAATCTAATTAAACGACTTAGTAAAACAAGTGGTATGAAACGCTTGCGTTCACTTCGTCGGCTAATTCTTGAACTTGTTCGATTGAACCTCTTGTGACAATTTTATTAGTGAAGATTTACAGTTTGTTCGTAAATATTTAAGTTAAGCAAGTGGTTATGGGACATGAAGCTAAACTTCTATATTTACTAGCTTAGTGTAATTGACACTTCTCGTTGATCATGACGATCATTCTGATGATTTAGACTAGCAACTGTGCGATGTCTCTTGTTGCGAGGTTAGACTAGACACCACTTGTGTGATTCCACCCACACATACCTTTTTGCTTTTTGGTTAGTCTGGACCTTAATCTATGTGATTCCATTCACACATGTGGGGTAGCTCCCCTTGGTCTTCGGACCGTCATGTGATAGGCCTCTTTCTCTTTTCTATGATTTCTGAACTTCTTGCATTGATTTCTAAAATTTATGTCATTAACTTGTTATGAGTACAAGTTTGAGGTATGATGCCCTTTCCGAATCTTTGAGAAGATTCTTGTGATATTGATTATCTCTTATTGATTGATCTTCTGTTGATCATTATTTACATTTACATACTTATAGTGGTATGTCATTATGGATATTTTATGTTTATGCCATATCTTTTATGTTATATCTTGTCATCTGATATTTATAGCTAGACTGACCCGTTTATTATTTTTCTTAAATAATACTCGGGTCAGACCGAGATGTTACAGGTGCTTCTGCTTGACTTCTTTCCAGGGATTTATCACTCTGACTTTTGGCTAACTGTTTAGATTAGCAGTTTTTGTTGTATACACTTGAGATATAGACTCATAGTTGTATTCTTTTGTATAGCACGTGTTGCTATTCTTTTGTATTATTGTGGATCTTTTGACCACTACTCTGATGTACACTTTCATGTGTTAGTTATATATTCATATCTTCTTCCGCCTTTGTGATATGGATGTCTGTGACTGATTTGCGTTATGCTTATTTCTACGTTTGTTTCCGAAGATATTTATAGCCACCGTGTGATAAGCAATTACATGGATGGTCGCTCTTCAACAGCCTTATTCTCCGCGCTAGTTGACAGCACTACTCCGTAGCGTTCTTGGCTAGCGTGGGTTAGAGGTGGGGCGTCACATTTTCATAGAGGATTTTGAATCTGGAGTGGTGTACCTCGTGGCCTTGAAATCGAGGGTGTAATTGTAAGAATTATTTTTGAAAGGAAATCCGTACTTGTGTGCGGAACTGGATGTAGGATAACTTCGAACCAGTATAAAATCCGGTATGTTCTTTCCTTTATTGCTTTTACTTTATTTCTGCATCTGTGTTTGATTCTGTGATCATATCTATGTCTGAATATTGCATAAATTTGTGTTCAAATTAATATAAACTAAAAAAGATTTAGTAATCCCTTAAAACACCATTCACCCACCTCTATTGTTTATTCTAGCCTTAAGATCCGTAATCCGCATTTCTCACAAATATGTTTTAGCTACCAATATTGAATTGGTAGACACTGATAGGTAAAGGTTAGTGGGGTAGGTAAAATAATCCGTGGGCCCCACTAAGCTGTGAATCAAATGATGAGTCTTCGGCTGATGTATTTGATAACGTGTCATCATATATGGCTACCGACATGGATGCCACAATAGCATACACGTGGCATACACTAATACCCCCACTTGGCATCTTGTGGTTGGTCTATGTGTCAAACAACATTTTGCCCACATGTCATCATTTGATTAGTACGTATGTCACCATTTTTATTAGGCCACGTGACATCATTTGATTAGTCCACGTGGCATTATATGATTTTCCACGTGGCAACAATTTATTGGTCTACATTGCTTAATATTATTGGACCATGTGGCGTTATTTTATTAGCCCACGTGACATCATTTTATTGTTCTGTTACACAATTCATATTTTGGTCAAATTTAATGGTTATGTGTAGATAAAAGATAATAACAGTTATTTATATATGTTCTATATTAGAAATAAACTAGAAAATAACATAAACTAATATTATCTACAAAACTAATATATCAAACAACCCAAATAACCAAATCAAAGCTGTTGTAGTCATTGTAATATTCAACCAAGTGTATCTGTAGTGTACATAAAATTCACACTTATATATTTACAAACAACTGATGCCCATGTATATATAATTTATAGAAAATAACTTGAAAAAAATAAATGCCTCTCCTACACAATGGACATGAAGCAAGCCTGATGAGCCAGCTATTGATACACTGCACGTGCGAAACATGTTCACACTGGCTGACCCTCGTGCTTTCTTTGATTTCAAAATCATGCAAAAAATTGAACACTTCGTTAATCATCAATTAATAATTAGGCTTAACATGTCAAAAATATATTTTGCAATAAAAGTTATACCTGAAGGCATATCGACTCTGATGCATAAGAATTATTCTCCACTAATATCTTAATTGTTCCAGTTTTATCAGTTGTACCTTATGACATGCCTTTTGTGCCTTCTGTATCATACGAAATGTTTGCACATATTTCTTGGATGTTTGTACATAAAGTTTATGGAATCAGTCAGTTGTCCAACTTCTAACAATGAAGTTAATTGCACCATAAAGATTAATGGCGCAGTTGCAAACATTTTACAGGTAATAGGTTGATCAACAAGAAAATTTATGCAATTCAACAATGCATAAGGTTATATTCATAGACAATACATTAAATCTTTTCCATCTTATCCAACTCCACTTAGATGTGTAAATATATCCTGAATTGCAAATATAAGTACAATTTTTAGTAATATACAAAAGAAAAGAGCGAAAAGAGCGATGTACTATATGCATACTAGCAGGATTACTTATCAAGAACAAATGAACATATATGAAAATATTAAAGATGTAATATCCATTAGTGCATAAGTGCAAGAATATCCACAATTCAACTTTATATGAAAGTAGCTAGAAATACCAACTTATTCGAACTAAATTTGAAGTTGTATCAACTATCTTGGCATTTTGAGCTTGATAGATGATTTTCAAAATCAAAGTGAACCGATTCTTTTAGATAGTTGGCATGAATAGTCCAATCTCCTAACATATCAACTAGTTACTTATAATCGATCAACTTGAGAATAAGTGATAAATTTCTCATACACTCAGACTTGACAAAAAAATGGTTAAAATAATTTACCTCTATAAATGAAGAACAAGAAGCGTATGCAACCAAAATAAAATAAAATCATAAAGTTTCGAGTTGTATATTAATCAGGGTACATTTGAAAAGCTATAGTATAGGTAAACTTATATCCACCAAGATAAATAATTTAGAAAAAATTCTTAGGTTAAGAAAGGTATTGCTATATTTTTTATGTTTATGTGCATTATTTTAGGAGCATGGTTATCAGTTCAGCTATGGAGATTTCTAAAAGCCGAATGCTTTATGGCCTATAATGTATGCTAAGCATATCAAGTAACATCTTTTCTAGGAGGGTCATGAATGAGAAATGTATATGAGATATTGATATTACTTCATCCATAAGAAAAACATGTTGCTTGAAGCCGAGTTGATTAAATAAATTATGAAACTAATTAGGTCTTACTCATGGGATCATAATAATTTTTAATGTCACAATTAACACTTCAAACATAAAGCTCCAACAACATAAATTGAAACTAACTAAAATATGGAAATAAGGGTCAAAACACATACTGTAACTTCTATGAGACACAAGTATCAACTCGATGCTGATAGTAAGGAACAACTCTTCCTCACATACTTGGGGTCTCTACGAACTCTTTTACATTCTCGCCAAAGTTGATGCCAAACTTGGTGGCCAGGACAACTTTCTCTCTCATGCCTCCTTTCAGAGCCTGCATTTTAGTAACCATGTTGCCAAATTAACATTTGTTTTGTTTTTATTGCAAATATAACTCACTAGGAGAAACCAAACATCTTGCCTTGGATTTTACGAACTTTTTTTATATCTTACATTTTGAAATAGGTTTATTTTTCTTGTTACAACAAAACTTCAGTAGAACTCCAAGGAAAAGCTTATTACAGTTACCTGCTAGGGTTGCAAATCGAATGTCTTGATATCTTCTCAATTTCCACTCAATTAAAATGTATATTCATGTAGGTTTGAATATATTTTAGGCCAAAACTAGAATCAAATAACAAAACTAGGATCAAATTGTGTACGGTGATAGATTACACCCCCCCCCCCCTTAATTCCATTTTGTAATCGATTTTGGCACCTAGCATAAATTTTAAGAATGCTTTTTTCAAGAAAATGATGGCCACAGGTGTTAGCATACATCCACACAGTTCTAAGATGTCATCTATTGTGAGATGAAAATAAAAGTCGAAAACTATGCATTTCAAAGATTTCAATGTCCACTAATCGCAACTGGCAAGGCTTCTAGCTTGAATCATTGTTAGAGGTTTTGACATACACTAAGAACCAATATTCTGAAGAAGAAAAAAAGGATTGAGGGTATTCATTATGGTGATGCTTTATTCCATAAACTATCAGTGTTGGAGTTCAACCAATTTGGTAGGAGCTTTTTTCGATGTTGCTCATTAAGTTAGTAGTTATTCAAAAACTAGGTTTTTTTTTTGTTTAAAATAAGAAATCCCACCACTTATCGTCAATCACTTGTTAAAGAGTGGTTGTTAACAAATACAAGTTTATGTTTACTTAAAGTGTTTTTTATGAATTAAGAACCTCAATAAACATAGAAAATATTCAACATTTATTAGTTAACAATTCTGCATTAAGCACTGTTTGAGTTGCTATACGAATGATGAGATTGTAACACCATGATTGAGAGTAATGTATATCAGTTAAAGCTTGCATCAATTCAATTTTAAATTTTATCGTATCCTTGACAAAATCAAAATTCAATGCAAATTTCATACAATATTATGTTTTTGAAAATTGTTAATAACAAACAAATTTTATTATGATATTAGAATGAAGGAGGAATGATGTTAAAAAGTGTTGTTTATGCACTGGAAGGGTACCGTGGGGTAAATCAGATCCTTTAATCGGAATAAGCAATATATCTTTGTTGATTGAAAAATAGCGAATGATTCAGCTACTTCTAAATTCTTTTTTTTCAGCAAACTACTTTCAAATCTTCTGAATTTTGATTCTGGCTAGTTCAGAAGTTTATCAACCCTTCTTTCCCAAAACAAACACTACCTAACTCTAAAAAATTTCAAATGATCATGGCAGGTCATCAAATTTACCAAGGCTGGAGTATCTTTGAAATAATGATCGTGTTAACAAGTCGTTGTGTGCTTTCAAAAGTTATATTCCAGTAAAAATAATAGTTGAAAAAACTGATTTTGCATACCAAAATTTCAAATCACGACATAATATTATATGTCAATAAAAGTCAATATCAGCACATTACCATTTTGGTAATAACAGCAACCAATCCTCCATCGAAATCCCACTTCATAATTTAGTTTTTGGAAATAAACAAACAGAGGTGAACTAGAAACTTACAAGATCTAAGCAGCTGATCTTCATTACAAGCACCATACGCATAGCTCATAATGCTCAGTTGCAACTATAATCTCGGGCTGTTGTTAATGAAATCAATCGGTCATGGATCCGTTAGCTTTGCTTAGTCAAGGGTTTCATTTCCCTCTGCTTCGTTTTGCTTGTGTTGTTGTCCGACAGTTGTCATGGGTAGTTATGGCTTTGATTTTCGATTGTTTGGTGTCGTGCTAGGAGAGGGCGGCTGTGGATTCGTGGTCGTGGTGGTATGCGGAGTCGACGATCATGGTATGGAAGTGGGCGATCTAGTGTAGGTGGTCACAACCTCACCGTTTGTATACGAGAAGTTCTAGGTCGCGATTTGAAAATGAGGGCCGAGTGCCTCCATTTTGAGTGGAATGATTTGCCTTTGCAGAGAGAAACACATTGGTGGTGGTTTCATGAGCTTTCGTGCAAGGATGAGAGAGGGAGAGGTGGAGGAATGGGCAGTCATGGTGGGGAGAGGTCTCTGTAGGGTGGAGCAGGAAGGAGTGATTAGGGGGAGTCTTAGTTTAAACTGGTAAATAAGGAATAAGATGTTAGTGTATTTGATTATTATATTTAAATCTCATAACTTATAAAAGTCATAACTTGCTCATATGATGTTAGATTCAAGCGTGGATTTTTTCGTTACACTCATTATGACGTTAGCTAGGCTTCGGAATTGAATTGGATGAATATGGAGTTGTTGGGAATTTTTGATAAATTCGAATGCTGTTCGAATCTAGTCATAACCAGAACGCAGAAACGGAAGCTGAAATAAAGGTGAGTAAATCTAACTCATTTGGATTACCAAGTTTTAATATAAAATGTTAAAAATTATTTATTGGTTGATTGGATCACTTATAAATTATTATCGGTTGGATGTTATATTATATATAGTAGTATATATATTAGTAATTAGGTATATTCCCGCCGATTGGAGCGGATGAGACACTATGCGTCCCGCATAATAGCGGATGGTCCTTTTTATTGTGATATCCAGGCTTGAAGTGGGATTATTATTATTTTATGTTGTATAACATCTGTGATTGCAGAGAAACAGGTTGGAGAGATCCAACTGGATTCCTCAAAATGGTTGATTTCAATTTCATATATAGTGATATATGATATGTTTTGAATAATCTGTTGTAGATTATGTTATGTTTTGATTCATGTGATGCTATATTAGCAGTGGCCTTAATTTTGGTATTATAAATACCATAAATAATATTTTTGAATTTAAAAAGGGAATTCAAAGGCGATTTTTGAAATGAAAATTGTAACGACCCAGATTTTCAGTCGTTTGATTTTGAACATTTAATTTATTTTAAATGTTG
The DNA here is from genome assembly GCA_030765085.1 of Allium cepa. NCBI lineage: Eukaryota > Viridiplantae > Streptophyta > Magnoliopsida > Asparagales > Amaryllidaceae > Allium > Allium cepa. Next base: position 877,025,747 of record CM060943.1, read on the forward strand.
AAGTTGAAATTTATTTTGATAAGTCAATTTTTTTAGATTATTAAAGGAGATTATTCACGATTTTGGACGGTGGATAATCCTTTAAATAAAATGTGTAGAAAAATGTTGAATTTGGTTAACGAAGAATATTCACGATTTGGGACAATGAATAATATATTAAAGTGTTTTGGGGAAGTGATATTTTAAATAGAACTAAAATGATTTGAAGTTGTTTTAAAATGTATTAAGTGTCGAAACCATAGTTTTCAACATTCATTGTTGAAATAGACGTTTTCGAGAAATAAGGAAATGATGGACTATAACACTATTGTTACAGTAGATGATTTCCGAAAGAAAATGTTTTTTTATAGTATTGGGATTTATATATTTATTTTAATTTCGAATCCCTATACTAGTGGTTTTGGGTTGTCGTAACGATGTTTTACGCAACATTCATTTTGGCTTAAATGAATGTGTGTAAGAGAATGTTTTTCCTTAAAAGAACAAATTATATACTTAATCATATTTTAAGTATATTGAATATTTTCTAAGTATAGAAAAATAATGGATTTGTGAATTACTTATTGTTAAATAAGTATGGAAATGTTTTCCATTATGAAGTGAAATGAAATTGGGTTTTTATCTTTTAAAAGATAAATTGAAGTGAATATTTGGCAAGTTATTAAATTTATGGAAGATTAATAACAAGGGCCTAATGATTGTTATGGTGCTGAATATTGTTGGGTTGGCCTTGATAGTTAAATAACCGACTATCAATATTTACCTTTAAATGGGTATTTGTGTGATCTGCTTGAATTTGAACGCTACACTTATTTTTGAAAATAAGCGCTCGTTATTCGGTTTAGCTGGGAGAGGACCTTTGTGTCATAAATCCCATTCCGAATAGTGATATGTCGTAATGGATAGCATTTGAAGACCGGTGTTAAAGACCTGATATTTATGAAAACGGAAGGATTACCGTCGAATGTTTCTGCATCGGCTGATCTCCGATATAGAAATTTTATCACCCTTTGTGATGGGAAGTCCGGTCGTGATTAGTGAATATCCGGATTGCAAGGGCTTCTTTGGAAGTGCCTTCGTTTATGTTCGATCTCGGAACGGACTTGTATGGATGTGTGTCTGACGTTACAATTTGAGATGTAAAGCTGGTTTCTATCAAATATATTTCTGTTGGTGGCGGAGAATTTATTCTCTTAGCTTAACACCCTTCTCTGAGATGTACGAGCTCAGAGGTTATGTAGTTGATGGTTACTAGTGATACATTGGCAAATTGGTAATGTGGCATACGAAGTGTTGTTGTGCATATGTGATCAAAGCACAACTTTTGTATAAAGCGTGGCTTTGTGGACGAGACTTCGTCGGACCTCACACCCCGGAAATGGTCAAAACAGGAAGGATGCGGCAAGGTTATTAGAGGGTAGCGCCCCTTTAGTGTATGTCATTCCTTCTGGATAGAGGTGGTATCATGGTATGGAGCCCAGATACTTAACCTATGTTGCTGCTGCAAATTTATTACTTTGTGGTTGTTGGAATCGAGGATCCTCGGATGAAGGTCGGTTACGATCAGAGGATGGCATATTCGTGTCAGTAGTTACCCAGTTAGGGGTAACCCGGCCTTGTGTTGGCAGAGATCTAACCGTAATGTTAGGTTAGGTTCACGGGTCGTCTTTCCAGAGGCGTACCCATGTGACAATGGGAAGTTCCTTGGCCTGAACATTTGTTGGAAATCCAGAGGAACAATACGATCTTGTACGGTTTTAGTTGTAGAACCTACCATTTACTTATGGTGGTCACCACTATTTAAATGGTAGCCATAGTAGGCACAAGTGCGGAATGCCTATGCTGGCTAAGATTTATCTTTACTTTCGAAATATTTTCTGCACTATGCACTAGTGGTAATATCAAATGTTTCTTTTTAATGCGTATCAAGCATCTTTGACTATCATAAGGAGAAATCTCCTCCGATTCTGCGTTTGCATTGTGTGTGTGTGCGGGAGGCCTTATGGTAGTCTCATTTTCCAAAAAGCATTGCGAATCTATTTTAAAATATCCCTTTGTTTGTTTTTAAAGATAAACTGTTTTAAGTTCTCACACCAGTCCCATGACTGACCTGGAGTTTATCGTTTTCCTTCCTAAACTCTGGGTGCCCACCAATTTTAACACGGGCAGTCTAGAGTTAGGTTATCAGGATATTCTGAAATTCGGGAGTTGCTGTAGAGATTGGAGGCAAGCTGGAGAGCATGGCGTATCAAACTAGTATATAGTACTTCTTTTCCGCTGTTTGTTGTTGTAAACTCTGATAATGTAATGTAATGTGATGTAATGTAATAACTGATATAGTTCTTTGTTTAAAGATTATTCATTTATCTATTATATGTTGTTCCGCCGCGATTGTGAGATTCTGATATTGTTCTGTTGTTTCTTTCTGTTCTGTTATATCTTTTTCTCTCTTCTTCTTTCTTTTTCTTCTTCTTTAACCATAACATTTCGGTTTTCCGGTATTCGATTGCTCGGCAGTTGATACAGTGGACATATTGATGTCGACCTTCGTGGTCGAAAAATCGCGATCCTTACATTTGGTATCAGAGCATATGGTTAAGCGACAACCATGGCTCTGTTGGGTGTTACTCATTAGAGATAGAGTCAACAGTACTCTAGAATGAGTTTGAGCGTAATAATAGTTATGAGCGCGTATTTGTTAGTGAATATAAAATTGTTTTATATTGTGATGATTAGTTTGTTGAGTGGTATATGGATTCTGGTCGGTATAGTCCGTACAACTCTATAGATAGGGATCTCTAAACACTCGTACAGAATAATTCGCCACGATATTGTTTTAAATTGGGTAAATGAAATGATTTTACCTCGATTATATTTTATATATAAAGGAATAATTTTTCAAAAATTATTGAAGTGTATATAAATTGATTGTTTGGTTGTTGAAAACGTAAGAATATATATAAGTTAATTAAAAGAATAAATTGTACAAGCAAAAGAATTATAAGTATGGAATTATAATTAATGTGATTTACAATTGTGAGGTAATCTTATATATATAAGAAGTGAAATTATATGAATATATTTATAAATATAAATTGTAAACTGTGATTCATAATTTGAAATAGAATTCTAGAGTAATATTTGAAAACAAATTTATAGAATTTGAAAATTCGAGATTTGGGAAATTTAAATTCTTCGAAGTTCGAAAATGATTTTTCAAGGGTTTGAAAAATGTTTTTGGAGAGACAAAGGCTCTAAACTCTTTTCAGTCGCTGGAAAATAACTTCGATGATGACTGCAGCATCATCGGTGTTCATTTTTGGGTTTCCAAAAGAGGGATTGCTGCCAAGTTGTTTTAAATGGAAGTTGTTGGGAAAATTTGGCTTTGGTTTTGGAAATTCAAAGGATAATTTGAATTGATTTCAAAAATGGTTTTGAAAGATTGAAAAGACTCTGGAATCCTATTTAAAATATTTATAGGGATAATAAATAAGTTGATAACTTATACAATTTGAATTTTGATAGAATAAATTTAATGTAAAGGATGGAGTTAAATTAAAATAAGTATAAGTGAATCAATTAAATAAAGTGAAGTGATAAAATCGACTTTGGTAAAAGTTAAATAGAATTTACTTTAGAATTGGAAATTGGATTTATAAGGGGAAATTTAAGTTAAGTTAAACAAATGATGTTTGAAATGGAATATAACTTAAGAAATGTTGAATGAAGTTGATTTTGGTATCGAAGTAAATAAATAAAATGAAGTCATTAAAGAATATGAACTTGAGTTATGTAATGAAATTCAACCTTAATTGTTAAATGAATTAGCAATTGAATTAAATAAAATGATTGAATTTTAGATCAATTGAATGTAAAAGAATTGATATAGAATAATGAATGTAAGTGTTAATTCATTAGAAGCTAATGAAGTTGAAAAAAATTGAATAATTGAATGGAAGTCAATTTAGTATGAAACCAATTGGAATTAAAAGTGTTGAACCAAATTGAATGTAAAGTAAAGTAAATTGAATGGATTTGGTTGTTATATGATTGTTAGTTGATTGTATATAATTCATTAAGTGTTAATGAAGTTGAATTGATAAAATTGGAAGCTATGAGATTTGATTTGAATGTGCAAGTTAACCAACTTGAATATGAATTAGTGAATGTAAACTAATTGAATATGAATAAATGAATGTTAGTAAAAACATCCAACGTTAATGAATCAAATGTGATTTAAATTGGAAAACCAATTCATTGAATATCAATGAAAAATGAATGTATATTGATTTGGTTGTGGATGTTAGTTGGATGATAGTTGGTTGATGGTTGGATTTGTTGCTTTTGTTATATTGACATATGTAGTTGTTGGTATATGTTGTATATTGATATTACTTTCATATATGCATGTTTCTCATTTGTTTGTTGAGTGTTTAGTAGGTGCGCATTGCTTCGCATTTGGAGCTCGCTTTCGTGCTATATTAGCCGTATATGCTCGCTAAAAATATATAAGGTACATATCTCGGATTACATGTCGTACTTTTACACTTTTTCCCTGCGGAATGCCTCATCACTTGATGAGATGTATATTTGTGATATATATATATATATATATATATATATATATATATATATATATATAGCCATTTTTTTTCGGATCGAGCCGCGCAAAGGATTCTATGGCGAATTTTTTTGAAAATTTAAGGTGTTAGAATATTTTTGGGAAAATTGAAAAACTTTTGATAACCAAAGTTTTGATTTGAAGTTAAAAGTTAAACGATATAGTTGGTTTTGAAAGGATAACTAAGTATGGATCTGAAAACTTAGTAAAGATTGTGAGAAGTTTAACTATTGGATTTTGGGAAAGTTAAACACTTAAGTGAATTTGAAACTAATTTGAATGAATGTTTGAAAAGTTAATGGATTTCTAGGCTTTTTCTTACTTGGTAATTTCGAGGACGAAATTCTTTTAAGGGGGGAAGTTTGTAATGACCCAGAATTTCTGTCAATTGAAGTTCGTATATTTAATTGATTTTTAAATAATTAAAAGATAAATTTGTAAGTCGAATAAATTTTATTTTGAATATCTGGATTTAATTGGATAATTAAATCGATAATTTAATACTTGAAAATACAGAAATAATTGGAAATCGGGTTTAATATGACTAAAATTGATTTGTAAAATTTTAATACATCATATTGGAGTTAGAATGATGTTATAGAACTTTTAAAATCGAATTTAAAGTTATTTGTGAAAATTGAATATTTTAATATTTAATTGACGAGTTAAAATAGCCATTTTTCAAACAGTCTCGTATTTTGACGAAACTAGTTTCATCGGATCTGTAATGTTATATTATTGTATGTTTTCAAATTTCGTGTCAATCGGACTTACGGTTTGTCCGGGGCAAGCTAAAACGCGTAGAAATCGATTCGAGTGAATTTTGAATTTAAATAATTCGATTCGAAATCGTATCTTCCAAATTTGATCGAATTGGCTCCCGATATATATTCCATTGCGTTCAGAATGGGGGTAAAACATTATAAACGCCAGGCGGCACGCTTCGTTTGGAGTGCGAAAAATTTCGGGTGATTGTGTCGCGTAATTTTCTATATAAGGACCTCATATCATTGTTTTTTCTCAAAACCCTAACCCTAGTTACAGCCGCCACCTCCATCATTTTAATGGTCGAAAATGGCTGAGCTTCTCCCTCAATTTTCTATAAATCCACTCATTAATCCAAGAAACTTCCAACTACAATAACGTAGAACACGACGAGAGCTTCAAATCTATACGGTGGAAATCGTTTATAATGCAATGAATCGACAGAAATTGGCATTCAAAGGCCGCGCGTTCGTGGGTCAAAAACACAGTAATGGGGAGGCCGAGTTTAACCAAGTTCCAGCTGAAGATGGCTCGCGTGATGGGCTTCGTTGTGGCGTAACCTGATCGTCGCCAAAGTGAAGGAGGAGGGTCGCGTCATTAGGGTTTGGAGGCGGCTAGTATGGGTTCATCGCGTTTTGATTTCCTGGGGAGGAAGAAGGCGCGCAACGGCCTGATGTTGGAGAAGTGTAATTAACGACATGGATTGTTTTAGGTTAAAAATTTAAAAGAAAATTGTAAATTATTTATATTTAAATCCGTATAAACTTTAAACTAGCGTAACTTTGTCATACGAGGTCAAAAAATCACGAAACAAATTACGTTGGGTTCGTATGGACGAACAATACGCAATGGAGCTGGATTGGAATCGATTGGAGCTAGTGAAAATTTTGGGTAAAATTAAACGCGCGTTTAATTTTATTCGAAATAAAACGCTACAACTGTTATTGAAAGCAAGGTGAGAACTACTCACTTAATCGAAATTGTTTCACTTTAAATTTTAATTAGTTAAATTTAAAATTGCTTGATTGTATGATTGAATGATAAATTATTATCTGTTGTATAGTAATAGACCCTATATGCCGTATATTAAACGGATGTTATTTATTAAAAATATATACCGCGATAATTCCAACTTGATATGGAATTGGTATTATATATGTACTTGGAGTTGATTTTCCCGCATTATATAGCGGATGAGACCCTATTGCGCCGTATAATAGCGAATAATATTTTATAAATCCATATACCGCGATATCCGTATTGGAACGGAATTGGTATTGTGTTAATGTCTATGGATGCAGGGAAACAGGTTGGAGGGATCCAACTGGATTCCTCACCAGTATTTATCAGATATTGTGATATTTGTTGATTATCATATGATGATATATGATGTTTGGATGCCGTGATTGATTATTTGATGCTGTTGCATCATTGGGCCTATTTTGGAGTTTTAAAAATGTTAAAGGAATGATTTTCAAAATTTAAAAAGGATTTTTAAGTGATTTTTGAAAGTATACCTTTTATTAAAATTTTTGGAAGTGGTTCATTTTAAATAAATAAACGTTTTTGAATTTTTATGTTATAAAAATTATGATTTTTGAGAAATATAGTTAAAATGTGATTTACTTTTGAAGTATGGAGTTAATGAATTATAAAATAGTTTAAATTGAGATTTTTGAATTATTATAAACGGTTTATATAAAAGGTTTAATTTTTTTTTGATATTTTATAAATTAAAAATATTGGAATTATAAAACGGGTTTTTATAAGCGTTAAAATGAAGTATAAATGGATTTCATAAGTAAATGAAATTTATAGACTTATAAACTGGATTTTGGCATTTATTTGGGATATAAATAGAATTTGTTAATAAAGTGATTTTATAAGTTGAAGTTGTTATAAAATATAAATGAGATTTATAAACATTGTTTTATAAATCCGAAACCGACTTATTTTGATAAGTCAATTTTTTTTAGATTATTAAAGGATATTATTCATGATTTTGGATGGTGGATAATCCTTTAAATAAAATGTGTAGAAAAATGTTGAATTTGGTTAACGAAGAATATTCACGATTTGGGACAGTGAATAATATATTAAAGTGTTTTGGGGAAGTGATGTTTTAAATAGAATTAAAATGATTTGAAGTTGTTTTAAAATGTATTAAGTGTCGAAATCATAGTTTTCAACATTCATTATTGAAATAGACGTTTTCGAGAAATAAGGAAATGATGGACTATAACACTGTTGTTATAGTAGATGATTTCCGAAAGGAAATGTATTTTTTGTATAGTACTGGGATTATATATTTATCTTAATTTCGAATCCCTATACTAGTGATTTTGGGCTGTCGTAATGATGTTTTACGCAACATTCGTTTTGGCTCAAATGAATGTGTTTAAGAGAATGTTTTTCCTTAAAAGAATAAAATATATACTTAATCGTATTTTAAGTATATTGAATATTTTCTAAGTATTGAAAATAATGGATTTGTAAATTACTTATTGTTAAATAACTATGGAAATGTTTTCCAATATGAAGTGAAATGAAATTGGGTTTTATCTTTTAAAAGATAAATTGAAGTGAATATTTGGCAAGTTATTAAATTTATGGAAGATTAATAATAAGGGCCTAATGATTGTTATGGTGCTGAATATTGTTGGGTTGGCCTTGATAGTTAAATAACCGACTATCAATATTTACCTTTAAATGGGTATTTGAGTGATTTTCTTGAATTTGAATGCTACACTTATTTTTGAAAATAAGCACTCGTTATTCGGTTTAGCCGGGAGAGGACCTTTGTGTCATAAATCCCGTTGCGAATAGTGATATGTCGTAATGGATAACATTTGAAGACCGGTGTTGAAGAACGGATATTTATGAAAACGGAAGGATTACCGTCGAATGTTTCTGCATCGGCTGATCTCCGATATAGAAATTTTATCACCCTTTGTGATAGGAAGTCCGGTCGGTTTAGGGAATATCCAGATTGCAAGGGCTTCTTTGGAAGTGCATTCGTTCTGTTCGATACCAGAACGGACTTGTATGGATGTGTGTCTGACGTTACAATTTGAGATGTAAAGCTGGTTTCTATCAAATATATTTCTGTTGGTGGCGGAGAATTTATTCTCTTAGCTTAACACCCTTCTCTGAGACGTACGAGCTCAGAGGTTATGTAGTTGATGGTTACTAGTGATACATTGCCAAATTGGTAATGTGGCATACGAAGTGCTGTTGAGCGTATGTGATCAAAGCACAGCCTTTGTATAAAGCATGGCTTTGTGAGCGAGACTTCATCGGACCTCACATCCCGGAAATGGTCAAAACAGGAAGAATGCGGCAAGGTTATTAGGGGGTAGCACCCCTTTAGTGTATGCCATTCCTTCTAGATAGAGGTGGTATCATGTTATGGATCCCAGATACTTAACCTATGCTGTTGCTGCAAATTTATTACTTTGTGGTTGTTGGAATCGAGGATCCTCGGATGAAGGTCGGTTACGACCGGGGATGACATATTCATGTCAGTAGTTACCCAGTTAGGGGTAACCCGGCCTTGTATTGGCAGAGATCTAACCGTAATGTTAGGTTAGGTTCTCGGGTCGTCTTTCCAGAGGCGTACTCATGTGGCAATGGGATTTCCTTAGCCTGACCATTTGTTGGAAATCCAAAGAAACAATACGATCTTGTACGGTTTTAGTTGTAGAACCTACCATTTACTTATGGTGGTCACCACTGTTTAGATGGTAGCTATAGTAGGCATAAGTGCGGAATGCCTATGCGGGATAAGATTTATATCTTTACTTTCGAAATGTTTTCTGCACTATGCACTAGTAATAATATCAAATGTTTCTTTTTAATGCGTATCAAGCATCTTTGACTGTCATAAGGAGAAATCTCCTCCGATTCTGCGTTTGCATTGTGTGTGTGTACGGGAGGCCTTATGATAGTCTCATTTTTCAAAAAGCATTGGGAATCTATTTTAAAATATCCCTTTGTTTGTTTTTAAAAGATAAACTGTTTTAAGTTCTCACACCAGTCCCATGACTGATCTGGAGTTTATCGTTTTCCTTCCTAAACTCTGGGTGCCCACCAATTTTAACACGGGCAGTCTAGAGTTAGGTTATCAGGATATTCTGGAATTCGGAAGTTGCTGTAGAGATTGGAGGCAAGCTGGAGAGCATGGCATATCAAACTAGTATATAGTACTTCTTTTCAGCTGTTTTTTGCTGTAAAATCCGATAATGTAATGTAATGTGATGTGATGTAATAACTGATGTAGTTCTTTGTTTAAAGATTATTCATTTATCTATTATATGTTGTTCCGCCGCGATTGTGAGATTCTGATATTGTTCTGTTGTTTCTTTCTGTTCTGTTCTATCTTTTTCTCTCTTCTTCTATCTTTTCCTTCTTCTTTAACCATAACATTTCGGTTTTCGGCATTCGATTGCTCGGCAGTTGATACAGTGGACGTATTGATGTCGACCTTCGTGGTCAAAAAATCGCGATCCTTACAATGGAGCTCAGAAGACGAGCTGGAAAATTTCTGTAACGACCCGATATTTCCAACCATTCGCATTCGCACATGCCGGACTTGAATTGCTCAAAATACCGCGTTGTAAATAAAATTTGGCAAATCTCAGGACATATAGTAATTTTTTTTACAGAACACAGGCACAGAGTAAGAAATGCAGCTGAAGTAAAAGAGAGTAGTTCATGAAGCTACTATGAAAATATATCAGAGTTAAATAAAATACAATAGAATAAATAAAGTACAACCGAAGTCTCAAGATGATAACCAAGTACAAGCTGAATAGAACAACAAAACTGGAATAGATAAAACTAGATAAGCAGGTGATCTCCAGTGATTCCAATCTCCAGAAAGTGGAATCCAAATCTGTGAATAACTCAGGCTGACCCAAGCGTAAATAAAATAAAAACACTCGAGTCAGGACAATATATACTTATATAATGTAAACCAACTCAAGTGAACATCATATGACAATAATATAAACAGATATAGCATGATGATATACTTTACAGATTCAAATGGTGTCGGTTTATCAGTTATATAAGTACATATTAGTCTGGTGAGATTTACTCACCTGTATAAGCTGGAGATGACAACCAAAACACACAAGAAGGAAGGCACGAAAGCACGACAATGATTTGAGTGTGAGAGAGACAAGATTAAATTCCTTGAATACATGCAACAAAATCACACAAAATACATGAATAAACACTACACATATTTATAATCAGCTTGTAACTGCATGCATAAAACAGATCCAAACCAATTGCACTTGCCCCCATCTAGCATAGGCCCAGCCATAAATGGAAAATACACGGCTATAGGTTGTTCTAGGGTCTGGTTGTGGACCTATAGGGGTCGGCCTAACTTAGAGAAAATGGTGCACTAGTTGGTGAGGCAGGAGGCTAACATTTCAAGGCAAAAGCATGGATTTCAAGGCAACTTATGGGCTGGGCGAAGGCATGGAGGGCATGGCCACTTCAGGTATGGTCAGGTGAGGGTGTACAGAGGTGTGTTAGGTCAAGATCAGGCCGGTGGTGGTGGTTGGTCGGCCTAGGTGGTTGAAAGAGGTGGTGCTAGGCCTAGGTGTGCTCGGCTTGCATATATATGAGATGTTGCTCAAAACTATGGTGGTTCTCATCACAAAGGGGCTCGGCTATGGAATGGGAAGTGCTGGAGGAGATGTTGGTCAGAGGGGATGGTGGTGGAGGCGGCCTAGGTGGTGGATGAGGGCAGGCCGATCCAAAGAAGGGGATGAAGGCAAGGCAAATCCATGTGAAAACAAGAGAAAACATGAAAAAGAAAAGAGTTTTTACCAAAATCTTTTGCAAAGCAATGGCCGACCATTTTCTTTGAGATGAGAAGGTTTGTGTACATGAATGAAGTGAGGAAAAATGTTCAGCGGAATGAATTGATGGTCCGCCAAAGCAATTGAATGAAAAGGTTGGAAAACGAAGAGGCGGAATGTAAAAGGACTTTGGAAGATTAAGAGTTTAAACCTTTCAAATTTCCATCAACTTATTTAAATTTATAAATACATAAAAGGATGAAAATAAAGATTAAATAAACTCAGAAATAAAGTAAAGAAATGAATAAAATAAATAAATTTTAAATTAATTAAATTAAATGAAGAAAATAGCAATATATACAAAACTAGGCTTAATATATTGAAATAAATTTCAATAGACTTTAGAAAAATTATATTATCACTTTAAAAATATTAAAAGACAAAATATACATAAAATAACATATTAACACATATTAAAATAAAATATGACAATAAAAATATAATTTATATAATTTAAAATAAACAAAATAGCTAAATAACTCAAATTGTACTCAATATTGAAATATACATAACTTTCACAATATAACTCCATTTTCAGCGAAACGAAAAGCAGTATTCATGTTATTAAATCTATTTGCACAATAAAATATAAAAGTTAAGAATTTAAATGTTTAAATTTAAAATTTAAAAGTCAAAGTTTGACCCATTTGACCAGAAATCCACTTTTCAGTTAAATATCCAATTTATACAAGTTTGAAACTATAATTTACACAAAAATCAAAAATTATATTTTAAAATGAAATGTTTGAATAAAACAAGTTAAAAAATAATTTCAAAATAAGATAAAGTCAAATTTAAATTATATGCAAAAATCTAGGGTTGTTACAATTTCAGGCGAATATCACATATTTGATTATATTCCGATGTGTGTGCAGAATGTATAGTCAGCACTGGTGAAGACAAGTTACAATGACTGTCCATGTCGATTTATTGATTGTTGTACTCTCATGATTGTATGTACATGAACAGCTGCAGACTCTTTGGAATAAAAATCTGTTATTATATATGATATTTTGTTGCGCTGCGATTGTGAGATTCTATGTTGTTTGTTTCTGTTTCTTCTTCTATCCCTTCTTCTCCTTCACCCCTAGTTTTTTCCCATTTAGTACAATTTGGGTTGGACAAGTGTGGTTTATTGTCAACCCAACGGGTACGGAATGGCAGGTGTAACAGCCCAAGTTTAACAAGTATTTTTCATTTTATTTTTAGAACTTTGGGATTTATTATATAAAAATTTAAAATTTAAATTTATCAAATCATTTCCCAAATTTTTAAATAAAAGATAAGATTTATAAAATTTTGCCTTTAGTTAAAGATTAACTCTAATTGGAATTTTTATAAATTCTAAAATTTTAATCTTTTAAAATTCTAATTTCTAATCCTTTTAATATATTTGTAACAACATTCTATAACTTCACTTTTGTCCTTTACAAAATTTGGTTATATACCTTTAATATAAGTAATTTATATTGGGTGAAAAAATATAATTTTACGCATATACATTAGTTCTTAATAAATGGTAAATAAATCAAAGGTCAATTAAGTAATAAAATTTTTTATAGGGTAAATAATCTATTTAATTACACCTTTAAGTTGTATGTTTATATCCGTTTTGATAAAATTTGGTTGACATAAATGATACATATTTATATTAAATATTCTTAAAACGTATAGAATTTAAGCGTTATTTTTGTTATAAATATGAGCGTAATTTTTGAGTTGGTTATTGCTTCTATAGTGCGCATTCCAAAAATATATACCTTAATTGAAAATGGTTAAATAAATCAGTAAACGTGCATTTTCGAGTAGGAGAGAAGCATATTCATTTCAATTTTTCCTTTGACCGTGACTGGACATTTACCTTTTTAAAGATATCCCACTTCCCTTTTTGCTGCAACTATTTTATTTAGTATAAAATCTTTGAATAAAGTAACGTTCAAATCTAATATTATTGTCGTTTCCTCCGATATCAACGCTAGTTTCTTCTCATTATTAAGCACGTTCACAAATTGTTCAAATTCCATAACCATTCACATTTTATTCTTGCCATGGTTACCTAAAAATCAATGCAAGATATTCTCTTTAATATTTACACGTTCGCACAAATTATTCTTTTGGTCGATTTTTCATTTCCGTTTTGAAGCAAATTGATCGCTTTCCGTTTTATGTTCTCCTTAATTACGAAACCCATGGCATAATTCCATCACATAACAGATTTCCTACCTATTGCTTTTATAACAAGGAATAAATCTGTGCTCAATCAACTCATGACCCTTTTTAAAATATTTATATTCTTCTTGCCCAAAACTTTATTTCTTACCTCAGTCACCGCAAGTTTCCATCTTTTAAGTTATACACGTTCAAAATTTCATGCTCCATACCGTTTCTTTCCCTTTAATTCACGCAATCCCCACTGATTAAAATTTATGTCCACTGCAAATATCGCTCCAATCAAATCAACACATTTTCTTCCTTAATTTAACACGTACGAATGTTTACCAATAAAAAAAATATTTTCCTCCCTTGATTTGCACACCCTATGTTATATATATAAATCGAGTGCATGAAAAATTCCATCATTCACTGCATTTGGTTGTCCTCTTCTTCCTTGCGTGTGTGAGAATCAGTAGCATCAGGTAATGGCTACAACTTTATTTCCTTCTTTTGTTTTTTTCCTTTCCATTGTTCTGTTCCAACTGCTCCACCTCATGACAAACGCGTAACTTACTTCCCCTCCTCTCCGATCTGGTCGTGCATTGCAGAGCATCTCTGATGCAGTTTTAGCCTACTACTTGAATATTTATTATATCGCCACCTGTATATTGTTATCCTTTTATAAGACAAACATTTCTTTACCATGTAATTTAAAAGGGTTATTAAATTGTTTAAACTTTGGTTAAGTAAAATTGTATTCATTTTACATCTCATTTTTGAGATGAAATCTTTAAAGTAAATTCAAAAGTAAATTGTTTTCAAATATTTTGTTAATAACAATTTTGTCATAATTAAGAAATGTTTTATCTTAAAGTTAAATTAAGATTTAATGATTTGAAATTAATTAAATTAATGAGGTAATTAAGGAATAATTAGTTAATTTAATTAATTAATGATTAGGGATTAATAAATAATTGATTAAGGGTTAACCAATTTGAAATTTTTGATCATTAATTAGATAATTAAAGATTTTTAATTAATGATTAAATATTTATTAATTAAGCAATAAGTCATAATCAGGGTAAATTAATCATGTAATTAAGGATTAACTGCATACTTGTTTGAGTATAGGCGCACTTCAGTTTAATATATATATATATATATATATATATATATATATATATATAATATAAAAGGCATACGCCACCTAAGGTTAGCCCAGCTTAAAAATTTTCAGATAATTCCACTGCTTTGTTTACGCGAGTGTTCAAGGAAGAAGTATTTCCAGACCGTACTCTTTTTTTGTTGGTCACCTGCATTTTAAAATTTAGAAACATTACGTATGAGGATATATGTTATATGTAAGAACAATATAAAGTTGTTTTGATTTGGAGATTCTGATATTTTACTTGTTTCCTAATAAAGAAAAAAAGAAAAAAAAGAAAAAGAAAAAAAAGCAAAAAAGAAAAAGAAAAAAATATAATAAATAAATATTGCATGCGCCACCTTTATGTATCACTGCCGTGAATTGCATGTTGCCTACATAAGATTTGCCACCTTTTTATTAACACGTCATAATATTTTGTAAAAAGGGTAAAAAAAATAGAGTGTAAATTTATTTTGTAAATTTTGATTTGGAAAAAATAAACGGGCAGTTGAGCTTTTGTTTTAATGGGTCAAGTCGTGCGGTGGAGTGCTCGAGCAATTTGAGTCAATTTCAATTTTATTTTAGCTCGTTCCAATTTTGTTTATTTAAAAATTTGCTTTGTCCGAAATAGGAATTCGCGTACTCAGTTTTATTTATTTATCTTGTTTCAAGATCGAAATCAGTTTGTCTCATCTTCTAATATTTGATCGTGCTTTCTACGCTGTTTCGGTGTGGTTATCATAGTTTTGAATCTAATCTTCAGCAGCATAGAGGTGGGTATTCTCACCAGACAAATGCACTTATAGATCGGTAAATTAATAACAAGTGAAATTGTAGAATATTTATATTTTATTTTTCTTGCCTGCAATATAAATTTATGATGTTAAAAACCCTGTTATTAATCTAACACATCATCAGTCATATTTTTACTGTTATATTTAAGCTGTTATACTATTTATTTATTTACTGTTTATCACTGCAAGTTACCTGTAGAATTAAATCGTTACGGGCTGAAATGATAGGCCTGAACAATATTTATTTATTTAATTATTTATTTAACTTGGGATTGCGGGTTTGAAATGATAGAACTCGAATTTTCTTTGTAAATTATGGATTGAAATGATATATTATCCGTACAACTTGACCTAGGTAGAAAACATTATATAGACCCGTGGTTATATATATATATATATATATATATATATATATATATATATATATATATGTTAACTCCTCTATTCCACGGCTCAACGACCTAGGGAAATAAGGGACCTGAAGGAATTAAAGACCCCCAACGACCTAGCGACCTAAAGGGATCGCGACCTAGCGACCTAAGCTTATCAATGACCTAACCATCAACATAGGGCAACAGCATGTCATAGCAAAGAGGCTTCGTGACTTAACGGACTAAAGGTACAAGAGATCTGTGACCTAACGACCTATGGACTAAAGCGACCAAACGACCTAGTAGCTAAACAACCTAGCGACCTAGAAGATCCAGCGACCTAGCGAGTAATCACGGAATGAAGCCGCTTGCTTATAGGCCGCTCCCAACCTTAGGTCGCCAACCATCCTCCCCTAGGTCGCTCACGACCTAAACAATACCGAAGTAACTTTTTATGCCGCTTCCTCCTTTGGTCGTTGACGACCTATGACTTGTCGGTTTATTCAACATGATCAAGTGCGCTTTTGTTAAGCGTTAAAGACCAAGTCCACTAGGTCTCTCACGACCTACGACCTATCCAAGGTCGCTCACGACCTACGACCTATTTCAGAAAACTCCCTATAAATATCCCACCTACTCCAACTGAAAAGGGATCCTTTTGGCTCATTTCTGGAACGCCGACACTCTGCTGAATTCTCGACTAACACGACACTTCAAACACGAAAGACATCTCAACGAACTTCAAGAGGAAATCTAACACATTCGACATGGATTCAAAGAATTCTTCTGCATCAGAGTTCTAGCTATTTGTCCTATCATTGTTGTAATTGAAGATTGTTGTAAAATTGTAATTGATTCAGCAATAAAGAAGATTAAAGTGGACGTAGGCTTAACTTGAAGCCGAACTACTATAAAACTGTTGTCTTTTTACCGCTTCCACTACGACTTTTCTACTTACTTCTAGTTCCCGTATTGACGGGTGGTGCTTTCACTTAATCTCTACTTACACCGGGGTGTTAGTGTTCAATTTTAAGCGTTAACATTTTTGGTGCTTTCACTGAGAACCCAACTCAGGCTATTTTCATCATTGCTTCGCAAAAGTTTGTTGAAAAATCCTCTCTCAAAAGCAGAAGTCTATCGGAGATAATGGCTCCTGGAAGAAAGCGCGGATCTACTAGACTCAGTGATGTACATGAGAATACTGCCACTTCTCCTTCATCAAGTCAAGCAGCACCAAGTGCTGGAATTACATGAGCGGAGTTAGATGCTGCAGTATCTGGGTTATACCAGCAGATGGAAACCCAGAATGCTTTGATGCTTGAAAGGTTAAATGCATTGCTCGGAGCTAACCGTCAACCGATGAATAATGAAGAAAACATTGCAGATGATGTTTATAATCCTGAAGAGAGGAATATTCCTCAAAGAACAGCTAGCCTCGCCAAAGAAACACCTCCTCAAGCTGGAGGATCGAGACCACAGCCAACTCTCCGCGAACGTTTGTCCAGACAAACTTCCGAGAAAATGGCCGAAGTCTGTCCTGCAGATCCTTTAAATGATGAGGAATATCTTTCGGGCATGGTGTGAAAAATCATGAAAGAAAGCATGCGGAGGGATGAAGATGAAAAAGAACGGGGATTCGATCCGAGCAAGACTCCGTTCACTGAAAAGATTTTGAAAGCTGAATTTTCAAGAAAGTTTGTTCCTCCTACCATTCCAGCTTATAAGGGAACAAGCGACCCTAACCAATTTCTGTATAAGTATGACTGGCACATGACTGGTGCTAGGGCATCTGATGAGATTAAATGCCGGAACTTTCCGGTATACTTGGAAGGAGTGGCTCTACTCTATTTCACCAAGCTTTCGGTCCGATCCATAGACCAGTTTGCCGATTTGACTCGGAATAAAAAAGAGCAATTCAGGTTGTATGCTTCAAAGGCAAAGGATATTATGTCACTGTCAAGCCTGGAACAGAATCCTGGGGAATCTATTAGATCTTTCTTGAACCGCTTCAACATAGCTTTGGCCGAAGTGGACAATGCAGAGCCACAGATGGTCTTGACATACTTGATGAGGGCCATCGAAAAATCAAGCGAATTTGGGAAATGGCTGAAGACGAAAGAACCGAATTCGCTTGAGAAATTCTATAAGAAAGCTGATGAATTCATGCGCTTGGAAAGCCTTCAAGCACCGGTTAAAGTGGCATTGACAGAGGTCAAGAATAACACTGCTGCTCTTACCAAAAAAGAGTCCGGGAGTCAGAAAAGGGAGAATAATGGCGGGAAGAAACAGAAGGATGTAAAGAAACCTCGTTTCTTAAAACCTTCAGATTTCACTCCTTTAACCGACACCCTGGAGAATATCTTTTTTGCTACCAAAGATGCGGTGGAATATCCTAAACCACCTGAGGTGAGAGTTGGGAAAAAGGCTCTTCAAAGTGGGAGATTTTGTCGGTTTCATAATCAACCCGGTCATGATATCAACGAATGTCGCCATCTGAAAAGCTTGATTGAAGAATTGCTGCGAGAGAACAAGTTGCAGCAATTTGTGAAGAGGAATAGAAATGACCCAACTTCATCTACTAAGGGTCAGCAACTTCCTACTCATCCGTCTGGCTCGGGTGAGAGGACTACTGCGCATGAGTCAAAAAGGCCCGTTATTAATGTGATTACGGGAGGTCCTCACCCAGCAGGCAGAAGCTGGGGCGAGATGGAAAGATATGCCTGTCCCTTGAAATACGCACCAGCAGAAGAGAGTATTTTTGTGCTAGAAGATGCTGCACCATTGAAGCAGCAGAAAACTTTTAATGATGATATTGTGTTCAGAGCCAGGGACTCTATGGGCATTGAAGCTCCAACCATGGATCCCTTGGTCATCTCTGCAGGCATTGGGCCGGCTATTATGGGAAGAGTGCTTGTAGATTGCGGCGCTTCTTGCAATATTCTCTTCAAAAAGACGTTCGATCAAATGAAAATTCCGATGGCTGATGTTCAAGCTTCATCTCAGAAGATCGTTGGGTTTACTGAGGAACCGAAGCAGCCAATTGGAACTATTGACTTGTTCGTCGAGCTTGGAGAGGCACAGAAAAAGGTTGTTCGAAAACAGACTTTTGTAATTGTTGATGAATCTTCCGCCTACAACGCCTTCCTAGGCCGACCAACTCTTGCGGCATTTAAGCAATTCTCGCCCCGTGGTGCCTCACTATGAAATTCCCCACGGATAATGGAGTTGGTGTTATTAAAGGGGATCAGAATGCTGGGCGAGAATGTTATCTTATAGAGTTGCGTGAAGCAAGGAAGAGAGAGATGAGAAAAGATGCGGCAGCCCCAGTCCGCATCCAAAAACCAACCTTGTAGCAATTACAGGGTTGACCCTACACTGGCGAGTATAGCGGGGCACGAAGAGAAATGGATCCTAGAAAAGCCAGTGCTGGGGAGAAAAGAGTGGTGCCGGTGGAAGTAACAGTGCCCGTACCTGTTGACCCGAAAGATCCGAACAAAGTGGTGAATGTGGGTTCGCAACTTAGTGTGACGATTCAAAATTCCTTGATATCATTCTTGAAAGCAAATCTGGACGTATTTGCCTGGACTCACGCTGATATGTGTGGAATGTCCCCAGAAATTGCAGTACATACTCTGAATATTGATTCGAAGTTTACACCGGTAAAGCAGAAAAGAAGAACCCAGGGTCCTGAAAGGTCAGCGGCGTTGAAAGAAGAGGTAGACCGGCTCATGGAGAATGGTTTCATCAGGGAGTCTACTTATCCGAATTGGGTTTCAAATACAGTACTGGTTAAGAAAGCTAATGGGAAGTGGAGAGTATGCATCGACTTTTTAGATTTAAACAAAGCTTGCCCCAAAGACTGCTTCTCGTTACTCAGGATAGATCAGTTGGTGGATGGAACAGCGGGGCATGAATTGTTATCTTTTATGGATGCTTACTCCGGATACAACCAGATCATGATGGATGAGCCGGATTAGGAGGACACGAGCTTTGTCACCGATGTTGGTCTCTACTGCTATAGAGTCATGCCCTTCGGACTCAAGAATGCAGGGGCAGCTTACCAAAGACTCGTCAATGCTATGTTCAAGCCACAGATTGGAAAAACTATGGAAGTTTATGTTGACAATATGCTGGTGAAATCAAAGAAGGCAGTAGACCATATGGATCACTTGGCAGAAATGTTTGCAGTCCTCCGAAAGTACGGAATGAAACTTAATCCTTTGAAATGTTCATTTGGGGTGGAGTCCGGAAATTTCTTGGGTTTCATTGTGAGTGCTAGGGGCATTTAAGCTAATCATACTCAGATTGCTGCCTTAAAAGAAGTCAAAGCTCCTAGAACGGAGAAGGAATTGCAAAGTCTTAATGGAAAAGTCGCTGCCTTGAGTCGATTCATTCCCAAAGCTACTGATAAATGCATTCCATTCTTTGATGCTCTGAAGAAAGGAAGGAAAATTTTTGACTGGACTCCTGAATGCCAGGAAGCTTTCGATGAGTTGATTCGTCATATGGAAATGCCTGCAATACTTTCTAAGCCCGAAGATGGTGAAGATCTTTTCGTATATTTGGCAATTTCATCTCATGCTCTTAGTGCAGCGTTGGTACGGGAAGACGCAAAAATTCAACGCCCGGTCTATTATATCAGCAAAAGATTCACTGGGGCAGAGATGAATTATTCAAAATTGGAAAAGCTCTCCTATTGTCTATTAATTGCATCAAGAAAATTAAGGTCATTTTTTCCAAGCTCATCCTATCAAGGTCCTCACTGATCAACCTCTGAAGCAAGTCCTGTTTCGCCCTGAGACTTCGAGTCGTCTCCTGAAGTGGAATATTGAACTCAGCCAATACGACATCACTTATCATCCCCGGAGAGCAATCAATGGAAAAGCTTTAGCAGATTTCATCGCAGAATGTACAGATAAAGGTGATAGTGAGGAAGAGATGACCGATAATACCCCAATTCGATGGAAATTATATGTTGATGGTGCAAGAAACGATTACTGTTCCGGAGCTGGGGTTGTGCTTGAAACCCCTGAAGGGTGGTCATTGTGCTAAGCATTGAGTTTGGAATTCCCTTCGACAAACAATGAAGCAGAATATGAAGCTCTTATTGCCGGCTTGAAAATTGCTGAAGAACTAAATGTCAAAGTGTTGCAAATGTTCAGTGATTCACAGCTTATTGGCCAAGTCAAGAAAGAGTTTCAAACTAAAGGAGGAAATCTGCCTGCTTACTTGTCAAGAGCCTGGGAACTTCTCAATGATCTTGACCATTATACGATAAATCATATACCCCATGAAGAGAACATGAAGGCAGATTCTCTCGCAAAGTACGCAAGCACTGGTGAAGCCCAAT
Source organism: Allium cepa (assembly GCA_030765085.1). Classification (NCBI taxonomy): domain Eukaryota; kingdom Viridiplantae; phylum Streptophyta; class Magnoliopsida; order Asparagales; family Amaryllidaceae; genus Allium; species Allium cepa. Next base: position 877,046,825 of record CM060943.1, read on the forward strand.
TATTGGGATTAGTTCCTATGGAAGTCCTATCAGCTCCAAGCTCTGATGAGATGGATATTGACTGGATCATGACTATATCTCAAGAGCAAGAATCATGGATTACTCCGATAATGGAATATCTGCTCAACGGTTCTCTACCAGAAAATTCAAAAGAACAACAGAAGTTGCTAAGAAAAGCCTCTAGATATATAATTCAAGATGGCCGATTGTACAGACGGGGATTCTCAATGCCATTGCTCCGATGTGTGACCAAGGAAGAAGCTAAGACAATTCTAGCTGAAGTACACGGAGGAGAGTGTGGAGATCATTCAGGTGGTCAAACTCTAGCAAAGAAAATTCTCCGTTATGGGTATTTTTGGCCGGATATTAATCGTGATGCTGCAAGCTATGCCCGAAAATGTGACCGATGCCAGAGATTTGCAAAAATCCCAAGAGCACCTTCCACCGAGATAACACAGATGGTCAGTCCGTGGCCATTTGCTATTTGGGGAATAGATCTCATCGGGCCTTTGCCAACCGCCAAGTCCGGAATCAGATATGCTATTGTTGTTGTTGATTATTTTACTAAATGGGCTGAATCTGAACCATTAGCTACTATTACCTCTAAAATGATTATAAGCTTTGTAACTAAGAATATCATTTGCAGGTATGGTGTGCCTCAAAATATAATCACAGACAATGGAACCCAATTCGAAAGTGAAGAGTTCCAAGATTTTTGTAAGCGATTCAAGATCCAAAAAAGCTTCTCAGCAGTGGCTCATCCGTAGGTAAATGGGCAAGTGGAAGCGGTAAACAAAATTATCAAATCAACCATCAAAAAACAGCTGGTAAAAGCGAAAGGTGGTTGGGTTGATAAGCTACCACTAGCACTATGGGCATACAAAACTACCCACAAAACTGCGACTGGGCACACTCCATTTTCATTGGCATATGGATCAGAAGCAATGATTCCGGTGGAAATAGAAGTTCCTTCACATAGAAGAATTCATTTCAACCAAGCTGAAAACGAAGAGTTGCAACTTGAAGCACTTGACTTCCATTATGAAAAAGGGAAGAGGCTCAACTCAGAATTGCAGCCCATCAACAAAGAATTGCCAGGCACTTCAATTCCAAAGATCGCCAATGCAGCTTTGAGATTGGAGATCTAGTCTTGAAAAGGATCATGACAGCAACAGGAGTGTTTGCGCCAAACTGGGAAGGGCCGTATGTCATAGGCAAAAAACTTCTTGATGGCACTTTCAAACTGACAACTGTCGAAGGAGATCCAATTCCAAGGGCTTGAACAGCAATCACCTGCGCCCGTATTTTACTTAAAAAGCTTTACTGAAATACTGTAAAAGAATTATGAATGTATGATTCTTGTGTTGAAAGCCATTGTAAAGCCAGTGCAAGTGAATAATAAGAACTATAAAGTGGATGTAAGCCCAGTTCTTGGCCGAACCACTATAAATCTTGTGTTCTCTACTATTATAAGCTGTCTGTTTTATTTCGATATATAAAGTACCTTAATTGTACTGCTAAAATGTTGACTTAATGTTGCAGGCTATTAAAACAAAGCTTACCCATCACAAGACCAAGCGATCCATAACATCACTCAACAAATGAATGCTCAGCCACAAAAATTTCAGACTCAAATCCTATATAAGAAGTGCTTCAAGCAAACAGTTGTGGTTCCGCCAGAGGCGGACCCTTCCTAACAAATTGTGATCGTTTGTGCAAACGAACATTCAATTAATTAGCCTGTGTCTGCCCCTTCGAACTCATTTAACAATGGAGTACACTTCTTTAGATAAAATAAGCTACTTGCAAAAGAAAGGAATGTGTGCTTGAAAATGATAACAGGGAACCGCTGATATGAGCAAATGGCGAAAAGACATAGGCGAGCAGGCAGGAAACAGCAAAAGACCTCTTCGGAGGCACAAGCCCTCTTCGGAGGCACAACTCTTCGGAGGATAAAGACCTCTAATGGGACTTGCCAGAAAAAGAAAAATCTCTTTCTCAACAAAAAAGATTGGTGGAATGATCGGTGGTACAGGGCACTCGTTAACTAGCTGAGAACGTTTGTGCAAACAAACATCCAAGTAACTTATGTCCGCCCCGTGAATCCATCCAACCATGAGAAAGAAACTTCCAGGCAAAATCCCTATTCGGAGGCACACATTTCGCCGTGATCTGAAATAAAACTTCACATGAGTGGAAAGGTGAAAAGACCTCTTCGGAGGCACGCATTCCATCGAGATCTGAAATAAAACTTCACAAGTGTTGGAATGTGAAAAGCCCTCTTCGGAGGCCCATTTCACCAGAGTTGAAATGCTAAAAGACCTCTTCGGAGGCACACATTTCACCACGATCTGATATAAAACTTCACACGAGTCGAGATGTGAAAAGCCGTCTTCGGAGGCCCGCTTCCCAACGAACAGGGAAAAAACAAAAGCCTCTCCCTAAAGGCAGAAACAAAAAGCCCTCTTCAGAGGCCCACTTCCCAGCGAACAGGGAAAAAACAAAAGCCTCTCCCCAGAGGCAGAAACAAAATGCCCTCTTCGGAGGCCCGCTTCCTCGCGTACAGGGAAAAAACAAAAGCCCTCTCCCCAGAGGCACACACAAAAAAGCCCTCTTCCTAGAGACACAATCAAACAAAAGCCCTCTTCGGAGGCACAAATAGGTCGAAGCCCTTCTCCAGAGGCCCACTTTACTGCGTAGGAAAATTCGCTTACCAAGAATAAAAGTGACTTTCTTCGAAAGTGAAGTGTAAAAACTTCTCCATAAAAAAAAGAGGGAGAAAGAAAGAAAGAGAAGACTTCTCCAATACGAGGCGCATTCTACTAAATCAAAAAAATGTTTCCTTAAAATGGAAAAATTATTCTATAAAGTACAGATGCAAACCTCCTTCGAATGGAAAAGTTGTTCTCTAAAGAAAGAGTACAAGTCTTCTCGAAACAGAAGAGTTGTTCTCCAAAGTTTTGCCAATGTGAAAGAGATTGCAATAAACCATGATATGAGGGCAATATAATATAGTTACAAAAATAAAAACAATGCTCAAGCAACATACCATAGGTTTACTGCAACATCACACAGAGAAAATAAAGAAACTTGTATGAAAAAGAAGAATAAATGCATTCTCAAATACAGACAGAAGTTTGTACAAGTAAAAGAATCATTTTATTCCATACTATGAAAATTTTATACATGTGCAGATTTCAAAACAAAAGAAGGCGGGGACCGGTACCTGCACAATCTCTGGTCAATACAAGTCTTTATATATACAAGCAAAAAAGCAAAAAGCGAAACGAAAAGCATAAGTCCCAAACCCATCACTTCATCTTCCTACCACCTTTCGAGCCTTCGCCTGGCCGGATGATTAACTTTTTGGGTCGACTTGTGAGAGTAGGGGAAGAAAGAGGAAGCGGTGCAATTTGACTTTCTTCTGCTTTTTCTTCGCCGACAGAAGCTTCTCTCCTTTTCTTTGAGACTCCACGCTTCCCCTTCTTCCTTGAAGAAGACTCACTGCCCGGGGTGAAAAGTGCAGATAACTTTATGTCATCAGAAATAGTTTGCTCCGCGGTTCTTTCGCCTTCTTTAGGTTCTTTGGCCTTCTGTTCTTGTGACGCAACCGGATCATCCAAGCCTTGAAGAGCTTCTATCTGCTCCTCTTGTGACCTCGGTTGAAAAACGGAAGGAGGAGTAATCTGAAGAGGCGGAGAGGGAACAGCTGGAAGAGGGGAAGGTTGGACAACACTTGGCGCTTTCACTATAGGAGAAGAGAAGTTAAAGTCAGTATCTCTCATAAAAAGAGGAGAAAGTGGCGCGTCAAGATTAAGGTAATAATCAAAAAGTTCATCAAGCTCATGTGAAGTAAACAAGCAGTCCACTTGAGCAAGATCAGCATTGAGGTTACCTGGAGAAGTAGGCTTTACTATGTCAACTTCAAAGTCCTACGCCTCAGTGCTTTCTTGAGTCTCATCTCCGGTGCGGGTGGTTGCACTTTCAATAACAGCTTGAGCAGGAGGTGGAGAATGGGAACTGGAGCCAACAATATCGATGTCGGCCGAAACCGAAGGTTGAACTGGGTCGGTTGAAGTTGCCTTCCCTAAATGTTCTCCTACTGCCATTTCGGCTCTCTCTTTGGCGAGTTGCTCCTTTCCCCTGGCAAGAGCGGCACATGCATCATCATCTAGATAATGTGCCATTAAATCTACTTTAGCATATCCAGCTCCTCCAAGCATATCAAGTGCGGCTTCCCACACTTTGGCCAAAGTGATTTCGTGCTCCGGTCTCAAAAATTTAAGGCTACCGCACCCTCGAACACTATGAATGTAAAACTCAAATAGAGTGGAGCTGACTTCAGCTTTGGTTGCCATTTGAGATTCTTCGGCTGCTGCTTTGCCGACAATAGCTTCATCACGCTCCTTTTCAGCTTTAGAAAGTCGAGTTTTAGCAGTTCAATTTCCAAGTTCTGGGAGTTGGTTTTTTCTCGCAGCTGAGCAACGTCAGCTCGGTAGCTTTCCACAACTTGCTGCTGTGCTTCAAATGTAGCTTCAGCATCTCTTTGTGCAGCGTGAGCATCTCTCACCTGTTTTTGAAGCACTTCTTCTCTTTGAGAATAGGAAGTGGAAGAAGTGGCGAGTTCTTCTTTAAGTTTTTCAACTTCCGCTTCAAGCTTCTCATTATAAGCGGTGATACTCTTCATTTCGGCATCATGCTGATCAAGTGTTTTCTGCCACTCGAATTTGTCATTTTCCATAGTCAGCATGGCTTCGAGATTTGCGCGGTTTACTCTTTGAAGCTCGTCAACAAGTTTCTGCCAACCACACATTCTCTCGATATCGAGTTTGACGGTATCAAGATTTCGCAACATGGCTTGCTTATCGATTGGGACCAAATCAAGATCGAAACGCACTCCCTCTAAGCACCAGTGCGAAAACCGACTTTGAAGAGTAGCCGGGCCCTGTCCAACATGATAGGAGGGCCTACCTATGATTGTTCGAATATCAGCTCTTTGAAGGGCGGGAGTGCTGGAAGGAATTTCCAAAGAGACGGGAGCAGCGGGATTTTCAGAAATTTCAGATGACGGTTTTTCACCAAGTTTGGCCCGTTTACTCGGATCTTCAGTGACATGACTTTTTCCTTTGTCATCACGGGATTTTCGCTTGTGAGAATCATCCTCTCTATGGGAAGAATCATGTCGTTCGTCTCGTCTCCCATAGCGTTCTTCACAAGCACGCTTCTCACGAGCTTTCCTCGCAGCTCTTTCTTCATCAGTTTCCCAGGAGGCAGGAAGATACTTCTTGGGGTCATAAGAGCCGCGCCTCCCATAACGCTGGAAATCATCGTAGTAGGAGCCACTTCGTCCCATTGGAGAAACTGAAAATGAAGAAAAGATAACTTCAAAGCAAGGAAGTTGAATGCATATAAGTGTTGAAAAGTCCTAAGTGTGTGTAACGTGCAAACTACGTGCGTCAAACTACGAACCACTCCTTGGTTGGGGGTGATGATGGATTTTATAGCTAGTGTCAACTCTTGGGCTGATGGAGTTTGTTGCAGGACGGATGTCGCTTCAACTGCTGGAGAAGTAACTTTAGCAGTGATAGGATCATCCTTAAAAAGCTCCTGTGAATTAATCATCAGGTCGCTCAACCCCTCAAAAGTATCATCACCGCTGTGCTTGGCGGGACTCGTTCTCTCAGTTCCTTCGTCCCCAGATTTCCCGGATTGTTGGGGAGGTTCCTCTTCTTCGATGACCGGGGCAAGTACGAGTTTGCTGGATGGCCCCGCAATTTCAATTGGAGTAGAACACTTCACCAATGAAGCCTCAACAGTAGGTTCTTTTAGTGTAAGTTCTCCGACGGAAACCGGGAAATCCGATGTCTCTACTGGGGAATCAGCGACTTCATGAGGCTGAGTAGAACGGGAAGGGTGCAGAAGTCCGTATTGGTGAAGAAATTCATCTTTCAGCAAATTCAATACTTTTTTCCTCAACCGCCACAACACTTAATCTTTCGAAAGTCGGCTTGTGGCTGGGATCTCTAGAGGGAGGAGGAAGTGCTGTAAAAGAAAAGAATGAAGTTAGCACTTAGCAACTCGGATCTAGAAAAGCTCAAATGGAAAAAGTGGGAGTGAGCAATCTTTCTTCCTACTCTCCAGATGGCGTAAAATCCTGGAGGGCGACGAACGAAGAAGAATTGATTTAAGAACCCGTGGGCGCATTCCGAAAGATCGACGATCAATCTACGGTTCTTGGCGCTTCTCACGAGTGTGATAGAGGGATGATCTTTGTTCTTTGCGAATGTGCACAAGTAACAGATTTCTTCAAAACTCGGAAGACGATCAAGTGTCCTCCTGAACAGCACACAAAGTCCCATTAGGATGGCATGGCCATTGGGATGCAGTTGAAAAGGAGAGATGGTTAATCGGTGAAGGAGTCGTTGAAGAAAGTCATTAAAAGGAGGAATGGCACCACATAGGCACATCAGACGATTGACATCGATAAAACCGAGAGGTGGCCTATCTGTAGTATCGTTTGGCCCAGGAAGTAAAGCGTCTGCTTCAGCAATATCAAACTGAATACGTAGTTGGTTGAACGCCCGCTGACTCTGGGTTGTTGGAGTTCTTTCCGGAGGATTGTCCAATGGGCTGGCTATCGGGAAGACCCCTTCAGATTGCTCTATTATCTCTTCTTGAGAAGACATTCTACACAAGGAACTGGATATTCAAATATGAAGGTGCACGTTTCCTAAATGTGTGAAGTGCTGTGTAAAACTAACAAAACAACAAGCAAATATAACTGAAATTAAATTAACAGGCATTTGTCAATTATAAAGTTTCAAGGCTTGTTGTTTTAAGTCCAAATATAAGTGCAGTGTTGTTGCAAACAAATCAGTTTTAATTGATCAACATTGCTTTGCTTTAATACTTCACCTAAGTTTGTCGATTCACAACATTTCACATAATTTCTTTAAGTTGATTATCTTTTATCGACTAATCTGTCATTCGATGTGGGCGATCATGACAGTATATTCGTCCCATTTTTCTGCAAATGTTGTATTTAATAGGTTATTAGCGTTAAAGTTAATGAGATCTGTAAATAAGTGCAACAAGTTCAGAAATGTTATCTCGATAGTTAAAGTTGGGAATTCAATTCAGCAATGTCATGTTCATTCAAGTTGAAAGGAGTTCAAGGCAATGCAAAATAGGCTAAGTCCTAGGTCGTTCAATTTGCATACGCGACCTACGACCTATGCCGCAAGAAGTTAAGTCATTAATCTCCTAGGTCGCTCGGCTTTAAAGTTTCATGGAAAAGGTAGTGCAAATTTGGCTAGGTATTAGGTCGCTCGAGCACACACGCGACCTAAGGCTTAAGTCGCAGGAAGATAGGTAGCAAAGGGCGATGCCACGAGCAGTTAGGTCGTGAAGGTTAGCTTAGGTCGCAGGAAGATAAGTCGCGAAAGGACAATCCACGAACAGTTAGGTCATGAAGGTTTTAGGGTCGGTTAAAGTCACTAGGTCTCTTCTGAGATGACTCGACAATATCAAACTCCTCCCATCAAGACTCTTATGTCCTTCTCTCCACTCATCAACTGTCGTGTGTCCATCCCCTCCAATTCACCAGAAACGTTGCAAACCCTTTAACCCGAAACCTCTTCGTCTCCTCCACACCTCAAAAAACCCGCAATCAACTCCCAATTCACTCCGAAACTTCATAAAACCCTAAGACAACGCATTTTTCAAGAATAAAACACTTGCCAAGAATCGGCAATGATCGAAAAACAAAACAAGGTGTAGTCTCCTAACACGGTAACAAGAATTGCAGGAAGTTGGTTATGGAGGAATGGTAAACGCGACGACTGGATTATCAAGTTTACCTAAGTTTGCTGGTGAAGATGATGATCGGAGGCGCATGGGGAGGAGTTTCGCTTCATTTCTCGAGCTTGGATGCAACAGTGACGACAAAGAAATAAGAAGTAAAGTGAGAAGGAGGAAACGAGTTAAGAGATTATATAGGGGGAGAAGGGAAAGGCGAATAGACATGTGAGTTAGCTTATCTCTTAGGTTGCTCACGACCTAGCAAAATTAAGTCGAAGCACACGACCTATGGCATAGGCGTATACTTTAAGGGGAAAATGTTAACTCCTTTATTCCATGGCTCAGCGACCTAAGGAAATAAGCGACCTGAAAGAATTAAAGACCCCCAATGACCTAACAACCTAAAGGGATCGCGACCTAGTGACCTAGGCTTATCAACGACCAAACCATCAACACAGGGCAACAACATGTCACAGCAAAGAGGCTTCGCGACTTAACGGACTAAAGGTACAAGAGATCTGCGACCTAACGACCTATGGACTAAAGCGACCTAACGACCTAGTAGCTAAACAACCTAGCGACCTAGAAGATCCAGCGACCTAGCGAGTTATCACGGAATGAAGCCGCTTGCTTATAGGCCGCTCCCAACCTTAGGTCGCCAACCATCCTCCCCTAGGTCACTCACGACCTAAACAATACCGAAGTAACTTCTTATGCCGCTTCCTCCTTTGGTCGTTGACGACCCATGACTTGTCGGTTTATTCAACATGATCAAGTGCGCTCTTGTTAAGCGTTAAAGACCGAGTCCACTAGGTCGCTCACGACCTACGACCTATCCAAGGCCGCTCACGACCTATGACCTAATTTAGAAAACTCCTTATAAATATCCCACCTACTCCAACTGAAAAGGGATCCTTTTGGCTCATTTCTGGAACGCCGACACTCTACTGAATTCTCCATTCACTCGACACTTCAAACACGAAAGACATCTCAACGAACTTCAAGAGGAAATCTAACACATTCGACATAGATTCAAAGAACTCTTCTATATCGGAGTTCTAGCTATTTGTCCTATCATTGTTGTAATTGAAGATTGTTGTAAAATTGTAATTGATTCAGCAATAAAGAAGATTAAAGTGGACGTAGGCTTAACTTGAAGCCGAACCACTATAAAACTATTGTCTTTTTACTGCTTCCTTTGTGACTTTTCTACTTACTTCTAATTCCTGTATTGATGGGTGTTGCTTTCACTTAATCTCTACTTACACCGGGGTGTTATCGTTCAATTTTAAGCGTTAACAATATATATTTCTGGAAAAATTTAAGTAATTTAAATTGGTATAGTATTATTTTGATTTAAATTGAATTAAAATGATTTTTAGTGATTTATACAAGTTATATATATATATATATAAATAAGTGGGTAAATTGGAATATGGAATATAAATTTGTTTTGGAAATTGATTTTGTAAAGGAATGAAATTCAAGTTAAGTAAATAAAGTATAATAAATTTGATGTAATTGAATTTAAATGGATAAATAAGGTGTTATTTAGTTTTTTTATTAATTAAATGGCTAATAAAATAAATACATAAAATAAAATTTTGAATATAACTAAACTTATGAGAAGTGGAGTTTAGTTTAAGACAATGGGTAAGTTAAGGAATAAATTGAAAAATAGTTATATTTTGGAATTATAAATCAAATTTAATTATTAAGTAAATTTTGAATGCGAAGAATAGACAATTTGATTTGACTTTAATAAGTGAAGCCTTAAGAAGTTGATATTTATTTGTGAAATTTACCTTATATAAATCATAAATTTTGAGAAATTTAAATGACTATTTTAAAAGTGGAAATATGATTTTATAAGTTAAATTTGTTAAATTTACGTTTAATTATTAATAAATTTATATTAAAGTCAAAAAATTAATTTACTTAAATACTGCTGTAAGGGATATTACTGCACTTTGTAAGTGCCGTAGTTGATGAAAATGAACTAAAGGCTAAAATTTATTAAAGGCTACTGCAGTACTTGGTAAGTGCTGTGGTTGCAAAATTTAAAACTAAACCCGAATAAAAAAAGGGCTACAATAGCACTTGTTAAGTGTTGCCGTTGGCTGAAATGAGATTTTTGAATATTTGATTTGAAAATATAATAATTTCACCTTTGAAAGTTAAAATGAAGTATTTTGATTTAAATATAAACTATTTTTGAAATTTATAACCACGGGTAATAATAACGATTGGTTGGCAAAGAGACCGGGATTGGATATGGGCATACTCTCTGTCGATACTGAAAACCGCTTTGACAACCGTGTACGCGGTGGAGATTCCAAAATGAAGTAGGATGGTGGCGCCGTTACCTTTGAGGTAAATACGTAGACCCGACTCCCGTGAGTTGGCATAAGGTGGCTAAAACAGGAGCGATTCTCGGGCCAATGAGGTCATTCCTCTGATCGAACGCACTCCTTCGATATTATACTCTGACTTTTGGATTGATTCGGTGGCCACTTTTTTTTATTTTTGATTTGGGGGTGTTTTTCGAGGTGGGCGGTAGTAGCAGCTACGCGTTACCACTAGCTCGGATAGCAATTGGTATATCTACCCTGGCATTGCCTAGTTGTGCCATGTCACCTACCCTAGCGCGCCTTATACGATTTTGGTTTTGTACCATACCTATGGAGTGCCCTCTGACGACGCCCAGTACGGGGGAGATTACGGTACTGTATAGACTATGGGAATATATTATGTGTTAAGGGCTATATGGGTAACCCCTTAACGCTATTTAAAAGTAAGTTTATTTTACTAATAGACACTATTATAATAGCGAAATGTTACTACATAGTAAATAGTTTAACGGATCCTTAGAGGATGGGCGGTCCCAAGCATCCTTTATGTTACTTGCCTTTATATTACAGTTCACTTGAATTAGCTTACACTTTATAATTATGTATGTCCTGACTCGAGTGTTTGTGTTTATTTCTTACGCTCGGGTCAGCCTGAGTTTTAGTTCGGACTTTATCCCCAGAGCTAGGGCTTCTGCAGATCGTCTTTTCAAGCTGCCGTCAAAGTTCCTTTCAGTTCTTTATCTTAGTTTTGGAGACAAATAAATTTGGATTTTTCTGTGGTTGATTCAAACTAAATTTGGTTTTAAAAACTATGTAATTTATACTTATTTTGAGACTATGTGATAGTGGCTTCATGAACCACTAAGTTATTTTTATTCCGCCGCGAGTATTCTGATTCTGTGTCTGTGATTCTGTGATTACTTATTTACTGTATGTTCTGAGAATTGCCAAATTTTATTTACAACGCGATATTTCGAACAATTCAAGTCCGACATGTGCAGATGTGAATGGTTGAAAATATCGGGTCGTCACATTTGGTATCAGAGCTTTGGCTCTAGGCAAAACTTAGAATGTATGGTAAATTTGATTTACAGAATCACTTTCATTCGAGTTTGAATCCCTTCGTTTCGATTCGATTTCCTTTGAATTTTGGAACGTTCCTTGCTGTTTCAAAGTTCATTCGTGTCCCTCACTATTCATCTTCTTTCGATTCTGGAGTATCCCATAACTCCACTTCGGATGATCTTATAGTGAATTGGCGGTCTCGCCAATATTCTAATAAAGCGGTGAAACTCCTTTACAATCAGCATTGATTCACCAGAGATTTATATTTATCCTCGGTTTAGATGCTGGTATCTTTGGTTATTCCGAAGTCTATCTCTTCAGATCGAATGTAGATTTACCCCAGAAAATCCACATCGATCTTACTCTTTAAGTCACGGTTGACCAGGTTAAGGTTGCCCGTGATTTATATAAACTTCTCCAGTTCCTTATTCTGTTATTTAATCATCGGATCTTCTGATTCCAACTTATCTTTATATCAAAATTCTCTTTGATTTGAGACCATCAAATTTGAATCTTTATCATTATTTTGAAAAATATATTCCTATATTTGAAAAAAAATTAATAATCAAAATTTTTATAATTAATTTAACTAGTTGTCAAGAGATAATAGTGTTTGATTTTATTTATTGTTTTGTAAACCATGGGTTTTGTCTCATATAAATAATTGAACTATAAACAATGGTTATAAATTAATTGGGAAACAGAAATGAATTTAAAACTAGAACTTGAGAATTCAATTCCCAATGGTTTCAAACCTTGTGTTTAAAGTTTTTAAAGGATATATTATTTAAATTATTTTCAAATAGAAATTTATTTCCAAAGAATTTTAAAGGTTTAAAAATCAGTGCTCTTCTCTTTGTCGCTAGGAAATAATTTCGGTGATGACTGCAACATCATCGACATTCATTTTCGAGTTTTGAAGTGAAGAGACCATTCTGTAGTCTGGCTACAGTGCTACCTTAAGAATTTAATTGAATTGAATCTCTAAAATATGACATGATTTATAATATATAGATATATGATTTAAATTTGATTTGAAATATTATGTACATATATTTATTTATCTCTAAATGGTTTGAGGAATCAGAAATTTAATTCTTAAATTTTATCTTGAAGAATAATTTCAATTATAAAAAGAAAATCAAAATTTTGAATAAATGATTCAAACTTGAGATATTGGCTTTGAAAGTTTTATTTGTATAGTACTCAATTGCATTTCAATATAACTTATCTTGATTTTCAGAGGTTAACCATGTAATTTTATAATATACAATATAAAAAGATTTATAAATAAAATTTGAGTAGTTATAGTAAATGTTATACACTTAAATTCTAGTTAGAAAAGGATTAACAGAGGTAAATAAAATAAAAGGGTAATGGAATAATTTTCAATAGAAAATGATGTTAAAGGAACTAAGAGTAAATTTAAACAGTTGTAATAAGTGTAAACATATTTAACATAGATGAGAAAAATATATTGAGAGAAATAAATTCAATTATAGTTAGCAATAAAGAAGAAATTAATTTTTTTGAACACATTTATGAGTATAACAAATGATTTTCAAACTTATGATTTTAGAAATTTTTATTTTAAGATAATTGGAAAATGAAGTAATGAAATTTGAAATAGAAAAATTTAACTTGAGTGAAATTAAATAGATGAAATCAATTATTAAATTAAAAAACTGAATTTGTATGGTTAGATTAATGATTCAATTTTGAGTTTCAATTTAATTTTCTTCCAGGTTGTTTCTATTCCCCTACCTTCTTCCTTTTTGAGGACGAAAAGTTCTAAGTGGGGGAGAGTGTAATAGCCCAAATTTAACAAGTATTTTTCATTTTATTTTTAGAACTTTGGGATTTATTATGTAAAAATTTAAAATTATCAAATCATTTCCCAAATTTTTAAATAAAAGATAAGATTTCTAAAATTTTGCCTTTAGTTAAAGATTAACTCTAATTGGAATTTTTATAAATTCTAAAATTTAAATCTTTTAAAACTCTAATTTCCAATTCCTTTAATATATTTGTAACAACATTCTATAACTTCCCTTTTGTCCTTTTCAAAATTTGGTTATATACCTTTAATATAAGTAATTTATATTGGGTGAAAGAAATATAATTTTACGCATATACATTAGTTCTTAATAAATGGTAAATAAATCAAAAGTCAATTAAGTAATAAAAAAATTTATGGGGTAAATAATATATTTAATTACACCTTTAAGTTGTATGTTTATATCCGTTTTGATAAAATTTGGTTGACATAAATGATACGTATTTATATTAAATATTCTTAAAATGTATAAGAATTTAAGCATTATTTTTTTTATAAATATGAGCGTAATTTTTGAGTTGGTTATTGCGTCTATAGTGCGCATTCTTAAAATATATATGTAACGACCCGTAAATTTTCGATAACTAAAATAGCTAAATTTAATAAGATTTTGTGATTTAGTGTTAGAAAAAAAGTTGTAAGTCATTTGGAATAATAATAAATGGAATGAATTGTAACAATAATTATCCAAGTAATGAAAAATAAAAGCTACTTAATGAATGCCTTTGCAATCAATAGTTGAATAGGATAATAAATGTTGGATTCATTGGGAATAATAGAGTAATTGATTGATTAGTAAAATCTATTTAAAATCAAATATTGAACATGTAAATTGTTTAAATTAAATATTTAAAACTTATTGAGAAATTGAATAACTGTAAAATGAGAATAGTGTTCTAAATGGTGAATTAGTTTTAAAAGTTGAATCTTATAAGTTCAATTTCAATATTCAAGAGATAATGAATTATTGGATAAGCGAAATTGTTTAAATTTAATATTTGGAATTTATTGAATAATTAATAATGGGAATTGAATAACCGTATAATGGAAATGGCTGTTCTATAATTTGAATTTGTTAAATTTTATAAGTTCGTTTTGAATATTTCAAAAGATAGTGATTTAAGAATAATCAAATTTGTTTAAATTTAATATCACAAATGTTTGAATAATTAAATTCCGGATTTGATATGATTAATTTGATATTGAAATTTAATATATGAAAATAGAGTGAATAATTGAAAATTTGATTTAATATGATTCTAATTGGTTTCCAAAGTGAATGTAAGTTATATCGGGATTATAATAGAGTTAATAAGATTTTAAAATTGGAATTTATTGGATAATTGAATAACGGGTTTAATATGATTAAAAACGATTTGTAAAATTTTATTTTATCATATTAAAGTTAGAATGAGGTTATAGAACTTTTAAAATCGAATTAAGAGTTTAGTTGTGAAAATTGAATATTTTAATATTTAAATCGACTAGTGAAATTAGCCATTTTTCGAACAGTCTCAGAATTGGACGAAACTAGTTCCATTGGATCCGTAATAGTTTGTTATTATCGGATTTCAATTTTCGTAGCAATCGGAGTTTTCGTTTGACCGTGGCAGCTCGAAATGCATCGAAATTGTTTTTACTAATTTAATTGACGAGTTAAAATAGTCATTTTTCAAACAGTCTCGGATTCGACGAAACTAGTTTGATCGGATTCGTAATGTGATATTATTGTATGGTTTCAAATTTCAAGTCAATCGGATTTACCGTTTGTCCGGGGCGAGCCAAAACGCCTAGAAATTTAGTTAATCGATTTAATTTAAAATCGATGTTTATTTCCGTAACTCGCACAAATGATCGAATTTGCTTCCGAAACCTGTTCCATTATGTCCGGAATGCGGGGTAAACCATAGAAACTCCGGTCACTGCGCGAGATTTGGAGTTCGAAAAATTGGGAATGAATAGTGTTCGTCAGTTTTCTATAAAAGGACCCTTAATTCATTTCATTTGGTCCAAAACCCTAGTCTATCATCAGCCGCCGCCTCCATATAAGCTAACGGCCAGAACGTACCCAAATTCATTCCCTTCGATCTCCCAATCCGTCGAAAATCACGCGAAACCTTCAACATGGAAGTTGTAGAGCACGTTGAGATCTTCGATCTCAACGGTGGAGATCGTCATAGGCGAAGTAAATCAACGGGAAATCGCTCGTGAAGGCCAGCCGTTCGCACGCAAATCGAGGGGCCTAGGGACAGCCGAGCTTCACTATCTCCGGGCCGATGGTGGCTCGCGAGGAGGGCTTCGATTTGGCAGTAGTGTAATGGAGTTTTGTGTAGCGAGGTGGTTGCGACATTCAACCTAAATATCACGGCTATGGGTTCATTCGCGTTAGAAACTGGAGGGGGGGGGGGGGAGGAGTCGCGTGCGGCCAGATGATGGAGGATGCACGGTTGAGATGAAAGGTTTAAAAATTAAAATAAAATATTGATTAATTTATATATTAATTCGTGAATGTTTAAAACACCATAACTTGTTGATACGAGGTCGGATTGTGACAAAACGAATTGCGACGGGTTCGTTTTGTCGAGCACTACGCAATGGAGCTGGATTGGAATCGTTTGGAGCTAGTGAAAATTTCGGGTAAAATTAAACGCTCGTTTAATTTTATTCGAAATAAAACGCTGGAACTACATTGAAATCAAGGTGAGTGTTTTATAACGCTCACAACGTACTGAATACCTTTATGCTAGTTAAATCATATATTATGAAGTGATATGAATTTTATTAGTCGTTGTTTAATAGAATTTAATTTTCATATAGACTGTCATTTGAATTAACCGTTGAAAATTAAATTGACAGTTAAATTGAAATTGAAATTGAATTGCGATTAAATTACCTGACATTGATAACTATGAAATTGCCATGAATTGCATTGCCTATTGGATGATGTATGTCGATGGATGTTATTGGTTGATAGTTAAATGTTTGGATGTTTATTTGCTTATATATACTGTTATGCATACATATGACACCGTGATTTGATTTAAGTGATATATATTCATCCTTGATATTTAATTGAAATAAATAATTACTTGGCCGTAGGATAGAAAATTATATACGGGCACCGGATTGGCTAAATTAATAATTTTTAAAATCGTCGATTTGAAATTTATTTAAATGTTTTGATTTAAAAGTTATAAATAGAAATAAATTTATGGAAATCGAATTTATCGAAAAATTGAGTTGGAATGTTGAAATAAATTTTGGTTAAAAGAAATTGTTAAATAATATAAGTCGAGACTTTGAAATTTAAAAATTGGTATTTGATTGAATTTCGAAAATTGATTTGTTTAAATATTTAACCTTAATTCGAGCTTTGAATATTATCAAGTAAAAGTGATATAAAAATTATATTTTGAAGTCGAGCTTGGAATTGAATCATATTTGAAATTTGGATTTAAACTCGAAAATTGATGGATAATTTTGTTAAGTGTTATAAATGGATTTTTGAAAAATCAAGCTCCAAATCGATATAAATTGAAATTGAATTAATTGAAAGTGAATATAAAATTGAATAAATTTGAAGTCAAAGTTGACATTGATTTGAATTGAAATCGAAATTGAATCAGTAGAATGGAAATTGAAATTGATTTGAATTGGAAAGTTATAAATTGAAATGGATTGGTTTTGAAGCTGTTTTATTTTGTTTTCCAAATTTCTCTGTTATATAAACCATTTTTGAATACTTAAACTATTTTAATCTATTTTAAATCTACTTAACCCAATTTGAATTATTTTAAACTAATTTATCTATTTCAAATCCATTTTAAGATTTTGAGTATTTTTAACTATTTTAATTATTTAAAACTACTTTTAAACTACTTACAACTATTTTCTAAAATTCTAAGCTGGTCAATAAGGTGAAATGTTTATATTTAAATCTTGAATTTAAATACGAATTGGATTAAATGAAGTTGCCACCTAAATTGAAATTCGAAATGATTTTGAAACCGAAATGAGATATTGATGCGAAAAATGATTTTTGAAACGGAATCTTACATTTGAATAGATACGATGATACTTGAAATGAATTTGATTTTTGAAGCGAATTTGATATTTTGATATCAATTATGAATCGATTTGAAATGTAAAAGAGCCAAAGGTGTAATAATACGTAGTTATTAAAGAGACCGGGATCAGATATGGACATACTCTCTGTCGATACCGAACACCACTTTAATAACTATTATACGCGGAGTGTTGATCCAGAATGAAGTGGATGGTTTGGCGAACGCGTTGACTGAAGAAAGAGAACGATATTGGATGACCCTTGACATGACTAAAACAGGAGCCGCGCCGGGCCATTGAGGTTCGCCATCTCTAGCGGACACACTTCTTCGATACCATATCTATTATATTTGTGATGCGATTTGGGTGCACCCCTTGATTTGGGAGTGTTGTTTCGCGGTGTTAGGGTAGCTGCTGGCTATGCTCAACATCAGTTCGGATCACGCAACTACTAGTATCCTAGTTCGTATCGCCTCATTTACCTTGTCATACTGATTATCCTATTCGCGACCAC
The DNA here is from genome assembly GCA_030765085.1 of Allium cepa. Classification (NCBI taxonomy): domain Eukaryota; kingdom Viridiplantae; phylum Streptophyta; class Magnoliopsida; order Asparagales; family Amaryllidaceae; genus Allium; species Allium cepa. Next base: position 877,064,457 of record CM060943.1, read on the forward strand.
TACCTTTTGTTTTGTGTTATACCTATGGGGTACCCTCTGATAACCACCAGTTTACGGTGGGGCTTACGGTGCTGTATAGACTATGGCATTATAAAAATGTGTTAAAGGGGATTATGGTAACGCCTTAACGCTATTTTGATACTTTATATTACTGATAGACATTATCTACTTAGCGTACATTACTACATCATAGATAGTTTAACGGATCCTTAAGAGATGGAAAATCCCGTAACATCTCTTGAGTTATTGCACGCACGTTGACACTGGATATGAGATGTCAAACCCCGTAAACATCTCTGACGCCGTTACACTCATATTTATTTACCATTGATTTAACTTTCATAAGGATATTTTAGTCCTGACTCGAGTGTTTTGTCTTTTCATTACGCTCGGGTCAGTTCTGAGTTTTTCAGATTTTTGAAGATCGATTCTGGAGGATGAAGACGAAGATTTGGTATACTATTACTATTAGTACCCTTGCATCATGCTATCTGCTGCATTATTTTAATTGTTCTGTTGTATATGTATAACTCTGATAAATGTTGTATAAATAATTGTCAAAGTATAGTAAACAACTTCATGAACTGTTTATTTGACTATTATATTTTATCGTTCCGCTGCGAGATTCTGTGTTGTTTCATTTCCTTTATTTCTCTTTCTTTTCTTTTCTTATTTACCCCCAATAACCATCTGCCCTTTTGAATGGTTTGGAATCGGCATGTGTATTTGATCGTCGGTTTAAACTGTCCAAAAAGGCGGGTCGTTACAGTTGGTATCAGAGCTTTGGTTTAGCGATAACCTTAGCTTTGTGGGTCTGACTCTTTATAAAAAGGGTAGTAATACCCTATGATGAGTCGCTGAGTGTATATATATATATATGAGAGGGCGTATTTGTTAGTGTTATAAAATGTTTTATATTGTGTCGGTTGATTTGTTGAGTGGCTTATGGATTCTGGTCAATACGAGTAATTAACGTCATTGATAGGGATCTCTAAACACTTAAACAGAACAATTCGACATAGTATTGTTTTGAAATTGGGTAAATGAAATAATTTTGCTCAAATTATATTTTGAATATAAAGAAAAATTTTCAGAAATTATTGTGACTTATCTAATTTACCTGGTTGTTAGGAATGAAAATATTGGTTATTATCATTAATTGGATATTGTAATTTAATAAATAAGCTGAATTACAAAATGAACAATGACAAAACACTTGTGGAATGTTTTAAGAAAGAAAATCCTATAAGAATGTTTTATAAAGGTGACTTATAAATTAAAATAGATTTAAATTGGGAAATATTGAATTTAAGACCCGGAGATTTTGAAAAATGATTCTCAAAGTTTTGAAGAAATATATAGTAATATTAGTTGGAAATTGTTTATGGAAATATTTTGAAAGGATTTTTAAGAAGGAATGAATATAGTACTCCTCTCTTATGTCGTTGGTAAATAATTTCGGTGATGACTGCGCAGCATCATCGATGTTCATTTTCGAGTCTCAAAGTGGAGGATACTTTTAAGAAGTTTTGCTTTTCTTCGAAATTATTTTGGGTAAATGGGTTTTGGTTTAAACTCCAAAGGTATGATTGATATGTATCAGAGATATAGGTGTGTATGTTCATTTCAAATGATTTGAAAAAAAACCGGGCATTTAAATTTCTAAGTTCTATTAATTAATAATTTTCAAATTATTTGAATGAAATGTGAATAACAGAATTTATAAAATAAGAGGATTAAGATATCTAAGCTATTGTTTGGGAAAACTTTAAAGTTGAAAGGTAAAGAGGATTTAAATAAATCAAATTTGTGAACATTCTATATAAGTAAAATAAAATTCTATAAATTTGTATAATACCAAATTTGCATTCTAATAACATATAATATGACTTACCAAATATTAAGAAGTTGAAATGATGTTTTGGATATGTAATGAGATGTTGTACAAATAAACAGAACCTGAAAATAATTGAAGTATACAAGTAAGGAAAACTGAAAAGGAACTAAAATGTATATAAATGAAAAATTTGGTTGTGATAAAAATGTTATATACTTAAATATAACATGAAATGATGAATGGATAAATGGAACAAGTAAGTGAACTTAAGAATGAAGACAAATGAATTGTATAATATCTTTTGTAAATTGGTTATAGAAAATAAATATAAATTGCATAGAGAAAAATTTTGAATTTGTAACTTTGAGATAACCGTAAAATAAGAAAAGTCATATATGAGAAGTTAGACTTTTATAGGATGATCAATAAACTAAAGTGCTGGTTAATAGAATGTTCCATAAATAAATTTGTTATTAACTAAAATTATGAAATTGAAGTAAATGAAAACAAAAGAATTTGGTATAGCTAAGAATCAATTGGAAAATGAAATTGAATTTAATTAACTTATATAGAATGTTTAAAATGAACTTGAGTAAGCAAATTCTTTGATATGATGTTTAAGAAAAGAAAATGTTAAAGAATATGCTGTGTAAAGAAATGAATATACTAACTGAATAATGGATTGTGAGTAATTAAGTGAAAAAAAATAAAAGTCAATAAAATAATTTAGTATAGATAAATTGGATAGAAATCGATTGGAAGGTAATACGTGAGATTGTACGTATATTATTTTATTCGCATAACGATTTGATCCAAATTCGAGCACAAAATTTCGAGATGATTTATATCGATCCAAGTTAGGATTTTTCACTCAATTTTCGACGGCGAACCCTAGATATGGATTTTTAATCCGATTCTGGAATTCTCTATCATAGTATATGGCTATGCAAGGAGAGTAATAGTTTCCAATCAAGGTACCAAATCTGAGTCCGCACTAGAGAGTCGTGTGAACGATACTAGTTGGAAGTGAAATTGTGTGATCGAATAAGCGATTAGATTGATATTGCTCACGGATGATATATGTATGGCTTACGGACTTAATTAAAGTTAATATTGGAAATTTATGATGCCAAATATAAAATGATTCTTTTAAAATTATATGATTTGGTTGTTATATGATTGTTAGTTGAGTGTATATAATTCATTAAGTGTTAATGAAATTGAAAGCTATAAATTATTGAAATCAAATTGGAAGTTAAATGAATTTAAATAGAATTTAATTTGATTCAAATTGGAAGTGAACTAATGTAAATATAAATTAGTGAATGTTAGCTAATTGAATTGAGAATGAATGTTAGTAAAATCCAACGTTAATGGATCAGCTGTGATTAAAATTGAAAACCAAGTGAATAAATATTAATGAGAAGTGAATTTATATTGATTGGTTATGGATTAGTTGGATGATAGTTGATTGATGGTTGCATTTGTTGCTTTTGTTGCATTTGCTATGTTGGCATATGTAGTTGTTATGTTGCTATATGATGTATATTGATACTATTTTCATATATGCATGTTTCTCATGGTTTGTTGAGTGTTTAGTAGGTGCGGATTGCGCTTGCTTCGCATTTGGAGCTCGCTTTCGCGCTATATTAGCCGTATATGCTCACTAATAATATATAAGGCACATATCTCGGATTACATATCGCACTTTTACACTTTTTTCCCTGCGGGATGCCTCATCACTTGATGAGATGTATATTTGTGATATATATACTGTCATTTTTTTTCCGATCGAGCCGCGCAAAGGAGACTCTGCTGAAATTTTCCGTAAATCTGGGTGTTAGAAATTTTTTCAAGTTTTAATTTTTTTTATATAACTTGTTTTGATAACTAACTTTTAAAGCTAGAAAGCCGTTCGGAGTAACTTAGTGGAAGCGTAGTTATGACTTTATAAATGGAATTTCATTGTTTTATAAGTTGGTAACTTTGAATAAAATATAGCTAATGTTGAATTCTATACTTAGTTCTTTTTCCCTTCTTTTTTCCTTTTCGGGGACGAAAAGTTTTGAGTGGGGGAGAGTGTAACGACCCATAAATTTTCTATAATTAAAATAGCTAAATTTAATAAGATTTCGTGATTTAGTGTTAGAAAAAAAATTGTAAGTCATTTGGAATAATAATAACTGAAATGAATTGCAACAATAATTATCCAAGTAATGAAAAATAAAAGCTACTTATTGAATGCCTTTGCAATCGATAGTTGAATAGGATAATAAATGTTGGATTCATTGGGAACAATAGAGTAATTGATTGATAAGTAAAATCTATTTAAAATCAAATATTGAACAGTTAAATTGTTTAAATTAAATATTTAAAACTTATTGAGAAATTGAATAACTGTAAAATGAAAATAGTGTTCTAAATTGTGAATTGGTTTTAAAAGTTAAATCTTATAAGTTCAATTTCAATATTTCAAGAGATAATGAACTATTGGATAAGCGAAATTGTTTGAATTTAATATTTGGAATTTATTTTATAATTAATAATGGGAATTGAATAACCGTATAATGGAAATGGTTGTTCTATAAATTGAATTTGTTAAATTTTATAAGTTCGTTTTGAATATTTCAAAAGATAGTGATTTAAGAATAATCAAATTTGTTTAAATTTAATATCACAAATGTTTGAATAATTAAATTCCGGATTTGATATGATTAATTTGATATTGAAATTTAATATATGAAAATAGAGTGAATAATTGAAAATTTGATTTAATACGATTCTAATTGGTTTCCAAAGTGAATGTAAGTTATATCAGGATTATAATAGAGTTAATAAGATTTTAAAATTGGAATTTATTGGATAATTGAATAACGGGTTTAATATGATTAAAAACGATTTGTAAAATTTTATTTTATCATATTAAAGTTAGAATGAGGTTATAGAACTTTTAAAATCGAATTAAGAGTTTATTTGTGAAAATTGAATATTTGAATATTTAAATCGACTAGTGAAATTAGCCATTTTTCGAACAGTCTCAGAATTGGACGAAACTAGTTCCATTGGATCCATAATAGTTTGTTATTATTGAATTTCAATTTTCGTAGCAATCAGAGTTTTCGTTTGACCGTGGCAGCTCGAAACACATCGAAATTGTTTTTACTATTTAATTGACGAGTTAAAATAGTCATTTTTCAAACAGTCTTGGATTTCGATGAAACCAGTTTCATCGGATCCGTAATGTGATATTATTGTATGTTTTCAAATTTCAAGTCAATCGGATTTACCGTTTGTCCGGGGCGAGCCAAAACGCCTAGAAATTTAGTTAATCGATTTAATTTAAAATCGATGTTTATTTCCGTAACTCGCACAAATGATCGAATTTGCTTCCGAAACCTGTTCCATTATGTCCGGAATGCGGGGTAAACCATAGAAACTCCGGTCACTGCGCGAGATTTGGAGTTCGAAAAATTGGGAATGAATAGTGTTCGTCAGTTTTCTATAAAAGGACCCTTAATTCATTTCATTTGGTCCAAAACCCTAGTCTATCATCAGCCGCCGCCTCCATATAAGCTAACGGCCAGAACGTACCCAAATTCATTCCCTTCGATCTCCCAATCCGTCGAAAATCACGCGAAACCTTCAACATGGAAGTTGTAGAGCACGTTGAGATCTTCGATCTCAACGGTGGAGATCGTCATAGGCGAAGTAAATCAACGGAAAATCACTCGTGAAGGCTGGCCGTTCGCATGCAAATCGAGGGGCCTAGGGACAGCCGAGCTTCACTATCTCCGGGCCGATGGTGGCTCGCGAGGAGGGCTTCGATTTGGCGGTAGTGTGATGGAGTTTCGTGTAGCGAGGTGGTTGCGGCATTCAACCCTAAATATCACGGCTATGGGTTTATTCGCGTTAGAAACTGGAGGGGGGGAGGGGAAGGAGTCGCGTGCGGCCAGATGATGGAGGATGCACAGTTGAGATGAAAGGTTTAAAAATTAAAATAAAGTATTGATTAATTTATATATTAATTCGTGGATGTTTAAAACACTATAACTTGCAGATACGAGGTCGGATTGTGACGAAACGAATTGCGACGGGTTCGTTTTGTCGAGCACTACGCAATGGAGCTGGATTGGAATCGTTTGGAGCTAGTGAAAATTTGGGTAAAATTAAACGCTCGTTTAGTTTTATTCGAAATAAAACGCTGGAACTACATTGAAATCATGGTGAGTGTTTTATAACGCTCACAACGTACTGAATACCTTTATGCTAGTTAAATCTGATATTATGAAGTAATATGAATTTTATTAGTCGTTGTTTGATAGAATTTAATTGTTATATAGATTGTCATTTGAATTAACCCTTGAAAATTAAATTGACAGTTAAATTGAAATTGAAATTGAATTGCGATTAAATTACGTGACATTGATAACTATGAAATTGCCATGAATTGTGTTGCCTATTGGATGATGTATGTCGATGGATGTTATTGGTTGATAGTTAAACGTTTGGATGTTTATTTGCTTATATATACTGTTATGCATACATATGACACCGTGATTTGATTTAAGTGATATATATTCATCCTTGACATTTAATTGAACTAAATAATTACTTGGCCATAGGATAGAAAATTATATACGGGCACCGGATTGGCTAAATTAATAAATTTTAATCTATTTTAAATCTACTTAACCCAATTTAAATTATTTTAAACTAATTTATCTATTTCAAATCCATTTTAAGATTCTGAGTATTTTTAACTATTTTAATTATTTAAAACTACTTTTAAACTACTTAAAACTATTTTCTAAAATTCTAAGCTGGTCAATAAGGTGAAATGTTTATATTTAAATCTTGAATTTAAATACGAATTGGGTTAAATGAAGTTGCCACCTAAATTGAAATTCGAAATGATTTTGAAACCGAAATGAGATATTTATGCGGAAAATGATTTTTGAAACGGAATCTTACATTTGAATAGATACGATGATATTTGAAATGAATTTGATTTTTGAAGCGAATATGATATTTTGATATCAATTATGAATCGATTTGAAATGTAAAAGAGCCAACGGTGTAATAATACGTAGTTAATAAAGAGACCGGGATCGGATATGGACATACTCTCTGTCGATACCGAACACCACTTTAATAACTATTATACGCGGAGTGTTGATCCAGAATGAAGTGGATGGTTTGGCGAATGCGTTGACTGAAGAAAGAGAACGATATTGGATGACCACTGACATGACTAAAACAGGAGCCGCGTTGGGCCATTGAGGTTCGCCATCTCTAACGGACACACTTCTTCGATACCATATCTATTACATTTGTGATGCGATTTGGGTGCACCCCTTGATTTGGGAGTGTTGTTTCGCGGTGTTGGGGTAGCTGCTGGCTATGCTCAACATCAGTTCAGATCACGCAACTACTAGTATCCTAGTTGGTATCGCCTCATGTACCTTATCATACTGATTATCCTATTCGCGACCACTACCTTTTGTTTTGTGTTATACCTATGGGGTACCCTTTGATAACCACCAGTTTACGGTGGGGCTTACGGTGCTGTATAGACTATGGTATTATAAAAATGTGTTAAGGGGGATTATGGTAACGCCTTAACGCTATTTTGATACTTTATATTACTGATAGATATTATCTACTTAGCGTATATTGCTACATAGTAGATAGTTTAACGGATCCTTAAGAGATGGAAAATCCCGTAACATCTCTTGAGTTATTGCACGCACGTTGACACTGGATATGAGATGTCAAACCCCGTAAACATCTCTGACGCCGTTACACTCATATTTATTACGATTGATTTAACTTTCATAAGGATATTTTAGTCCTGACTCGAGTGTTTTGTCTTTTCATTACGCTCGGGTCAGTCCTGAGTTTTTCAGATTTTTGAAGATCTATTCTGGAGGATGAAGACGAAGATTTGGTATACTATTACTATTATTACCCTTGCGTCATGCTATCTGCTGCATTATTTTAATTGTTCTGTTGTATATGTATAACTCTGATAAATGTTGTATAAATAATTGTCAAAGTATAGTAAACAGCTTCATGAACTGTTTATTTGACTATTATATTTTATCGTTCTGCTGCGAGATTCTGTGTTGTTTCATTTCCTTTATTTCTCTTTCTTTTCTTTTCTTATTTACCCCAATAACCATCTGCCCTTTTGAATGGTTTGGAATCGGCATGTGTATTTGATCGTCGGTTTAAACTGTCCAAAAAGGCGGGTCGTTACAATATACCTTAACTGAAAATGGTTAAATAAATCAGTAAACGTGCATTTTCGAGTAGGAGAGAAGCATATCCATTTCAATTTTTTCTTTGACCGTGACTGGACATTTACCTTTCTAAAGATATCCCACTTCCCTTTTTGCTGCAACTATTTTATTTAGTATAAAATCTTTGAATAAAGTAACGTTCAAATCTAATATTATTGTTGTTTCCTCCGATATCAACGCTAGTTTCTTCTTATTATTAAGCATGTTCGCAAATTGTTCAAATTCCATAACCATTCACATTTTATTCTTGCCATGGTTACCTAAAAATAAACGCAAGATATTCTCTTTAATATTTACACGTTCGCACAAATTATTCTTTTGGTCAATTTTCCATTTCTGTTTTGAAGCAAATTGATTGTTTCCGTTTTATATTCTCCTTAATTACGAAACCCATGGCATAATTCCATCACACAACAGATTTCCTACCTATTGCTTGTATAACAAGGAATAAATCTTTGCACAATCAACTCATGACCCTTTTTAAAATATTTATATTCTTCTTGCCCAAAACTTTATTTCTTACCTCAATCACCGCAAGTTTCCATCTTTTAAATTATACACGTTCAAAATTTTATGCTCTATACCATTTCTTTCCCTTAATTCACGCAATCTCCACTAATTAAAATTTATGTCCACTGCAAATATCGCTCCAATCAAATCAACGCATTTTCTTCCTTAATTTAACACGTACGAATGTTTACCAATAAAAATATATTTTCTTCCCTTGATTTGGGAACCGTATGTTATATATAAATCGAGTGTACGAAAAATTCCATCATTCACTGCATTTGGTTTGTCCTCTTCTTCCTTGTGTGCGTGAGAATCAGTAGCATCAGGTAATGACTACAACTTTATTTCCTTTTTTTTTTTTTTCATTTCCATTGTTCTGTTCAAACTGCTCCACCGCATGACAAACGCCTAACTTCCTTCCCCTCCTCTCCGTTCTGGTCATGCATTGCCGAGCATCTCTGATGCAGTTTTAGCCTAGCACTTGAATATTTATTTTATCGCCACCTTTATATTGTTATCCTTTTATAAGACAAACATTTCTTTACCATGTAATTTAAAAGGGTTTTTAAATTTTTCAAATTTGATTAAGTTAAATTGTATTCATTTTACATCTCATTTTTGAAATGAAATCTTTAAAGTAAATTCAAAAGTAAATTGTTTTCAAATATTTTGTCAATAACAATTTAGTCATAATTAAGAAATGTTTTATCTTAAAGTTAAATAAAGATTTAATGATTTGAAATTAATTAAATTAATGAGGTAATTAAGGAATAATTAGTTAATTTAATTAATTAATGATTAGGGATTAATAAATAATTGATTAAGGGTTAATCAATTTGAAATCTAAGATAATTCCACTTCTTTGTTTACACGAGTGTTCAAGGAAGAAGTATTTCCTGACCGTACGCGTTTTTTTGTTGGTCACCTGTGTTTTAAAATTTAGAAACATTACGTATGAGGATTTATGTTATATGTAAGAACAATATAAAGTTGTTTTGATTTGGAGATTTTGATATTTTACTTGTTTCCTAATAGAGAAAAAAAAGAAAAAAAAGAAAAAGAAAAAAAAGCAAAAAAGAAAAAAAATAATAAATAAATATTGCATGCGCCACCTTTATGTATTGTAACTGACCCGCAATTTTCGTTACTTAAATTTGTCATTTTAATAAGATTTACGTAAATTTAATTTAGAAGAAATAAAGATTTTATAATTAATAATGAAGCAAATGCTGAGAATGAAATGAAACCATGGGAATATAAGGCTAAGTATTTACAGTTGAAACAAAATGACGAATAAATTGAAGTGATGTAAATTGTTATACTAGGCTAAGAGTTGCATATAAGAGAACAAAGGTAAGTAGTGAATTTAGTTAATGAATTAATAATATTAAATAGTAAATTGAATTAAATCAATGTCCGGTACAAATTGAAATATTGTTTGGAATGAAAGCTTATAAATTGCAAGCATTTAATTTACAAATGAAATCAGTGTATTAATTTAGTTGTAGCTGAATGTAAATTAATGAAATTATGTAATAATTGATAAATGATGGCATTCACGAATGAAATAAGATTCGTAAGTAATAAAGGAATAATTGAAATAAACATTTACTAATGAAATAGTATACTGATTTATATAGACTTAATAAAAGAGTTGAATTGAATCAATCTATTTAGTTGAAACTAATTAATTGGTATGCAAATTATAAATGGGTTTATAGTAAGAAATTATACAACCATGAATTGGAATTAAGATGAAATTGAAAAATTCAAGTATGTGATGCAAATATATCATATATGGCAGTGGAATAAAAAAATTAGTGTTATTATAACCTGGTTGGTAAGTAACAAACTTATAACTGAATTTAAAAGAAAATAGGTGACAATGAATATAGATTGTTCATTTATTTGATATGTTGAATAAATTTTTGTATTCAATCGCAATAATATAAATAATTAATTGAAACTGTTGTAAGGTCAAAATTTATTGCATATAATAAATTGGGGGATAGATTTCATTTAAGGTAATTTATTGATTATGTTAATGTAAATTAAAATAATTATAGGTACGTAAATGATGATTAATGCCATATTTGGAAGTTGTAATTTAGAGGATATTAAGAATTAGGAATTGAATTTTGAATTATCTGCAATACAAATAAAGAAAATGTTACGTTATTGCTAACTGAGGGAATCGTTAATTAAATGAAAGTTAAATCAGTGGAATTTATGGAGATTAATTTACGTTAGTTATTTAGGGTAGTGACTAAATTTGGTAACCCATTTGCAATTAATGACAATAGTGTTGATATAAGCCAATAAGTTAAATGTCAATGCAATACAAATTAATGGATTGAATGTGATTATGAAATTGGAATTAGATAAATGTAGTAAATAATTCAGGGCAAATGAATTTATGGAACAAATGTTAAGATCTTAACTGATGATATTTAATAATTGAAGATAATGTAAATTCCATTTATAATATGACTATGGTGAATGAAAAGATTGTAAATCAAGATTTGTTTATTTATATGAATATAAAGAATTAAGGTAATTGAGTTTTTACAATTAAGTAAAAATTAAACATTTATTTTTACGTTAATTGAAAATTTAGTTGAAATTGAAAAATATCTATGTATGTTAATTTCATCCATTTAGCTATAATGGATTGAATAATAAGAATGAAGATTTAATTCATTGAAATTTTTGGAAACTTAATTCATAATTTCTAAATTTAATAAAATTGAAAATTTGACACTGAGATGGGAAGTTAATCAACTTTAAATTGACCTTTAAATTGTTTAAAACATTGTAATTTGATTGAGACATATAAAGGTAATAAAATTTGTCAAATTTAAGATTTAAAAAAAATTGGATCTTATTAATGAAATTTTAATTTATTTAATTAATATAAAATGAGCCATTTTGGCCACTGACTCGGATTTCGATGTAACTAGTTTCATCGGATCCGTAACGGTGAATTATAATAGCGTTTCAAGTTTCATAACGATCGGACTTGTCATTTGATCGTACCGACTGGAAACGCCTTGAAATTTATGCAATTTAAATCAATTTGGAAAAATTGAATTTAGCATAACTTCTTCGTACGATGGAATTTGGACGTGAAACTTTTCCATCGCGTTTAAAATATTTTTAAACATATATTTTGATATATGGGTTGACCCAATTTCGTTCCGGAGGAAAACGGGCTTTTTGGGCCATTTAGCGTTTAGCGCGTATACCAATCCGATCCATCTATTATTTTTCAGCCTTGTCTATATATAACCCGTTATAAACCCTAGCCACTCCTTATTTTCATTTTACTATACGTACATCTCCTTCTCAACTCCTCATTCCAATGGCAGAAGAAAAAACCTAATTCCCAAATTCCAAAAATTAATTTCAATTTGAAAAAAAAAATTTGGATCTGCAGCCACTTCAAGTCACGCTTTGAGTTTCAGAGGCAAAAACGCCGTATCTACTTCGGGTCAGGAAGAAAATGACTTGGGTCGCTCCGGGTCGTTTTGGCAAAACCTCAAAGCAAGCACCGGGGATTTGAGGCGGCGCACCGAAGTCGAACCCGAAGTTGACACAGTACCAGAATTTTTCCAATTTTCATAACTTTTGCGTACGAGCTCCATTTCGCGCAATTTTTTTTGTTAGGATCGTAGTAAAATTCCGGATGTTTTGGCGCTAGTTTGGACGGATTTGGAGACTGCGAAATTTTTAGGTTTAAGTTGGATTTAAATCCAATTTAAATTCAAAAGGTGAGTGTTTTAACCCACTCACAACTTCTAAGATTTCTTATGTTTGTTAAATTGATTTAAGATATGAGTAGAAATTTATTTATGACTGTTTTGCATATTTTATTCATCATCTCAGTTAAATCGCATTTATTTAATTTAACTGTTAATTTAATTTATTATTGCACATCAATTGACAGTTAAAAATTATTTATTTTGCATATAAACTGCTAGTTAAACAGTTATTAATTTATTTTTTTATTTTTGAATATAAACCATTCTTTGATACCGGTTATATTTTATATGCTCTATTGATGTTTGTTAAAATTGATGATGATTGCAATAAATTGGTTGATGATTGATGTTTGGTGAATGGATGATGTGTTCTATATTATAAAATCTGCAAGTTATCATGCATTTCGTTTCATTCGGGATTGCGGTTTGAAATGATATGCAACCGCATTTTATTATTAAATTGCGGACTGAAATGATAAATATCCGTATTACTTGACCATAGGATAGAAATTATATACAGGCACCGCGGTATATATATAAAATTATTTTTGGATGGATTTTATGGTTTTGGATAGGATACGGTTTAATAAATATTAATGTTTGACCTTATATAAAATCTTATTTTATATACATTTATAATTAAAGTATTGAATTTAAGTTATGTATGAATTTGTTAAATAAAATAAATAAGTTGAATAATGGAGTTTGATTATTTTATATTTTATGGTTAAGTACAGGTTAAGATATTGAAAATATATAGAATTTTAAATGATTTAAATCAATTAATATTGGGAGTTAAATTGAAAAATTTATTTGGAATTGAGCTTAATTAAGAATTTAACTTCATAAGTTGATGTAAAATTTATTAACATGAAATTTTAAAAAGGGTATGATATTTATAACTTAAATTCTATTCAAGGTAAATTAAATGAATATTTCTAGTATATAGAAACTGAAGGAAATTTTCTTTTATAAGTAATTTGGGTTTTACTTAAATGATTATGGGTTTATTATGCAATTATTTCAAACTAAATAATAGGACTTTAAATTGTTGAATAGAAATTTCTAACCTTAGTTCCAATTATTTAATATTCAAAGTTTGAAATATATTGAAACTGAAGTGGTTATTGAAACTGAAAGCGATTTTGAAATCTATGGATTTTGACTTAATTTTAAATAAAATAAATTGTAAGTCGCGGAAATTATTTTATTTTATAAAGTAATTTTAAATGCAAACTATTTTATTCTATATACCGTTTGAATATCCAAACCATCCAAGTTTTAGAAGTTATGGTTTAAAGCTACTAATTTTCGAAGTATTATGGTTTGAAAGTTATAATTCAGTGTTTGGTTTCCAATTATTATAAATTTTAAAGCAATATGATTTTGGAAAAGAAATATATTTGAAATAGAATGATATTATATTTATTTGGGTTTTTATAAAAAATAATATCAAACGAGTTTGTTTGAAATGGAAAGGATATCGTATTTATATGGTTTTGAAATAGATATTTTATTCTGGTTTCGAAAGTATAATTATTTTTAAACGACCGCGGTGTTATAATAACGTTTGGTTGTTGAAGTGACCGGGATCGGAAGTTGTCATACTCTCTGCCAACTCCGAAAACCACTTTAACAACCGTGTACGTGGTGGAGATTCCAGAATGAAGTAGGTTGGTGGCGGCGTTTCCTGTAAGGTAAATGCGTGGACCCAACTCCCGTGAGTTGGCGTGAAGTGGCTAAAACAGAAGCGATTGATGGGTTAATGAGGTAGCACCTCTGATCGGACACTTCCCTTCGATACTATACTTTGATTTTGGATTGATTCGGTGGCCACCTTCATTTTTGATTTCTTTGATGTGGGAAGTTTGTTTGAGGTGGGCGGCAGCTGCGCGCTGCGCGTTTCCATTGGCCCGGAAGCTTAATTGGTATATCTACCCTGGCATTGCCTAGTTGTGCCGTGTAACCTACCATACCGAGCCTTGTACGAGTTTGGATTTCTCCCGTAGCCCGTGTGGTATCCTCTGGGGGCTTCCGGATCAGGAGGGACTATGATATTGGATGGACTACTGGGACTATTACGTGTTAAGGTGGAAAATGTAAAGCCTTAATGCTATTTAAAAGTATGTTTATTTTACTATAGACACTATTATAATAGCGAAATATACTACATAGTAAATAGTTTAACGGATCCTTAGGAGATGAAAATCCCGAGCATCTCTTAAGTTACTGCACTCATATTTTTTCATGTTGATTTAACTTACATAAGATCTTTTAGTTCTGACTCGAGTGTTTTGTCTTTTCAATTCGCTCGGGTCAGTCCGAGCGTTTCAGGATTTGAAGACTTTATTTCTGGAGGAAGAAGACGAAGATTTTATTATTATTATTATATATTATATGGTTCCACTACATTGTATTCCGCTGCATTGAGATTTATTGGTATGTGAACTCTGATATTTATTGTATAAAGAAGAATCAAATGTTTTGTAAACAGTTTCATGAACTGTATATTTATTATTATATTTTATCCTTCCATTGTGAGATTCTGTTTGTTTTTTTCTTCTTGTTTTTTTCTTATTTACCCCATAACAATCCGCCCTTGCGTATGATTTGAATTGGCATGTGTGACTATTTAAATCGTGCAAAAAAGCGGGATGTTACATCTGGTATCAGAGCTTTGGTTTAGCGATAAACCTTAGCTTTGTGGGGTTTGACTCTTTATTAATAGGGTAGAAATAACCTATGGGAGTCGCTGAGTGTATATATATGAGAGAGCGTATTTGTAAGTGTTATAAAAAGGTTTTAATATTGTGTTAATCTGTTCCGTTTTGTATTTATAAATTCTGGTTGGTGCATGGGACGCTACGACATCAATAGGGATTTCTAAACACTTAATAGGACAGACCGACATAATATTTGTTTTTAATATAGGTAAATGAAATAATTTTGCCTATTATATTTTCTATATAAAATAAAAAATTTCAAATGATATCTATATTTGGCTGCAAAAGATTGGGTGTTAAGCAATGAAAATATAAATAATAGTTGAAACTAAGTTGAAAAATAAAATAAATGAAATTTGGAAAATTTAGAACTTAAGTCCGGGATTTTGAAATTTCTTTCGAATAAATTTTGGAATATAATAGTATTGTTTATAAATATTTTATGATATAAACATTTCAATATAATTTGAAACATGGTTCTAAAGAAGATTTTGGAGAAAAGGTTTTGTACTTTCCTCTCTGTCGTTGGAAAATAATTTCGGTGATGGCGGCCGCATCATCGACTTTCATTTTCGAGTTTCGAAGGGGAAAGGCACTTGTAGTAGTTCTACTGCAGATTCATTTTGAAAATATATAAATTTTGAATTGTTTAAATATAATTAGAGATATATAAGTTGTAAGAACATATTTATCTATTATTTTAATAATTTGAAATTTTACCCGGTATTTAGTTATTAAATTTTCGTTAATTAATTGTTTCAATTATTGGAGTGAAACGAAAGGTAAGTAATTAGTAATTGAAACCTTTAAATTTAGGTAAGAAGTTTAATGCCAAGTTATAAAGGAAATGGAAGGAAGTTGAAATTGTAACTTATAAGAAAAAGGAGTAAAAATTTATTGAACAATGAATTAATTAAAAGAAATGAGAAAACTTTTATAACTTTCAATTACATTCTTTAAAAACATATATATAACTTACCAAATATAAAAAGTTGAAATGTTTAATAAGAAATGTAATGGAATCTGTACAAGTGAAAGTAGGTAATGAAGTATCCAATGAGTTGGCCATTAAATGAGAATTTAATGTTATGAACTTAAGTTATAGTTGAATTTTTACTAAATAAATATAATAAAAGGTAAGTATTACAAATAGATGATTATAAAATTAAGTAACAAAATGGAAATGCTAAGAAATTGAATGGGACATGAATACTATTGATAAATGAATGTAAATAAAAGAGGTCATGCTATAATAAATGAATGAATAATTATAACGAAATAAAAGGAACTGGCATGACCTGAGTTAATGGAACTGAATAATTATAAGTAATAAGTAAAAATAAATAAAGCAAACATTTAATAAGTAAATGTAAATTTAAAAGATAAATCACTGTATAAATAAAAAGAAAATAAAACAAAAAAGGTATGAAAGGAAATTAATAATAAGTTAAGTTGATTGTTGTTTGGATTTGTTGTTGTTTAGTTGATGGTTGTTTGGGCAAGGATACTTTAAAATTGGAATAGGATAAATGAATAATCTATTTAGTTTTATCTTAGACTGTTGAGTAAATGATGCGCTAGTAGTTTATTCTTCATTCCGTACAATTTAAAAGTTTTGAACCCGAACAACTATTTGTTTGTTTGATTGAATGGTTGATTTGTATTGGTTGTGTATGCTGTTTGTTGAAATTGATAGTTGTTGTATTGATTTGTTGTTAGTGATTGAAACCACTTAAATATTTCACTTTATATATATTGTTAACCCTTTGGATTTTATAAGTAAAATGCAGGTTATGGAAGCAATTGCTACTGCTTTTGGTTCCATAAATTAAGCGTAAATTGCTCGACAAATAGGTACGTTTCGGATTACGGTTTATAGCGCTATTTTTTGCCGTGTTGGGATATTATATTTTGGATATTATATGTGATATTTTGATATATTTTATATTATATTTTCTCCCGAGCCTCCCTGTACAAAGGAGACTCTGCCAAAATTTTCCGTAAATTTTGGACTTAGAAAATATTTTGAAAATGTTTTCCAAACTTTATTAGTTTGAGCATAATTTTTTTAAATGATTATAAATTAGTATATTTTATCTAAATTAATTTTGTAAATTTATTTGTTTATAAATTTAATATTTGATATGATATTGATTTCTTAATTCTTCTTTTCCCTTCTTTTTCCTTTTCGGGGACGAAAAGTTTTGAGTGGGGGAGAGTGTAACGACCCGTAATTTTCGTTAATTAAATTTGTCATTTTAATAAGATTTACGTAAATTTAATTTAGAAGAAATAAAGATTTTATAATTAATAATGAAGCGAATGCTGAGAATGCAATGAAACCATAGGAATATAAGGCTAAGTATTTACAGTTGAAACAAAATGACGAATAAATTGAAGTGATGTAAATTGTTATACTAGGCTAAGAGTTGCATATAAGAGAACAAAGGTAAGTAGTGAATTTAGTTAATGAATTAATAATATTAAATAGTAAATTGAATTAAATCAATGTCCGGTACAAATTGAAATATTGTTTGGAATGAAAGCTTATAAATTGTAAGCATTTAATTTACAAATGAAATCAGTGTATTAATTTAGTTGTAACTGAATGTAAATTAATGAAACTATGTAATAATTGATAAATGATGGCATTCAGGAATGAAATAAGATTTGTAACTAATAAAGGAATAATTGAAATAAACATTTACTAATGAAATAGTATATTGATTTATATAGACTTAATAAAAGAGTTGAATTGAATCAATCTATTTAGTTGAAACTAATTAATTGGCATGCAAATTATAAATGGGTTTATAGCAAGAAATTATACTACTGTGAATTGGAATTAAGATGAAATTGAAAAATTCAAGTATGTGATGCAAATATATCATATATAGCAGTGGAATAAAAAAATTAGTGTTATTATAACCTGGTTGGTAAGTAACAAACTTATAACTGAATTTAAAAGAAAATAGGTGACAATGAATATAGATTGTTCATTTATTTGATATGTCAAATAAATTTTTGTATTCAATCGCAATAAATATAAATAATTAATTGAAACTGTTTTAAGGTCAAAATTTATTGCATATAATAAATTAGGGGATAGATTTCATTTAAGGTAATTTATTTATTACGTTAATGTAAATTAAAATAATTAGAGGTACGTAAATGATGATTAATGCCATATTTGAAAGTTGTAATTTAGAGGATATTAAGAATTAGGAATTGAATTTTGAATTATTTGCAATACAAATAAAGAAAATGTTATGTTATTTCTAACTGAGGGAATCGTTAATTAAATGGAAGTTAAATCAGTGGAATTTATGGAGATTAATTGATGCAGCCCGGGCCAGTAATGAAGTAGTGCAATCCACCAAATCAATGGTATTGAGTCGTTCCAAGGTTTTAGGTCTCTCACGACCTAGTAAGGGTAGCTCGCAAACATCTGTAGTGAAGATAGGTCGACAGCGACCTAGTGTGAACGTAGTGAAGATGGGCCGGCAACGACCTAGTGACTAAACGAGTTGTACAAGGAATGCAGTGGAGAAAAGACAAGCGAGTTATGTGGGAGAAAGGGAACCAACGACCTACGTTAAGTCGCTCAACTTTAGGTCGCTTGAAGAATTCCAGGCACCGTTTCTTTAGGTCGCTCAAGCGACCTAACGACCTATGTTAGCTCGCTGAAGAGTTATGCCGCATGAAGCCCGTAGGTCGTGTGAACGTTAGGTCGTTCGTGTTGTGTAGGTCGTTCTGTATCATGTTTGTTAACTCGTGTATGTTGTGTTTTGGATTTAGGCCGTAAGTCGCTTTATGTACTAGGTCGTTTTGTACTGTCACGTGTTGTATATAAATTGAGTCACTTGTTGTAATATGTTAGGTCGTTAACGACTTTGTTTAGGTCATAGGCCGCGTGTGTGTCACTGTTTGTGCTGAGTCGCATGTTATAGGTCGCCAACGACCTATTGCTGAGTCGTGTGAGTTGTAGCCTATAAATAGGCATGGTCGTGGTCATTTGTAAAATGGTTATGTTTGAATAAACTTTTGTTTTGTTAGCTTTGTGCTTTCATTAAATTGGTAGTTGAGTGAAATCTCCTATCTCCACCTTCGTTATTCGAGTACGCTCGAATTATCGATTGTTGAAGCCAATTCGCGAAATCAAGTGCGCTTGATCAACGCTTGAAGATCTTCTTTCACGGTATCGTGCGCGATCAACGTGATGAATATAGCTAGAATCCGGTATCTTTGGATCAACGGATTTGGGTGTAACAACCCGCATATTTAACGATTTTATATTTAAATATTTTATATAAATATAGCGTCGTTAGTCGGATTTAGGTCCGAAATGTTACTTTTTGCAAACGGCCGAATTGGAGCTCGAAACTACCTCCATTGGCTCCAAAATGGCGTTTTCGACTTTTTTATTATAATCTTTGATATGTTTGGAGTTTGTGAAATTTTGACCCTTTTTCTATTGGGTTTTGGGTTTGGGTTCAGCCCACTAGCTTAACTAATACCCTAACTCAACCCCTTCTCTTCATTCATCTTCATTTCATTTTCATTTCTTAGGCTAAAACTGAAAATGGTGGAAGGGAAAGAGAAATAGAAATTGCAAGCCCTAGTTCCATTTGCAAACTCCAAATTCTTTCTCCAAAATCAAAGAGAAGCCATTGATAAGCCTTCTCTTCATCTTCTCCAACTCTTTCTTCTTCAATTTCAGAAAATTTCCTAAACCTAAATTGGGAAATATGTGTTTTATTCATAGATTGAAGCTTGTTGAGTTGAAGTAGAGTTTGGTTGGTATTTTCCTTGTTATTGAGCTTCTTCTTCTTCTTCTTCTTCTTCTTCTTCTTTGTTTGGGTAAAAGGTGAGTTTTGAGCTCACATCCACTTCTCTTGATTTCATAGATGTTGGGTATGAATTCCTAACACTTGTTCATATGCACATGCTTGTGGTTTGGATTGAATTGGTGAATATCCAAAGTTTTAATGTTCGGGTTCAGACCTTTGAACATGTTTTTGGTTGCGAATCGGAGAGTTAATGGAGCTGGGGTATCTATTGCTTAAAGCTCCTTAGGTCCATTGCTCGAACGGTCGCGGTTTGGAAGAATTTGCATTTTCATTGAAATAGGGCAGGAAGTGCAAAATCGTCAGGTTCAGCCGACCGAGCCCTGTGGCCGGTCGACCGACCTGCTACCCCGAGCCACGTTATGTTTTCTGCATCTGGCCAGCCGACCGAGCCCTGCAACTGGTCGACCGACCTGCTCCTGTTTTGCCTATTTTTGCATATTTTGATTGGTTTTCCAAATTTTATCAATTCAAGTTGCTTTTTAGTAGTTGTTATTGCATCTTTAACTTTGATAACTTATTTTTAACTTCATTCATGGGTTTTCATAAATAATCCCTCTAAATAGCATTAAAAGCTCGTTTCTCCGATTTATAAATTCTATTTAAAATGCACACACAATTTCGCACTTCGAGCGGAGTGGAAGGGAGATTAAATGGTTAGGTAAAACACGGACCATGAATCCATGCGTTTATCCTTCCGATTAATCCCCGACCTATTCGATTGATTGTTTTGACTTTTGTGTTTGGTTTACCGATGATATGAGGTGAACTTTGTACTGCTTTGAGTGTGAAATTAACTAACGGATAGTAAACGGTTTAGTGCGAACGAGTGGTTATGGGACTCACGTTAACACTTTTCGGATTCCTTTTCGAGAGTTGTGACACATTCCGCCAGTTAATGGTGTCCAGTACTGGGTCTCTGACCTTCACCACTACGGTTTGTTGCCTTCGGATATGTGCCTTCGGGTTTGTGCCTTCGGGTTTGTTGCCCTTTAGCATCGCTTCCGATGTTGGTCGTTATGAGCCGCATGGGTGATATTGGGTTGCCCTTTAGTATCGCTTCTGATGTTGGTCGTTATGAGCCGCATGGGTGATATTGGTTTTAGAGTCTTCGTGCTCATGGATCCTTGTTTATACAGTACTGAGCTCGAGCAATTTTCTGATGTTTCATTCATATGTATATTCCCTAGGTATCGCCCTTCGATGTTGGTCGTTATGAGCCGCATGATGCGTAGCGTTTACCTTGCGGAACTTGTATACCTTATTGGTATTTGTTAATTGCCTTTTTGGCTTGATTTGGGATATTTGTATCCGTTGTTTCTATATGTTGCCGATGATACGAGGCTTGTTATCATATGATTCATCTTTTATTAGATGATTGTGCTATCTCCTTTAGAGATATTTGTTATACTTTGTAACCTTACGGGTTTATTGTTGTTCAATTTATCTAACTGATTTGTTTAGCTAGACTGACCCGTGTATTTTATACTCGGGTCAGACCGAGATGTTTCAGGTTAGGTGCATTTGGACTTAGCCTATTTTGCTTCCGCATGGACTACTTCGCTAGCTTCTTTTTGTCATAGCTTTTTGTGTAGTCCCATTTTGTAGTAACTCTGATATGTATTCTTTGACTTGTCTGTATACAGTGGTTTGCTATACCACTTGACATGTATTATCTTGTGTACTCTATTATGTATCAATATATGTGTATATGATGATTTACTGTTCTGTGATGTATATTACATTTGAGTTGTCATATTCTGTTCTGATAGATCCTTCAACCACCTATGGTTTTGTTTTAAGTATTCATTGGGTATGTCGACCTGCTTGGTATGTTAATTATCGATGTATTCAATAGAAAGTTAGAGCAAAGCTATAGATGGTCGCTCCCAACCAGTCTTATTCTCCGTGTTAGTTGATGGCATTACCTTGTAGTGTCCTTGGCTAGCGTGGGTATAGAGGTGGGGCGTCACATCGTGGTATCAGAGCGAGGTTCAGAACAAAGTATGATAAACACAGAATAGATGCACATATTACGGTACATCAGAGTGTATAAGTGATACAGATCTTCGAATCAGTGTGTCTCTTTATTCCATCAAGGTTAGATAGAGTTTGGGAATACGTCTAGGAATGCATTTCTATTCCATAGTATTCCATATTGTAATATCTACCTTGTGAATAATCTTGTTCTTATCTTACTTTCAGCGTATGGCTGGAAGAGGCAGGGGACGACGTTCGGATGCTGGGCAATCCAGTGGCTCACATCCGGATGGCGTTTATATGTCTGCCGATCAGTTTTTGGAATTGTTTAGGAGCACTCAGCCTCCATTTCCTCCTCGAGTTTCTCCACCTCGCAAGTCTGCCTTTGCACGCCAGTGCAGTGATTTTTCTCATCTTGGACGAAAGCCGTTTAAGGGCTCCGAGTCTGTTCTTGAAGTCCAAGCTTGGATTCGCACGTGCGAGCGTATTTTTTCTCGCATGGATCTTTCTGACCATGATAGAGTTCTTGTAACTTCTAGCTTATTACAAGAGCGTGCTCTTGATTGGTATGAGCTTCTTGTAGCCGAAATTGATGAGTCTACTCTTTCTTGGACTCAGTTTTGGGAGCGATTTGAACTCAAGTTCGTTCCTGAATCTGAAAAAGTTTTATTGACCCGTTGCTTCCTTGAGTTGAAGCAAGGAAATCTTCTGTTTCTGAGTATGTTGCATCATTCGAGGCTTTATCTAAGTATGGTCTTGAATTCATAGCCACTTCTTATAAGAAGAATTTGAAGTTTGTCTCTGGTCTTAAGAAATATCTTAAGAAGTCTTTGTTGCTCCAGCTTAAACTTTCCTTTGAGGAGTTGGTTGATTCGGCACTTCACCTCGAGACCGTCGAGAAGGAGTGTGATAGTGATGTTGAGGTTTCCAAGAACCCCAACAAGAGGCCATTTCCAATTCAGAAGTCCAGGCCTTTTCCTTCTAAGAAGAAGAAGACTGGTGGTCCTAGCTCTCAGCCTCAGTCTTCCGGAACACCTTTCGTTCGAAAGTGTTTCAATTGTGGTTCTTCGGATCATATTATTCGGGCTTGTACTAAGCCTCTCTTCTCCCGTTATTGCAAGAAGGAAGGTCATCATGTTTCAGCTTGCCCTACTGTTCCGGCGAGTGCCAACTCTAGCAGGCTTTATGCTGCTAAGGCTTCTGAAGGTCCTTCTCCACCCAAAGGTATATCTCCATCTATTTTGGAAGGTTCTATTTTATTTCATGATCATAGTATTCGAGTTCTTTTCGATACCGGTGCTTCACATTCTTTCGTATCGAAAATGCTCGTTGATGATTTATCTTTGGATGTTTCTTGCATGGTTACTTCTTTAAGGATTGCGAATCCTATTGGGGGATCCGCGACCCTTAGCTTGCTTTGTGATGATGTTGAGATTGTTTTATGTGGCTTTTCTTTCCGTGCGAATCTGCATGTTATTTCTTGTCCGGGATTTGATATGATTTTGGGTATGGACTGGCTAGTGAGATATGATGCCAGGATTATTTGTTCGGAGAGAATTATATATCTTCGACATCCGGATTCGCCTACTTTGTTATCTCTCGTTCTTCGGGATGTGGATAATTCCGAAATGGCTTTATATTCTCTTGATTCGCGAGATGATGATGATATATCTCGTATTCCTATTGCTTGTGACTTTTCTGATGTTTTTGAGCCTGTATCGGGTTTGCCACCCAAGAGGGCAATTGAGTTCCGCATTGATCTCATTTCAGGAGCGCAGCCAGTTAGTCGTCCTCCCACGAGGATGTCTACAAGGGAAAATGAGGAACTCAAGAAGCAGCTTTTAGAGCTAGAGTCCAAGCAGTTGATTCAGTCTAGTTTTTCTCCGTGGGGATCCGCGGTCGTCTTTGTGAAGAAGTCCGATGGAACTCTTAGGCTTTGCATTGACTATCGCAAGCTTAACGAGTTAACCATCAGGAATAGGTATCCATTGCCTGGGATCGATGATATGTTCGATCTATTGAGTGGTGCTAAGGTCTTTTCTCAGCTTGACCTTGCCATAGGTTTTCATCAGTTACGAGTCGCGGAGGATAGTATACCTCTTACCGCTTTCCGCACTCGGTATGGTTCTTTTGAGTGGCTCGTTATGCCGTTCGGTTTGACGAACGCTCCTGCTTTCTTTGTTGATCTCATGAATCGAGTATTCCGAGAATATCTCGATAAGTTCGTCATTGTCTTCATTGATGATATCCTTATTTATTCTAAGTCTGAAGCCGAGCATGCTAATCACTTGAGAATTGTCTTGAGTACTCTTCGTCGTCATCAGCTTAGAGCCAAATTCTCCAAGTGCCACTTTTGGGAGAATAAGGTTAAGTTCTTAGGCCATGTTGTATCTTCCGATGGCATTTCTGTCGATCCCTCAAAGATCGAAGCCATCCAGAATTGGAAGAGGCCTGAGAATGTTCATGAGATTCGTAGTTTCCTTGGATTGGCGAGTTATTACCGTCGGTTCATTAAGGATTTTTCCCGTGTTGTGCTTCCTCTCACTTGCCTTACTTGGAAAGGCATTCGTTTTGATTGGTCTGACAAGCGTGAAGCTTCCTTTCTGACATTGAAGGAACTTCTCACTAATGCTCCTATCCTTGTGGTTCCCGAAGGGAATCATGATCTTGTTGTCTACACCGATGCTTGTGGTAGTGGTCTCGGTGCTGTTCTTATGCAGAAGGATCGGGTAGTTGCTTATGCTTCTAGGCAACTACGTCCGAATGAAGTTCACTATGCCACTCATGATCTTGAGCTTGTCGCCATTATCTTCGCCTTGAAGATTTGGCGACACTATTTATTGGGCGAGCGCTTCATTCTTTATACCGATCATAAATCCTTGAAGTATTTGTTCACTCAGAAGGAACTCAATATGAGACAACAACGTTGGCTCGAGTTTCTTGCCTCCTATGACTTTGATATCCAATATAACCCTGGTAAGGGTAATCGTGTTGCTGATGCGCTTAGTCGCAAACATTCGGCTATTGTTTCTATGATGCTTACCGAATGGAATATTCTTGAGACTCTATCTTTTTGTGAAATTCGGGATCGAGGTTCATCTTCTGATTCTCCTATTCTATTATTTAGTTTGGGAGCTTGACCTATTTTATTGGATCGTATTGCCGATGCCCAACGGCGTGATCCTGATTTGTTGCATCTTATTCAGCTTTGTGAGTCTGGATCCTGTGATGAGGCGTTGCGGGATTTTAGCATTGATTCTCATGGGTGTCTTCGTAAGAAGAACCGTCTTTTTGTGCCTTCTGATTTTGCGCTTAGTCATGACATTCTGGATGATTGTCACCGTTCTAAGTATACCATTCATCCTGGTAGTAGTAAGATGTATGCCGATATGCATCGTCTTTATTATTGGTAAGGCATGAAACGCGATGTGGCGAGTTATGTGAGTAATTGCATAACTTGTCAGCGTTTTAAGGCCGAGCATCAGCGTCCTTCTGGTCTTCTTCAGCCTCTTGAGATTCCATTGTGGAAATGGGATCAGATTTCTATGGATTTCATTGACGGCCTACCTCGTTCGAGATCAGGCCATTCTAGTATCTGGGTTATTGTTGATCGCCTCACTAAGTCTGCTCATTTTGTCCATATTAAGTCTAATAGGACTGCTTCGCATTTGGCTAAGTTGTATGTCAAGGAAATCGTGACACTTCATGGAGTTCCTAGTTCTATTGTGAGTGATCGTGATCCTTTATTCACGAGTCATTTTTGGAAGAGTCTTCAGCAAGCTTTGGGAACAAAGCTTAATTTTTTTCTCAGCTTATCATCCGCAGTCTGACGGGCAGACTGAACGGGTGAATCGTAACTTGGAAGATCTTCTCCGTATTTGTATTTTTGATTTTGGTGGAAGTTGGCAGGATCACCTACCTCTTGTAGAATTCTCCTACAATAATAGTTTTCAGTCTAGTATCGGTATGGCTCCTTTCGAAGCCTTATACGGAAGGCCATGTCGATCACCTTCTTATTGGTTGGAATCTGGAGAGAAGCTTATTCTTGGTTCAGATTTTGTTCGTGATTCTTCCGAGAAGATTGATCTTATCCGGTTGAGAAAATGAAAGAGGCACAGAGCCGCCAGAAATCCTACGCGGATAGCTGTAGGAAGCCTCTCGAGTTCTCGATTGGCGATCTTGTTTTTATTCGTGTTTCTCCTTTGAAGGGGGTTATGCGCTTCAGTACGACTGGAAAATTGGCTCCTCGTTATGTAGGGCCATTTTCTATTACTGAACGTATTGGCCCTGTGGCTTACAGAGTTTCACTTCCAGCTCATTTATCTGGCATTCATGACGTGTTCCACGTCTCGCAACTTCGGAAGTGTCTTCGGGAGTCGGGTTCTGTTATTACTTCTCCTGATTTGCTAGAGCTTGAGATCTCACCGGACTTATCTGTTGTACAGCAACCTATTCGCGTGCTTGACACGGAGGTGCGAAACCTTTGAAACAAGGACGCGCCGCTCGTTAAAGTTCAATGGTCCGCTAACCCCAATGACTGTACTTGGGAAACCAGAGAGTTTATTGAGCGATCTTATCCGGGTTTTCTATCATAGCTTGTGAACGGTGAGTAAGTCTTTTCATCTCAAGCTTATTTCCTTTTTCTTTTGAATATTGTATGTATGTAGTTGTTACAAATATCGTCTCTAGGAATTGCGGGGACACAATTTTGTAAGGAGGGGAGATTTGTAACAACCCACATATTTAACGATTTTATATTTAAATATTTTATTTAAATATAGCGTCGTTAGTCGGATTTAGGTACGAAATGTTACTTTTTGCAAACGGCCGAATTGGAGCTCGAAACTACCTCCATTGGCTCCAAAATGGCGTTTGCGATCTTTTTGAGTATAATCTTTGATATGTTTGGAGTTTGTGAAATTTTGACGCTTTTTCTATTGGGTTTTAGGTTTGGGTTCAGCCCACTAGCTTAACTAATACCCTAACTCAACCCCTTCTCTTCATTCATCTTCATTTCATTTTCATTTCTTAGGCTAAAACTGAAAATGGTGGAAGGGAAAGAGAAATAGAAATTGCAAGCCCTAGTTCCATTTGCAAACTCCAAATTCTTGCTCCAAAATCAAAGAGAAGCCATTGGTAAGCCTTCTCTTCATCTTCTCCAACTCTTTCTTCTTCAATTTCAGAAAATTTCCTAAACCTAAATTGGGAAATATGTGTTTTATTCATAGATTGAAGCTTGTTGAGTTGAAGTAGAGTTTGGTTGGTTTTTTCCTTGTTATTGAGCTTCGTCTTCTTCTTCTTTGTTTGGGTAAAAGGTGAGTTTTGAGCTCACATCTACTTCTCTTGATTTCATAGATGTTGGGTATGAATTCCTAACACTTGTTCATATGCACTTGCTTTTGGTTTGGATTGAATTGGTGAATATTCAAATTTTTAGTGTTCGGGTTCAATTCTTTAAAGATCCTAACTTTGATACTTGAACATGTTTTTGGTTGCGAATCGGAGAGTTAATGGAGCTGGGGTATCTATTGGTTAAAGCTCCTTAGGTCCATTGCTCGAACGGTCGCGGTTTGGAAGAATTTGCATTTTCATTGAAATAGGGCAGGAAGTGCAAAATCATCAGGTTCGGCCGACCGAGCTCTGTGGCCGGTCGACCGACCTGCTACCCCGAGCCACGTTATGTTTTCTGCATCTGGCCAGCCGACCGAGCCCTGCAACCGGTCGACCGACCTGCTCCTGTTTTGCC
This sequence comes from Allium cepa, assembly GCA_030765085.1. Classification (NCBI taxonomy): domain Eukaryota; kingdom Viridiplantae; phylum Streptophyta; class Magnoliopsida; order Asparagales; family Amaryllidaceae; genus Allium; species Allium cepa. Next base: position 877,092,163 of record CM060943.1, read on the forward strand.
TGTTTCGCCTATTTTTGCATATTTTGATTGGTTTTCCAAATTTCATCAATTCAAGTTGCTTTTTAGTAGTTGTTATTGCATCTTTAACTTTGATAACTTATTTTTAACTTCATTCATGGGTTTTCATAAATAATCCCTCTAAATCGCATTAAAAGCTCGTTTCTCCGATTTATAAATTCTATTTAAAACGCACACACAATTTCGCACTTCGAGCGGAGTGGAAGGGAGATTAAATGGTTAGGTAAAACACGGACCATGAATCCATGCGTTTATCCTTTCGATTAATCCCCGACCTATTCGATTGATTGTTTTGACTTTTGTGTTTGGTTTACCGATGATATGAGGTGAACTTTGTACTGCTTTGAGTGTGAAATTAACTAACAGATAGTAAACCGTTTAGTGCGAACGAGTGGTTATGGGACCCACGTTAACACTTTTCGGATTCCTTTTCGAGAGTTGTGACACATTTCTCCAGTTAATGGTGTCCAGTACTGGGTCTCTGACCTTCTCCACTGCGGTTTGTTGCCTTCGGATATGTGCCTTCAGGTTTGTTTCCCTTTAGTATCGCTTCCGATGTTGGTCGTTATGAGCCGCATGGGTGATATTGGGTTGCCCTTTAGTATCGCTTCCGATGTTGGTCGTTATGAGCGGCATGGGTGATATTGGGTTTGGAGTCTTCGGGCTCATGGATCCTTGTTTATACAGTACCGAGCTCGAGCAATTTTCTGATGTTTCATTCATATGTATATTCCCTAGGTATCGCCCTTCGATGTTGGTCATTATGAGCCGCATGATGCGTAGCGTTTACCTTGCGGAACTTGTATACCTTATTGGTATTTGTCAATTGCCTTTTTGGCTTGATTTGGGATATTTGTATCCTTTGTTTCTATATGTTGCCGATGATATGAGGCTTGTTATCATATGATTCATCTTTTATTAGATGATTGTGCTATCTCCTTTAGAGATATTTGTTATACTTTGTAACCTTACAGGTTTATTGTTGTTCAATTTATCTAACTGATTTGTTTAGCTAGACTGACCCGTGTATTTTATACTCGGGTCAGACCGAGATGTTTCAGGTTAGGTGCATTTGGACTTAGCCTATTTTGCTTCCGCATGGACTACTTCGCTAGCTTCTTTTTGTCATAGATTTTTGTGTAGTCCCATTTTGTAGTAACTCTGATATGTATTCTTTGACTCGTCTGTATATAGTGGTTTGCTATACCACTTGACATATATTATTTTGTGTACTCTGTTATGTATCAATATATGTGTATATGATGATTTACTGTTCTGTGATGTATATTACATTTGAGTTGTCATATTCTGTTCTGATAGATCCTTCAACTTCCTATGGTTTTGTTTTAAGTATTCATTGGGTATGTCGACCTGCTTGGTATGTTAATTGTCGATCTATTCAATAGATAGTTAGAGCAAAGCTATAGATGGTCGCTCCCAACCAGCCTTATTCTCCGTGTTAGTTGACGGCATTACCTTGTAGTGTCCTTGGCTAGCGTGGGTATAGAGGTGGGGCGTCACATTGGGCCTTTCGGTATTTTCCATTCCATCGATTGCTACTTTCACCGTTTCATTTGTTTTCCGTATTCCGCTGCATCAGTTTTGTTATCAGAGCTAGACTTAGCCAATCATATAGCTAAGCCGAGTCTTGGAGCCAAGGAGTTTGAAGTTGAAGTTGTGTATAGCTTTGTGTAGAAGTGCAGGCCGAGCATCACTTTGTTGTTCAAGCCGAGAATTGAAGTGTTTGAGCCGAGAATTGAAGCATCAGTTTGGTATCAGAGCTAGACTTAGCCAATCATAGCTAAACCGAGTCTTGGAGCCGAGTTTGAAGTTTGAAGTTGGTGTTCATCGTGTTCGTCTTGAAGTTGCAACAAGTTGGAAGCTTTCGATCCATTTGATTTTGAATCAAAGTTGAAAGGTGTTTGAAGCCGAGCCGAGCTAAGCCTTAGGTCGTTGCAAGCTTGTGCGAGCTAGTGAATTGTTGAGCTAGTTTGAGTTGTGTATTGTTAAAGTTTTGAAGTTTGCATTTGTCTTTGTTGAAGTGTTTGTGATTGTGTAATCATGCCGCCGAGAAGAGCTAACCGCCATCAAAATATTGAAGCTTTGTATAGAAGAGAAGAGGCCGATCAAATGGAACAACGCATGCATGAAAAGTTTGATGAAGGAATTGGTCGATTAGACAGAATGATGCTTGAAATGAATCAAAGTAGAAGAAGGCCTTCACCTGAATCGAGCCACGGGGGAAGTAGAATTTCACCACATTCAGATCGAGAGAGAAGAGAAGATCATGATCGTAGAAGTGTTGACAATCGTGATAGGAATGTTGATGAGCGAAATCGGCGAGATATGGATGGTCATGATCGGAGGAATGTAGATCGAAGGGATGTTGGAGGTAGAAGTGGTGGTAGTAGAGATGTTGGTGGACATGATCGACATCGATATACATCATACTTTGATGAGGAGTTTGATGGTGATAGAGGAAGTGTTTATTACCGAGATCGAGATCAATTACGACGTCAGTATCGGGATATAGATGATGATCGACGTTGGAAATCGGGGATGAAGATGGAAATTCCTGAATTCAAGGGTGGAATGGTTGCAAAAGAATTCTTGGACTGGGTGTCTAATGTTGAAGAGATCTTTGATTTCAAAGAGGTTCCGGAGAATCGTCGAGTGAAGTTGGTTGCTACTAGGTTGAGGGGAAGAGCTTTAGCGTGGTGGTAGCAAACTAAACTTACATGGGAGAGAATGGGGAAGTCAAAGATTGAATCATGGGAGAAAATGAAGAAGTTGATGAGAGCTACGTTCTTGCCATATAATTATCAATCACTCATGTATCAGAGGTTGCAAAATTTGAGGCAAGGTACAAAGACTGTTAATGACTATGCTGATGAATTTTACCAACTGATTGCTCAAAATGACATTATGGAGACAGAGGAACAATTGACTGCTAGGTTTGTTGGAGGGTTGAGGATGCAGATTCAAGATATGGTGAATATGTTTGATCCTAGATCTGTTGCAGAAGCACATCAGAAAGCACTTGCTTGGGAGAAACCAGGGAGTCGAGGAGGTGGTGTGTTTCCAAGTTCCAATATTCAGAACAAAGGTGCTAGTGGGAGTTCTAATGTTTCTAAAGCCGTCAGTAAACCAGTTGTGAATGAAGCTGCGAGGCAAAGGTTAACAACAGTTTCAAATGTTATAATTGCCAGGAAGTGGGTCACAAGAGCAATGAGTTTCCGAAGCCGAAGAAACAAACTATGATTGCTGAAGCTGAAGGTGAGAATGTTGATGAAGGTTATTCTAGTCCAGCTGAGGAGGATGAACAGGATATTGCGTCAAGAGATGAAGAATGTAATCTAATGATGAGGAGGTCTTGTTTAACAGCGAAGCAGGAAGAAGAAGCTAGTTGGTTGAGGAGTAATATCTTTTAGTCGACATGCACTATTCTGGGGAAGGTTTGTAAATTGTGATTGACGCAGGAAGTTGTGACAATATTATTTCTACTGAAGCTATGAGAAAGTTGAAATTGAAAACGGAGAAACATCCTAATCCTTACAAGTTAGCGTGGCTAAGAAAAGGAGGAGAGGTGAAGGTGGACAGGCGATTTCGAGTTCCATTTTCTATTGGGAAGAAGTATAAAGACGATATCTGATGTGATGTGGTGGAGATGGATGTTTGTCACTTGCTTTTGGGAAGATCATGGCAGTATGATCGAGCAGTGCAGCATGACGGTCGGACCAATAGCTACAGCTTTATGTTTGAAGGTGTTAAAATCATTTTGGTTCCAACGAAGAGACAACAAAGAGAGAGCAAATCAGAGGAGATTGAGGAGCTGAAGACTTTGTTGACTTTGAAGGAATTTATTGAAGAAGTAGAAGAGAGTCCAGAGGTGTTTTTTTGATTGGGCGTGAAGCTACTGAATCTGTTGAAATTCCTGAAGAAGTAAAACCAGTTTTGGACGAGTTTAAAGATGTGTTTCCTGAAGAGTTGCCAACGGAGCTACCACCGTTGAGGGATATTCAGCATCAGATTGATCTTGTGCCAGGGGCAGTGTTACCACACAGGCCACATTACAGGATGAGTCCTAAAGAGCATGAGGAACTAAGAAGGCAGGTGGAAGAGTTGTTAGAACAGGGGCGTGTTCAGGAGAGCTTGAGTCCTTGTGCAGTGCCAGCTTTATTGGTGCCGAAGAAGGATGGTTCGTGGAGGATGTGTACGAACAGTCGGGCTCTAAACAAGATCACTGTGGGATACAGATTTCCTATGCCAAGGTTTGATGATTTGATTGACTAGTTGAGTGGAGCTATTGTGTTCTCGAAGATTGACTTGAAGAGTGGATACCATCAGATTCGTATTAGACCGGGTGATGAGTGGAAGACTGCTTTTAAAACTAGAGAAGGTCTATATGAATGGCTGGTTATGCCGTTTGGCTTATCAAATGCTCCTAGTACTTTTATGAGAATAATGAACCATATTTTCAGACCATTCATTGGGAAGTTTGTAGTAGTTTACTTTGACGATATTTTGATCTATAGTGGGAGTATGGAAAAGCATGTCCAGCATTTGCGTGAAGTACTGTTGATTCTACGACAGGAGAAATTTTATGCTGCAACGAAGAAGTGTGTGTTCATGACGCACAGTGTTTTGTTTCTGGGATATGTTCTGTCAAAGGAAGGCATTCAAGTGGATGAAAGTAAAGTGGAAGCTGTCAGGAGTTCGCCACTACCCAAGACAATTACTGAAGTGAGAAGCTTTCATGGGTTGGTATCTTTTTATCGAAGATTCATTCCACATTTTAGCAGTGTAATGGCACCTGTAACCGATTGCATGAAAGGAAAGAAGTTTGCATGGTCAGAGGAAGCAGGGGTTGCTTTTGAGAAGATTAAGACACTATTAACGGCAGCGCCAATTCTAGTTTTACCAGATTTTCAGTTGTTGTTTGAGTTACATACTGATGCATCGAAGGTTGGGATTGGTGTAGTTTTGAGTCAGAAAGGAAGACCAGTTGCTTATTTCAGTGAGAAGTTGTCTGGAGCTAAGTTGAGATATAGCACTTATGACATGGAATTTTACGCGATTGTTCAAGCTGTGAAGCACTGGAGACATTATCTGTTTTAGAAGGAGTTTGTTCTTTATACGGATCATGAGGTTTTGAAGCATTTGCAAGGGCAAGACAAAGTTTCAGCTAGGCACGCTTCATGGGTCGCGTATCTAGAGCAGTTTACTTTTGTTGTCAAACACAAATCAGGGGTGACGAATCGTGTAGCTAATACTTTGAGCAGAAGGAATCATTTGTTGACAACAATGAAGGTTGAAGTGACAAGATTTGGACTATTACCAGAGTTGTTTGAGGAGGATCCTTACTTTGCAAAGATTGTTGAGAAAGTCAAGGATGAGAGTACTAATGAGTTTGTATTGGTGGATGGATTCTTATTCAAGGGGAATCAATTATGCGTACTAGATTGCAGCTTGAGAATGAAAATTGTGAAAGAGTTGCATGAAGAAGGACATGTTGGACGAGATCGCACATTACAGTTGATTTCTCAGTCTTACTATTGGCCATCGATGAGGCGGAATGTTGAAAAGTTTGTGCGTAGATGTCATATTTGTCAAGTTTCGAAAGGGACAACTACCAATGCGGGTTTATATATGCCTTTACCTGTTCCTACAAAACCGTGGGTAGATATAAGCATGGATTTCGTGTTGGGTTTGCTGAGGACTCAACGGGGAAATGACTCTATCTATGTTGTGGTAGACCGTTTCTCGAAGATGGTACATTTTGTTGCTTGTAAGAAGACGGCGGATGCAGTTCATGTGGCACAGTTGTTCTTTAAAGAGATCTATCGTTTGCATGGTTTGCCAGAATCTATAGTTTCAGACAGGGATACCAGATTTCTGAGTCATTTTTGGCTAAGTTTGTGGAAGATGGTGGGAACCAAGTTGAAATTTAGTAGCGCTTATCATCCGCAGACAGATGGACAAACGGAGGTTGTGAATAGATCGTTGGGAAATTTATTACGGTATCTCGTGAAGGATAATCTGAAGAGTTGGGATGTAAACTTATGTCAAGCAGAGTTTGCTCATAATCATGCAGTGAATCGTAGTACAGGTTTCAGTCCATTTCAGATTGTATATTCAAGCTTGCCAAAGGGGCCGTTGGATTTAACGATAGTACCACAACCGAAGGGGACAGTTAAACGAGCTGCTGATTTCGTTAATGGGTTGGCATAATGCCATAAAATCGTCCAAGAACGATTGGAAAATACGAACGAGAAGTATAAACGATCTGCAGATCTGAAGCGAAGAAGTGTTGAATTTAATAAAGGAGATTTATTATATGATATACTAACGAAAGATCGTTTTCCAATGGGAGCATACAATAAACTTAAGGCTCGAAAGATTGGTCCTGTCAAGATTGTGAAATGGATCAATGAGAACGCTTATAGGTTGAAGCTGCCGGAGGATATGAACACTTCTGACATGTTTAATGTTAAACATCTTGTACCTTATCATGGAGATGAACCATCCGATGGGGAAGTACTTTTAAATTCGAGGACGAATTTTTCCCAACCAGGGGAGGATGATGCAGCCCAGCCCAGTAATGAAGCAGTGCAATCCACCAAATCAATGGAATTGAGTCATTCCAAGGTTTTAGGTCGCTCACGACCTAGTAAGGGTAGCTCACAAACATCTGCAGTGAAGATAGGTCGGCAGCGACCTAGTGTGAACGTAGTGAAGATAGGCCGGCAGCGACCTAGTGACCAAACGAGTTATACAAGGAATGCAGTGGAGAAAAGACAAGCGAGTTATGTGGGAGAAAGAGAACCAGCGACTTACGTTAAGTAGCTCAACTTTAGGTCGCTTGAAGAATTCCAGGCACCGTTTCTTTAGGTCGCTCAAGCGACCTAACGACCTATGTTAGGTCGCTGAAGAGTTATGCCGCATGAAGCGCGTAGGTCGTGTGAACGTTAGGTCGTTCGTGTTGTATAGGTCGTTCTATATCATGTTTGTTAACTCGTGTATGTTGTGTTTTGGATTTGGGTCGTAAGTAGCTTTATGTACTAGGTCGTTTTGTACTGTCTCGTGTTGTATATAAGTTGAGTCACTTGTTGTAATATGTTAGGTCGTTAACGACTTTGTTTAGGTTGTAGGCCGCGTGTGTGTCACTGTTTGTGCTGAGTCGCATGTTATAGGTCGCCAACGACCTAGTGCTGAGTCGTGTGAGTTGTAGCCTATAAATAGGCATGGTAGTGGTCATTTGTAAAATGGTTATGTTTGAATAAACTTTTGTTTTGTTAGCTTTGTGCTTTCATTAAATTGGTAGTTGAGTGAAATCTCCTATCTCCACCTTCGTTATTCGAGTGCGCTCGAATTATCGATTGTTGAAGCCAATTCGCGGAATCAAGTTAGCTTGATCAACGCTTGAAGAATTGTAGATCTTCTTTCACGGTATCGTGCGCGATCAACATGACGAAGATAGCTAGAATCCGGTATCTTTGGATCAACGGATTTGGGCCTTTCGGTATTTTCCATTCCATCGATTGCTACTTTCACCGTTTCATTTGTTTTCCGTATTTCCGCTGCATCAGTAATTTACGTTAGTTATTTAGGGTAGTGACTAAATTTGGTAACCCATTTGCAATTAATGACAATAGTATTGATATAAGCTAATAAGTTAAATGTCAATGCAATACCAATTAATGGATTGAATGTGATTATGAAATTGGAATTAGATAAATGCAGTAAATAATTCAGGGCAAATAAATTTATGGAACAAATGTTGAGATCTTAACTGATGGTAATTAATAATTGAAGATAATGTAAATTCCATTTATAATATGTCTATGGGTGAATGAAAAGATTGTAAATCAAGATTTGTTTATTTATATGAATATAAAGAATTAAGGTAATTGAGTTTTACAATTGAGTAAAAATTAAACATTTATTTTTACATTAATTGAAAATTTAGTTGAAATTGAAAAATATTTATGTATGTTAATTTCATCAATTTGGATATAATGGATTGAATAATAAGAATGAAGATTTAGTTCAATGAAATTTTTGGAAACTTAATTGATAATTTCTAAATTTGATAAAATTGAAAATTTGACACTGAGATGGGAAGTTAATCAACTTTAAATTGACCTTTAAATTGTTTAAAACATTGTAATTTGATTGAGACATATAAAGGTAATAAAATTTGTCAAATTTAAGATTTAAAAAAAATTGGATTTTATTAATGAAATTTTAATTTATTTAATTAATATAAAATTAGCCATTTTGGCCACTGACTCGGATTTCGACGAAACTAGTTTCATCGGATCCGTAACGGTGAATTATAATAGTGTTTCAAGTTTCATAACGATCGGACTTGTCGTTTGATCGTACCGACTTGAAACGCCTTGAAATTTATGCAATTTCAATCAATCTAAATCAATTTGAAAAAATTGAGTTTAGCATAACTTCTTCATACGATGGAATTTGGACGTGAAACTTTTTCCATCGCGTTTAAAATATTTTTAAACATATATTTTGATATATGGGTTGACCCAATTTCGGTCCGGAGGAAAACGGGCTTTTTGGGCCATTTAGCGTTCAGCGCGTATACCAATCCGATCCATCTATTATTTTTCAGCCTTGTCTATATATAACCCGTTATAAACCCTAGCCACTACTTAATTTCATTTTTCTATACGTACATCTCCTTCTCAACTCCTCATTCCAATGGCAGAAAAATAACCTAATTCCCAAATTCCAAAAATAAATTTCAATTTCAAAAAAAAAAAAAATTCGGATCTGCAGCCACTTCGAGTCACGCTTTGAGTTTCAGAGGCAAAAACGCTGTATCTACTTCGGGTCAGGAAGAAAATGACTCGGGTCGCTCCGGGTCGTTTCGGCAAAAACTCCAAGCAAGCACCGGGATTTGAGGCGGCGCGCCGAAGTCGAACCCGAAGTTGACACAGTACCAGAATTTTTCCAATTTTCAAATTTTCATAAATTTTGCGTACGAGCTCAGTTTCGCGCGAAATTTTTTTGTTAGGATCGTAGTAAAATTATGGATGTTTTGGCGCTGGTTTGGACGGATTTGGAGACAGTGAAATTTTTGGGTTTAAATCCATTTAAATTCAAAAGGTGAGTGTTTTAACCCACTCACAACTTCTAAGATTTCTTATGTTTGTTAAATTGATTTAAGATATGAGTAGAAATTTATTTATGACTGTTTTGCATATTTTATTCATTAACTCAGTTAAATCGCATTTATTTAATTTAACTGTTAATTTAATTTATTATTGCACATCAATTGACAGTTAAAAATTATTTATTTTGCATATAAACTGCTAGTTAAACAGTTATTAATTTATTTTTTTATTTTTGAATATAAACTGTTCGTTGATACCGGTTATATTTTATATGCTCTATTGATGTTTGTTAAAATTGATGATGATTGCAATAAATTGGTTGATGATTGATGTTTGGTGAATGGATGATGTGTTCTATGTTATAAAATCTGCAAGTTATCATGCATTTCATTTCATTCGGGATTGCGGTTTGAAATGATATACAACCGCATTTTATTATTAAATTGCGGACTGAAATTATAAATATCCGTATTACTTGACCATAGGATAGAAAATTATATACAGGCACCGCGGTATATATATATAATTATTTTTGGAAGGATTTTTGGTTTTGGATAGGATGCGGTTTAATAAATATTAATTTTTGACCTTACATAAAATCTTATTTTATATACATCTATAGTTAAAGTATTAAATTTAAGTAATGTATGATTTTGTTAAATAAAATAAATAAGTTGAATAATAGAGTTTGATTATTTTATATTTTATGGTTAAGTACAGGTTAAGATATTGAAAATATATAGAATTTTGAATGATTTAAATCAATTAAGATTGGGAGTTAAATTGAAAAATTTATTTGGAATTGAGCTTAATTAAGAATTTAACTTCATAAGTTGATGTAAAATTTATTAACATGAAATTTTAAAAAGGGTATGATATTTATAACTGAAATTGTATTCAAGGTAAATTAAATGAATATTTCTAGTATATATATATTGAAGGAAACTTTCTTTTATAAGTAATTTGAGTTTTGCTTAAATGATTACGAGTTTATTATGTAATTATTTCCAACTAAATAATAGGACTTTAAATTGTTCAATAGAAATTTCCAACCTTAGTTCCAATTATTTAATATTCAAAGTTTGAAATATATTGAAACTGAAGTGGTTATTGAAACTGAAAGCGATTTTGAAATCTATGGATTTTGACTTAATTTTAAATAAAATAAATTGTAAGTCGCGGAAATTATTTTATTTTATAAAGTAATTTTAAATGCAAACTATTTTATTCTATATACCATTTGAATATCCAAACCATCCAAGTTTTAGAAGTTATGGTTTAAAGCTATGAATTTTCGAAGTATTATGGTTTGAAAGTTATAATTCAATGTTTGGTTTCCAATTATTATAAATTTTAAAGCAATATGATTTTGGAAAAGAAATATATGTGAAATAGAATGATATTATATTTATTTGGGTTTTTATAAAAAATAATATCAAACGATTGTTTGAAATGGAAAGGATATCGTATTTATATGGTTTTGAAATAGATATTTTATTCTAGTTTTGAAAGTATAATTATTTTTAAATGACCGTGGTGTTATAATAACGTTTGGTTGTTGAAGAGACCGGGATCGGAAGTTGTCATACTCTCTGCCAACTTCGAAAACCACTTTAACAACAGTTTACGCGGTGGAGATTCCAGAATGAAGTAGGTTGGTGGCGGCGTTTCTTGTAAGGTAAATACGTGGACCCAACTCCCGTGAGTTAGCATAAGGTGGCTAAAACAGAAGTGATTGACGGGTTAATGAGGTAGCACCTTTGATCGGACACTTCCCTTCGATACTATACTTTGACTTTGGATTGATTCGGTGGCCACCTTCATTTTTGATTTCTTTGATGTGGGAAGTTTGTTCGAGGTGGGCGGCAGCTGCGCTGCGCGTTTCCATCGGCCCGGAAGCGTAATTGGTATATCTACTGTGACAACCCGGAATTTTCGAGCAATATCAATTTAATAATCTGCATTAAAAATTAAATTGATTTGAATATCTTTGTTAATTAGATCTGAATTGATACTTTTCTTTTAAATAAATATCTAATTGGTAAATTTTATCTGTTACAAATTAATTGATTGTTTTCTATTTATATATGTATATATTTGTATACATTGTAAATAGTTGAGCTTTGTTTTAAAGTTTAACTAATAAATTATGTTTTCAAATTTATATATATACATTTTAGTGAATTAGGAATTATGTTTTATTTAATATAAACTTTTCAAAGCTAATTAAATAAATAAATATGTGATTTTAAATACATAGGATAAATGTTTAAATAGTTTAAAACTTATTTTAACTTAAGTTTAGATTTAAATTTATTAACAAAAAGGTTTGTTTTCTTTTCTTTTTAGTATATCTTGATAAAAATATGGATTTAAAATTATATATGAGTTTTAATGCAATTTTGTCAAATGGCACATTAATAAAATAAGTATTTTATAACAAAAAGATAATTTCTTTTATAAATCATTTCTTTTATAAATCATTTCAAATTGATAAATGTGTTGCTTTCAAATAATGTTAATAAATAAAAATGTACATATAAAAATACAAGACTATAAGATAAATTAGGGAAAATAAAAAGTAAGTACATTAGTTAAATTATAATAACATAACAATTATTAAATTCATTTAGATTTCAAACAACAAAACAAAAGAAATAACATTCACATACATTTCAAAAATATAATAACAAGACAACAATTAAACTAGAAACAAATAAATTTTCAAGTTTGTGAACAATCATAAGAAAAACTGCAGCATATATATATATATATATATAAGTGTAAAGCATCAAGACCAATATATGTTTGTACAAACAAAATCAAATATGTGTGCAGGCTGAGATTTCAAAAAGACAATATAAATATATTAAAGACAGTAACATTTAATGCTTGCCTCAATGTTCTCGTCTCAGCCACCAAATAAAAATAAGAATATTTATAGGCTTGCATAAGTAATACACTCAAGTGTGATAGGCATGAACCTGAAAGTAAAAGACAGTAACAAAAAAAATATATATATGAAGGCTTGCTAGGGAAGACAGTATTATGCATTCTTAAACAAACAAAAAAAAGTAATTAATGTAAATCTTTCTAACACAGTAGACTTCATATCAGCCTCCAACCTAAACAAATATCTCTGTTTTAAAATCTGTACAAACAAAGATTATATGCTGTATTGTACAAATATTGTCACAATTGTATGAAACATAATAATATACCCTGTCTACCATTCTATGCTATACATCCCTGTTTCTCATTTCAGTTCGTAAAACCCAAAACTAAAATATGAAATAAAAACTATTGCAAACTTAAACAAAATTAAGTTTAAAATATCCTCAAGATCAATCAATACTGAGAAGCAAAGAAAAGAGTTTCAGCTTGTATTCAGGCTTGTTCAAAAGGGTCTCTGTTCTTCTTTTCTAAAAACAGTGAGTAACTTCATATTTAATAACTTAAGTTTCAATCTAGTTGTATGATTAAAATCTGAGACTTTTCTTTGGGTGAAATAGATACATATATTGGTGAATAAGCCTGTGCATATATACAGGATCCTCACGGTATAAATTGAAAACTGGAAGTGTTTGTATATGCTTGCTCTCTGATACTCTGGAAGCAAAACCTTGCTTTCAAAAATCATTTACTCCTTTTCTGATTGATGATTGAACTTCAGATTCAAGCAAAAGATGTTTGTATCATCTTAAACTAAGTTTAAAAATTCATTTAAGATTAAAAAACTCAAAAATTATCTCTGGAAACCCAAAATTTTGAACAAACTTAAGACTGGCCAAATTTCGAATTTCACCGATCATTGATTCAGGTATCTTACTAGAATCTATACCGGAAATGATGATTTTTAAGGTGGGTGTGAGGATTTTTAATGGTGTAATATGAGAGCAGCTTGAGTTTTACTGTTTGGGGCATTTCGAGACGCCGTGGGCGATCACGTTGATCTGGAGGGCGAGCTTCTGTCTGAGGGTGGAGGAGGCTACCGTGGATCAAGGAAAAATGGTAGGCGGCGGCGCAGTGGGTCGTGGAAGTGGCGTCGTAGGTTTAAAATTTATAAACCTACTGTGCTTTGAGTTTTGATCACCGCGGCCTGTACAAGTGTTCGAGTGACACGCCGTTTTGAGGGGAGGTAGAGGGAAGATGGTTGATGCTGCGGCCGGAGTTTGGTGGCCTCCGGTGGTCGGAGCATTGCACACGAGACGTTGCCAGGTTTTGGGGGGGGGGGAAGTGGGGTTGTGTTTCCAGGTTTTGTTTTTTTTCCTCAAATTCATTTTCGCGCATGGGAGAAAACTCGAAGCAAGTTGTTGTTTTCTCGGGGGAACTTCATATGTTTACTCGAAGTAAACAAGAGGGGGGCTCGGATTGTAGTTGTTTAGGGTTTTGAAACCTGTAATAGTTTTAACAGTTTTGAAATCTTTGTTTTATAATTTAATCAAAGTTAAACCTAGTTCTAAATCAAAGTTCAATGATGAATTCAAGTTAGTTTTGAAACTGGGTTAGGAATAATAAAATGTAACGACCCATATTTTTACGGATCGAAAGATCATAGAACTGTTGTTATTAGATTTTTAGTGTTGACTTAGTCATTCAGAATTTAAGTCGATTGGAGCTTAAGTCGTGAAGAGATGAGCCGTGTACGAGATAAGTCAGTTGTACGACTTAAGGTATGACCGATTTAAGGAGAGGCCGACTCATAGAGGATGCCGACTTAAGGAAATTAGCCAACCTAAGTTAGTTGCCGACCTAGGGATGAGTCGGTTGAACGAGTTAACGACCCAGTAGTCAGGTCGTATTGTTGTCCAGAGTTGAGTCGTAGGGAGGCATGAGTCATGACCGACTTATAGGAGTTATCGGCTTAAGGGTGGCTGCCGAGTTAAGGATTTACCGACCTATAGATTTGAGCGACTCATAGGTAGTGACCGACTTAGGGTAGTAACCGACTCAAGTGAATCGGCGACTTAAGGTAGTTAGCGGGTTAGAAGGCCACGGGTTAACGACTTAAGGTTTAGGCGACCTAAGGGTTGGTGATATAGGAGATAGGTCGGATTGGACGAGTTACCGACCAAAGGAGAGTAGGTTGTTTGGGACGACTTGGTGAATAGCTTAGGTCGGCTGTGCCGAGTTATAGGTTAGGTCGTTAGACGACTTATATGTGTTGAGTCGTTGGGTCGGCACTTGAGTTAGGTCGGTAGGTCGTGTGATTGCTTAGGTCGTAGGTCGGGGCAGTTGGGTCGGCGACGACTTAAGGGGGGACGACTCATGGGGATTTCACCCTATAAATAGAGGGGTTTGGTTCACTTTTTGGCACTGGATTTCGAAGCAACGAAGTGCTGCCATTTTGAGAGCTCGACTACAACACTTCTTCACTTCTTTTCTCCACTTTAATCTTGTGCTTCCATCCATCTAGATTGAAGATCAAATCGAAGATCCAAGAGCCAAAGTTAGAGATCTCCATCCATCGAAGAGAGATTTCATCATTTGAAGAGGAGCTTTGGGGGATCAAGCTTGATTCTTTGCTGTCCAGATCTGAAGTTGGTTGTTTTTGAGGTGTTTTGGTGATTCAGTGAGTGGTGGTTATCTCTCACACGGACCCAAAGGAGTATATTGAATCGGTGGTTTAGTTATGTGTTAAAGAGAGTGATTTCGTGCATTTTTCTTAAGTCTGCATGTAGATCTATTGTTCATGATGATTTGACATCTATCTTACTACATGTTCACTTATGCAAGTTCATTCATCAAGTTGCAGAGATATTGTTCGTAATTCATGCTTGTTAGAATGCATGTTAGATTTGGACTCTTTATTTACGAAATTGCCATTATTGTTGTAATTGTTTATTTGGATCTTGTTTGAATGATTGTTTACTTGGATTAATGTTTGATTTGATGGATTAGTTGATTGATAACTTGATTTGGACAAGTTGGTCGAAGATGATTCAAAAGCTAAGTGGAAAGGCTCTTGAATTAGGAAAGCTGCTTGTGGCATATGAAGCGGATGTTGAAGCTCATATGGATAGATATGATGATGATGAGATGGGACTTTGCTATGATGCGATGAAGTAAAGCATGATGTGAGAAAGCCTTGGTTTAATCCAGACGGGATCATCCCAAGCATGTTGATAACTCGGTGATGTGGTCTGGGTTTGTGGATAATGGTTAGCTTGAGAGGCGCTTGAGCTAGTATGGGAATAGTCGTCGAGGAGGATGACTAGAAGGCTGAGATTTCATCGTTGTTGAAGGTTCTAGCATGCTCAAAGCAAGAGTACGTTGGGACGGGTCACGATGACGTTCCAGGATGACGTGCTAGTACTCTGGGCAGATGCGATAGTCCTAGGCACGGGTCACGACGACGTGCGGAGCTATGTCTAGAACCGAGGTTACCATTAGCCCTTGGCAGGCGGTCATTCAACTAACGGGGAAATCAAGGCAATGATAACAGTGATAGCCAGAGTCATGGATGTTTGGATGTTTGGTTGTATCGTCACTTGGGTCAAGAGCGATGTTTTCAGGGTGCTTATCTGATCTTGGTTTAGGCCTTGGGGGTTTGCACTTGGAAAACACCGACCTTGACTCGAGTGATAATTACTTTGCTTTGAATGTATGAATTACTATGTTTACTTCTGCTTAGTGTGTCTGGGGGCTATCACTGTAGAAAGAGGTGGAGTGGGATGGTTGGGTTCCTATTCCTTTTACCCTTTATGCTCTTTTGGTATGTTTGATAGTTGATTTACTGCTCACTAAGACTTTTGTCTGACTCAAGGTTTTATGTTTAACTCTTATTACCTTGGGCTGTTCATCCATGTTGGGATGGGCAGACTAGGTAGCAGGTGACAGGTGCTATTCATAGTAGCCAACGCTGTTGATGACGAGGACGAGCTGGAGGCTTTTGCATATTATTTTCTTACTATATGTACTGGGTGTTCCGCTGTTTGTATATTCTCTGAGTGATATGTAGTGAGGCTAGATGTATTGACTTTGCTGATTGCTGTATCAAACTATTATGAGTTTATATGATGAGATTCTGTTCTATGGAGCTTCACTATGTATATTTTCTATTGTATTTTGTCCATGCGCTGTGAGTAATACGATAGAAGTTATTGTTTTACCTTACCCTGATGATCGTCCATGGCGGCCTGGCGCACTTTCCAGCGCACTATTTCCTTGTTTAGTGCAGGAGTCATGGGCAGTCGTCACATTTGGTATCAGAGGTTTGGTTAATCGATTTTAGCCAACGCTCGCTGACGTAACTACGTATGAGAGACGTAATTGTATTTTGATGGATGATTACTATATATAATATAGTAGCTTAGAAGGATTTGAACTCCTTATGTAGTTGTTTCTCAAGGTGTTCTAATCATTCCTTTTTATAGATATTAAGGATGAGTCGAAGAGGGAGACCAGCTGCTAGGGAAGGCCGTGCTGCTGAAGGGGCTGCTGATTATGCTACTATGTTTGAGGCCATGATGACTTCGATCATGAGAAGGATGCCAGCCTCGGGGTCATCAGTAGATGTGTGAGTTCAATTTCAAGCCCCAAAACCAGTGGATTTTGCTAAGTTGTGCAAAGACTATACTTCTCTTGGAGGAAAGGTTTTCATGGGAACAGAATCAACCATTGAAGTGCAGAGATGGATTGATGCTTGTAGAAGGATATTTGGTGATTTCGGAATTGAGGATGCAAGTAAGAGGAAGCTTGCATCAAGACAGCTTCAAGGGAGAGCTTCTGATTGGTGGAACTCTATCACCATTGATACTCCAGAAGAAGAGATTACTTGGGAGCAATTCCAAGCTAGATTTGAAGCTAAGTTCATTTCTACAGCTCAGAAATCTGTTCTGTTTAAGAAGTTTGTGGAGCTCAAGCAAGGTGGGAGACCAGTTCTTGAGTATGTTTCTGAGTTTGAAGCTTTGTCCAAGTATGCTCGGTCTTATATCGATTCACCCTATCAGAAGAATGAGAAGTTTGTGACAGGCTTGGACACTTATCTTGGGAGACGGTTGGTGGATCATTTGGACGATCCATTTGAGAAGCTTGTGGAGAAAGCTCTCAGGCATGAGAATCTGTTTCCTAAGGAAGGATCTGTTGTTGCTGTGGCCAAGGAGCAAGGTGGAAACAAGAAGAGAAAGCAGCAGCAGCAGAAGGGTAAGGATGGCCAGAAGAAGCCGAAGGGCGAAGTGATCTGCTACAATTGTCGACAGAAGGGTCATCTTTCCAGAGATTGCAAGAATCCGAGAGTGCCGGTGAAGTGCCACAACTGTGACAAACTGGGGCATATTAAGAGGAATTGTCCGGAACCGCGGAAGGACAAGCAGGTTGTGCAAGCTTATGCTTTGGGGGCTGTGCCGTTGTCTTTGGAAGCTCCTACTGCTAAGGAGAAAGGAAAGAGTGTGGTGGTTCAAGGTACTCTATCTATTTGCGGTGTTCCAGTTAGAGTGTTATTTGATACCGGAGCGTCGCATTCCTTTGTTTGTAGTGAACTTGTAGGTCGGTTGGGTTTGGAACTGGATATTGTTGATAGACCATTGGTTGTGACTAATCCAGTTGGGGGTTCGTCTTGTTTGTGTATGATATGCCGTGGTCTAGTTGTGTCGAGTCATGATTGCTCTTTTGTTTGTGATTGTTTTGTTCTGAACTTTGCGGGGTTCGGAATTATTTTGGGTATGGACTGGCTTAGGAAGTATGCGGCAAGGATTGATTGTGAGAGGCTGGAGGTGACAGTCGAGAATGTGGAGAGGCGAAAGGTTGTGATACGATGTAAGCATGAGGAAGGCGTCTTCATGAGCTTCATGTATTCGCTGGTTGTTCCACGGGATGGACTGTCATTGGTGCCTATTGTGAATGGATTTGAGGATTTCTTTGACAAGGTCAAAGGGTTACCGCCGCATAGGGAGATCGAGTTTCGTATCGATCTAGTTGAGGGAGCCAGACCTGTTGTGATGCCTCTTAGGCGAATGGCGCCTAGGGAACAGCAAGAGTTGAAGGTGCAAGTTGATGACCTTTTTCAGAAAGGATTCATTCGGCGTAGTGTGTCCGAATGGGGTACACCAGTTGTGTTCGCAACCAAAGCGGATGGATTGTTGAGGATTTGTGTGGAATATCATGAGCTGAATAAAGTGACTAAGAAGAACAAGTATCCATTGCCGAGAATAGATGACTTGTTTGATCAGCTTCACGAAGCTAAGGTGTTTTCTCAAATGGATTTGGCAACGGGATTTCACCCAGCTGAGAGTGGCAAAGGATAGTGTTCCGAAGAATGCTTTTAGGACACCATCCGGTTTCTATGAGTGGCTGGTAATGCCGTTTGGACTGACCAATGCACCAGCATATTTTGTGGATCTTATGAATAGAGTGTTCAGAGATCAGTTGAACAAGTTTGTACTTGTGTTCGTGGATGATATTTTGATTTATTCTAGAACTGAAGAGGAACACAGGACACACTTGCGGATTGTTTTGGAAATCTTGCGAAAACATCAGTTGAAGGCTAAGTTTTCGAAGTGTCACTTCTGGAAGAGTGAGGTGAGGTTCTTAGGCCATGTTATCTCTGGAAATGGAATAGCGGTTGATCCCGCTAAGGTGGCAGCAATCCAGGATTGAGTTAGACCTAAGAATGCATCTGATGTGAGAAGTTTTCTTGGATTAGCAGGATATTATCGTCGGTTTATCAAAGACTTTTCCAAGATAGCTGCACCATTAACAGGATTGACGAAAAAGAACTAAGTGTTCAGATGGGATGATAAGAGTGAGCAAGCTTTCGAAATCCTGAAAGAGCGACTAACAAGTGCTCCTGTTTTGACTATTCCAAACGGGAATGATGAGATGGTGGTTTACACCGATGCATGTGGTACTGGGCTTGGAGCAGTGCTAATGCAGAAGGATAAAGTTGTCGCGTATGCAAGTCGACAGCTGAAGCCGCATGAAAGGAATTATCCGACTCGTGATTTGGAGTTAGCGACAATTGTATTTGCTTTGAAGATGTGGAGACATTACCTATTGGGAATTCGATTCTAGTTGTTTACGGATCATAAGTCATTGAAGTATCTTTTCTCCCAAAAGGATTTGAATCTTCGACAGCAACGGCGGCTAGAGTTCTTAGCATCATATGATTTTGGTATAGCCTATACTCCGGTAAAGATAACGCAGTGGCAGATGCGTTAAGTCGAAGACATGCAGGTTTGGGAGCCATGTTTTCGGAATGGAAGAGTCTTGAGTATTTGGCTGGATTTGACTTCAGGCCTAGATGTAAATTGGAACCTGAAGTATTGGCAAACTTATCGATAAGACCTACTCTAGTGGAAAGAATTGGCGAGAGCCAAAAGCGAGACAATAAGCTTGTCAAGATTATCCGTGATTTGGAATCTGGATTGGACCCAGAAAAGGATAAAGGATTCGAGGTCGATCAAGAGGGTTGGCTTCGGAAGCAAGGATGACTAGTTGTTCCGATATAGATGAATTGAGAGATGAAGTTCTGAAGTAAAGTCACCACTCAAAGCTGACAATTCATCCAGGTGGAAATAAGATGTATCGGGATATGAAGAGAACCTATTACTGGGAAGGTATGAAGAAGGATGTTGGAAATTTTATTTCCAAATGTATGAACTGCCAGTTAGTAAAAGCCGAGCAGAAGAACCCTAGTGGATTGCTTCAGCCATTAGAAGTTCCTACGTGGAAGTGGGAGCAAATATCGATGGATTTTATCGATGGTCTACCTAGAACCAGGGCAGGAAATGAAGGGATTTGGGTCATCATAGATCGATTGACTAAGAGTGCAAGATTCATTCCTGTTCGATCAACTAGGACTGCATCGAAATTGGCTGAGTTGTATGTTAAGTGGATAGTTCGATTCCATGGCATTCCGAAAAGTATAGTGAGCGATCGAGACCCATTGTTCATTAGTGGATTTTGGAAGAGCTTCCAGAAAGTTTTGGGAACCGAGCTGTGTTTGAGTACAGCTTATCACCCCCAAACAGATGGTCAGACAGAGAGAGTCAACCAAGTTTTGGAAGATCTCCTCAGAGCATGTGTTTTGGACTTCGGAGGATCATGGGAAGATTACCTTCATTTGGTGGAGTTTTCATATAATAACAGTTATCAGACAAGTATTGTATGGCACCATATGAGGCATTGTATGGAAGACCGTGTAACTCTCCGACATGTTGGTTGGAAACATGAGAAAAGTTGATACTTGGGCCAGAAATGATTCGACAGACTTCTGATTGTATAGAGATCATTCGGCGACGAATGAAGGCAGCCCAAGACCGTCAGAAAAGTTATGCTGATAGGCGTCGTAAGGATCTGGAATTCGACGTAGGAGATATGGATTTTGTGAAGATTTCTCCGCTGAAGAATGTTATTCGATTCGGGAAGAAAGGAAAGTTGACTCCGAGATTTATTGGACCATTCCTGATCGTCGAGCGAATTGGAAAGCTCGCTTATAAGTTGGAGTTACCAGAAAAGATGTCGGGTGTGCACAATGTTTTTCACGTATCATATCTACGGAGGTATGTGCACGTCCCAAATACAGTGGTTTCTGCTGATAGCTACGAAGATTTAGAAGTTGATCCAGTTATTAGAAGACCTCGTGTGGGAACCGACACGAAACAGCTTAGGAGGAAGGTAGTCAAGTTGCTCAAGGTACAATGGAGTGATGATGTTAACGACTGTACATGGGAGGAGGAAGAGAGGATGAAGGCAGCTCATCCTGGACTCTTCGAGGTATGGCCCTAAGGCGTCGTGACATCTCATGAATTTGTAACTTGTTCTAGTCTTAGAATTCTGCATGCTAGGTTAGTAATTGGATGCATGGTTTGTTGATTGCTATGGATGGTAGGCATGTAGAATAGTTTTGATTGCTCTTGTTGTTTGAATTTCGGGGGCGAAATTCCTAAGGGGGAGAGAATGTAACGACCCGTATTTTTACGGATCGAAAGATCATAGAACTGTTGTTACTAGATTTTTAGTGTTGACTTAGTCATTCAGAATTTAAGTCGATTGGAGCTTAAGTCGTGAAGAGATGAGCCGTGTAGGAGATAAGTCGGTTGTACGACTTAAGGTATGAACGATTTAAGGAGAGGCCGACTCATAGAGGATGCCGACTTAAGGAAATTAGCCAACCTAAGTTATTTGCCGACCTAGGGATGAGTCGGTTGAACGATTTAACGACCCAGTAGTCAGGTCGTATTGTTGTCCAGAGTTGAGTCGTAGGGAGGCATGAGTCGTGATCGACTTATAGGAGTTATCGGCTTAAGGGTGGCTGCCGAGTTAAGGATTTACCGACCTATAGATTTAAGCGACTCATCGGTAGTGACCGACTTAGGGTAGTAACCGACTCAAGTGAATCGGCGACTTAAGGTAGTTAGCGGGTTAGAAGGCCACGGGTTAATGACTTAAGGTTTAGGCGACCTAAGGGTTGGTGATATAGGAGATAGGTCGGATTGGACGAGTTACCGACCTAAGGAGAGTAGGTCGTTTGGGACGACTTGGTGAATAGCTTAGGTCGGCTGTGCCGAGTTATAGGTTAGGTCGTTAGACGACTTATATGTGTTGAGTCGTTGGGTCGGCACTTGAGTTAGGTCGGTAGGTCGTGTGATTGCTTAGGTCGTAGGTCGGGGCAGTTGGGTCGGCGACGACTTAAGGGGGGACGACTCATGGGGATTTCAGCCTATAAATAGAGGGGTTTGGTTCACTTTTTGGCACTGGATTTCGAAGCAACGAAGTGCTGCCATTTTGAGAGCTCGACTACAACACTTCTTCACTTCTTTTCTCCACTTTAATCTTGTGCTTCCATCCATCTAGATTGAAGATCAAATCGAAGATCCAAGAGCCAAAGTTAGAGATCTCCATCCATCGAAGAGAGATTTCATCATTTGAAGAGGAGCTTTGGGGGATCAAGCTTGATTCTTTGCTGTCCAGATCTGAAGTTGGTTATTTTTGAGGTGTTTTGGTGATTCGGTGAGTGGTGGTTATCTCTCACACGGACCCAAAAGAGTATATTGGATCGGTGGTTTGGTTATGTGTTAAAGAGAGTGATTTCGTGCATTTTTCTTAAGTCTGCATGTAGATCTATTGTTCATGATGATTTGACATCTATCTTACTACATGTTCACTTATGCAAGTTCATTCATCAAGTTGCAGAGATATTGTTCGTAATTCATGCTTGTTAGAATGCATGTTAGATTTGGACTCTTTATTTACGAAATTACCATTATTGTTGTAATTGTTTATTTGGATCTTGTTTGAATGATTGTTTACTTGGATTAATGTTTGATTTGATGGATTAGTTGATTGATAACTTGATTTGGACAAGTTGGTCGAAGATGATTCAAAAGCTAAGTGGAAAGGCTCTTGAATAAGGAAAGCTGCTTGTGGCATATGAAGCGGATGTTGAAGCTCATATGGATAGATATGATGATGATGACGAGATGGGACTTTGCTATGATGCGATGAAGCAAAGCATGATGTGAGAAAGCCTTGGTTTAATCCAGAAGGGATCATCCCAAGCATGTTGATAACTCGGTGATGTGGTTCGGGTTTGTGGATAATGGTTAGCTTGAGAGGCGCTTGAGCTAGTATGGGAATAGTCGTCGAGGAGGATGACTAGAAGGCTGAGATTTCATCGTTGTTGAAGGTTCTAGCATGCTCAAAGCAAGAGTACGTTGGGACGGGTCACGATGATGTTCCAGGCACGGGTCACGATGACGTGCTAGTACTCTGGGCAGATGCGATAGTCCTAGGCACGGGTCACGACGACGTGCGGAGCTATGTCTAGAACCGGGGTTACCATTAGCCCTTGGCAGGCGGTCATTCAACTAACGGGGAAATCAAGGCAATGATAATAGTGATAGCCAGAGTCATGGATGTTTGGATGTTTGGTTGTATCGTCACTTGGGTCAAGAGCGATGTTTTCAGGGTGCTTATCTGATCTTGGTTTAGGCCTTGGGGGTTTGCACTTGGAAAACACCGACCTTGACTCGAGTGATAATTACTTTGCTTTGAATGTATGAATTGCTATGTTTACTTCTGCTTAGTGTGTCTGGGGGCTATCACTGTAGAAAGAGGTGGAGTGGGATGGTTGGGTTCCTATTCCTTTTACCCTTTATGCTCTTTTGGTATGTTTGATAGTTGATTTACTGCTCACTAAGACTTTTGTCTGACTCAAGGTTTTATGTTTAACTCTTATTACCTTGGGCTGTTCATCCATGTTTGGATGGGCAGACTAGGTAGCAGGTGACAGGTGCTGTTCATAGTAGCCGACGCTGTTGATGACGAGGACGAGTTGGAGGCTTTTGCATATTATTTTCTTACTATATGTACTGCGTGTTCCGTTGTTTGTATATTCTCTGAGTGATATGTAGTGAGGCTAGACGTATTGACTTTGCTGATTGCTGTATCAAACTATTATGAGTTTATATGATGAGATTCTGTTCTATGGAGCTTCACTATGTATATTTTCTATTGTATTTTGTCCATGCGCTGTGAGTAATACGATAGAAGTTATTGTTTTACCTTACCTTGATGATCGTCCATGGCGGCCTGGCACACTTTCCAGCGCACTATTTCCTTGTTTAGTGCAGGAGTCAAGGGCAGTCGTCACATAAAATTTCATAATATAAATTATTTTAATAACTTAAAAGTGTTTAATATTTAAGTGAATAAATAAAAGAGGTTGAATTCAAAAATGAAATTTAAATTGTTAAGAAAAGATTTAAACAAGTTAACTCCAAAATTGAAAACTAGAACTTAAATTTTGAAATTCTAGATGTAGAAATAAAATAAAGTTTTATAATTTAAATTGATTCAAATAAGTTTTAAGTGCTATTAAACATGTGTGCTTAAAGGGGTTTTGGAAAAAAATTAGTTTTGAACTTTATTAAGGATAGAAGGGGTTTTATTTAGAAAGTAAATTGAAATAAATGTTTTAAACATATTGGAAGTGAAAATGTAATCAATAATAAGAACAGTTTACTTTAAGTAATGAAGACTTAGAATTTATATTCATTAACCTTTAAGTTAATTAAGTAAGAATAATTAATGATTGATATTTATTAAATTAGTAACTATAAGTTTAAAGTATTAATTAAAGTTTTTAAATAATGGATTAAGTAATTAATATGTAATTAAGAACCATAGATTAGATTTTTTTATTTAAATTAATAAATTTTAATGGTTAGTCAAACTTATAATTAATAATGATTAATATAAGTTAATTATTTTAGAAGAAAATAATTAAACAAGTGTTAACGAAGATCATTAACTAGATTATTTTATAATTAACTAATGTGATTGATTTTTAATAAATTAATTGGATTAATTAATTCAATAATAA
The DNA here is from genome assembly GCA_030765085.1 of Allium cepa. NCBI lineage: Eukaryota > Viridiplantae > Streptophyta > Magnoliopsida > Asparagales > Amaryllidaceae > Allium > Allium cepa. The sequence goes on from CM060943.1 coordinate 877,116,646, forward strand.
TCATTGTAATAATTTTATATGTAACTATTTATTTGGAAAAAATTAAGAAATTAATTACTTATTAATTGGGTAAATAGATTTAATTTGAGTTGATTAATTTAGTTTAATTAATTTGGATTAATCACTTGGTATTTTGGAAGTAAATTACTTAGAGAAGTAATTGATGGATAATGATTGAATGTAATTAATTGGATGATGTTGTTAATGGAAGTAATTAGAGTATAATTACTTGAAATTAATCGAGGGATTAATTAAGTTTGTTTATCTAAGAGTAATTAATAAAGGGAAGTTAATTACTGTATGAAGTTAATCAGAAATGATTAATATATGTGATTAGAAGATTAAGTTTTTTCTTAATTTAATTAATTAATAATATAATTGATTAGAGATCATTAATTATTATAATTAATGATGTAATTAGGAAATTGATTAGTTTGGGAATAATAAATCAACAAGATAATTAAATAGTAATAAATCTATATAAATGTAATTAATTAATGGATTATTCAAAGATTAATCTCTGTAAATAAATTTAAGGAAACTACTGGAATATAGCAAAGGTTATTTAAATCAAAGATGATTAATTGGAATATATAAGTAATTGATGATAAGATTAAATTAAGTTAATTAATTTTAATTAATTTAAGAAATCATTTGATGATTTGGTATGTGTAATTACTTAGTGTAATTAATGGAGTATAATTACTTACTTGATGAAATTAATGCAAGATGATTTGTAAGTGAAGTAATTTGGGTAGTTTCTTTTGTAATTAATCAAAGGATTAATTTATGGTATTAATTAATCATGGAATGATTAATAAGTAATTAAGGGTAGTTGATTACTGGTTTGTTATTAATCAAGGGTGATTAATAATTTTGTTTAAATAAAGATTAATCACTTGATGTAATTAAATTAAATAAAGCAATTTAACATAAATGAGAGATCATTAATTAATATAATTAATGATGTAATTAAGAATTGTTTAATTTAAGGAATAATTAATAAGGAAGTAATTAAATGTTAACTGCTATGAATGATTTAGAATAATTCATTTAAGAAATTAATTAAAGACTAAATTACTTCTTGTAATTAGAGAATGATTAATTAATGGTTGTGAGAGCATGATTTATGGAATGAGTAATTAATTTAATTTATTTTAAATTAATTAAAGATGGAAGTAGTTAATTTAATTCAGTTTAAATTAATTATAGATTGTGATTCATAAATCATTGCTTATGGATGATATTGATATTTCATTGATTGATTGTGATCTCAGATATGAGGTGGGTAATATCTACGTGATATGTATGTATGGTTTAAGTATGATAATATTTAATTATCTGTTTGGATGATGATTTTAATTATCTGTTTATGATGATAATGTGATTATCTATTATGAGATGTGAATTATCTATCTGTGTATATTGATAATATTGAATTAACTGTTAAGATTAAATAGACAACTTGGCCTTAAAAGATACGTTTTGGATTCCGATGAGACCGGGATCGGATTTTCCATATTTGGACATCCGAAAACCACATCGATCCAAATTAACGATAGGTCGTGAATCTGAAGTAAAGATGAAGATTCAGAATGCAAGGATTATCGTCGTTAACTCTACGGGTGATTCCAAAACGAGTGTAACGAGATGATGCCTTCGGTTTCGTTCGAACCCGGAACGAACTTGTATGGATTGAATGTTTTCAACACATCGTCAGGTGGGCGATGAGCATTCTAAGAGATATATTCTATAAAGGTAATCGCAGCCTCAAGCCTCATCAACCGGGAATGGATAAAACAGGGGAGGTGCAACAAGGTTAGTTGGGTCATGCCCAACCAGGACAAGATTTTCCCCTGTCTAGATGTCCCTTTTTATTCGGTTGTGTGGGCAGTTGGTCTGCAGCCAACTGCGGGGTTATCTTGTTCGGGACCGTTCAGTAAGGAATGGTTCCGGCCTTGTGTTGCAGGGGGTAGGGAGTGATCCTCGATACTTTGATCGAGGCCACGTACTGTGACGGGCGGTACCCCAGTAGCCCTGCCACTGTATGAAATCCATAATCCAATAAGTGCCAACGGTTTTGATTGTATTACCCACTTTTGTGGCTAGTAGCTGGAATTTAATCATGTAACAATTTCGGCTATTTTCTATTTACTTGAAAACCCTAGACCTATTATAATATCACTGGATTTCCTATCAAATGTTTTGGTTAGCGTAAGTTAAAAACTTTTCCATGTTTATGTGTGGGAAGTCTTACGTGATACCTTTTGTTTTCAAAGGATTTTCAAAATTAAGCAACTTTAACCTGTTACTCACACCAGACCCATGTCTGACCCGGAGTTTATTTTCTGTTTTTCATAAACTCTCGGGTACCCAAATTTTTACGGGTAGCCAAGGGATTCAGGTTAGCTTTGACGAATTCTGGAGGAGCAATGGAGCAGGAGGCTTCAGCGTTGTATATATATATATAGTTCCGCTGTGTTGGTATCTCTGAGTCATATTGTTTGAGTTGTATTGTATTGAGTTGTATTAACTAGACAGGTGTTATAACTGTCTAGTATGTGATGTATTATCTGTATAATTCTGATTGATGTTATATATTATGTAAGTACTTATGTGATTAATATAATTTATTCGTTCCGCTGTGAGATTTTGATGTTGTTGTTCTTTCTTCTCTATCTTTTCTATTTTCTCACCCTTTTCTTTCTTAAAAACGATACGTCTTCCTGGGCATAGGAAGTCGGGTCGTTACATCTACCTTGGCATTGCCTAGTTGTGCCGTGTCACCTACCATACCGAGCCTTGTACGAGTTTGGATTTCTCCCGTAGCCCGTGTGGTATCCTCTGGTGGCTTCCCGATCAGGAGGGACTATGATATTGGATGGACTACTGGGACTATTATGTGTTAAGGTGGAAAATGTAAAGCCTTAATGCTATTTAAAAGTATGTTTATTTTACTATAGACACTATTATAATAGCGAAATATACTACATAGTAAATAGTTTAATGGATCCTTAGGAGATGAAAATCCCGAGCATCTCTTAAGTTACTGCACTCATATTTATTCATGTTGATTTAACTTACATAAGATCTTTTAGTTCTGACTCGAGTGTTTTGTCTTTTCAATTCGCTCGGGTCAGTCCGAGTTTTTGAAGACTTTATTTCTAGAGGAAGAAGACGAAGACTTTATTATTATTATTATTATATATTATATGGTTCCACTACACTGTATTCCGCTGCATTGAGATTTATTGGTATGTGAACTCTGATATTTATTGTATAAAGAAGAATCAAATATTTTGTAAACAGTTTCATGAACTGTATATTTATTATTATATTTTATCCTTCCGCTGTGAGATTTTGTTTGTTTTTTTCTTCTTGTTTTTTTCTTATTTACCCCATAACAATCCTCCCTTGCGTATGGTTTGAATTGGCATGTGTGACGATTTAAATCGTGCGAAAAAGCGGGATGTTACATCTAGTATCAGAGCTTTGGTTTAGCGATAAACCTTAGCTTTGTAGGGTTTGACTCTTTATTTATAGGGTAGAAATAACCTATGGGAGTCGCTGAGTGTATATATATGAGAGAGCGTATTTGTTAGTGTTATAAAAAGGTTTTAATATTGTGTTAATCTGTTCCGTTTTGTATTTATAACTTCTGGTTGGTGCATGAGACGCTATGACATCAATAGGGATTTCTAAACACTTAATAGGACAGACCGACATAATATTTGTTTTTAATATAGGTAAATGAAATAATTTTGCCTATTATATTTTCTATATAAAATAAAATTTTTCAAATGATATCTATATTTGGCTGCAATAGATGGGGTGTTAGGTAATGAAAATATAAATAATAGTTGAAACTAAGTTGAAAAATAAAATAAAATAAATTTTGAAAATTAAGAACTTAAGTCCGAGATTTTGAAATTTCTTTCTAATAAATTTTGGAATATAATAATATTATTTATAAATATTTTTTAATATAAACATTTCAATATAATTTGAAACATGGTTTTAAAGAAGATTTTGGAGAAAAGGTTTTGTACTTTCCTCTCTGTCGCTGGAAAATAATTTCGGTGATGGCGGCCGCATCATCGACTTCCATTTTCGAGTTTCGAAGGGGAAAGGCCCCTGTAGTAGTTCTATTGCAGATTCATTTTGAAAATATATAAATTTTGAATTGTTTAAATATGATTAGAGATATATAAGTTGTAAGAATATATTTATCTATTATTTTAATAATTTGAAATCTAACCTAGTATTTAATTCTTAAATTTTCGTTAATTAATTGTTTCAATTATTGCAGTGAAACGAAAGGTAAGTAATTAATAATTGAAACCTTTAAATTTAGGTAAGAAGTTTAATGCCAAGTTATAAGGGAAATGGAAGGAAGTTGAAATTGTAACTTATAAGAAAAAGGAGTAAAAATTTATTGAACAATGAATTAATTAAAAGAAATGAGAAAACTTGTATAACTTTTAATTACATTCTTTAAAAACATATATATAACTTACCAAGTATAAAAAGTTGAAATGTTTAATAAGAAATGTAATGGAATCTGTATAAGTGAAAGTAGGTAATGAAGCATCCAATGAGTTAGCTATTAAATGAGAATTTAATGTTACGAACTTAAGTTATAGTTGAATTTTTACTAAATAAATATAATAAAAGGTAAGTATTACAAATAGATGATTATAAAATTAAGTAAACAAAATGGAAAAGCTAAGAAATTGAATGGGACATGAATACTATTGATAAATGAATGTAAATAAAAGAGGTCATGCTATAATAAATGAATGAATAATTATAACGAAATAAAAGGAACTGGCATGAGTTGAGTTAAAGGAACTGAATAATTGTAAGTAATAAGTAAAAATGAATAAAGCAAACATTTAATGAGTAAATGTAAATTTAAAAGATAAATCACTGTATAAATAAAAAGAAAATCAAACAACAAAGGTATGAAAGAAAATTAATAATAAGTTAAGTTGATTGTTGTTTGGATTTGTTGTTGTTTAGTTGATGGTTGTTTGGGCAAGGATACTTTAAAATTGGATTAGGATAAATGAATAATCTATTTAGTTTTATCTTAGACTGTTGAGTAAATGATGCGCTAGTAGTTTATTCTTCATTCCGTACAATTTAAAAGTTTTGAACCCGAACAACTATTTGTTTGTTTGATTGAATGGTTGCTTTGTATTGGTTGTGTATGCTGTTTGTTGAAATTGATAGTTGTTGTATTGATTTGTTGTTAGTGATTGAAACCACTTAAATATTTCACTTTATATATATTGTTAACCCTTTGGATTTTATAAGTGAAATGCAGGTTATGGAAGCAATTGCTACTGCTTTTGGTTTCATAAATTAAGCGTAAATTGCCCGACAAATAGGTACGTTTCAGATTACGGTTTATAGCGCTATTTTTTCCCGTGTTGGGATATTATATTTTGGATATTATATGTGGTATTTTCATATATTTTATGTTATATTTTCTCCCGAGCCTCCCCGTACAAAGGAGATTCTGCCAAAATTTTCCGTAAATTTTGGACTTAGAAAATATTTTGGAAATGTTTTCCAAACTTTATTAGTTTGAGTATAAAATTTTTTTAATGATTATAAATTAGTATATTTTATCTAAATTAATTTTGTAAATTTATTTGTTTATAAATTTAATATTTTTCCCTTCTTTTTCCTTTTCGGGGACGAAAAGTTTTGAGTGGGGGAGAGTGTAAGGACCCGTAATTTTCGTTAATTAAATTTATCATTTTAATAAGATTTGCGTAAATTTAATTTAGAAGAAATAAAGATTTTATAATTAATAATGAAGCAAATGCTGAGAATGAAATGAAACCATGGGAATATAAGGCTAAGTATTTACAGTTGAAACAAAATGACGAATAAATTGAAGTGATGTAAATTGTTATACTAGGCTAAGAGTTGCATATAAGAGAACAAAGGTAAGCAGTGAATTCAGTTAATGAATTAATAATATTAATTAGTAAATTGAATAAATCAATGTCCGGTACAAATTGAAATATTGTTTGGAATGAAAGCTTATAAATTGTAAGCATTTAATTTACAAATGAAATCAGTGTATTAATTTAGTTGTAACTGAATGTAAACTAATGAAACTATGTAATAATTGATAAATGATGGCATTCATGAATGAAATAAGATTTGTAAGTAATAAAGGAATAATTGAAATAAACATTTACTAATGAAATAGTATATTGATTTATATAGACTTAATAAAAGAGTTGAATTGAATCAATCTATTTAGTTGAAACTAATTAATTGGTATGCAAATTATAAATGGGTTTATAGTAAGAAATTATACTACCGTGAATTGGAATTAAGATGAAATTGAAAAATTCAAGTATGTGATGCAAATATGTCATATATAGCAGTGAAATAAAAAAAATTAGTGTTATTATAACCTGGTTGGTAAGTAACAAACTTATAACTGAATTTAAAAGAAAATAGGTGACAATGAATATAGATTGTTCATTTATTTGATATGTTAAATAAATTTTTGTATTCAATCGCAATAAATATAAATAATTAATCGAAACTATTATAAGGTCAAAATTTATTGCATATAATAAATTGGGGGATAGATTTCATTTAAGGTAATTTATTTATTATGTTAATGTAAATTAAAATAGTTAGAGGTACATAAATGATGATTAATGCCATATTTGGAAGTTGTAATTTAGAGGATATCAAGAATTAGGAATTGAATTTTGAATTATTTACAATACAAATAAAGAAAATGTTACGTTATTGCTAACTGAGGGAATCGTTAATTAAATGAAAGCTAAATCAGTGGAATTTGTGGAGATTAATTTATGTTAGTTATTTAGGGTAGTGATTAAATTTGGTAACCCATTTGCAATTAATGACAATAGTGTTGATATAAGCTAATAAGTTAAATGTCAATGCAACACCATTTAATGGATTGAATGTGATTATGAAATTGGAATTACATAAATGTAGTAATTAATTCACGGTAAATAAATTTATGGAACGAATGTTAAGATCTTAACTGATGGTAATTAACAATTGAAGATAATGTAAATTCCATTTATAATATGACTATGGGTGAATGAAAAGATTGTAAATCAAAATTTGTTTATTTATATGAATATAAAGAATTAAGGTAATTGAGTTTTTACAATTAAGTAAAAATTAAACATTTATTTTTACGTTAATTGAAAATTTAGTTGAAATTGAAAAATATCTATGTATGTTAATTTCATCCGTTTGACTATAATGGATTGAATAATAAGAATGAAGATTTAATTCAATGAAATTTTTAGAAACTTAATTGATAATTTCTAAATTTAATAAAATTGAAAATTTGACACTGAGATGGGAAGTTAATCAACTTTAAATTGACCTTTAAATTGTTTAAAACATTGTAATTTGATTGAGACATCTAAAGGTAATAAAATTTTTCAAATTTAAGATTTTTAAAAAAATGGATTTTATTAATGAAATTTTAATTTATTTAATTAATATAAAATTAGCCATTTTGGTCACTGACTCGGATTTCGACGAAACCAGTTTCATCGGATCCGTAATGGTGAATTATAATAGTCTTTCAAGTTTCATAACGATCGGACTTGTCGTTTGATCGTACCGACTCGAAACGCCTTGAAATTTATGCAATTTCAATCAATCTAAATCAACTTGGAAAAATTGAATTTAGCATAACTTCTTCATACGATGGAATTTGGACATGAAACTTTTTCCATCGCATTTAAAATATTTCTAAACATATATTTTGATATATGGGTTGACCCAATTTCGTTCCGGAGGAAAACGGGCTTTTTGGGCCATTTAGCGTTCAACGCGTATACCAATCCGATCCATCTTTTATTTTTCAGCCTTGTCCGTATATAACCCGTTATAAACCCTAGCCACTCCTTATTTTCATTTTTCTATACGTACATCTCCTTCTCAACTCCTCATTCCAATGGCAGGAAAAAAAAACTAATTCCCAAATTCCAAAAATTAATATCAATTTCAAAAAAAAAAATTCGGATCTGCAGCCACTTCGAGTCACGCTTTGAGTTTCAGAGGAAAAGACGCTGTATCTACTTCGGGTCAGGAAGAAAATGACTCGGGTTGCTCCGGGTCGTTTTGGCAAAAACTCCAAGCAAGCACCGAGATTTGAGGCGGCGCACCGAAGTCCAACCCGAAGTTGACACAGTACCAGAATTTTTCCAATTTTCAAATTTTCATAACTTTTGCGTACGAGCTCCGTTTCATGCGAATTTTTTTTGGTAGGATCGTAGTAAAATTCCGGATGTTTTGGCTCTTATTTAGATGGATTTGGAGACCGCGGAATTTTTGGGTTTAAATTGGATTTAAATCCAATTTAAATTCAAAAGGTGAGTGTTTTAACCCACTCACAACTTCTAAGATTTCTTATGTTTGTTAAATTGATTTAAGATATGAGTAGAAATTTATTTATGACTGTTTTGCATATTTTATTCATCATCTCAGTTAAATCGCATTTATTTAATTTAACTGTTAATTTAATTTATTATTGCACATCGATTGACAGTAAAAAATTATTTATTTTGCATATAAACTGCTAGTTAAACAGTTATTAATTTATTTTTTTATTTTTGAATATAAACTGTTCGTTGATACCGGTTATATTTTATATGCTCTATTAATGTTTGTTAAAATTGATGATGATTGATGTTTGGTGAATGGATGATGTGTTCTATGTTATAAAATCTGCAAGTTATCATGCATTTCATTTCATTCGGGATTGCGGTTTGAAATGATATACAACCGCATTTTATTATTAAATTGCGGACTGAAATGATAAATATCCGTATTACTTGACCATAGGATAGAAAATTATATACAGGCACCGCGGTATATATATAAAATTATTTTTTGAAGGATTTTATGGTTTTGGATAGGATACGGTTTAATAAATATTAATTTTTGACCTTACATAAAATCTTATTTTATATACATCTATAGTTAAAGTATTGAATTTAAGTTATGTATGAATTTGTTAAATAAAATAAATAAGTTGAATAACGGAGTTTGATTATTTTATATTTTATGGTTAAGTACATGTTAAGATATTGAAAATATATAGAATTTTGAATGATTTAAATCAATTAAGATTGGGAGTTAAGTTGAAAAATTTATTTTGAATTGAGCTTAATTAAGAATTTAACTTCATAAGTTGATGTAAAATTTATTAACATGAAATTTTAAAAAGGGTATGATATTTATAACTGAAATTCTATTCAAGGTAAATTAAATGAATATTTCTAGTATATATAAATTGAAGCAAATTTTCTCTTATAAGTAATTTGAGTTTTGCTTAAATGATTAAGGGTTTATTATGCAATTATTTCAAACTAAATAATAGGACTTTAAATTGTTGAATAGAATTTTCCAACCTTAGTTCCAATAATTTAATGTTCAAAGTTTGAAATATATTGAAACTGAAATGGTTATTGAAACTGAAAACGATTTTGAAATCGATGGATTTTGACTTAATTTTAAATAAAATAAATTGTAAGTCGCGGAAATTATTTTATTTTATAAAGTATTTTTAAATGCAAACTATTTTATTCTATATACCATTTGAATATCCAAACCATCCAAGTTTTAGAAGTTATGGTTTAAAGCTATGAATTTTCGAAGTATTATGGTTTGAAAGTTATAATTCAATGTTTGGTTTCCAATTATTATAAATTTTAAAGCAATATGATTTTGGAAAAGTAATATATGTGAAATAGAATGATATTATATTTATTTGGGTTTTTATAAAAAATAATATCAAACGAGTTTGTTTGAAATGGAAAGGATATCGTATTTATATGGTTTTGAAATAGATATTTTATTCTGGTTTTGAAAGTATATTATTTTTAAATGACCGCGGTGTTATAATAACGTTTGGTTGTTGAAGAGACCGGGATCGGAAGTTGTCATACTCTCTGCCAACTCCGAAAACCACTTTAACAACCGTGTACGCGGTGGAGATTCCAGAATGAAGTAGGTTGGTGGCGGCGTTTCCTTTAAGATAAATACATGGACCCAACTCCCGTGAGTTGGCATAAGGTGCTAAAACAGGAGCGATTGACGGGTTAATGAGGTAGCACCTCTGATCGGACACTTCCCTTCGATACTATACTCTGACTTTGGATTGATTCGGTGGCCACCTTCATTTTTGATTGCTTTGATGTGGGAAGTTTGTTCGAGGCGGGCGGCAGCTGCGCGCTGCGCGTTTCCATCGGCCCGGAAGCGTAATTGGTATATCTACCCTGGCATTGCCTAATTGTGCCGTGTCACATACCTTACCGAGCCTTGTACGAGTTTGGATTTCTCCCGTAGCCCGTGTGGTATCCTCTGGTGACTTCCCGATCAGGAGGGACTATGATATTGGATGGACTACTGGGACTATTACGTGTTAAGGTGGAAAATGTAAAGCCTTAATACTATTTAAAAGTATGTTTATTTTACTATAGACGCTATTATAATAGCGAAATATACTACATAGTAAATAGTTTAACGGATCCTTAGGAGATGAAAATCCCGACCATCTCTTAAGTTACTGCACTCATATTTATTCATGTTGATTTAACTTACATAAGTTCTTTTAGTTCTGACTTGAGTGTTTTGTCTTTTCAATTCGCTCGGGTCAGTCCGAGCGTTTCAGGATTTGAAGACTTTATTTCTGGAGGAAGAAGACGAAGATATTTTTTTATATATATATTATATGGTTCCACTACACTGTATTCCGCTGCATTGAGATTTATTGGTATGTGAACTCTGATATTTATTGTATAAAGAAGAATCAAATGTTTTGTAAACAGTTTCATGAACTGTATATTTATTATTATATTTTATCCTTCCGCTGTGAGATTCTGTTTGTTTTTTTTCTTCTTGTTTTTTTCTTATTTACCCCGTAATAATCCGCCCTTGCGTATGGTTTGAATTGGCATGTGTGACGATTTAAATCGTGCGAAAAAGCGGGATGTTACATGTATCATTGCCGTGAATTGCATGTTGCCCATATAATATTTGCCACCTTTTTATTAACACGTCATAATATTTTGTAAAAAGGGTTAAAAAAATAGAGTATAAATTTATTTTGTAAATTTTGATTTGGAAAAAATAAATGGGCAGGCTGAGCTTTTGTTTTAATGGGTCAAGTCGTGCGGTGAAGCGCTCGAGCAATTTGAGTCAATTTCCATTTTATTTTAGCTCGTTCCAATTTTGTTTATTTAAAAATTTGCTTTGTCCGAAATTGGAATTCGCGTACTCAGTTTCATTTATTTATCTTTTTTCAAAATCGAAATCAGTTGTCTCATCTTCCAATATATGATCGTGCTTTCTACGCTGTTTCGGTGTGGTTATCGTAGTTTTGAATCTAATCTTCAACAGCATAAAGGTGAGTATTCTCACCTGACAAACGTACTTATAGATCGGTAAATTAATAACAAGTGAAATTGTAGAATATTTATATTTCATTTTTCTTGCCTGCAATATAAATTTATGATGTAAAAAACGCTGTTATTAATCTGATACATCATCAGTCATATTTTTATTGTTATATTTAAGCTGTTATACTATTTATTTATTTACTGTTTATCACTGCAAGTTCCCTGTAGAATTAAATCGTTACGGGCTGAAATGATAGGCCTGAACGATATTTATTTATTTATTTAATTATTTATTTAACTTGGGATTGCGGGTTTGAAATGATAGAACCCGGATTTTCTTTGTAAATTACGGATTGAAATGATATATTATCCGTACCACTTGACCTAGGTGGAAAACATTATACAGATCCGTGGTTATATATATATATATATATATATATATTCTGGAAAAATTTAAGTAATTTAAATTGGTATAGTATTATTTTGATTTAAATTGAATTAAAATGATTTTTAGTGATTTATACAAGTTATATATAAATATATATATATATAATTAAGTGGGTAAATTGGAATGTGGAATATAAATTTGTTTTGGAAATTGATTTTGTAAAGGAATGAAATTCAAGTTAAGTAAATAAAGTATAATAAATTTGATGTAATTGAATTTAAATGGATAAATAAGGTGTTATTTAAATTTTTTATAGATTAAATGGCTAATAAAATAAATACATAAAATAAAATTTTGAATATAACTAAACTTAGGAGAAGTGGACTTTAGTTTAAGAAAATGGGTAAGTTAAGGAATAAATTGAAAAATAGTTATATTTTGGAATTATAAATCAAATTTAATTATTAAGTAAATTTTGAATGCGAAGAATAGACAATTTGATTTGACTTTAATAAGTGAAGCCTTAAGAAGTTGATATTTATTTGTGAAATTTACCTTATATAAATCATAAATTTTGAGAAATTTAAATGACTATTTTAAAAGTGGAAATATGATTTTATAAGTTAAATTTGTTAAATTTAATTTTAATTATTGATAAATTTATATTAAAGTCAAAAATTTAATTTACTTAAATACTGTTGTAAGGGATATTACCACACTTTGTAAATGCCATAGTTGATGAAAATGAACTAAAGGCTAAAATTTATTAAAGGCTACTGCAGTACTTGGTAAGTGCTGTGGTTGCGAAATTTAAAACTAAACGCGAATAAAAAAAGGGCTACAGTAGCACTTGTTAAGTGTTGCTGTCGGCTGAAATGAGATTTTTGAATATTTGATTTGAAAATATAATAATTTCACTTTTGAAAGTTAAAATGAAGTATTTTGATTCAAATATAAACTATTTTTGAAATTTATAACCACGGGTAATAATAACGATTGGTTGGCAAAGAGACTGGGATCGGATATGGGCATACTCTTTGTCGATACCAAAAACCACTTTGACAACCGTGTATGCGGTGGAGATTCCAGAATGAAGTAGGATGGCAGCGGCGTTTCCTTTGAGGTAAATACATGGACCCGACTCCCGTGAGTTGGCATAAGGTGGCTAAAACAGGAGCGATTCTCGAGCCAATGAGGTCATTCCTCTGATCGAACGCACTCCTTCGATATTATACTCTGACTTTTGGATTGTTTCGCTGGCCACTTTTTTTTATTTTTGACTTGGGGGTGTTGTTCGGGGTGGGAGGTAGTAGCAGCTATGTGATGACCCGCAAATCCGTACTCCTTGAATATACACTAATCTCCATAGATTAACTCAAGATGAACAGAAATACGAATTATCAATGTTTAAGAAAAAGAAAAAGTAGAAGAAGAGAGGAGAAGATAGAAAATAGAGAGGAAAGAAAATAGGAAATAGAACGGAACAGAAAACAGAACAATAACTGAACAACATCAGAATCTCACAATCGCAGCGGAACAATATATAATAGATAAATGAATAATCTTTAAACAAAGAACTATATCAGTTATTACATCACATTACATTTCATTACATCAGAGTGTACAACAACAACAACAACAAACAGTGCAGCGGAAAAAGAAATACTATATACTAGTAATACGCCATGCCATCCAGCTTGCCTCCAGCAACTCCTGAATATCCTGATAAACCTTAACTCTTGACTGCCCGTGTAGAAATTGGTGGGCACCCAGAGTTTAGGAAGGAAAACAATAAACTCCGAGTCAGTCAAGTGACTGGTGTGAGAACTCAAAACAGTTTATTTGTCTTTAAAATCAAAATATAGGAATATTTTTAAAGTCAATTCGCAATGCTTTTAAAAATGAGACTACCATAAGACCTCCCACCACACACACAATGCAAACGCAGACTTGGAGGAGATTTCTCCTTATGATAGTCAAAGATGCTTGATACGCATTAAAAAGAAACATTTGATATTATTATTAGTGCATAGTGTAGGAAAAATCATTTCGAAAGTAGAATATAAATCTTAGCCAGCATAGGTACCATTATATTATGCCTACTGTAGCTACTTCCTGAGGAAGCAGGTTCTACAACTAAAACCGTACAAGATCGTATTGTTTCTTTGGATTTCCAACGAATGATCAGGCCAAGGAACTTTCCATTGCCACATGAGAATGCCTCTGGATGGACATCCCCGAGAACCAAACCGGATCTCTACCAACACAAGGCCGGGTTACCCCTAACTGAGTAACAACTGACCGAATATGCCATCCCCCGGTCCTTTGGGACCTTTCACCGAGCGCTCGTAATCAATTCACACAATCATAAAGTGTTTTCAACATGAGTAAGTATCTGGGCTCCATACCATGATACCACCCTTTTCCAGAAGGAAATGCACATACCCTAAAGGGCGCTACCCCTCATAACCTTGCTGCATCTTTCCTGTTTTGACCATTCCCGAGGTGTGAGGCTCGACGAAGTCACGTCCACAAAAACATACTTTATACAAAAGCCATGCTTTGGGTCAACAAATGATCATAGAAATGATCACCAGGATAGACGATCAAATAAATGATCCTATCACAAATAATCAACACAATGATCATTTCACAGCAACACTCAGCATGTCACATTACCAAATTGGGAATATATCGCTGATAACATTCAACTACATAACCTCTGAGCTCGTACGTCTCAGAGAAGGGTGTTAAGCTAAAAGAATAAATTCTCCGCCACCAACAGAAATATATTTGAAAGAAATCGGCTTTATATCTCAACTTGTAATGTCAGACATACAATCCATACAAGTCTGTTCCGGGCTCGAACAGAACCGAAGGCACTTACAAAGAAGTCCTTGCAATCCGGATATCCACAATCCTGATCGGATTTCCCATCACATATGGAGAACTCAATACCGTAGCTACTCGGGGAAGAGTCAATCGACAGGTCATCCTATCGCTCTCACAAATACCGGGTCTTCAACACCGATCTTCAATGCTATCCATTACGTCGTATCACTTATTCGGAATGGGTTATACAACCCCATGGTCCTTTCCCGGTTAACCCGAATAGTGAGCGCTTATTCAAAAATAAGTGTGGCATTCAAATTCAAACAAATCACATCAAATACCCATTCAAAGGGAAATATTGATAGTCGGTTATTGAACTATCAATGGATATGCACACATCACCAGATTCCAAATAATTTTCCAAATTATTTATTTCCCAAAAATATCTTTACTAGATATATAATTTCACACTTCAAAAATAAACCAATATTTATTTTTAAACAAATTCCACTTCCTTTTATAAATTCCATAGTGAATTTATATTTCACAATATCTACTGATATCCGATTTCAATTATTCATTTCAATTTATCTTCAAAAAGATAAATTCTCAAAATATTCACTTTATATTGGAAAACATTTCCATACTTATTTAATAAGTAATTCTCAAATCCTTTTATTTTCAACTCTTGGAAAATATTCAATATACTTCAATCGAAATTAAGTATATATTTCATTCTTTAAGGAAATCATTCTCTTAAACATATTTATTTGGGCTAAAACGAATGTTGCGTAAATCATCGTTACGACAACCCAAAATCACTAGTATAGGGATTCAAAATTAAAATAGATATATAAATCCCAATACTATACAAAACATTTCCTTTCGGAAATCATTTACTATAACAACAGTGTTATAGTCCACAATTTCCTCCTATTTCTCGAAAACGTCTATTTCAACAATGAATGTTGAAATCTATGGTTTTGAATCTCAACACATTTTAAAACATCGTTAGATCGTTTTAATTCTGTTTAAAACATCACATCTAAAACATTTTCTTTAACATGTTATTCACTATTCAAAAACGTGAATATACTACGTTAACCAATTTCATCATTTCTATTCATTTTATTTTAAAGGATTATTCACTGTCTAAAACGTGAATATAACTCCATAATTAAGCTATAAAAATTAACTTATCAAAATAAGTCGTTTGCGAATTTATAAAACAACGTTTATAAATTCCTTTTCTATTTATTTTATAACAACTTCCTTTTATAAATTCCTTTATTAACCTATTCAATTTATAACTCAGTTATAAAACAAAGGTTCATATTATAAGTTAAATGCTTATAAAACGATTATTTTACAAAATCGTTCTTTTAAACTTCATAATTATAAATCTTATATCTTATAAGATTCAATTATTTATCCAAATATATTCTTTAATAACTTCACGAAATTTATAAATCTTATTATTTATAAATTTCACTTATAACTTCACCATTTATAATTTTATAAATTCCATTCACTTATGCAATCCATTTTCACTTCATTCAAACACTTATAAAAACTCGTTTTATAATTCAAATATTTTCATTTATAAATTATCAATTTTATAAATCTTTTTATATAAATCAATTTATATTATTCTTTTAAAACATCTTTAATCTCCTATCATTTTGATTTATAAAATAATTAAATTTTATAAATCCTATATTTTCAACTCTTTAAAATAATTTCAAAAATCCCGATTAAACTATTTTATAAAATCATTAGCCTCATATTTCCAAAAATCAATCTTTAACCGTATTTCTCAAAATCATATTTTTTATAACTTTAAAAATTGTTACGTTTATTTATTTAAAATGGATCAGTTCCAAAAATATTTTATAAACGTATACTTTCAAAAATCACTTTGAAATCATTTTAAAATTCCAAAATTTGGTCCAATGATGCTACATACCAAATAGCCAATCACGACAACAACGATATCATATATCGATATGATAATCAATCAAATATCAAAATATCTGAAATCAAATAAATACTGTTGAGGAATCCAGTTGGATCCCTCCAACCTGTTTTCCTGCATCCAAAAACATTAGCACAATACCAATTCCGCTCCAGTACGGAATTATCGCGGTATATGGGATTTAAAATATTATCCGCTTAATAGACGGTGCAATAGGGTCTCATGCGCTATACAAATGCGGGAAATCAACAACTGCAATATATACATATGCCAATATATATATATTGCTATTATATATAATACCAATTTCACTGTTTATGAAATATTCGCGGTATATGTTTTTAATAAATAACATCCGCTTACTAACAGCGCATAATGTCGAATTTAACAATCAATAGATAACAATCATCATTCAAACATGCATTCAAATATTTTAAATCTAACTATTTAAAATAAAATCGAAACCGATTCGATTGAGTGAGAAGTTCTCACCTTGATTTTAATTTCGTTTTAGCGATTTATTTCGAATAAAATTAAACGGACGTTTAATTTTACCCGAAATTCTCACTAACTCCAAACGACTCCAATCCAATTCCATCGCGTAGTGCTCGTCCATACGATTCCAACGCAACTGGTTTCGTGCGTTTTCGACCTCGTATGAAAAAGTTATGCATTTATGAAGTTTACACAATTTAATTTATATAATTTACAACATTAATTAAAATTTTAAACCTAAGCAAATGTACAACCGTTGATCTCCAAACCCCCCCATCTAGACCGCACGTTCCTTCTCTTCTCCCTCTTCTCACGTTCGTGTATTCCCCGAACATGCCGAACCCATAGCCGCCCCTTAGGGCAAATTCGCGCGACAAATCCAAGCACATCTAGCTCGATCAGCAAGTGTCATTCGCAAGCCCATCACGTATGCTATGCTCGGCCGAAACCCTAGGCAACTCGGTCATCTCCTCCTCCTAGATATGCGTGCCGACTGTGTGACCTTCATCTCCATTTCGCCGTTGAACCAAAGCACTCCAGACGATCTTGACCGTTGGATCTGTAGAACACACTCCCCTCTACAACATTGCAGTTGACACTTTCCTTTAATTGTCGATGGATTTGGAGAGATTAAGGAATGAATTTGGGTGATTTCTGGCCTTAGGTTCAGGGGTGGCGGCTAGGGTTAGGTTTAGTTTGTTATTTTTTTTTAATTTATGAAGGGGTAAGGGTCAATTTATAGGAAATCGTTGAACATTATTCATCCGGGAATTCCAAACTCTGATTTACGCGCGAAACTGACGTTCCTAGGGTTTATCCCGCGTTCCGGACACAATGGAACAGGTTTCGGAAGCTAATTCGAACATCTGTGCGAGTTATGGCAATAAACGTTCAATTTAAATTAAACCGATTTAAACGATTTTCTAGGCGTTTTAATTTGTACCGGACAAACGGTAAATCCAATTGACACGAAATTTGAAACCTTACAATAATATCAAATTACGGATCCGATGAAACTGGTTTTGTCGAAATCCTAGACTTTTTGAAAAATGGCTATTTTAACTCGCCAAATTAGAATTAAAAATAATTCGATGCGTTTCGAGCTGCCACGATCAAACGATAACTCCAATTGCTACGAAAATTGAAATCCGGTAATAACTAACTATTACGGATCCAATGGAACTGGTTCCGTCCGATTCTGAGACTGTTCGAAAATTGACTATTTTCACTAGTCGATTTAAATATTAAAATATTCAATTTTCACAAATTAACTTTTAATTCGATTTTAAAAGTTCTAAAACATCATTCTAACTTCAATATGATAAAATAAAATTTTACAAATCATTTACAATCATATTTAACTCAATTTTCAATTATTTCCATAATTTCACATATTAAATTATCGATTTAATTATTCAATTAAATCCAATTATTCAAATTAAAATTTATTCGACTTATAAATTCACTTATTAATATTTAAAATTAATTAAATATTCAAATTTTAATTATCAAAAATTCTGGGTCGTTACAATCTTCCCCCCTTAAAAGAATTTCGTCCTCGAAATTATCAAGTAAGAAAAGTTATAGAATCTATTAATTTTCCAAAATCCATAGTTAAACTTCTTACAATACTTTACTAAGTTTCCCAAATCATACTTAGTTATCTTTTCTAAAACAACTACTATTGTTTAACTTTCAATTCCCAAATCAAAGTTAAAGTTTTCAAAACTTTTCAATTTTCTCAAATTTTTCTAACGCCTTAAATTTTCGGAAAAATTCGCCATAGTCTCCTTTGCGTGGCTTGATCCGCAAAAAAAAATGACAGTATATATATCACAAATATACATCTCATCAAGTAATGAGGCATCCCGAAGGGAAAAAAGTATAAAAGTACGGTATGTAATCCGAGATATGTACCTTATATTTTATTAGCGAGCATATACGGCTAATATAGCGCGAAAGCGAGCTCCAAATGCGAAGCAAACGCGATCCGCACCTACTAAACACTCAACAAACAACATGAGAACATGCATGTTGTAACGACCCAGAATTTTAATTAATTTAAATTTGAATATTTAATTAATTTTAAATATTAATAAGTGAATTTATAAGTCAAATAAATTTTATTTCGAATTATTGGATTTAATTGGATAATTAGATCGATAATTTAATATGTGAAATTATGGAAATAATTGAAAATTGAGTTAAATATGATTGAAAATGATTTGTAAAATTTTATTTTATCATATTGAAGTTAGAATGATATTTTAGAACTTTTAAAATCGAATTAAAAGTTTATTTGTGAAAATTGAATATTTTAATATTTAAATCGACTAGTGAAATTAGTCAATTTTTGAACAGCCTCAGAATTGGACGAGACCAGTTCCATTGGATCCGTAATAGTTAGTTATTACCGGATTTCAATTTTCGTAGCAATCGGAGTTATCATTTGATCGTGGCAGCTCGAAACGCATCGAATTATTTTTAATATCAATTTGGAAGGTTAAAATAGCCATTTTTCAAAAAGTCTCGGATTTCGACGAAACCAGTTTCATCGGATCCGTAATGTGAAATTATTGTAAGGTTTCAAATTTCGTGTCAATTGGATTTACCGTTTGTCCGGTACAAATTAAAACGCCTAGAAAATCGTTTAAACCGGTTTAATTTAAATTGAACGTTTATTGCCATAACTTGCACAGATGTCCGAATTAGCTTCCGAAACCCGTTCCATTGTGTGCAGAACGCGGGGTAAACCCTAGAAACGTTGATTACGGCGCGTAAATCGGAGTTTGGAATTTCCGGGATGAATAGTGTCGTTTTATTTCCTATAAATAGCCCCCATCACAAAATAAAAATAAAAACTAAACCTAACCCTAATTTAAAAGCTCCAGCCGCCGGCAAGCAACCAATGGCCGAAATCAACCCTCCTTCCTCCTCCTTTTTCTCGAAATCCATTCACTTTTAACAGAAATTATCAACTACAAAAAGGTAGAGCACATCGAGTACTCCACATCCAACGGCTATGATCAGAATCGGAGCCACGGATTGTCGACAAATTGAGGTAGAAGGGCCGAAACTCGCGCACATTTTCCAACATCCATGAGGGGCCGAGCTTGCTGGGGTTTTGGCCGAGTTTGGCTCTTGCGAAGGGGGTCGGGATGGTGAGGGTTTGATGAACTTTCGGTGTTCGTGGAGGCTTGGAAATTAAACCCTAGTTTATGTATTATGGGTTTAAAGCACGGCTATTACCTGTAGCCGAACGTGGAAGATGAAGAAAGCAAGGAGCGGTGGAGATTTTCAGAGATGGGATCCAATGGCTTAGATTAGGTTAAGTTTAAAAAAATTAAATTATGTTGTAATTAGTTTATATAAAAATCGTGTAACTTCAAAAATTCATATCTTTTTCATACGAGGCCGAAAACGCGTGAAACTAGTTGCGTTGGAATCGTATGGACGAGCACTACGCGATGGAATTGGATTGGAGTCGTTTGGAGTTAGTGAAAATTTCGTGTAAAATTAAACGTCCGTTTAATTTTATTCGAAATAAATCGCTAAAACGAAATTGAAATCAAGGTGAGAACTTCTCACTCAATCGAATTGGTTTCGATTTTATTTTAAGTAGTTAGATTTAAAATATCTGAATGCATGTTTGAATGATGATTGTTATCTATTGATTGTTAAAAATAGACATTATGCGCCGTTAGTAAGCGGATGTTATTTATTAAAAACATATGCCGCGAATATTTCATAAACAGTGAAATTGGTATTATATATAATAGCAATATATATATATTGGCATATGTATATATTAGAGTTATTGATTTCCCGCATTTTTTAGCGGATGAGACCCTATTGCGCCGTCTATTAAGCGGATAATATTTTAAATCCCATATACCGCGATAATTCCATACTGGAGCGGAATTGGTATTGTGCTAATGTTTGTGGATGCAGGAAAACAGGTTGGAGGGATCCAATTGGATTCCTCAACAGTATTTATTTGATTTCAGATATTTTGATATTTGATTGATTATCATATCGATATATGATATCGTTATAGTCGTGATTGATTATTTGGTATGTAGCATCATTGGACCAAATTTTGGAATTTTAAAAAAAGATTTTTAAAGTGATTTTTGAGAATATAAAATATTTTTGGAATTGATCCATTTTAAATAAATAAACGTTATAATTTTTAAAGTTATAAAAATTATGATTTTGAGAAATACGGTTAAGGATTGATTTTTGAGAAATATGGGTTAATGTTTTTTGTAAAATAATTAAATTGGATTTTTGAATTTATTATAAAAGTTTAAATGTAGGATTTATAAATTTGAGTATTTTATAATTCAAGAGAATGGTGAAATTATAAAGGAGATTAAAGATGTTTTAAAATAATAGTATAAATTGATTTTATAAAGGATTTATAAATTGATAATTTATAAATGAAAATATTTGAATTATAAAACGAGTTTTTATAAGTGTTAGAATGAATTGTGAATGAATTTCATAAATGAATGAAATCTATAGAATTATAAACGGTGAAGTTATAAATGGAATTTTATAAACAGTAGGTTTATAAAATTTATAAAGTTATTGAAAGAATAGATTTGGATAAATAATTGAATCTTATAAGTTATAAGATTTATAATTATGAAGTTTAAAGGAACGATTGTGCAAACAAATAAATTCTAAGTATTTAACTTATAACATGAACTTTTGTTTTATAATTGAGTTATAAATTGAATAGGTTAATAAAGGAATTTATAAAAGGAAGTAGTTATAAAATAAATAGAAAAGGAATTTATAAACGTTGTTTTATAAATCCGCAATGACTTATTTTGATAAGTAAATTGTTATAACTTATTTATGGAGTTATATTCACGTTTTAGACAGTGAATAATCCTTTAAAATAAAATGTATAGAAATGATGAAATTGGTTAACGTAGTATATTCACGTTTTTGAATAGTGAATAATATGTTAAAGAAAATGTTTAGATTCGATGTCTTAAATAGAAATTAAAACGATCTAACGATGTTTTAAAATGTGTTGAGATTCGAAACCATAGATTTCAACATTCATTGTTGAAATAAACGTTTTCGAGAAATAGAAGGAAATGGTGGACTATAACACTATTGTTATAGTAAATGATTTCCGAAAGGAAATGTTTTGTATAATACTGGGATTTATATATCTATTTTAATTTCGAATCCCTATACTAGTGATTTTGGGTTGTCGTAACGATGTTTTACGTAACATTCGTTTTGGCCCAAATAAATATGTTTAAGAGAATGATTTCCTTAAAGAATGAAATATGTACTTAATCTCGATTTAAGTATATTGAATATTTTCCAAGAGTTGAAAATAAAAGATTTGTGAATTACTTATTAAATAAGTATGGAAATGTCTTCCAATATAAAGTGAATATTTTGAGAATTTATCTTTTTGAAGATAAATTGAAATGAATAATTGAAATCGTATATGCATGGATATTTTGGAATATAAATTCACTATGGAATTTATAAAAGAAAGGGGAACTTGTTTAAAAATAAATATTGATTTATTTTTGAAGTATTGAAAATTTTATATCTTGTAAAGATATTTTGGAAAATAAATAATTTGGAAAATTATTTGGAAACTGGTGATGTGTGCATATCCATTGATAGTTCAATAACCGACTATCAATATTTCTCTTTGAATGGGTAATTGATGTGATTTGTTTGAATTTGAATGCCACACTTATTTTTGAATAAGCGCTCACTATTCGGGTTAACCGGGAAAGGACCATGGGGTCGTATAACCCATTTCGAATATGTGATACGTCATTATGAATTGCATTTGAAGACCGGTGTTGAAGACCGGATCTTTTTGAAAGCGAAAGGACAACTCGTCGATTGTCTTTGCACCGAGTAGCTACGGTATAGAGACTCCCTATGTGATGGGAAGTCCGGACATGATTAGAGATTATCCGGATTGCAAGGACTTCTTTGTAAGTGCCTTCAATTCTGTTCGAGCCCGGAACAGACTTGTATGGATTGTATGTCTGACATTACAAATTGAGATATAAAGCCGATTTCTTTCAAATATATTTCTGTTAGTGGCGGAGAATTTATTCTTTTAGCTTAACACCCTTCTCTGAGACGTACGAGCTCAGAGGTTATGTAGTTGAAGATTATCAGCGATATATTCCCAATTTGGTAATGTGACATGCTGAGTGTTGCTGGGAAATGATCATTGTGTTGATTATTTGTGATAGGATCATTTATTTGATCGTCTATCCTGGTGATCATTTCTATGATCATTTGTTGACCCAAAGCATGGCTTTTGTATAAAGTATGTTTTTGTGGACGTGACTTCGTCGAGCCTCACACCTCGAGAATGGTCAAAACAGGAAAGATGCAGCAAAGTTATGAGGGGTAGCGCCCTTTAGGATGTGTGCATTTCCTTCTGGAAAAGGGTGGTATCATGGTATGGAGCCCAGATACTTACTCATGTTGAAAACACTTTATGATTGTGTGAATTGATTGCGAGCGCTCGGTTGAAAGGTCCCAAAGGACCGGGGGATGGCATATTCGGTCAGTTGTTACTCAGTTAGGGGTAACCCGACCTTGTGTTGGTAGAGATCCGGTTTGGTTCTCGGGGATGTCCATCCAGAGGCATTCTCATGTGGCAATGGGAAGTTCCTTGGCCTGATCATTCGTTGGAAATCCAAAGAAACAATACGAGACTTGTACGGTTTTAGTTGTAGAACCTGCCATCTAATATGGTAGCTATAGTAAGCATACTATAATGGTACCTATGCTGGCTAAGATTTATATTCTACTTTCAAAATGAATTTTTCCTACACTATGCACTAATAATAATATCAAATGTTTCTTTTTAATGCGTATCAAGCATCTTTGACTATCATAAGGAGAAATCTCCTCCAAGTCTGCGTTTGCATTGTGTGTGTGGCGGGAGGTCTTATGGTAGTCTCATTTTTAAAAGCATTGCGAATTGACTTTAAAAATATTCCTCTATTTTGATTTTAAAGATAAATAAACTGTTTTGAGTTCTCACACCAGTCACATGACTGACTCGGAGTTTATTGTTTTCCTTCCTAAACTCTGGGTGCCCACCAATTTCCACACGGTCAGTCAAGAGTTAGGTTTATCAGGATATTCTGGATATTCAGGAGTTGCTGGAGGCAAGCTGGATGGCATGGCGTATTACTAGTATATAGTATTTCTTTTCCGCTATTTGTTGTTGTTGTTGTACACTCTGATGATATGATGATGTTATGAAATGTAATGTATGAAATGTAATAACTGATATAGTTCTTTGTTTAAAGATTATTCATTTATTATTATATGTTGTTCCGCTGCGAATTGTGAGATTCTGTTGTTGTTCAGTTGTTTTCTGTTCCGTTCTATTTTCTATGTTCTTTCCTCTCTATTTTCTATTTTTTCTCTTCTTCTATCCTTTTTCTTTTTCTTAAAACCCTAAGTGTTCGGTTTTCCGGCGTTCGATTGCTCGGCAGTCGATAAAGTGAGTATCGATGTTGAATTTTCGAAAGACGAAGAATCGGGTCCTTATAGTTGGTATCAGAGCATATGGTTAAGCGACAACCATGGTTCTGTCAGGTGTTACTCATTAGAGATAGAGTCAGCAGTGCTCTAGAATGAGTTTGAGTGTAATAATAGCTATGAGAGCGTATTTGTTAGTGAATATATAAAATTGTTTTATATTGTGATGATTGGTTTATTGAGTGGCATATGAACTTTCGTCAGCGTGGTCTGCAAAACTATGCCGAAGGGGTTTTTAAACACTTGAATAGAACAATTCGACACAATATTGTTTTAAGTTGGGTAAAAGAAATAATTTTACCTTGCTTATATTTTATATATGAAGGAATAATTTTTCAGAATTATTAAAGTATATAAGTTGATTGTTTAGTTGTTTGAATAATCTAAATTGAAGAATAACACTTATATTCATTATTTCATATCAATTATTCACATTTAATTGATTATTAGTCAATCCATTCATTCAGTTCAATTACAAAAGTTGAATTTCATTTACATAACCCAAGTTCATATCTATCATTTAACTTTATTAATTTACTTCGATACCAATATCAACCTCATTCAACATCTCTTAAGTTATATTCCATTTCATAAGCATTACTTGGTTTTACTTAACTTAAATTCCAACTTATAAATCAATTCAGCTTCCAATTCTAAGGTAAATTTTTATTTAACTTTAACCAAGGTCAAATTTCATTACTTATTCAAACTCATATTCATAAATATATTCATATAGTTTCACTTCTTATATATATAAGTTTATTTCACAATTGTAAATCACTTTGATTACAATTCAATTCTTATAATTCATTTTCTTATACAATTATTCTTTTACTTAGATTATTCAAACAACTAAACAATCCACTTATATACACTTTAATAATTCTGAAAAGTTATTTTCTTTATATATAAAATATAATCAAGGTAAAATTATTTCATTTACCCAATTTTAAAACAATATCGTGTCGAATTGTTCTATTCAAGTGTTTAGAAACCCCTTCGACATAGTTTTGCGGACCACACTGACGAAAGTTCATATGCCACTCAATAAACCAATCATCACAATATAAAACAATTTTATATATTCACTAACAAATACGCTCTCATAGCTATTATTACACTCAAACTCATTCTAGAGTACTACTGACCCTATCTCTAATGAGTAATACCCAACAGAACCATGGTTGTCGCTTAACCATAAGCTCTGATACCACCTGTGATAACGTACCGTCAGCGGTCACAACCGGTAGGCTTTTCAACCATCCCAGCCCCACCGTGGCTCACAAAGGTATCCCAAACTTGCTTTTACGGCCACCCTTTCAAATGTCACGGTTTCGCCTAACCAACCCCGTAAAGAGGACGTGTGGGGGTAAGAGTCTCCCGTTCGCCACCAAACCGCGAAGCGAGAACCCCCCATCACATATCACCTAGCATAAGCAAGACTGGTGTGAGAACTCAAAACAGTTTATTTGTCTTTAAAATCAAAATATAGGAATATTTTTAAAGTCAATTCGCAATGCTTTTAAAAATGAGACTACCATAAGACCTCCCACCACACACACAATGCAAACGCAGACTTGGAGGAGATTTCTCCTTATGATAGTCAAAGATGCTTGATACGCATTAAAAAGAAACATTTGATATTATTATTAGTGCATAGTGTAGGAAAAATCATTTCGAAAGTAGAATATAAATCTTAGCCAGCATAGGTACCATTATATTATGCCTACTATAGCTACTTCCTGAGGAAGCAGGTTCTACAACTAAAACCGTACAAGATCGTATTCCTTCTTTGGATTTCCAACGAATGATCAGGCCAAGGAACTTCCCATTGCCACATGAGAATGCCTCTGGATGGACATCCCCGAGAACCAAACCGGATCTCTACCAACACAAGGCCGGGTTACCCCTAACTGAGTAACAACTGACCGAATATGCCATCCCCCGGTCCTTTGGGACCTTTCATCGAGCGCTCGTAATCAATTCACACAATCATAAAGTGTTTTCAACATGAGTAAGTATCTGGGCTCCATACCATGATACCACCCTTTTCCAGAAGGAAATGCACATACCCTAAAGGGCGCTACCCCTCATAACCTTGCTGCATCTTTCCTGTTTTGACCATTCCTGAGGTGTGAGGCTCGACGAAGTCACGTCCACAAAAACATACTTTATACAAAAGCCATGCTTTGGGTCAACAAATGATCATAGAAATGATCACTAGGATAGACGATCAAATAAATGATCCTATCACAAATAATCAACACAATGATCATTTCACAGCAACACTCAGCATGTCACATTACCAAATTGGGAATATATCGCTGATAACATTCAACTACATAACCTTTGAGCTCGTACGTCTCAGAGAAGGGTGTTAAGCTAAAAGAATAAATTTTCCGCCACCAACAGAAATATATTTGAAAGAAATCGGCTTTATATCTCAACTTGTAATGTCAGACATACAATCCATACAAGTATGTTCCGGGCTCGAACAGAACCGAAGGCACTTACAAAGAAGTCCTTGCAATCCGGATATCCACAATCTTGATCGGATTTCCCATCACATATGGAGAACTCAATACCGTAGCTACTCGGTGAAGAGTCAATCGCAGGTCATCCTATTGCTCTCGCAAATACCGGGTCTTCAACACCGATCTTCAATGCTATCCATTACGTCGTATCACTTATTCGGAATGGGTTATAGACCCCATGGTCCTTTCCCGGTTAACCCGAATAGTGAGCGCTTATTCAAAAATAAGTGTGGCATTCAAATTCAAACAAATCACATCAAATACCCATTCAAAGGGAAATATTGATAGTCGGTTATTGAACTATCAATGGATATGCACACATCACCAGATTCCAAATAATTTTCCAAATTATTTATTTCCCAAAAATATCTTTACTAGATATATAATTTCACACTTCAAAAATAAACCAATATTTATTTTTAAACAAATTCCACTTCCTTTTATAAATTCCATAGTGAATTTATATTTCACAATATCTACTGATATCCGATTTCAATTATTCATTTCAATTTATCTTCAAAAAGATAAATTCTCAAAATATTCACTTTATATTGGAAAACATTTCCATACTTATTTAATAAGTAATTCTCAAATCCTTTTATTTTCAACTCTTGGAAAATATTCAATATACTTCAATCGAAATTAAGTATATATTTCATTCTTTAAGGAAATCATTCTCTTAAACATATTTATTTGGGCTAAAACGAATGTTGCGTAAATCATCGTTACGACAACCCAAAATCACTAGTATAGGGATTCAAAATTAAAATAGATATATAAATCCCAATACTATACAAAACATTTCCTTTCGGAAATCATTTACTATAACAACAGTGTTATAGTCCACCATTTCCTCCTATTTCTCGAAAACGTCTATTTCAACAATGAATGTTGAAATCTATGGTTCGAATCTCAACACATTTTAAAACATCGTTAGATCGTTTTAATTCTGTTTAAATCATCACATCTAAAACATTTTCTTTAACATGTTATTCACTATTCAAAAACGTGAATATACTACGTTAACCAATTTCATCATTTCTATTCATTTTATTTTAAAGGATTATTCACTGTCTAAAACGTGAATATAACTCCATAATTAAGCTATAAAAATTAACTTATCAAAATAAGTCGTTTGCGAATTTATAAAACAACGTTTATAAATTCCTTTTCTATTTATTTTATAACAACTTCCTTTTATAAATTCCTTTATTAACCTATTCAATTTATAACTCAGTTATAAAACAAAGGTTCATATTATAAGTTAAATGCTTATAAAACGGTTATTTTACAAAATTGTTCTTTTAAACTTCATAATTATAAATCTTATATCTTATAAGATTCAATTATTTATCCAAATATATTCTTTAATAACTTCACGAAATTTATGAATCTTATTATTTATAAATTTCACTTATAACTTCACCATTTATAATTTTATAAATTCCATTCACTTATGCAATCCATTTTCACTTCATTCAAACACTTATAAAAACTCGTTTTATAATTAAAATATTTTCATTTATAAATTATTAATTTTATAAATCTTTTTATATAAATCAATTTATATTATTCTTTTAAAACATCTTTAATCTCCTATCATTTTGATTTATAAAATAATTAAATTTTATAAATCCTATATTTTCAATTCTTTATAATAATTTCAAAAATCCCGATTAAACTATTTTATAAAATCATTAGCCTCATATTTCCAAAAATCAATCTTTAACCGTATTTCTCAAAATCATAATTTTTATAACTTTAAAAATTATTACGTTTATTTATTTAAAATGGATCAGTTCCAAAAATATTTTATAAACGTATACTTTCAAAAATCACTTTGAAATCATTTTAAAATTCCAAAATTTTGTCCAATGATGCTACATACCAAATAGCCAATCACGACAACAACGATATCATATATCGATATGATAATCAATAAAATATCAAAATATCTGAAATCAAATAAATACTGTTGAGGAATCCAGTTGGATCCCTCCAACCTGTTTTCCTGCATCCAAAAACATTAGCACAATACCAATTCCGCTCCAGTACGGAATTATCGCGGTATATGGGATTTAAAATATTATCCGCTTAATAGACGGCGCAATAGGGTCTCATGCGCTATACAAATGCGGGAAATCAACAACTTCAATATATACATATGCCAATATATATATATTGCTATTATATATAATACCAATTTCACTGTTTATGAAATATTCGCGGTATATGTTTTTAATAAATAACATCCGCTTACTAACGGCGCATAATGTCTAATTTAACAATCAATAGATAACAATCATCATTCAAACATGCATTCAAATATTTTAAATCTAACCATTTAAAATAAAATCGAAACCGATTCGATTGAGTGAGAAGTTCTCACCTTGATTTTAATTTCGTTTTAGCGATTTATTTCGAATAAAATTAAACGGACGTTTAATTTTACCTGAAATTCTCACTAACTCCAAACGACTCTAATCCAATTCCATCGCGTAGTGCTCGTCCATACGATTCCAATGCAACTGGTTTCGCGCGTTTTCGACCTCGTATGAAAAAGTTATGCATTTATGAAGTTTACACAATTTAATTTATATAATTTACAACATTAATTAAAATTTTAAACCTAAGCAAATGTACAACCGTTGATCTCCAAACCCCCCCATCTAGACCACACGTTCCTTCTCTTCTCCCTCTTCTCACATTCGTGTATTCCCAGAACATGCCGAACCCATAGCCGCCCCTTAGGGCAAATTCACGCGACAAATCCAAGCACATCTAGCTCGATCAGCAAGTGTCATTCGCAAGCCCATCACGTATGCTATGCTCGGCCGAAACCCTAGGCAACTCGGTCATCTCCTCCTCCTAGATATGCGTGCCGACTGTGTGACCTTCATCTTCATTTCGCTGTTGAACCAAAGCACTCTAGACGATCTTGACCGTTGGATCTGTAGAACACACTCCCCTCTACAACATTGCAGTTGACACTTTCCTCTAATTGTCGATGGATTTGGAGAGATTAAGGAATGAATTTGGGTGATTTCTGGCCTTAGGTTCAGGGGTGGCGGCTAGGGTTAGGTTTAGTTTTTTTTTTTAATTTATGAAGGGGTAAGGGTCTATTTATAGGAAATCGTTGAACACTATTCATCCGGGAATTCCAAACTCCGATTTACGCGTCGAAACTGACGTTCCTAGGGTTTATCCCGCGTTCCGGACACAATGGAATAGGTTTCGGAAGCTAATTCGAACATCTGTGCGAGTTATGGCAATAAACGTTCAATTTAAATTAAACCGATTTAAACGATTTTCTAGGCGTTTTAATTTGTACCGGACAAACGGTAAATCCAATTGACACGAAATTTGAAACCTTACAACAATATCACATTACGGATCCGATGAAACTTGTTTCGTCGAAATCCGAGACTTTTTGAAAAATGGCTATTTTAACTCGCCAAATTAAAATTAAAAATAATTCGACGCGTTTCGAGCTGCCACGATCAATCGATAACTCCAATTGCTACGAAAATTGAAATCCGGTAATAACTAACTATTACGGATCCAATGGAACCGGTTTCGTCCAATTCTGAGACTGTTCGAAAATTGACTATTTTCACTAGTCGATTTAAATATTAAAATATTCAATTTTCACAAATTAACTTTTAATTCGATTTTAAAAGTTCTAAAACATCATTCTAACTTCAATATGATAAAATAAAATTTTACAAATCATTTACAATCATATTTAACTCAATTTTCAATTATTTCCATAATTTCACATATTAAATTATCGATTTAATTATTCAATTAAATCCAATTATTCAAATTAAAATTTATTCAACTTATTAATTCACTTATTAATATTTAAAATTAATTAAATATTCAAATTTTAATTATCAAAAA
The DNA here is from genome assembly GCA_030765085.1 of Allium cepa. Taxonomy (NCBI): domain Eukaryota; kingdom Viridiplantae; phylum Streptophyta; class Magnoliopsida; order Asparagales; family Amaryllidaceae; genus Allium; species Allium cepa. The sequence goes on from CM060943.1 coordinate 877,147,765, forward strand.
TTCTGGGTCGTTAGAAGCTACGCGTTACCACTAGCCAGGATAGCAATTGGTATATCTACCCTGACATTGCCTAGTTGTGCCGTGTCACCTACCCTAGCGCGCCTTATACGATTTTGGTTTTGTGCCATACCTATGGAGTGCCCTCTGACGACGCCCAGGACAGGGGAGATTACGGTACTATATAGACTATGAGAATATATTATGTGTTAAGGGCTATATGGGTAACCCCTTAACGCAATTTAAAAGTAAGTTTATTTTACTAATAGACACTATTATAATAGCGAAATATTACTACATAGTAAATAGTTTAACGGATCCTTAGAGGATGGGCAGTCCCAAGCATCCTTTAAGTTACTTGCCTTTATATTACAGTTCACTTGAATTAGCTTACACTGTATAAGTATGTATGTCCTGACTCAAGTGTTTGTGTTTATTTCTTATGCTCGGGTCAGCCTGAGTTTCAGTTCGGACTTTATCCCCGGAGCTAGGGCTTCTGCATATCATCTTTTCAAGCTACTGTCAAAGTTCCTTTCAATTCTTTATCTTAGTTTTGGAGACAAATAAATTTGGATTTTTCTGTGGTTGATTCAAACTAAATTTGGTTTTAAAAACTATGTAATTTATACTTATTTTGAGACTATGTGATAGTGGCTTCATGAACCACTAAGTTATTTTTATTCCGCTGCGAGTATTCTGATACTGCGTCTGTGATTCTGTGATTGCTTATTTACTGTATATTCTGAGATTTGCCAAATTTTATTTACAACGCGGTATTTCGAACAATCCAAGTCCGACATGTGCGGATGTGAATGGTTGAAAATATCGGGTCGTCACAGCAGGTCACTACACTTGGTATCAGAGCTGAAGGTTAAGCGAGAACCTTGGCTTTGGTGGGGATTGCTCATTAAAGATAGGGTCAGTAACAACTTAGAATGAATTTGAGTGTATCAATGGATATGAGCACATATTTGTTAGTGAATATAAATTGTTTTGTGTTTTGGTTACTTATCGGTTGAGTGACTTATAAATTCTATTCCAGTAGTGGGATGCCACGACATCGATAAGAGTTTCTAAACACTTAAACACGATAAGCCAACACAATATAGTTTTGGAAGCAGGTAGACGAAATGATTTACCCAAATTATATTGTGATATAAAAGAACTAACTGAATTTAGATGGTTAGATTTTGATGGTTACGTCTTGAAATTTAACAAAATTGAAATTGTATTTTGATATAAAACAAGATTATTAAATTTAAATGGTTATGTCTAACAAAACTGAATTTGTATAAGTATGTATATACAAATGAATTATAATTAAAATGGTTCGAACTTGAGTTCAGAAATTTAAATCCCAAAAGGTTTGGAAAATATTTTCAGAAGTGATGTGGAAATGAAATTGATGTTATTTTGGAAATATTTTTGAATTAAATAATGGTAACATTATTGTGGAATGTTTTTGAATAGAAAATGTTTTAAAAATGGATCTTGGAATTGATATAGCGCTAAACTCACTTCAGTCGCTGGAAAATAATTTCGATGATGATCACGACATCATTGGTGTTCATTTTCGAGTTTCTAATTGATGAGTTGCTTCCATCATTATTTGTTTGGGCTTGTTTGGATAAAAACCAGGTTTGGTTTAAATTTTAAAAAGTGTAATTTGGTATATAGATAGGGGTGTGTGTGTGTATATATACACATAAATGATTTCAAAATGATTTGAAATAAAATCGGGTGTCAGAATTCTGGAATTTGAATTTTGGAATTAAATTTTAACTTGAGTAAGTAAATTGAATGAAATTTAACTAGAGTTAAGTTGAATAAAATTGAGTTGGATTTGAATTGAAGTGGATATAAATAAGAATTGTGAAGGGGTTATATAACTACGAGTTATAGATTATTGGATGGAATAATTGTAAAGTGAAAACTTTATTAAATGGTAATGGCTTAAGTTATAAATAAATTCAATTTAAGTGTAGATAAAACTGAATATAACTTTGGGATATTATTTAAATGAATTCGAATATGAAATTATGTTCCGGAGTGGGAAATGAATATAAGTGTTGTAAGGCAACTTAATATTAATTTTATGAAATAATTCATAAATAAATAGCATGAAATGATTTCGAGCTTAATAAAATGGATTTTGAATATAATGAATGTGGATATGAATGGAATGTAACTGATTTGATTGATAATAAATCTGAAATGGAATGAAGTTGAATATAAATTGATTTGAAATCGATTTGAGATAGGTATAAACTAGAATGGTTACTCAATTAAAAGTATATCACCGAATTTGCATGGAAATATTGTCGTTCGATGCAAACTGAAGAAAATAAAATTTTACAATATATGTGGAAAGTGAATAAATTGATTTGAATTAATCTGGAATGGGTATAAATATAATGTGCATATTATGAAGTGAATGCAAGTAAATTTGGTTGTAAATCATTCGAATTGAATGAAATGTTATATGGATCGATTGAAATTAATTAAATTAGTGTTGAAACCTTATAATTGCTTATAAATATGTGTTTAACTTGCTTGGTTATGCAAAGTGTGTGTTTCACTATTTAAATGAATGAAATGTTATTAAATTTTCATGTTTTAGTACTTACATGTTTAAATTAAGTAAGTATAGGTACAAGAAGACCATTTGGCTAGATTTTGGTCGCACAAATTACATATAAAATAAGCTCGCTCGCTTAGTCACGCTAATATAAGGTACATTTTCGGATTAAATACCGCAATGAATAAACAATGATATATATTTTGTTTTTCGACAATGTGGGTCGATGTATATATTTTTATCACTTTTGTCATATTACAAAAAGCTCTCCATATAAAGGTGACTCTGTCAAAAAATTTCGGAAATTTAGGGTGTTAGAAAAAAAATTTGAAAATTTTTGGAAATTTTTTTGTTAACTAAAGGTTGATTTTTTAAATTAAAGTTGTAATAAACGTTTTTGAATTAAAAGGTAACCTAAGTGGTTTGGTTGAAACTAAAGGGTTTCGAAAAGTGATTGCCGAGTTTTCGCTAAGTGGACTTTTGAAAAAGGTAAATGGGTTTGGATCATTCGTCCCGCCTTAGCAATTTCGGGGACGAAATTCTTTTAAGGGGGAGGAATGTAACGACTTGGATTTTCAGTCGTTTGATTTTGAACATTTAATTTATTTTAAATGTTGAATTTGAAATGTAATTGTATTTTAATATGAAGTTTGAATAAATTTGATTGTAGAATTAGCAATTGAAAATCGTTAAAAAATTGAATTGGAATTAAAAATGAATCGAAACGATTCCAATGTTGATATAAATTCTATTTGAATTATGATTGAGTTAATAAGATTATAAAAACTGAAAATTTCAAGTAATTTCGTTAATTTTTTTGGAAATCTTTAATTAAATCGACATGTTTAAAATGCGATTCAGGTTATAGTCTCGAAATTCGACGAAACAAGTTCCATTGGATCCGTAATAGTGTATTATTATCAGATTTCAAATTTTGTAGCATTTGGATTTATCGTTTGGTTGCACAGTCCTAAAATGCCTTGAAATGATTTAATTGAATTTAATTTAAATAATCGATTTAAAAAGCTATCTTCTACATACGATCGAATTGGGGCTCGAGACTTATTCTGTAACGATCCCGATTTTTTATCAAATTTAAATTGACAATTAAAATAAATTCTTGAATAAAATTGTAAATTAATTTGAATTTTTCAAATTTAATAAGATATTTGTTTATTTGGACATTGATTTTAAAATTTAATTAGGGCTTTGAAATTCTATATTTAATATCTTATAAATAAAAAGTAATATCCCAAAAACTTATCAATTTAAATTAACAATATATTTTAAACTTTTGAAAAATTTAATTTGAAAATAAATAGAAGAATCTCAAAGAAATAAAATAAGTGATAATTATATATGAATAAAACTCCAAATTCTTTTGAGTTTAAATTTTTTGAAATAATGAGTGTTTCAAAAAGTCAATTGAGTTTAAATATATATATATATATATATATATATATGTATATAATTCACATATGAGTAGTTTTGAATGTAAACATTGAATTTGAATTTAAATTGCATAAGTATGGATATGAGTATATAAATAGACATAAATGGATTTTTGTTTCAAGTTTGAATTGAATTTTGAATCTAAATTTAAAAAAAATGTTTTAAAAAAATATTTGGCTTTTAAAATCATTAAGGTGTAATTTATATGACGTAAATATTGGTTAAAACAATTCTTCTTTTAACATTGTATATATATATACACAATGAATAAAGAGATGTATTTATTTATAAAGTGAATATGATATAGAAATTTATTAAAAAAAATTCTTTTGTCTTTGTAAAATTACAAACATACATAAGTGAGATGGAGTAAAGAAATCAACATACATTGAGATCTCATGATTATCTTTTTACAAAAGGCATTCCATATCATTGCTAGAATATAATAATAATATTAAAAGTTGTAGAAAACTTTTCAGCTCCCCATATTCAAATTATTTAGCCTCAAAAAATCTATGAAAGAACAGTGAAAAGATTGAGTGTCACAAATCTCAACACCAAAGAAAAAAAAGAAAAGAATCAGAAAAAAACAGCCAACTTTTTCTTGGATTCAAAGTTGAATTTTTTAAAAATCCTCTTTAACATCAAGCTGTAGATTTACACTCCATCTCTTAGGTAAGTTTTATATCTTTATAGTTTAATGGATTTGTAGTTTAAAATCAAGTTTTAGCACAAACCAATTCAAAACTGGAGATTTACAAAAAAGAACACAGCTTCAGGAAATAGTGCAAGATTCTCTAAATAAAATTAAGGCAAGTAAATTTCTTTTAAAAAGATTTGAATTTGAAGTGGTTAATCAGTAACGAAGTAAAGATTTAAACAATTATATTAATCAGTTCAGGAGGAAATCAAGTTCAAAGGATTAAAATCAATTTCTGGTTTTCAACTGCAGATCCTGTTCTTTAGGCATAAGAAATTCAAACTCTAAGTAGATTAAGGATTATTTGTTATTGATGAAGTAAATAAATGAATTCAACAGAAATTAAGCAAAGTTTTGTATTAACAAACTTTGCAGATTTAACTTCAAGATTTAAAGAAGGAAAAAGAAATATAGGCTTCATCATCATTTTGAAAACTGTCAGGAGCTCTCTGTTAACAAAAACTTCAGCTAAGCAAGCTTAAGTTCTTAAACCCGTTTCTTTGAAATTTCATGCTTGTGATGATAGTGTTGATGGATGTGAATGTGTTTGCTAGTTTATATGTATATATATGTGTTGAAATAATTAGATGTGTGTCTGTGTATATATACAGAGCTATCTCTGTCTAACAACAGGTTTTTAAAACCTGATAGGAAATTTAAAAATCATTCCATCCAAACCTTTTAAAATCTTTGATCTTTGAATGAAGTATACTTGTATGGGTATAACATCACTTTTAAAAGAAAATTCACGTATTTAAATTAAACATTTATTTAGAAAATGATACTTATACAGTGATGCTTTAAATTTAGCACGGAATCAAATGTTTTAGTTTCAAAATTTGATCACATAAACTGTTTTAACTCGGGAAATGATGAATTTAGAAAATCATTTCATAATTTTTTGTTTAATAATTTGTGAGAAATTGAATGTTGAACAAAATCTACATTTTTGCCAATCTCTGGCGATTGACGTCAAATGGTGGGTTGTGGTTGAGGTCGAAGGTGGCTTGGATGTGGTAGAATCGGGGAAAAATACTCCGCAAATTTTATAATATGCCAGGGTGGTAGTTTGAAGTTGATTTAAGGTTTTGGGGTATGTTGGGTTCGCTGTTGTTCACGAGAAGTTTTCGTCGTTGACGTGGCAATCTGGTCGATCGCACCGAGGGGGATAGGGCGTGGTGATGTGATGAAGCTGTGGCCGGTGATTCAGGGATGCTGGTGGCACGACATGATGTGGCGAAGCGTTTTCTTGATGGTGGTTCAAGTCCAGGAAGGGGGTCGAGTTGAAAATTTTTGTTTCTGATGTGGTCACCGGAGATGGGTGGTCGGGACTAGTAGAGGAGGTCAACGGTGATGTGTGGGTGGCCTCGGCGGCAACCGTAGATGATCAGAATCATGGTGCACGCGCACACGTGATAGTATGCATCTGGGTTGATTTAAGTTTGAGGAAGGAGAAGGGTTCTCGAGTTCAGGCATGTGAAAACGAAGGCTCGACTCGAAGCATGTATCGAGAGAGAAGGGTTCAAGCTCGAGTTATAATTCGAGTAAAAATATTAACGCATCGGGTTAAATACTTAGGAAATATTTCGAGTTTGAAATGTGGTACTTAGGTTGATTTTCAGAAAGACTCGAAGTAGATAGGCGGTGTTCTCGGGTTAAACTCGAAGCAGGTCTCGAGCATATATGCAAAACAGTTTTTGTTTTGAAAAATTCTCAAACTTTTAAACAATTTTAAAATATGTTTTCAAATGATGGTTTGATTAAAGCTCGGAATCAATTAAGGATTTAAATGAGATATTTTTCAAAGTGATTAATATTTAACTTTATTACATTTTTTTAATAATGTAATTTAGAAACAATAATTAAGATAGAATGTTATTTAAACTAATCTTAACTTTTTAAGGCAACTAATGTATAAGGATAATGATTTAACAAGGTTTAAAAAGGATAATCAAAATAATTAAATTATCTTTTGGTTCATTAAAATAATTAATGATTTTGTTAATAAAATTATTTAAGAAGTGATTACTTAATTAATTGTTTAAAATTAAAAATTAATTTAATAAAAAATTAAGGTTAATTAATTTGTAATTAATTATTAATCAAGAAGTAATTAATAAATTAAAGTGATTAAGATTCAATTAATTAACAATTAAGGGTTAATTACTTAATGAAACTAATTTAAAATTAATAGAGGATAATTAATTAAAGGATAAATTTATTTATGAAAGTAAATTAAAGATAATTACCTTGTATAATTAAATAGAAGATAATTACTTTGTGTAATTAAATAAAAGCTAATTCCTTGGTGAAATTCATAAAGGATAATTAATTAAATGGTAATTAATTAAATGGTGATCAATTAAGGTAATTAATTTAAGGATAATTAATTAATTTAAAGTTTAATTAATTAATAAAGAATGATAATTAAGTGAGGATTAATTAATTAAGGATAATTAATTAAGAATTAATTAATGATTAGAGATCGATTAATTAATAATAGAAGGAGGTTAATTAATTTATTATTAAAGGATAATTGATTGAAATAATTTGTAATTAATTAATGTTAATTAACCAGGATTAGCGATTAATCTGATTTAAATTAATTCGATGATTAATTAACCTTACTTATGAATGTTTGGATTCTATTGGATGATTGAATTGTTGATATCCCTGATTGTGATGCTTTGTTTTGATTTGAGCTGTGTTTTATGTAATTTATTATCTGTGTTATATATCTGTGATCTGTGAATGAAAGATAAGCGTTATAGTTTATACCGCTTATCAAATATATTGCTGTATTGGAATATGTACTGATTGATGATGTTGCACTTTTATTATGTAAAACCCCTGGACCACACTTATACACACAAATATGGATTGCACGTGGAAATTGGTTAAGTCACAGATTTTTGAAATAGTTTTAAAATTGAATTTTTGAATCCAAATGGTTTTGGAAATGGATTGGGTTTTTAAGGTGTAAAGGTATTTGAAAAGGAATTTCAAATATAAAAAATTATTTTTGAATAACTTGATTATGTTTTGAAGTTTAAATAATTTGATTTAATTTTAGATTCAAAATTTGAAATTGAATTCTATTTATGATGTAAAAAGGGTATACCAGTTATATGGGTTTAAACCATTTTTGAAAGTGTTGTTTTAGGGCTTTAAAATTAACCCAAAGATTTTAACTTGTATAAATGTAATCGGATCTTTCCAAAACAAAAACAATTATTTTCAAATAATAAAAGCTTTCATATAAGAAATGAATTTCCAATTTGTGTTAAAAGGATTTCAAGTCGAAAATGAAAATGGTTTTCAAGTTATGAATGAATCTTTGGAAACGGTTGAAAGCTATAAGTTAAATCTTTGTTTTAAAGATTAGATGAGTTAACCCAATTGAAATGGAAATTATTTTGAAAATCTATGAATGGATCTTTGTGAAACTGGGTGAACTTTGTGAAATAAATCTTTTTGTTTAAAGATTTGAAATGGTAATTTATTTACACCATTTAAAGAAAGATTTTGGATTTTAAAGGTTGTGACCTAACTGAAATCCCATACCCATATGTTTTTAAATATTGCGCTCATTATTCGGTTTAGCCGAGAGAGGACCTTGTGTCATATAACCCATTCTGTGTAGTGATACGACGTTATGGATTACATTTGAAGACCGGTGTCGAAGACCGGGTATTTGCAAGAATGATAGGATAACCTATTGATTATCTCTGCACCGAGTAGCTACGGTATAGAGATTCCCTAAGTGATGGGAAGTCCGATCGGGATTGTGGATACCCGGATTGCAAGGGCTTCTTCGGAAGTGCCTTCGGTTCTGTTCGAACCCGAAACAGACTTGTATGTTTGTATATCTGACACAACACTTTGAGATATAGACTGATCTCTATCAAATACATTTCTGCTTGGTGGCGGAGAATCTATTCTCTTAGCTTAACACCCTTCTCTGAGACGTACGAGCTAAGAGGTTATGTAGTCAATGGTTACCAATGATATACTCCCAATTTGTTAGTGTGGCATGCTAAGTGCTGCTGTGTATGGATGATCATTTGTTGATCATTTATGATCAAAGCATAGCTTTTGTATAAAGCGTAGCTTTGTGGACGAGACTGCATCAGGACCTCACACCCCAGAAATGGTCGAAACAGGAAAGATGCGGCAAGGTTATGATGGTCGATCCCTTTAGGGTGTGTCATTCCCTTCTCGAAAAGGGTGGTATCATGGTATGGAGCCTAGATACTTAACCCATGTGGTTACTGCAATCTATTACTTTGTGATTGCTTTGTGAGTTGAGAGGCGCCTCGGATAAAGGTCCCAAAGGATCGGGGGATGGCATGCTCATGTAGTAGTTACCTAGTTACAGAGGTAACCCGGCCTTGTGTTGGTAGAGAGCTGGTTAAGCTCTCGGGACGTCCCTCCAGAGGCGTACCCATGTGGCAGTAGGAAGTTCCTTAGCCTGACCATTTGTTGGAAATCCAATATTCAATACGCGCCTTGTACGGTTTTAGTTATAGAACGTGCGATTTACTTATGATGGTCACCACTGTTTAGATGGTAGCTATAGTAGGCATAGTATGGAATGTCTATGCTGGCTAGGATTAATATTATACTTTCAAAATATTTTTATGCACTATGCACTAGTAATAATATCAAAGAAATTTTCTTGTATCAAGCATATTTGACTATCATAAGGAGAAATCTCCTCTAATTCTGCGTTTGCATTGTGTGTGTGGCGGGAGGCCTTATGGTAGTTTCATTTTCCAAAAAGCATTGCGGATTTGTTTTAAATTCTTTTGTTGTTTGTTTTAAAAGATAAACTATTTTTGTTTGCTCACACCAGTCCCATGAATGACCTGGTGTTTATTGTTCCTTTCCTAAACTCTGGGTGCCCACAATTTTCCCACATGGGCAGTCTAGAGTTGGTTTTCAGATAATCAATAATAGGTGTAGATTCGATAGCATTCGAAGTCTTTGGTTTGGTAGCTTTCAATCTTTGGAGTCTTCTTCAGCCTTTGGACGACTGACCTGGTTTGCTCTGTTGGGTACAGCGTGATGTGGGGTTCTCGCTTTTTGTTTGGTGGCGAGCAAGAGACTCTTACCCCTACATGTCCTCAGCTTAGTGCATCGTTATTTGGAGTTCGAGCTATTTCTGGATTGGTGCCTAGGAGATGGAGGTTACCGATACTGGAGTTCTCTCTTGAAGCCATATTGGAGTTATTGTTCCGCCGCTGGTGTTGTCTTTTCTTTCCGCTGCTATTGTCTTCTATCAAATCTCTTATGTATATTGATATTCATTGTATCATTCAGTTGTATCAGATATTGTATCAAATGTAGTATATTGATATATTCTTTTTCTTCTGCTGTGTTGTTATACTTAATGTGTTATAAGCTCCAACGAACCAGATTCGACGTTTGGATCTGCGGCATTTGAATACGCGTGTCGTATTCGGTGCCGATTTTCGAAGGTTAAGTCAGGGTCGTTATATATTCCATCTTGTGTTGAATAGCGGCGTAACATTAGGAACGTTAGGAAGCATGCCTCATTAGGGGTTCGAATAAAATATCTAGATATTTTGAAATTTTAATATATATATGGTCATATCTATTCACATCAGCTGTTTAAGGCATTACCATCAGCCACCCTAGATTGTACGCAAGCCAACCTATGGGCCTACATAGTTATGTATGCTAGCCGCGCCTTCTTTGATTAAAATCGAGAATTCTTTCACCTTTCCTCTTCGAAACGATATAAAATCAAACTAGTTCGTTCGAAATGAAAGAAAGATCGATAGAAAGAAACTTTTTGAACAAAGCCGCCTCAAAACATAAAATCACGACCCATTTTCAAATCCTTAGACCAAAATCCACAAACAAAATAAAATTTGATTTCGAGAAAGAAGAAAAATATAAATATAAACGAACAAACCTCGTTCGAATCAGATGGAAATCGAATGGAGGTGGGTTCGTATACATGGTGGTCGCGATGGGTGGCCCGGCTCGTATGAGCGTGCGTAAGAACAAGGTGAATCAGTGTAACGCAAGCTTTTAACTAGGGTTGGGGATTATAGGAGGTAGTGACGATGTTTTGGGAATCAGAGGCTAGCTTTGGGTTCATGTTGGAAATTGGCATTGGTGACTAAAAAATGGGGGAGTGTGACATTATCAGTCGCGATTAGGGATCCAAGTCGCGATTGAATGGTGGCCTTTGAGTGAGGTTTCGATAGTCGAGGGTTGGTCGCGTTGAAGTCATTGGCGTGAAGGTTGGGTGATGCTTCAGCATTCGAAGGAAGGGATGGTGGCTGTGACAAAGAGTGAAGCAGTAGGATGGTGGTGGCAGGCGAACTCGATGGCTTGCGTGGAGGGGTGGAGTGCTTAGGAGCAGGAGCAGTTTCGTCGATGTAGTCGAAGCAGGCAAGATCGCAGACGAGACTGAAAGATATATTTGGAAGGAAGGAAATTATTTTTTTTAAGAATTTTGTTAGACTAGTGTTTAATTAATTTTAATTGAAATTTGTTAACTTATAAAAAATTGTAATTTGCATACGATTTCTAAAAATCATTTAAACAAGTCAAGTTTGGTTCATTTCTGGAAAATCTATGCATAGGGATTAGTTTGCGATTTTTCGGAGGCAGTTGGACTTTTAGAAAAAAAATAAAATCTTGATGTTCGGAAAAATAAAAACCAAGGTGAATAAAATCTCACTCATTTGGATTGCTGGTTATAATTTAAAAATGTTGAATTTAAATTATTGATTGATTGGACGAATTTAATAAGTATGATCAGTTGGATGATATATAATATATATAACAGTATATATATTTTAGTTGGATATATTTTCCACCAATTGGAGCGGATGAGACCCTATGCGCCCTACATAATAGCGGATGACCCTATATTACCGTGATATCCTCCTCGAAGTGGGATTAGTATATTTATGCCATCTAACATCTATGGATGCAGGGAAACAGATGTAACGACCCAATATTTTCAACCACTCGCATCCATACATGTCAGACTTGAATGGCTCAAAATATCAGATTGTTAATTTATATTTGGCAAAACTCAGCATATACAGTAAATAAATAAATCACAGAATTACAGACACAGAGTAATATAGAAATAAGCCGAGGAATAGATAAATAGAAGTTCATGAAGCTGCTATATAAACAACAGAGTTTGAAATAAAATACAACAGAATATCTCAAATGCAATGTAGTCTCGAATACAAATAGACGACCAGTCTGAACAAACCACTGGATGGCTGAAAGCTGAATAGTTATAGAAGGATCTTCAAGAGAAGCTCCAACTCCAAAGGTGAGTCTCAAATGCTGTGACACTCGATCTGACCCGAACGTAAAGAAAAACACAAAACATTCGAGTCAGGATTAACATTCTTATATCAATAAATCCAACTCAAGTGAAATATCAACTGAAATACATGTAACTCAAAGGATGTTTGGGATAACCATCCTCTAAGGATCCGTGGAACTATCTACTATGTAGTAATATATGCTATTATAATATGTCTATAGTAATGTAAAAGATATTAAAATAACGTTAAGGCTTTACCCATATCCCCCTTAATACATTTTATATATTCCCGTAGTCTATACAATGCCGTAAGCTCCTCCGTAAACTGGAGGTTTACCTAATGGACACCCCATAGGTACTGTACAAAAAAAACTCGTAGAAGGCGTGATAGGGCATGAGACACGGCACTCGAGGTAATGCCAGGGTAGATATACCATTTGCTCTCCCGGACTGGTGGTAACACAAAGTGTAGTGACCCGCTATTTTGGACTATTCGCATCCGCACATGTCGGACTTGAATAATTCAAAATATCGAATTGTTAATTTAAATTTGGCAAAACTCAAATATACAGTAAGTAAATAATTACAGAATCACAGACACAGGGTAATAATATGCAGCGGAAGTAAAAGAGATAGTAAATCATGAAGCTACTATATAAATATATAAGATACATCAGAGTTTACAACAAAAGAGAAACACGATACATCAAGTACAAATCAGAATACATCACTGGAATCATCGAATACTGAAAGCAGAATAGATGGCTGGATCTTCAAGCAAAGCTCCGACTCCAAAAATGAGCCTCGGACACTGGTACACTCAGTCTGACTTGAGCGTAAAGCAAAACACAAAACACTCGAGTCAGGATTAATATTCTCATATCAATAAATCCAACTCAAGTGAAAAAGCAATCGAAATAAAAGTAACTCAAAGGATGTTGGAATCACCATCCTCTATGGATCCGTTAAACTATCTACTATGTAGTAGTGTACGCTAAATAGATAATGTCTATCAGTAATATAAAGTATCAAAATAGTGCTAAGGCGTTACCATTATCCCCCTTAACACATTTTATATAAATGTCATAGTCTATACAGCACTGTAAACTCCACCGTAAACTAGTGGGATATCAGGGAGTACTCCATAGGTATAACACAAAACAAATTCGTAGTGGTCGCGTATATAGGGATACAAGTATGACAAGGCACATGAGGCAATACCCAAGGTAGTGAGACTACCGTTTGCCTGATCCGGACTGGTGAGAACGCATCGCCGCAACGATCGCAACACCGCGAAACAACACTCCTGAAATTCCGAGGGTGCACCAATCAATCACAAGTAATGAGTAGTAGTTACGAAGAAGTGTGTTCGCTCGAGGTAGCTAACCTCATTTGGCCCGGCATGGATCCTGTTTTTAGTCATTTCCAATTTGACACAAATGTCAAGGCTATCCATTATCGTTCTCTTTCTTCAGTCATCACGAACATATTCCAACCACTTCATTCTGGATCATCACTCCGCATATAGTTATTAAAGTGGTTTCGGTTTAGATAGAGAGTATATCCATAACCGATTCTGATTTCTTTAATAACTTTCGTAATTATTACACCGATTGGTCGTTTAATAAATTTCAAAACCAAATCAATTTCAATTTCAATTAGAGTTTATAAATCAACATTTCAATTGTCTTTCAATATCGATTTCCAAAATTCACGTTTCAAAACTTCCAAATTACCATTTCAAAGTCTTACAATTCAATCTCAAATTTATTTAAACAATTCAAATATTGATTCAAGTTCGTACATAAATTTCATTCCGAAATCATTTAAATTAATTTAATTTAACATTCAAACCAATTTAAGCTCATTAATCGATTTCATTCAATATTCGTTAAGTTAATTTATCATTCAAAACAATTTATATTAAATTCCAATTGATTAAATCAATTTCTTAAGTTCTATTCCATTATCTCAAAACCTACATATTGAATTAAATTAAATTCGTCAAACCAAATTCTTTAAAATTTGCAAGTCTTACGTTAATTTCATTAAATCACGTTTTATGACTTGTTAAAGAAATTCAGTTTCACTTATTTAGTTAGTTCAAATTTTGAAACTCAATTAATAAAGAAACTAAATTTCATGTATTCAAGAAGTTCAATTTCACTTATTAACTTAAATAATTTTCCAAACCTTAATAAATAAAGAAACTCAATTTCATTTATTAACGAAGTTCAAATCCACTTATTCAAAGTTCAATTTCTCTTATCAAAGAGTTCAATTTTTTTATTCAATTATCAAATAATTAAATCTTATTCAATTATTAAATAATTTCAATCTTAATTATTAATAATTTCAAAAGTTAATAAATACAAACTTGATTATCAATTCAAACTTAATTATTAAATCATTTCCACTTAATTATGAATTCAACTTAATCATCAAACCATTTCAACTTAATTATAAATTCGACTTAATAATTTCAAACTTAATTATAATTTCAAACTTAATTATAATTTCAAATTTAATTATTAAATGATTTCAAACTTAATAATTTCAAAACTCAATTATTACTAATTCCAAATTATTTATTAATAATTCCAAATTTAATTATTAAATAATTAAATTTCAAACAACATTCTTTTATCAATTACTACGTTAATATTTGTTTCAGATTTCAAACTTTACATTTTCCTCTCAAAAATTCAAATTCCAACTTCATTTCAAAACTTATTCTTTGCTCGAATAAAATCATTATTTTATTTTTAAATCAATTTATTGACCAATCGGATTTTATTTAATTCTCTATCCTAGGTCAAATTCATTTGGGTATATATCATTTCAACCCGATTCCAATTCAATTCAAATCAAAGCATAACAAAAGGGAACTTACAGTGTGATAACTGAGATGGTGTCAAAGTAAATAAACAAGCAATAACAACAATCAATAAAATCCAATAATCAATTCAAATAATCCCGAAATAATCGTATTAATTCACATTGTCATTGTGCGAATTAATATTATTATTTCTAGAATCTACACTAACATTTCATGTCGGTTAAAGATTATTATATTACGGTTCTTCACTTATCATCTATTTCAATTTCATACATCACAGATTTAAACAACATACATACAATGGATTAAGGTGTAATTAACCAAATCCTACGTGTCAATTAATTTAACATTTAAAGGGGGTCATATTATACCAATGTCATTTAATCAAATTTACACAAATGTTGTTCAAATTTTTAACTATCCTGCGGCAGATTCAATTGCATCATATTTATCACTTTATACATTAAAATTTAAAGTCCAATATAACAACAATCAATCAATCAATTATCAACCAAACTGTATTATCATCGTATAAATAACAGATAAGGGTGTTCGATGTCACAGATGAACTGATACAGGTAGTAACATATATAGCAGTGTAAATAACTAACAGCAGTATATTTCAATTGTCGTTTCCATTGAAATCAAATTTAATAAATAAAATAACATTAATCATGAGTGATTGCTCACCTTTTGAGGTTAGAGAAATTTGACACTGCAACTGAGTTACGAAATACAAGCACGACTTTAAAACAAGCTAGATTGGCACGAATCGACGAACAAAGCTGGTAAATCAGAATTGACGAGATCAAATTAGAACCGGATTGAGAAAGGTAAATAGTGTAGGCGAACTCATATATGTAAATATATATATATATATATATATATATATATATATATTTCTATTTACATCATATTCTTAATTCAAACATATTTTAAATTTAAATATATTAAAATCATTGTTTAGAATAAAACGCACATAATAGAACAAACATGCCTGCCTTAAAGACTGGTATATATTACAGACTATATCTACACCTTACATTTAACTCAAAGTCAAAATTATATACTTTACGGTTAAACTACCGAAACTTGAACCTACTATATATAAGTACTTTAAACTTAGATGTATAATAAAATTTTCCTTTCAACAGTACAAACAACAACAAAAAAAAAACAATTGTTCGCAGGCATAAAAAAATAAAATCTGACCCATATATATATATGCAGTAACCAATAACATATTATAAAACACGATACTTGATTTATATATACAATTTTATACAGTTTCATAATACAACTTCCTTTATAACAATAACAAGAACATATAAACAACTTTATATTTATATATATAACAGTTTATAATTAACAATACACATATAAAAAAAATTATAGGTAAATAGATATATAACTTCTAGATATATATTACATTATTTAAGCAAACACTGTCACGCATACCTATGAACCATTTATAGGCATACAACTAAAAGGCTTTACACAACCTTCTACCCTTATATACTCTATAACAATTTCATATATAGTAAAAATGTATATTATAAAGCTTAACAATATACTTGGCTATACTGACTGACCTGTATTTATACTTTATATATAACAGATCTCGATTCATATACTAAATATATAACCGGTTTATCAACTAATATTATATGCTGAAATCTATGGCATATCTATATCTATATCTACTTTTATCAAAATAATAATAATAATAATAACAAATAAATACCTTTACTATATAATAGAGGTAGCATCAGGCGTAGGGTGCGGAGAGTAGCAATAAGATAAATGAACTAGTCGACTCAAAGGAGGAGGAAGAAAATGGTGACTGGGCTTGGCTGGGGAAAAATGATGCAGGCGGTTGAGTTTATGGGTACCAGAGTGGTGGCCGAGTTGAGGTGAAGTGGGGCGGTGGACACATGCGGCCGGAGGTGATGACGCAGGCACTACATGCCTTTTTTTTTGCTAGCAGGTCAGGTCGGTCCACGCGCGGCGCGTGAGTGGCGATGGGCTGCCGGCCATGGAGGGTGGAAGTAATGGTGGTGGGTTGCGTAGCAATGGCATGGGCAGAGGTCTGATGAGCAAGCACGTTTGAAGTGGGAAATGTTGAATAGGCTTCAGAAGAAGAAGGTTGGTTTCATTTTTCACAACTTTTCTGGATTTGCAAATATGTACAGAGCAAATAAAAGGAGAGGCATTGGCTATCTTGTTTGCTGTGTTTTCTTTCAACAGATAGAAGAGTAAGTGGAATGACGGGTCTAGGAGTAAATGCATGCATGCTTTATTAATGAACAGATGGAAAGTTGAAAAAATAAAACAACATTTGTATTGAAAATATGAATTGGTGGGATATCAATGGTCACAGAATATTAAAGAGGTTTAATGACCAATACTTTATTTATCTTTAACTGTTGCACTTGAATAGGAAGGAAACCGGTACCGCGGTTCCCGTTTTTATGGATTTCGCAGCGAACTGGACTTCAAAACACAAAATTGAAAGATACGATCAAAACGGTATATAGATGTTAGTGGTACGATTGAATTATAAAAATTTCAAATTTTCTACTACGAAAAATGCAAGAAAAACGCAGAAGAATAAGATCGACGGAGCTAAAGATGTCCGAATTTGGAAAAACGACAAACTGACATCTTGCTCAAAAGATGTTTTAGAATTTTTCTGTGTAAAAATATTTTTGTTTTGAAAACGTTTTATTTTCATCGCTTTTTAACTGATTAAATTGAAGTAAATTTACGCACGAAATAAACTTTCGTATTTTTGGACGAAAATTTACAAGTTGTTATGTTTTACTAGAGTATTTCAAATATTAAATTTTATTTCAAAATTTTATCGTTATTATATTGTATTGTTTAAAATTTCTCAGATTTCAAATTAATAAAACAAATAAAAATTATCGAAAATTCACGGGTCGTTACATTCTCCCCCACTCAAAACTTTTCGTCCCCGAAAAGGAAGGAGGTAGGAGAATAAAAACAACCATAAAGAAAACAGATTGAAATACAGAATAAACAATTAATTTAAACCATATAAATTTCAATTTAAATCAATTAATATTTAACAACTGATTTTAAACTCAAGGAATTTCATTAACTTGGTTTATTTTCAGTTATTATTGTTTGTTACAAAATTTATTTCAAACAACCATTTTTGTTTTATTAATCCATTTATTATTCGACTAACTTATTATTTTATCTCTATTAATCATTTTATAATTAAACTTTAAGTGTATAACCTTAATTATAAGCACTTAAATTTATCTATAAAGACAATTTATATTGTATATTATCCAATTATCTTAAATTACAATTTCAAAGATCATAAATTTGAATAGTCATTTATATAATCATATTTTATTTAACAAATTTAGTTCTTCTTTGTTCCAAATTATTATTAAATTTATTCCACTTAATATATCCTATCGCATATATTAAGTATATTTACACTTTTATAACCACTCGAATTTATTTATAAATTCCTTTAACATTATTTTATACTGTATAATATTCAATTACATAGTTGGCTTTTGAAAATTTTGGGTAAGTTATATATAATGCAATTGAGTATTATCCAAATAATATTTTACAATTCTCTTATTTCAAGTTAAGTATTTAGTCAAAACTTTTAGCTTCGTTGAAAATCATCCTTAAATCAACATTTTAAGAATTAATTTTTCGATTAACTTCAAACCATTTTAAAGATAATTATGTATATACTATATATATCAAATCAAATCAAATTTAAAATTACATAACTATATATATATATAAATCAAATCATACTTAAGAAATTTAAATCGATTTAATTTCCAAAACAAAATTGTAGCATAGCTACGAATTCGTATCTCCACTTCGAAACTCGAAAATGAATGTCGATGATGCGACCGTCATCACCGAAATTATTTTCCAGCGACAAAATAGAAGAGCTCTAATTTAATCATTTAAAGTTTCCTTGAAATGATTTCTATTTGAAAATATTTAAAATACTATACAGTTTAAATCTTTCAAGTCAATGTTTGAAATCACCGGATATTAAATTCTTAAATTCCTAATTTACATTCATTTAAATTTCCAAATCAATTTACAAACCAAGTTTCATAATTCCGTTTATTTGTGTTGGTCAATCTATGGTTTACAAAACAATAAATGAAAATCGAATAACATCATTTAGTTAACTAATTCATTTAACAATTATCAGAAAATTTTCTTATATATATAATATAATCATACACAATTTTATTTCATTTACCAAATTTGAAAACAACATTGTGTCAGTTTGCTCTGATCAAGTGTTTTGGAATTCCTATCGATAGCGTTGATCAGACGAATCGATCGAAAATCCAAATCAACATCAACAACTCAAACAACACAATATATATCAAAACATTTTAAATATAATTTACAAATACACTTCCTCGCTCAATGATACAATAATGGGTTTCAAAGCAAGGATAGGGATTCAAATTTTTTTTGATGGACGCAAATCAAAGAGAATTTTGATTCGAAGATAGGTTCGAAACTAAAGAAAAGATAATTAAATTAGCAGAATCGGGAGATGGATATGCTTATTTAATTCACGGGCAACCTTAACCGGGTCGACCGTAATTTCAAAAATAAGATCGATGCTGAATTTCGAGGTAAATCAACATTTGATCTTAAGAAATAGAATTCAGGCATAGCAGAAGATAGATAGCATCGTAAACCGAGGATACAGAAATCTCCGGTAAATCGATGTCTATTATAAAGGAGTTTCACCCATTTACAAATAATTTGAAGGGTGGCGAGACCGCCGATTCATTATAAAGATCATTCGAAGTGGAGTTATGGGATACTCCAGAGTTGAAAAAAAACGAATAGTGAGGGACAAGAATGAATTTCGGAACTGAGGGAACGTTCCAAAATTCAAGCGAATTGAGTCAAAAGGAAGAGATTGAAACTCGAGTGGGAGTGATTCTGTAAATACATTTACCATATATGCTAAGTTTTGCCTAGAGCTACCAAAGCTCTGATACCAACTGTTGCGACCCGCTATTTTAGACTATTCGCATCCGCACATGTCAGACTTGAATAATTCAAAATACCGAATTGTTAATTTAAATTTGGCAAAACTCAGATATACAGTAAATAAATAATCACAGAATCACAGACACAGAGTAATAATATACAGCGGAAGTAAAAGAGATAGTAGTTCATGAAGCTACTATATAAATATATAAGATACATCAGAGTTTACAACAAAAGAGAAATACGATACATCAATTACAAATCATAATACATCACTGGAAGCATCGAATACCGAAAGCAGAGTAGATGGCTGGATATTCAAGCAAAGCTCCAACTCCAAAGATGAGCCTCGGACATTGGTACACTTAGTCTGACCCGAGCGTGAAGCAAAACAAAAAACACTCGAGTCAGGATTAATATTCTCATATCAACAAATCAAACTCAAGTGAAAAAGCAATCGAAATACAAGTAACTCAAAGGATGTTGGAATCACCATCCTCTAAGGATACGTTAAACTATCTACTATGTAGTAGTGTATGCTAAATAGATAATGTCTGTCAGTAATATAAAGTATCAAAATAGTGTTAAGGCGTCACCATTATCCCCCTTAACACATTTTATATAAATGTCATAGTCTATACAGTACTGTAAACTCCACCGTAAACTAGTGGGATATCAGGGAGTACTCCATAGGTATAACACAAAACAAATTCGTAGTGGTCGCGTATACAGGGATACAAGTATGACAAGGCACATGAGGCAATACCCAAGGTAGTGAAACTACCATTTTCCTGATCGGGACTGGTGAGAACGCATCGCCGCAACGATCGCAACACCGCGAAACAACACTCCTGAAATTCCGAGGGTGCACCAATCAATCACAAGTAATGAGTAGCAGTTACGAAGAAGTGTGTTCGCTCGAGGTAGCTAACCTCATTTGGCCTGGCACGGCTCCTGTTTTTAGTCATTTCCAATTTGACACAAATGTCAAGGCTATCCATTATCGTTCTCTTTCTTCAGTCATTGTGGACATCATTCTATCCACTTCATTCTGGATCATCACTCCGTGTATAGTTGTTAAAGTGGTTTCGGTTTAGATAGAGAGTATATCCATAACCGATTCCGGTTTCTTTAATAACTTTCGTAATTATTACACCGATTGGTCGTTTAATAAATTCCAAAACCAAATCAATTTCAATTTCAATTAGAATTTATAAATCAACATTTCAATTGTCTTTCAATATCAATTTCCAAAATTCACGTTTCAAAACTTCCAAATTACCATTTCAAAGTCTTACAATTCAATTTCAATTTTATTTAAGCAATTCAAATATTGATTCAAGTTCGTATATAAATTTCATTCCAAAGTCATTTAAGTTAATTTAATTTAACATTCAAACCAATTTAAGCTCATTAATCGATTTCATTCAATATTCGTTAAGTTAATTTATCATTCAAAACAATTTATATTAAATTCCATTTCATTAAATCAATTTCTTAAGTTGTATTCCATTATCTCAAAACCTAAAGATTGAGTTAAATTAAATTCGTCAAATCAAATTCTTTAAAATTTACAAGTCTTACGTAATTTCAATAAATCACGTTTTATCACTTTTTAAAGAAATTCAGTTTCACTTATTTAGTTACTTAGTTCAAATTTTGAAACTCAATTAATAAAGAAACTAAATTTCATGTATTCAAGAAGTTCAATTTCACTTATTAACTTAAATAATTTTCCAAACCTTAATAAATAAAGAAACTCAATTTCATTTATTAACGAAGTTCAAATCCACTTATTCAAAGTTCAATTTCTCTTATCAAAGAGTTCAATTTTTTTATTCAATTATCAAATAATTAAATCTCATTCAATTATTAAATAATTTCAATCTTAATTATTAATAATTTCAAAAGTTAATAAATACAAACTTGATTATCAATTCAAACTTAATTATTAAATCATTTCCACTTAATTATGAATTCAACTTAATCATCAAACCATTTCAACTTAATTATAAATTCGACTTAATAATTTCAAACTTAATTATAATTTCAAACTTAATTATAATTTCAAATTTAATTATTAAATGATTTCAAACTTAATAATTTCAAAACTCAATTATTACTAATTCCAAATTATTTATTAATAATTCCAAATTTAAGTATTAAATAATTAAATTTCAAACAACGTTCCTTCATCAATTACTACGTTAATATTTGTTTTAGATTTCAACCTTTACATTTTCCTCTCAAAAATTTAAATTCCAACTTCATTTCAAAACTTATTCTTTGCTCGAATACAATCATTATTTTATTTTTAAATCAATTTATTGACCAATCGGATTTTATTTAATTCTCTATCCTAGGTCAAATTCATTTGGGTATATATCATTTCAACCCGATTCCAATTCAATTCAAATCAAAGCATAACAAAAGGGAACTTGCAGTGTGATAACTGAGATGGTGTCAAAGTAAATAAAAAAGCAATAATAAAAATCAATAAAATCCAATAATCAATTCAAATAATCCCGAAATAATCATATTAAGTCACATTGTCATTGTGCAAATTAATATTATTATTTCTAGAATCTACACTATCATTTCATGTCGGTTAAAGATTATTATATTACGGTTCTTCAATTATCATCTATTTACAATTTCATACATCATCGATTTAAACAACATACATACAATGGTTTAAGGTGTAATTAACCAAATCCTACGCGTCAATTAATTTAACATTTAAAGGGGGTCATATTATACCAATGTCATTTAATCAAATTTACACATATGTTGTTTCAAATTTTTAACTATCCCGCGGCAGATTCAATTGCATCATATTTATCACTTTATACATTACAATTTAAAGTCCAATATAAACAACAATCAATCAATCAATTATCAACCAAACTGTATTATCATCGTTATAAATAACAGATAAGGGTGTTCGATGTCACAGGTGAACTGATATAGGTAATAACATATATAACAGTGTAAATAACTAACATCAGTATATTTCAATTGTCGTTTCCATTGAAATCAAATTTAATAAATAAAATAACATTAATCATGAGTGATTGCTCACCTTTCGATGTGATATCCCGGAAATTTGGCAATATAAATTTAATAATCTGTGTTTAAAAATTAATTTGATTAGATAAACTTTGATAATAAAATTTGAATTGGTCTGATAATCTTCTTTTAATAAATATTTAAATTAGTAGATTTTATCTTTTAAAGCTAATAAACTATTTTCTGTTTATATATATATATATATAATTGTATATATTGTAATTGATAAACTTTGATTTTGAACTTAGTAAATGAATCAATTTTTTTATTTTTATTTTTGGTAAAATTGAAAATTTGATTTAAATTTAACATTTAATTGATCTAAAAAATTTAATAAATAATTATATAGGTTATATTAAAGGAAAATTTTATTTGTTTAAATTTATATTTAATTAACTTAAATATGGATTTAAATTAGATTAACATTAAAAACTTAGTTGTATTTTCTTTTTGAATTATTGCTTGAATTTATATATAAGAATTTAAAATAAAATTTATATATGATCTTAATTTATTAAGTAATAGAAGTAATTTATGATATCTTTTATAAATCATTTTAAATATTGTTTAATTTGTTATTTTCAAATGATATTGAGAATACTTAGTTTTTTCATAAACATAAATAAATTTTGTTAGAAATAGGATTTGTTATTTTAAAATTTAATAAGAGTTATATATGCACACATATATAACTTGATTTTTATTTTGAAGTTTATAATTTAATTTGAATTTGACTTTGATGTTTTGAAATTTAAAAAGGATAAGTATTTAAAAAATTATTTGTATAAGCTTGTATTTATATTTGTTTTGTTTTATTTCTTTAATAAATTTAAAGTGGGAAGAAATTCATTTATATACATAAGAATTTAGGGTTTAAAGGTATTTATAAACAATTTAAAATAAAACTAAAATGCTCTAAATATAAGTGTAAGTTTCTTAAGATACTTAAATGACACATGTTAAGCCATAAAATAAGCAAGTGACAAATGTTTAAAAATAGAACAAGTATCCTATTTGTTTTTCTTTTTCTTTTATTTTAATTAAATCAAAAATTTACTTAACACATTTTTTTTCCTCACCTCATTTTCTTTTCTATTCTTCTTCAATTCAAAATGTAAGGAAATCTTCAGCTGTAACTTAAGAGATCTGTAATCAAGATTCAAACCAAGATCTAAAAATTTGTGATCATTCTCTTCAAAAACAAAATTCTGTTCTGAAACTAAATCCTGTAAATTCCCTTCTCACAAACTAATCCAAAACCAGTTTCCAATAACTAGAAAATCAAACTGCAATTCCATTCTCAGATTCATAAACCGAAGCAACTCTGTAATACATTAACCTGAAGGAAAAAATTGCAACTTCATCCAAAAAAAAAGGCCTGCAGCCCCTCCTTTTCTATTTTGAACTTCATCAAATTTGCATGCAAACCACAAAGCTAAATCCAAGCCTGCATTTTCTTTCTGGAGGCCTGCATTTCATTTCTGGAAACATGCATGTGATTCAGAGTAGAAGCATTACAGTAAATCAAAGTTTAAGTTTACAAAAAAATAAAGAAGCAACTTGAAGTTTTACAGCATGCATTAGGGGAAGCTTTTTGTGACAACCCGCCCTTCTACTACCAGAAAGACGCATCATCATTAAGAAAGAAAGGGGTGAGAAAATAGAAAAGAAAGAAGAAGAAAGAACAACAACATCAGAATCTAACAGCGGAACGGAACAAAATATAATATATCACTTAAATATTTAAAAGTTTTACATATATCAGAGTTATACATATATACATCAATACTACACAGTTATAACACCTGCCTAGATAATACAACTCAATACAATACAACTCAAACAATATGACTCAGAGATACCAACACAGCGGAACTATATATATATATACAACGCTGAAGCCTCCTGCTCCATTGCTTCTCCAGAATTCGTCAAAGCTAACCTGAATCCCTTGGCTACCCGTAAAAATTTGGGTACCCGAGAGTTTATGAAAAACAAAAATAAACTCCGGGTCAGACATGGGTCTGGTATGAGTAAACGGTTTAAAGTTGTTTAACTTTTGAAAAACATTTGAAAATAAAGGTATCACGTTAGACTCCCCACAAATAAATACGGGTAAGTTTTTACCTTACGCTAACCAAAACATTTCATAGGAAATCCAGTGATATTATAATAGTGTCTAGGGTTTTCAAGTAAATAGAAAATAGCCGAAATTGTTACATGATTAAATTCCAGCTACTAGCCACAAAAGTAGGTAATATAAATCAAAACCGTAGGGTCTCGTAGGGAAAATGGATTTCCAACAATGGCAGGGCTACTGGGGTACCGCCCGTCACAGTATGGGGCCTAGATCACCATACCGAGGATTACTCCCTTCATCCCCTGCAACACAATGCCGGAACCATTCCTTACTGAATAGTCCCGAACAAGACAAACCCCGCGGTTCTAGCTAGCAAACCGCCCACACAGCCGAAATAAAAAAGGACATCTAGACAGGGGAAATATCTTGTCCTGCTTGGGCATGACCCACCTAACCGTGCTGCACATCCCCTGTTTTAGCCATTCCCGATTGATGAGGCTTAAGGCTACGATTAACTTTAAAGAACATATCTTAGAATGCTCATCGCCCTCCTGACGATGTGTTGAAAGCATTCAATCCATACAAGTTCGTTCCGGGTTCGAACGAAACCGAAGGCATTATCTCGTTACACTCATTTTGGAATTACCCTCAGAGTTAACGACGATAACCCTTGCATTCTGAAACACCATCTCGATCTCCATTTGATAAGTCACGACCTATTGTTTAATTTGGATCGATGTGGTTTTCGGAGAATCAAATTGATTCTTCCGATCCCGGTCTCATCGGATCCAAATGCCATTTTCAGGTCCAAGTTGTCTATTTAACTTAACAGTTCAATTAAATATCAAGAATTAACATAATAGATATAACAGATAAATCATATACAGTTATCACAGATATCCATAACATCACAGCATACCACAGAAATATCATCAAACAGATATTTAAGTCAATCAAACAGAATTATCAATGCATACCAAACAATTTGGTTTATTTAACTAAATTACTTGCTTAAGAATAAACTAATTTATTCTGTTCAATAATTTACTGAGTATAACTTATTAATGATCAATTAATCCATTGGTTAATCATTAATTATTAATTTATCAATCATCTAATCTTTAATTAATTAATTAAGTTATTAACTTCTATTCATAAACTGTTACTGAATTACTCAGTTAGTTAATTAATAACTTACTTAGTAAAAGTAATTACTTATGTAATTACCTCAAATTACTTTAATTAGTCAATTATTATCAATTTAATTAATTATATAATCTTAAATTAATCACTTCAGTTAATTATCATTTACCAATTAACTTTTAAGTAATTAACTAACGTTCTTAAAATTTAAATTTGATTTAACATAAGATTTGTTTTAAGTTACAAAATAATTCTAAGTTATCAATTAAATTTCAAATATAAATTAATTAACGTTCTAGTTACTTTGTATAAATCAACTATCTTTTCATCACTTACCATAATTAAACTTTTAAACAAAAATTTGCTTAACTAACAAATTACTTAGTTACTTAGTTATAAAAATACTAAAATAAATATGCACGTTAAATTTGAAAGGTACCCGAGACACACCCCTCCCCTACTCGAGACAGTCTCGAGATTACCCGTGCATCTCCGCGCGTCCCTTCCTCTCTCACTCTCTCTTCTTCTTCTCCTCTCCCCAGTTCCTACCTTCTTCTTATACATATATTTTTTTGTATCAGTTGAAGTTATAAATGCACAGCAGAACCCAAAAACCCCTACGCGCAAACCCAAGGAAATCCCGAAGTCGTGCTCGAAGCAATCATCGAAGATCATGAGCACGCGACGACTCATTGACCCTCAACCATCACCTCGCCACCGTGCACGTGCACGGTGGCTTGCCTCCCCTGTGGCGACTCGCGACCATCCCCACAAACCACAAATCAACCCTAGAATCGAAAACTAAACCCAGATTTCAAATTACAAGTCGAAAACAAAATTCGACCTGATGCTCGAATATGCGACAGCAACTCCACTGTCAAATCGATCGTGCGGCCACCACACATCACCGGAGGTGATGAGAATTCACTAGGACGACACTCACATTCCCCTCTAGCTCCACCAAAGCTCACGACCCACTCGAGTCACCTATGATGCCGAAATCAATATTTTACAGAGCATGGAAAAAAAAAACAGGCAATAAACCCTACTTGAATCAAAATCTCCTAATCTATGTATTCGAAAATTGTTTCGATATTTTTCTGGAATCACATAGATTTCAAACTTGCCTCCTATCAATTTACAGGAATTAAAATTAACTCTAACATCCAGAATTAGCAAAAATCACATTTTAGTTCTATTTTGAACTGCTCTTAAAACCCTTGTTTAAAAATCATAATATTTATGTTAAAAATCATAATTAGGTGTATGCAATCCAAATATACTGCTGAATTCACAAATTTAAACATTTGAATTTTGGTTCTTGATTTCTTTTTATCTGTAAGTTGAATACAGAATTTACAACATACTGTTTAAACTTTACAGCATGTTTGCAGGCTTATGTTTAAGCTAAACAAACTTGAATTAGCTCAATACCAAGTTCAAAATGATATGCATAAGTATTATAAATCTCTTGGCTTAACTTGTTCAGATTTCAAAATTCCTGTAGAACACTCCATATGTTACAGTTAACAGGAAGTTCTCAAGTTTAAATAGTTTAGCAGGTATCAAAGCACAAATCTTTGCAAGATAATATACAAAATTTTAGATTGGGAAAAAAAAATAAGTTTACTCACCTAAAAGCAACAGTTGAACAGCAAGCAAATGTTGAAGAAGGCACTGCAGACATACCCTGAAACTCTACTTGTTTCTTTTCTCTTTTTTTTTTCTGTTTTGAATTTTATTTATATTGCAAAGCAATACAATGCTTTTCTTAGGTTTTCTTTAAGTTTAAGCTTGTATAAATGAACTGATGATATAAAGGTAGATATATATAAAGAAGCTACTAATCAGTAGGTTGTATCTAGGCTAGGCAGTTCATATTTGATTGTCATTTTCTCTTTTAATTGGTTAAGATAATATACACTGCAGTGAAATGATATGGGAGATTTCGGCTACATGTACTTGTTAAGCAATAGGTTATGCTAATTAATGCTTTGGTTCTTAATTATGACAACAAGTATTAAATGTTTTACTGATTGTTATATTGTATGGTACAAAGATATTTATTATTTCGGCTAGCCTGTCTTGCAAGGCACATATATTTTTATATACACACCGGCTTGTTTTTATTATATTTAAAGTAAAACTTGTTGTATATTTAAGTGGACTTTGCTTCCTGAGGCATAAAACTGTACACATCACATATATGTATTATTCTTAGTGAAACATGTTTTTTTTCTTTTCTTTTTTTTTTTGATTTAGTTTTCATTTGTTAAGTACAACTTGTCTTGTTTTGTGAACATATATATATGTATGGCTTGTCTTATTTCCTTTGACAAGTAGTTGTATTTTATTTGTTAATTAAATTCTTAAACATTTGATCTACAACATACTTGTATTTATACATTTCAAAATATAATTCATATTTTTATATTTATATTTTTAGCTACATCATAGTTTTATAATTGTGTTTTATACTAGTTTTGTACGTTTTATATTGTCTTGCATATCCATATTTATGTTAAATATTTCCATGTTTGTTTATTTTAAAACTTATCACTTTAAAAACCAAAATTGTATTCATATAAATTATCAAATAATAAAATATCGAATCTTTGATTTGATTTTATTGAATAAGACAAATTTTGTTTTAAAGGGTTTGAAGTATTCTATTTAAATTTCAAATCAAAACTTTCTTTTATAAAACATATAACTATTAAATATCCAAGATCTCATTAATTTAAATATTGACAAGCTTATAAATTAGATTAAATATTTATTAAAATATACCGTCAAAAATTCCGGGTTGTTACACTTTTCCTGAAATAAGTCTGCTCTGTCCCTATAATCTGTGAGTAACATTTTACTAAATAACTTAAATATGAATTTAGTTGCTTATTTTACATTGAAATAAGTATGTGTGTATGCTTTCTATAAGTTCATTATTGAATGTATGTAGATGTGCATCTTGCTGTGAATTTGCTATTCTGTTTTTAAGTTCCAGGTTAAGAATTGCCTAGAAATTTCCATTTTCTTTGATCTAAGCTGTGTTAGGATTGGAGATATAATCAAAATGGGGATGTTAACATAAGTTACAATTTTAATTTTTTTTAGCATGAAAAATAAAATAAAAATTGTAATGTCTCTGGGTAACTTCACATACCAGAGCAAATATTTAGCAAATGAAAATTTAATTATATAGTTTCATTGAGCCAAAGGTATAAGTTGATTTCTTATACAAAATCTTGAATTTTAAAACTTAAATTATAATTTTTAGCTTAAAAATGGTTGGGCATTTCTGGTTTAACCAGAAATGGTATTTTGGGTTGTAACTGTCGATCTATGTGTTCGGGGAGGCCAGTATCTTTTCTGGTGATGGATGGGTGAACGAAGATTCAAGGAAAATTATTGGGAGAAGGATTTAAGCACGGATGTAGTAGTGATTAGGGATTAAGTTTTTAAAACGTAGTTTTGCTGTTGATCAGGAATTTGACCATCTCGACATCTATGGGTGATCGAGTTCTTCCATAATCGAGTAGAGGGTTGAGGGAGTGTGGAAGTGGATGTGACCGGAGGGAGTATTTCTCCGACGATCGGATTTTGGAATTTGAGGCGAATTCTAGATTCGACATGGTTGCAGTTTTGTGCTTGAACTCTCGATTTTGATTTTGGGGTTCGGCATGTTGTATGATGGTCGGAATAAGGTTGAATGATGGCTACCGATTTGCGCAAGGGGTCGCGTGTGGTAGGAGGTGATGGTGGCGTCGGTGCAGGTGCACGACATTTTGGGTATCAGCGGGTTTGGGAAGGAGGTTGTACTCGTGTTTTTGTTCGGGGCGACTCGTGTGTGGCTCGAAGTATTGAGGTTGGGGACTCGAAGCTTTTGGGTTTGGAACTCGGGGGAAACTGTTGCTATGGGTGGGGGTATTGATGTTTCAGGTTTATGAGTAAACCTGTCAGTACAGGTTTTTTTTAAAAAAAGAGAAAGAAACTGACTATATTTAAATATGAATGAATTCAAAGGGATGTGTTACTCGAGTTTTACTCGAGATATTTTGGGTTTTGCTCGAGCTATATTTAGGTTAGGCTCGAGCGAATTATTTAAGTTCGAGTTAGTTACAGGATTAGATCCTATTATGTTTTCAAATTCAAACTGAAATTTAAAATATTTAGAAAAGATTTAAAATACGTTTTAAATCTAATCTTAAATTACAAATTCAAGTTTAATTTGAATCTTAAGCAGGAAATGAATGAAGTTTTAAATTCAAATTTGTTTAAATAAACTTTAGAAGGGTTTATTGTTTAGAAATGTTTTAAAGGAAATTTGAATTTAAATTTGAAATTGACATATAAAAGAATGTGTTAAACAAGTTTAAATTTGATTCAAATCTAGTTTTGAATCTTTTGTTTAAAATAAATTTAGGTTATATAAATTTGAAGTGTTTAACAAATTTGAATGATTAAGAAAATTTAAATGTTTGAATTTTTAAAGGGAATTTGATTTAAACCTTTGTAAAATTTCTTCTATAAGGAAGTATTATATATCAATTTAAGGTTTTAAATTGATTTTTAAAACTTGTTAAAGTTAAATTAGGAGTTAATAATTTATAATTCATTTAAATAATAGGGTAATTAAATGGATAATTAATTTATTTAATATAAGATGGTTAATTACTTAAAGTAATTAAAGGTTTCAACTTAAGGGTTTAAGATTTATTATTATTTTTAGAATAATTAACTTGTAATTAAGAATAATTAATTAAATAAGATTAATTTTTAATTAATGATTAATAATTAATTAATCAAGTAATAATGGATTTAATTAAGTTTTAATTAACACCTAATTATTTAATGGTTAATTAATGAGTTATAAATGATTAATTGATTTGAAATTAATAATGATTTAAAAATAAGTTAATTATTTAAAAAAATAATTAATGTATTTAACTGTTAAATAGTTAATGAAGGTCATTAACTAAGGATTAATTAATTAATTAATTAATGTGATTAATTTTTAATTATTAATTAGATTAATTAATTTAAAGATAATCATTTGTGTAGTATAATTACTTATGAAAGTAATTAAGGAATTAATTACTTATTGTAATTAATTAAGTTTAATTTGATTTGATTAAGTTAATTAATTCAGTTTAATTAATTTAGAATAATCAATAAATGATTTATGGAGTATATTACTTAATGTAATTAAATAAAGAGAAATTACTTAGAAAAGTAATCAATGGGTAATTACCATATGTAACTAATTGAAGGTGATTTGATAGTTGAAGTAATTTAAGTATAATTACTTTGTGAATTAATCAAGGAATTAATTCGAGATAATTAATTATGGAGTAGTTAATTTGTTTGGTAAAGTAATTAAGGATAATTAATTACTGAATAGAGTTAATCAAGGGTGATTAACAATTATTGTTTAAATTAAGATTAATTACTTAATGTAATTAATTTAAATAAGGTAATTAATTTAAGTGTAATTAGAGATCATTAATTAATATAATTAATGATGTAATTAAGATTGATTAATTAAGATTAATTAATCAATAATAAGTGATTAAAGGTAATTAATTAATGTAATTAATTAAGAATTAATGAAATTAATTATAGTTAATTAATTTGTGAAGCAATTAAGGTTAATTGCTGAATTTGGATAAGTATAATTAATTTGTGAAATTAAATAAAGGATAATTACTTAAAGGAAATTAGGAATAATTATTCAAAGGTGATTAATTGGAAGATGATTAATTAATTAATTTGTAATTAATTAATAGTTATGAAAGCAAGATTTATATTGATGAAGTAATTAATTTAATTCACTTTAAATTAATTAGAGAATGATGTAATTAATTTAATTCATTTTAAATTAATTATATTTGGCATGGTGAATCATTGCTTATATGGATAGATGATATTGTTTGCCTTGATTGGTTTGAATCTCTGAAATGAGATAATTAATGTTGAGTGATATGGATGCATTGGTTGCATTGTGATGATGATTTGGATTATCTTTTGATAATGATAATATAGATTATCTGTTGTGATGATAATGTTGATTACCTATTGTGAATCTATGATTTATATATCTGTGTGTAAATAGATAATGAAATTGAATTGTTTTAAAATTTTAAAACAACTTGGCCTTAAAAGACACGCTTTGGATTTCGATGAGACCAGGATCGGGTTTCCATATTGGATATCCGAAAACCACATCGATCCAATTTAACGTTAGGTTGTGAATATAAGTGGAGCAAGTGAAGACTCGAGGTGTAAGGGCTATACGTCAGTATAACTCTGTGGGTGATTCCGTAATGAGTTTGACGGAATAGTACTTATAGGTTCGAGATGGTAATTCAGAGTGCAAGGGTTATCGTCATTAACTCTGAGAGTGATTCCAATACGAGTGTAAC
Organism: Allium cepa; assembly: GCA_030765085.1. Classification (NCBI taxonomy): domain Eukaryota; kingdom Viridiplantae; phylum Streptophyta; class Magnoliopsida; order Asparagales; family Amaryllidaceae; genus Allium; species Allium cepa. The sequence continues at coordinate 877,180,406 of CM060943.1, forward strand.
GAGATAATGCCTTCGGTTTCGTTCGAACCCGGAACGAACTTGTATGGATTGAATGCTTTCAGAACATCGTCAGGTGGACGATGAGAATTCTAAGAGATGTGTTCTATAAAGGTAATCGTAGCCTCAAGCCTCAACAACCGGGAATGGCTAAACAGGGGAGGTGCAGCAAGGCTTCGTGGGTAGCTCCCACTGGAGAGCAAGATTTTCCCCTGTCTAGAGGTCCCTTTTTATTTCGGCTGTGTGGGCAGTTTGGAGCGTATGCCAACTGCGGGGTTGTCTTGTTCGGAACTATTCAGTAAGGAATGGGTCCGGCTTTGTGTTGCGGGGGTCGGGAGTGATCCTCGGTACGTTGATCTAGGCCACGTACTGTGACGGGCGGTACCCCAGTAGCCCTGCCATTGATGGAATCCACAATCCAATAAGTGCCAACGGTTTTGATTGTATTACCCACTTTTGTGGCTAGTAGCTGGAATTTAATCATGTTACAATTTCGGTTATTTCTTATTTACTTGAAAACCCTAGACACTATTATAATATCACTGGATTTCCTATCAAATGTTTTGGTTAGCGTAAGGTAAAAACTTTTCCATGTTTATGTGTGGGAAGTCTTACGTGATACCTTTCTTTTCAAAAGGTTTTTGAAAGTTAAGCAACTTTAACCTGTTACTCACACCAGACCCATGTCTGACCCGGAGTTTATTTTTGTTTTTCATAAACTCTTGGGTACTCAAATTTTTACGAGTAGCCAAAGGATTCAGGTTAACTTTGACGAATATTGGAGGAGCAATGGAGCAGGAGGCTTTTGCGTTAGTTATATAGTATTCCGCTGTGTTTTCTGTGTTGTCTCTGGATTGTATTATGTTGTAAATACTAGACAGGTGTTTATAACTGTCTAGTATGTGTCGTATATCTGTGTACTCTGATAGTAGTTGTAAACTATGTAATATTTTATATTATTAATATAATTTAATCGTTCCGCTGTTTAGATTCTGATGTGTTGTTTCTTTCTTCTTCTCTTTCTTTCTATTCTCTATCTCTTTCTTTCTTATTAACGATGCGACTTCTTGGAGTCTGGAAGTTGGGTCGTTACATTCGAGGCTAGAGAAGTTTGACATTGCAATTGGGTTACGAAATACAAGCACGACTTCAAAACAAGCTAGATTGGCATGAATCGACGAACAAAGCTGGTAAATCAAAATTGACGAGATCAAATTAGAACCGGATTGAGAAAGGTAAATAGTGTAGGCGAACTCATATATGTATATATATATATATATATATATATTTCTATTTACATCATATTCTTAATTCAAACATATTTTAAATTTAAATATATTAAAATCATTGTTTAGAATAAAACGCACATAATAGAACAAACATGCCTGCCTTAAAGACTGGTATATATTACAGACTATATCTACACCTTACATTTAACTCAAAGTCAAAATTATATACTTTAAGGTTAAACTACCGAAACCTGAACCTACTATATATAAGTACTTTAAACTTAGATGTATAATAAAACTTTCCTTTCAACAGTACAAACAACAAAAAACACAAAACAATTGTTCGCAGGCATAAAAAAATAAAATCTGACCCATATATATATATGCAGTAACCAATAACATATTATAAAACACGATACTTGATTTATATATACAATTTTATACAGTTTCATAATACAACTTCCTTTATAACAATAACAAGAACATATAAACAACTTTATATTTATATATATAACAGTTTATAATTAACAATACACATATATAAAATTTATTGGTAAACAGATATATAACTTCTAAATATATATTACATTATTTAAGCAAACACTGTCACACATACCTATGAACCATATATAGGCATACAACTAAAAGGCTTTACACAACCTTCTACCGCTTATATACTCTATAACAATTTCATATATAGTAAAAATGTATATTATAAAGCTTAACAATATACTTGGCTATACCGACTGACCTGTATTTATACTTTATATATAACAGATCTCGATTCATATACTAAATATATAACCGGTTTATACAACTAATATTATATGCTGAAATCTAAGGCATAACTATATCTATATCTACTTTTATCAAAATAATAATAATAATAATAACAAATAAATACCTTTACTATATAATAGAGGTAGCATCAGGCGTAGGCTGCAGAGAGTAGCAATAAGATAAAGGAACTAGTCGACTCAAAGGAGGAGGAAGACAATGGTGATTGGGCTTGGCTGGGGAAAAATGATGCAGGCGGTTGAGTTTATGGATGCCAGAGTGGTGGCCGAGTAGAGGTGAAGTGGGGCGGTGGACACATGCGGCCGGAGGTGATGACGCAGGCACTACAGGCCTTTTTTTTGCTAGCAGGTCAGGTCGGTCCACGCACGGCGCATGAGTGGCGATGGGCTGCCAGCCATGGAGGGTGAAAGTAATGGTGGTGGGTTGCGTAGCAATGGCATGGGCAGAGGTCTGATGAGCAAGCACGTTTGAAGTGGGAAATGTTGAATAGGCTTCAGAAGAAGAAGGTTGGTTTCATTTTTCACAACTTTTCTGGATTTGCAAATATGTACAGAGCAAATAAAAGGAGAGGCATTGGCTATCTTGTTTGCTGTTGTTTTCTTTCAACAGATAGAAGAGTAAGTGGAATGACGGGTCTAGGAGTAAATGCGTGCATGCTTTATTAATGAACAGATGGAAAGTTGAAAAAACGAAACAACATTTGCATTGAAAATATGAAATGGTGGGATATCAATGGTCACAGAATATTAGAGAGGTTTAATAACCAATACTTTATTTATCTTTAACTGTTGCACTTGAATAGGAAGGAAACCGGTACCGCGGTTACCGTTTTTATGGATTCCGCAGTGAACTGGACTTCATAACACAAAATTGAAAATACCGTAAGGATCAACACGACGAGACGATCAAAACGGTATATAGATGTTAGTGGTACGATTGAATTATAAAAATTTTAAATTTTCTACTATGGAAAATGCAAGAAAAACGCAGAAGAATAAGATCGACGGAGCTAAAGATGTCCGAATTTGGAAAAACGACAAACTCACATCTTGCTCAAAAGATGTTTTAGAATTTTTCTACGTAAAAATATTTTGGTTTTGAAAACATTTTATTTTTATCGCTTTTTAACTGATTAAATTGAAGTAAATTTACGCACGAAATAAACTTTCGTATTTTTGGACGAAAATTTACCAGTTGTTATGTTCTCAGATTTCAAATTAATAAAACAAATAAAAATTATCGAAAATTCACGGGACGTTACACAAAGCGGATGCTACCACCCATCTCATGACGCACTCCCAAATTAAAGGGTGCACCCAATCGAAAAAGCAATAGAATGGTATGGAAGAAATGTGTCCGATCGAAGGAATGACCTCACTTGGCCCGGTATAGCTCCTGTACAGCTCATGTTTTAGCCACATCAAGCTGACTCATGGGAGTTAGGTCCACGTAAATACCATATAGAATCGTCACCAAACCATCCTACTTCATTCTGGAATCTCCACCACGTGCACAGTTGTTAAAGTGGTTTTCGGTATTGGCAGAGAGTATGACAATATGCGATCCCGGTCTCTTTAACAACCAAATGTTATTATAACACTGTGGTCATTTCAAAACAGTTTATACTTCAACATCAGAATATCATATCCATTTCAAAACCATATCAATATGATATCATTTTTTTCGCTTCAAATATATACATTTCCAAAACTATAGCACTTTCAAAGTTATAAAATTTTCTAAACCAAATACTTGAATTTATAATACTTTGGAAATCATAATACTTTAAAGTCACAACACTTGATAACATAATACTTTCAAATTCATAACTTTCACCACTTAAACAACTTAGATATTAATAATAGTATATAATACAATAGTTCATAAAATAAAAAGTTTATATTAAATAATTAGTATATATAATAGTTTATATAATAAAATTGTTAGTATACTAAAATTGTTTATATTAAATAATTTATAAAGTAAAATATATAAATGGTTTAAATATAATTTAATTCAATCATTATATCGATTCAATTCAATTCAATTTAAATTTAATTCAAATTTAATTCAATCATTATATCGATTCCGAAATTCAAATTTAATTCAATCTCAATTCATCAATTTCAATTCAATTCAGTTTCTAAATAAACCATTTCAAATTATATCGACTTCAATTACAGCTTTGAACCACAAAGTGAACCATTTCAATTTTAATATATTTCAAGGCTTTAAATATTCTACATTTTCAAACTAAATTTAAAAATTTAATTTATATCTCAAATTTAACTTCATTATTATTTAGTTTCAAAATATCCACTAATTCAATCCAATATCATTTACATAAACCTTAAATTACAGTTTTAAATAAACTAGATATTCTTTCAATTTATTTAAACTTGAAATATGAAATTTTATCATTTTAAATCAAATCAAGTTATAAAATCATATCTTTAGATCTCAAATTCAATAAGTTTCAAATCGATTTAATTCAATAAAATTCTTGATTAAATACAATTTCGAATAAATTCAAATTTATCTTCCTAGCCTTGTCTTATAAAATTATTATAAAAATCTATTTTTTTAAATAAAATTTTAAATATTAAACATATTATATATTAATTTAACCAAACTTTATTAAATTAAAGCTTACCATTAAATCTACTTTATATTAAAACTTATTTATATATAAAAAATTTTCAGTATTAAATAAAACCATATATATTTCCTCCCAAAACCGTAGAAATCATTTTTCAAAATATTTATATACAGACCAACGATGTCTATATATAATTTTCTATCCCATGGTTAAGTGATACAGATATTTATCATTTCAATCCGCAATTTAAATATATATGGGTATATATCATTTCAACCCGCAATTCCAAATTCAATTCAAATGAAAATCGCTTGGGTTTATCATTTCAACCCATAACGATTTCCCCCTATTCTACAGATCGTTCGGGTATGTATCATTTCAACCCATAGGGAATTCTATACTAACAGGGAACATGCAGAGTGATAACAGAATATGATAACAATATAAGATGCATATATCATCAATATAAATAACAGATAATGGTGTCAGATGTCATAGGTGAACTAATACAGATAATAGCATATATAGCAATGTAAATAACTGACAGCAGCATATTTCAATTGTCTTTTCAGTTGAAATCAAATTTAATAAATATAAGAATGTTAATCGTAAGTGATTTCTCACCTTCCGAGGCTAGAGGAATTTGATACACAACAGGTGTAACATCCCGAAAATTATGAATAATTTTAGTAATATATTTGAACTTTTTGAAATAAAAAATTAAAAAGTTATAAAGAAATAAAATATGAACAAAATTTGGTGTTTTAGTTAAAACTGTTAATAAGAATAAAACAAATATTGTAATTTAATCACATAAGTTACGAAATGTTACTAGCTAAAACAACTTTTCCTATATTTAGCAAAATAACTAAATCAAGTTGCTGTAAACAATATAAAGACATAAGAAAATGCAAGAGAGTAAAACATTCAAACAAAATAATACTTATATAAATCAAATCAGATAAGTCTAAGAAACTAAAACAAAACATAATATGCTGAAATTAGCAAAGTAACTACAAACCAGTAAACTAAAATATGTAAGCAAAAGAAAATAAAATAAAATAAAACAAACTCTTACATTTAGCAAAATAAACAAAACAACACATATATATATATATATAAAATAAAAAAATAAAAAAAACATTAGCTAATAAAAAAATAAGCAGACCAGACAGTATGCTGTAATATACCTGTACACAGGATAGAAGCATCACAAAAACATGCTTACATTAAATGCAAGCCTCTACAAAGCAACATACTTACATTTAATGCTTTTACTTCCAGCATGGGTTTATTCTGTACTTGTTTTAATAAGCCTCAGTACACAATCTGTTATATATATATACATCAACCTACCTCTTTATTTCGTTCAACAAATTTTAGCATAGATCTGAAATTAAAGAAAAAAAAGCATCACTTTATATATTACAAGTTGAAAGGCAAAATTACTGAAAGAAGAAAAGAGAAGAAGAATCAAAACTGTAGTTAAAAAGAAACAAAAGTATTCTCTGTTTCTATATTGTTCAGGTGAGTAAACTTATATTTATTTGAAATATAAATACTTAATCCATGAATTTGTGTTTTGTTGTATATAAACAAAAATTTTTGTTCTGCATATTGTTCTGTGTTACTGGAAAACACATGTGAGCTCTGTTCTTTAATATTCATATCTCAGAGCTAGTTAATTAGAAAAAAAATTCAAATGAACTTCATTTAACATTTTTAACTTAGGATACTTAAAACAAAATAGGTTGTGTATACTTGATTCACAGTTTAAATTTTTGTTTTAAGCTTGAAATAAAAACTTTTGACTCTGTAACATGAATATTACAGTAAAAACAAGATTTTAAGGTAAATTCAAGCATTTTAAATCATTGAATTGATGTTATAATTTGAACGAACATATGAAAATAGGATTTTCAAAACAGTAATGATGATTTTTAATTCAATAATTTGAGGGCAGTTCGAATTTGAACAAAAACAGTACTTTGATGAATTTCTAAAAATTGAAGAAACATTGGATGTTGAATTTTCGTTTGAAGCTAGTTTGGAACTTAATAACATTGGGAAAAATGTAAATTAATTTTTTCATTGCATGAATTGGGAGTTCGAGATCGAATTAGGGTTTTAGTTCCATTTTTTTTGAGTTCTGTAAAATCATAATGACGCCCCCTTAAGTTGATCGAGTTCGAAGATTTTGAGGGGAATGATGGCATGAGGTGTGGACGTGATGGTGACGAAGTTTGAGCTGCTCCGATGGTTGGAGCAACGAGGGCGAAGCGAATTTGTTGGTGAGGATGGGTTTCGAGCTGGAAGCTCGATTTCGTTGTGGGGTCGTTGACATTGAATTGATCATCGTTTTCGAATAGGGGAATGAAGCACGATTTGTTGATGGTCACGATGGCCATCGGAGAGGTCGCGAACCACCGTGCACGTGCACGGTGGTGGTGATGTGCCAGTGAAAAAAAAAATAACAGGAAGAAGAAGAGGGACTCGCGAATGAAACAGGGAAGAGTCCGTGTTTTTTTTGAAGTTGCCTGAGTTTCTCTCGTATAGTTCGAGTCCTTAAAATTTAAGCTATCTAGTTTTAAAACTTGAAAGTTAAAAGAAAAAAAAAGAATGAAACAGGGAAGATGGATACGCGAACGAACAGAGAGAGACTCGGGGAAGAAATGAAAAGGGTCGAGTGTTTACTCGAGTGAACTGAAGATTTGCTCGGTTTGATTTCCGAAACCTGCAAACTAATAATGGTGTGTAAATTGTTTAAACAAGTTTAAGTGGTAATTGATGTATGACAATTAAATCAAGTTTCATTACAAGTTAATGAAATAAGTAAAAACTTAACAAAGTTTTTCTGGATCTAATTTATATTTTAATCAAGTAATTAATATAAAACTAGTGTTGGAATTTAAATTAACATTTAAGTTCTCAAATTTGTAATAAATTGATTTCAAAAGTTTAAGAGAGATTTCTTTGTAAATATAAATTAGTGAATAATTTATATTTATTGATTATGAAAAAATTTAACTATGAACTAATAGTTAATAAATTAAGTAATTTCGTTAAGAGTTAAGGATTAATCATTGATTAACTAAGAAATTAAGAAATCAATGAATGAATAATTAAGTTTTATTAGGGTATTAATTAATGGTTATGAAAAGTAATTAAGAAATCAATGAATGAATAATTAAGTTTTATTAGGGTATTAATTAATGGTTATGAAAAGTAATTAAGAATGATTTGTAATTAAATTGATTAATAAACAATTAAGTATTTAATTAAATTTGTAATTAAGAATTTGTTAATTTTGAAACAATTAATCGAGTTAATTAAGATTTAATTTATTTATCCAAATTTTTATCATTGATTTAAAAATAATTATTTGGTAAATTTATTAAATCCCATTCACTTGGATTGGTAAATAATTAACTATTGCTATACACTAGATTGATATTTCTGTTGTGACTGTGATACTGTGTGATGCACTGTGACTATGATTTGTTCTATATTGATGTGAAAACTTGTTGCCGTAAAACGACATTTAAAACTTCGATGCAACAGGGAATCGGATTTCCATTGGTTATCCGAAACCCACATCGAACCTGTGAATATTTGTGCATGACATCCACATGTTTTAAAATTTGACACTCACTATTCGAATTAGCCGGGAAAGGACCTTTGGGTCGTATAACCCATTTCGAATATGTGATTCGACGTTATGGATAGCAATTGAAGACCGATGTTGAAGACTGGGTATTTGCGAGAGCGATAGGATGACCTGTCGATTGACTCTGCACCGAGTTGCTCCGGTATAGAGTTCTCCATATGTGATGGGGAATCCGATCAGGATTATGGATATCCGGATTGCAAGGACTTCTTTGGAAGTGCCTTCGGTTCTGTTCAAACCCAGAACAAACTAGTATGGATAGCATGTCGGACATTACAAATTGAGATATAAAGCCGATTTCTTTCAAATATATTTCTGTTGGTGGCGGGGAATTTATTCTCTTAGCTTAACACCCTTCTCTGAGACGTACGAGCTCAGAGGTTATATAGTTGAAGGTTATCAGCAATATATTCCCAATTTGGTAATGTGACATACTGAGTGTTGCTGTGAAATGATCATTGTGTTGATTATTTGTGATAGGATCATTTGTTTGATCGTCTATCTTTGTGATCATTTCTATGATCATTTGTTGACCCAAATCATGACTTTGTATAAAGCGTGTTTTTGTGGACGTGACTTCGTCGGACCTCACACCCCGAAATGGTCAAAACAGGAAAGATGCGGCAAGGTTATTGGGGGTAGCACCCCTTAGGGTATGTACATTTCCTTCTGGATAGAAGTGGTATCATGGTATGGAGCCCAGATACTTAACTTATGTTGATATCGCAGATATATATATATATGATTTTTGTGATTTGTTGCTGGGGCCCCGGTTAAAGGTTGGTTACAACCGGGAGATGGCATACTCGTGTCAGTAGTTACCCAGTTAGGGGTAACCCGGCCTTGTGTTGGCAGAGATCCGGTTTGGTTCTCGGGGACGTCCTTCCAGAGGCGTTCTCATGTGGCAATGGGAAGTTCCTTGGCCTGACCATTTGTTGGAAATCCAAAGAAACAATACGAAACCCTGTACGATTTTAGTTGTAGAACCTGTCATGCAGCGTGGCGGTAACCTGCCACAAAACATGGTAGCTATAGTAGGCATAGTTCGGAATGTCTATGCTGGCTAAGATTAATATTCTATTTTCGAAATGATTTACTTCACTATGCACTAGTAATAATATCAAAGAATTCTTTTCTCGTACCAAGCATATTTAACTATCATAAGAAGAAATCTCCTCCAATTCTGCGTTTGCATTGTGTGTGTGGCGGGAGGTCTTATGGTAGTTCCATTTTTAAAAGCATTCCGAAAATTCTTTTATAAATCTTGTTTTATTTAAATGCAACTGTTTTTGTTTACTCACACCAGTCCCATGACTGATCCGGAGTTTATTGTTTTCTTTCCTAAACTCTGGGTGCCCATTATTTCCACACGGGCAGCCTAGTAGCAGGTTTCTGTATTTTGGAGTAGCAGTATTTTGGAGCTCTTATCTTGGAGATATCTTAGGAGCTATTGGAGATTTCAGGTGTTAGCTTTTGGAAGTTCGTTATCATCTCTCTCATTTGAGAACTTTTGGATATATGTTCACTGTTGTATTATCATGATGTTGTATTTGGAGTTGTAGTGTATTTATTATGTACTCTGTTGCAGTATGGATATTATGTTGATGTTGTAACAGTGATGTTATTTATGATATTGATTCTGTTCCGCTGTTTTATATACATCTGATTGTTGTTATAAGCTCCGGCGATGCGAATTTGATGTCGTTTATTGGACATCGAGTTTGGGTCGTCACAAGTGGTATCAGAGCTGTTGGTTGAGTAAGAACTTTAGCTACGGAGTATAACACATTAGATGGCTCATTAGAGATAGGGTGAAGTATACCCTAGAATGAGTATGACCAAGACTGAAACTTTAAAAATTTTCTTAGTCTGTTTCTTTTTACTGCTGATATTCCTTAAGATATTTCGTCTGTATATCTGAATCAATTTTCTTACTAATCTCAGATAGTGAAAATGACTGGACGCAGAGGAAGAGTTAGGGGTCAAGGCAATGCTGCAGCACCAAATCAAATTCCCGCAGCCGCAGAAGCAGTAATAGAAATTCAGCAGCAGCCGGACTTGGCTGATTTATATAAGAAGTTCGAAAAGCTTGGTGGCAAACCGTTCATTGGCAAAGAGTCAATTATTGACGCTCAAGCTTGGGTAAGATCGTGTGAAAAGATTTTTAAAGGGCTAAAATTGCAGGATGAGCAGAAAAGACTTATAGCTTCTTGGCAACTCCAAGGAGAAGCTTCAGCTTGGTGGGAAACCATCATTATAGATGAACCCGAGGAAGTATTTACTTGGGATCGTTTTAAAGAAGGGTTTGAGAAACGTTACATGCCATCGGCGGGAGTTTCCAGAATGTATCTGGAATTTCTGGATTTGAAACAAGGAAGTTTGTCGTTTGAAGAATATTTGAATAAATTCAGCGAACTATCTCGGTTTGGCCCGGAATTGCTAAATACACCTCTGAAGAAAAACGAAAGGTTTATCCGGGGAATGAACCAGAAATATCATGGAAGAATGACGGGTCATGTTAAAGAATCTTTTTCAGATTTGGTAGATATGGGTTACAGATACGCTACCCTTGATATACAAGAAGCAACTATGGAGAAAGGTAATTCAGGTAGTCAGAATTATAAAAAGCGAAAATTCGGAGGCAAGAAACCTTGGCAAGGCAATGAGAAGAAGAGGAGCATTCAAGGAAGAGCAACAGAAAATGTCACTTGTTACAACTGCAAAGAGAAAGGCCACTATTCAAATGACTGCCCAAAACCGAAGAAACCAGCTAGAGAATGTTACAATTGTCATAAACCGGGACATTTAGTTAAAGATTGCCCAGTGATGAAGCCAGCGCAGGTGGCAAAAGTTTACACAATAAAGGAGGACCCCTCATCTTCAAAAGCTGACAAAGGGAAAAGTGTTTTGGAAGGTAACCTTACTATTAATAATAGAGCTGTTAAAGTTTTATTTGATACAGGAGCTTCACATAGCTTTATCTCCCAACAAACCGTAAATGAATTAGGACTTGAAACTAAATTTGCTGACGATCTTATTTGCGTGAAAAATCCGGTTGGAGGTCCCGCAAATCTTTGTTCATATTGTAAGAGAGTTCCTATTTCATATGCTAGCTATAAATTTCCTATCAACCTTTTTGTCCTCGAATTTGATGAATTTGAAATCTTACTCGGTATGAACTGGTTATCGAGATACGATGCTATATTGGAGTGTAGTAATCGGACAGTTTTAATCAAAACAAGCCTTGGAAATTTTATTGAAATCTCTTGTGAGAATCCAAGTCCAAGGAGCGACAGATTGATATATATTTTGGGAAATCTTGAACCTACTTTGCAGTCTATACCTGTTGTTCGGGATTTTTCCGACGTATTTGAAGAAGTGAAATCTTTACCTCCTCATCGGGAAATAGAATTCCGAATTGATCTTGTACCTAATACTCGTCCTGTTGTTCACGCAAGTCGCAGGATGGCACCCAGGGAAAAGATTGAATTGGTTCATCAAACTGATGAGCTACTAGCAAAAGGATTAATTCGACCCAGTGTTTCTGAATGGGGCTCAGCCGTCGTATTTGTTGCCAAATCAGACGGATCTTTGAGATTGTGTGTAGATTACCGCGATCTAAATAAACAAACTCTCAAGAATAAATTCCCTCTACCAAGAATTGATGATTTATTCGACCAACTTCATGGCGCTCGTTTCTTTTCAAAAATGGATCTAGCTCAAGGATTCCATCAATTACGAATCGCCGAAGATTGTGTCCATTTGACTGCTTTCAGAGGTCCTAATATGTTCTATGAATGGTTGGTTATGCCTTTCGGGCTAACCAATGCTCCAGCATACTTCATAGATCTTATGACTCGTGTGTTTCGGGAAGTTCTGAATAAATTTGTGCTAGTATTCATTGATGATATTTTGATCTATTCTAAGACTAAAGAAGAGCATGCCGAACATCTTAAAATCGTATTGGAAATATTGAGGAGAAATGTTCTATTTGCAAAATTTTCCAAATGCCACTTCTGGGTCAATGAAGTCAAATTCCTTGGCCATATTGTTAATGAAGAAGGAATTTCAGTAGATCCTAGCAAAATTTCCGCTATTCTTGATTGGAAACAACCCACTACTCCAAGAGAAGTTCGAAGCTTTTTGGGTTTAGCAGGCTATTACTGGAAATTCGTTCAAGATTTTTCTAAGTTAGCTAGTCCGCTGACTAAGTTAACAATGAAGAATGCAAAGTTCATTTGGACTTCAAGATGTGAGGAAGTTTTCCAAGAGTTGAAAAAGAGATTGACCACTGCTCCTGTTCTCACTATTGTTAACGGGAACCAAGGCTTGTCTGTCTATACTGATGCATGTGGTGAAGGGGTAGGTGCAGTATTGATGCAAAATGGAAAGGTGGTTGCCTACGCGAGTAGACAATTACGTCCGCATGAGAAGAACTACCCAACGCACGATTTGGAACTTTTGGCTGTTGTTTTCGCTTTGAAAATATGGCGACATTATCTTCTGGGTAAGAATCTTTTCAGCTTTCTTAATAATTTGTGAAATTAACTAAAGAAATATACTTAATAAACTCTCATTGTTTTAGGTGAAAAATTCGAATTATTCACCGATCATAAAAACTTTAAATATCTTTTCACCCAGAAGGATTTGAATTTGCGACAACAACGTTGGTTGGAATTTCTGGCATCTTACGACTTAGATATCCAATATACGCCGGGAAAAGCCAATGTGGTTGCCGATGCTTTAAGTAGGAGACATGCTGTTCTTGCATATCTTGTTATCACTCCTACTCTCTTTGAGAAGATCGCAAGACAGCAATATGAAGATGAATTTCTTCGGGGAATTTATAAAAGAATATGCCAGGGAGAAGACACTAGTTTCGAGATGGATAATAGAGGAGTAATAAGATTAAAAGGTAGGATTTGTGTTCCGGACTTCCCTGAACTGAAACGTGAAGTATTGGACGAATGCCACAAGTCCAAATTCAACATCCATCCAGGAGTCAACAAAATGTATCGTGATGTTAAAAGAACATTCTGGTGGAAGACGATGAAGAGAGACATATCTATTTATGTGAGTCGCTGTGCTACTTGTTAGCAAATAAAGAGCGACCAAAAGAAAGTGGCCGGTTTACTTCAACCTTTAGAAGTACCGAAATGGAAGTGGGATCAAGTATCGATGGATTTCATCGACGGATTGCCTCGTACCAAGAAAGGCAATGAAGCGATTTGGGTTATTATGGATCGTCTAACCAAAAATGCTCATTTCATTCCAGTTAAATCTACTCGGACTGCGGCAAGCTTGGCAGGTAATTATATAAAGGAAATTGTTCGCCTCCATGGTATTCCCAGTAGTATACTGAGTGATCGTGACCCGATCTTCACTAGTAGATTTTGGGAAGCATTTCAGGATGCATTGGGAACGAAATTAAATTTCAGTACTGCTTATCATCCGCAATCTGATGGACAGACTGAGAGAGTTAACCGAATTTTAGAAGACCTACTGCGTGCTTGTGTTCATGATTTTGGTGGTTCTTGGGAGGACCATTTGCATCTGGTTGAATTCTCATATAACAACAGTTATCAGGCCAGTATTGAAATGGCTCCTTTTGAAGCTTTATATGGTCGTCCGTGTCGATCACCTACATGCTGGATCGAATCAGGTGATAGACTTGTTCTTGGACCGGATATGATAAAAGAAGCCACTGAGAAAGTAAATTTTATTCGAAAGAAGTTATTAACTGCCCAGAGCCGTCAGAAGAGCTACTATGACCGTCGAAGGAGAAATTTGGAATTTCAAGTTGGAGATTTTGTATTTCTGAAAGTATCTCCGATGCGGGGTGTATTGAGATTCGGGAAAACTGGAAAGTTGGCACCGCGTTATATTGGTCCTTTCCCTATTCTGGAAAGGATTGGTTCTCTAGCATATAAAGTGCAGTTACCCAGCTGGTTGTCTGGCGTACATGATGTGTTCCATATTTCTAATCTTCGGAAGTATGTGCACGATCCAGATGATATTATTGAAGAAGCTGCTCAGCAGGATCTTGAAATCACTCCCAACTTGGCAGTTAGAAGGGAACCGATGAAAATTGTTGATCGTGATGAGAAGCGATTGAGGAACAAAATTGTGAAATTGGTCAAAGTTAAATGGAGTGGCGATCCAAAGGACTGTACTTGGGAGACTGAAGAGAATATGAAGAAATCATATCCCAAATGCAGAATTGACATCTCGACTTAAAACTGTAAGTCATTTCCTTATTTATAAATTCGTCTATTCTTTGTTTACGTTCTCTCTCTTTCAATTTCGAGGACGAAATATTCTTAAGGAGGGGATATTGTAACATCCCGAAAATTATGAATTTAAATTTTAGTAATATATTTGAACTTTTTGAAATAAAAAATTGAAAAGTTATAAAGAAATAAAATATGAACAAAATTTGGTGTTTTTAGTTAAAACTGTTAATAAGAATAAAACAAATATTGTAATTAAATCACATAAGTTACTAAATGTTAATAGCTAAAACAACTTTTCCTATATTTAGCAAAATAACTAAATCAAGTTGCTGTAAACAATATGAAGACATAAGAAAATGCAAGAGAGTAAAACATTCAAACAAAATAATACTTATATAAATCAAATCAGATAAGTCTAAGAAACTAAAACAAAACATAATATGCTGAAATTAGCAAAGTAACTACAAACCAGTAAACTAAAATATGTAAGCAAAAGAAAATAAAATAAAATAAAACAAACTCTTACATTTAGCAAAATAAACAAAACAACACACACACACACATATATATATATATATAAAATAAAAAAATAAAAAAAACATTAGCTAATAAAAAAATAAGCAGACCAGACAGTATGCTGTAATATACCTGTACACAGGATAGAAGCATCACAAAAACATGCTTACATTAAATGCAAGCCTCTACAAAGCAACATACTTACATTTAATGCTTTTACTTCCAGCATGGGTTTATTCTGTACTTGTTTTAATAAGCCTCAGTACACAACCTGTTATATATATACATCAACCTACCTCTTTATTTCGTTCAACAAATTTTAGCATAGATCTGAAATTAAAGAAAAAAAAGCATCACTTTATATATTACAAGTTGAAAGGCAAAATTACTGAAAGAAGAAAAGAGAAGAAGAATCAAAACTGCAGTTAAAAAGAAACAAAAGTATTCTCTGTTTCTATATTGTTCAGGTGAATAAACTTATATTTATTTGAAATTTAAATACTTAATCCATGAATTTGTGTTTTGTTGTATATAAACAAAAAATTTTGTTCTGCGTATTGTTCTGTGTTACTGGAAAACACATGTGAGCTCTATTCTTTAATATTCATATCTCAGAGCTAGTTAATTAGAAAAAAAATTCAAATGAACTTCATTTAACATTTTTAACTTAGGATACTTAAAACAAAATAGGTTGTGTATACTTGATTCACAGTTTAAATTTTTGTTTTAAGCTTGAAATAAAAACTTTTGACTCTATAACATGAATATTACAGTAAAAACAAGATTTTAAGGTAAATTCAAGCATTTTAAATCATTGAATTGATGTTATAATTTGAACGAACATATGAAAATAGGATTTTCAAAACAGTAATGATGATTTTTAATTCAATAATTTGAGGGCAGTTCGAATTTGAACAAAAACAGTACTTTGATGAATTTCTGAAAATTTAAGAAACATTGGATGTTGAATTTTCGTTTGAAGCTAGTTTAGAACTTAATAACATTGGGAAAAATGTAAATTAATTTTTTCATTGCGTGAATTGGGAGTTCGAGATCGAATTAGGGTTTTAGTTCCATTTTTTTTGAGTTCTGTAAAATCTTAATGGCGCCTCCTTAAGTTGATCGAGTTCGAAGATTTTGAGGGGAATGATGGCATGAGGTGTGGACGTGATGGTGACGAAGTTTGAGCTGCTCCGATGGTTGGAGCAACGAGGGCGAAGCGAATTTGTTGGTGAGGATGGGTTCGAGTTTCGAGCTGGAAGCTCGATTTCATTGTGGGGTCGTTGACATTGAATTGATCATCGTTTTTGAATAGGGGAATGAAGCGCGATTTGTTGATGGTCACGATGGCCATCGGAGGGGTCGCGAACCACCGTGCACATGCACGGTGGTGGTGATGTGCCAGTGAAAAAAAAAACAGGAAGAAGAAGAGGGACTCGCGAATGAAACAGGGAAGACTCCGGGTTTTTTTTGAAGTTGCCTGAGTTTCTCTCGTATAGTTCGAGTCTTTAAAATTTAAGCTATCTGGTTTTAAAACTTGAAAGTTAAAAGAAAAAAAAAGAGAATGAAACAGGGAAGATGGATACGCGAACGAACAGAGAGAGACTCGGGGTAGAAATGAAAAGGGTCGAGTGTTTACTCGAGTGAACTGAAGATTTGCTCGGTTTGATTTCCGAAACCTGCAAACTAATAATGGTGTGTAAATTGTTTAAACAAGTTTAAGTGGTAATTGATGTATGACAATTAAATCAAGTTTCATTACAAGTTAATGAAATAAGTAAAAACTTAACAAAATTTTTCTGGATCTAATTTATATTTTAATCAAGTAATTAATATAAAACTAGTGTTGGAATTTAAATTAACATTTAAGTTCTCAAATTTGTAATAAATTGATTTCAAAAGTTTAAGAGAGATTTCTTTGTAAATATAAATTAGTGAATAATTTATATTT
Source organism: Allium cepa (assembly GCA_030765085.1). NCBI lineage: Eukaryota > Viridiplantae > Streptophyta > Magnoliopsida > Asparagales > Amaryllidaceae > Allium > Allium cepa. The sequence goes on from CM060943.1 coordinate 877,197,396, forward strand.
ATTGATTATGAAAAAATTTAACTATGAACTAATAGTTAATAAATTAAGTAATTTCGTTAAGAGTTAAGGATTAATCATTGATTAACTAAGAAATTAAGAAATCAATGAATGAATAATTAAGTTTTATTAGGGTACTAATTAATGGTTATGAAAAGTAATTAAGAAATCAATGAATGAATAATTAAGTTTTATTAGGGTATTAATTAATGCTTATGAAAAGTAATTAAGAATGATTTGTAATTAAATTGATTAATAAACAATTAAGTATTTAATTAAATTTGTAATTTGTTAATTTTGAAACAATTAATCGAGTTAATTAAGATTTAATTTATTTATCCAAATTTTTATCATTGATTTAAAAATAATTATTTGGTAAATTTATTAAATCCCATTCACTTGGATTGGTAAATAATTAACTATTGCTATACACTAGATTGATATTTCTGTTGTGACTGTGATACTGTGTGATGCACCGTGACTATGATTTGTTCTATATTGATGTGAAAACTTGTTGCCGTAAAACGACATTTAAAACTTCGATGCGACAGGGAATCGGATTTCCATTGGTTATCCGAAACCCACATCGAACCTGTGAATATTTGTGCATGACATCCACATGTTTTAAAATTTGACACTCACTATTTGAATTAGCCGGGAAAGGACCTTTGGGTCGTATAACCCATTTCGAATATGTGATTCGACGTTATGAATAGCAATTGAAGACCGATGTTGAAGACCGGGTATTTGCGAGAGCGATAGGATGACCTGTCGATTGACTCTGCACCGAGTTGCTCCGGTATAGAGTTCTCCATATGTGATGGGGAATCCGATCAGGATTGTGGATATCCGGATTGCAAGGACTTCTTTGGAAGTGCCTTCGGTTCTATTCAAACCCAGAACAGACTAGTATGGATAGCATGTCCGACATTACAAATTGAGATATAAAGCCGATTTCTTTCAAATATATTTCTGTTGGTGGCGGAGAATTTATTCTCTTAGCTTAACACCCTTCTCTGAGACGTACGAGCTCAGAGGTTATATAGTTGAAGGTTATCAGCAATATATTCCCAATTTGGTAATGTGACATACTGAGTGTTGCTGTGAAATGATCATTGTGTTGATTATTTGTGATAGGATCATTTGTTTGATCGCATATCTTTGTGATCATTTCTATGATCATTTGTTGACCCAAATCATGACTTTGTATAAAGCGTGTTTTTGTGGACGTGACTTCGTCGGACCTCACACCCCGAAATGGTCAAAACAGGAAAGATGCGGCAAGGTTATTGGGGGTAGCACCCCTTAGGGTATGTACATTTCCTTCTGGATAGAAGTGGTATCATGGTATGGAGCCCAGATACTTAACTTATGTTGATATCGCAGATATATATATATATATATGATTTTTGTGATTTGTTGCTGGGGCCCCGGTTAAAGGTTGGTTACAACCGGGAGATGGCATACTCGTGTCAGTAGTTACCCCGTTAAGGGTAACCCGGCCTTGTGTTGGCAGAGATCCGGTTTGGTTCTCGGGGACGTCCTTCCAGAGGCGTTCTCATGTGGCAATGGGAAGTTCCTTGGCCTGACCATTTGTTGGAAATCCAAAGAAACAATACGAAACCCTGTACGATTTTAGTTGTAGAACCTGTCATGCAGCGTGGCGGTAACCTGCCACAAAACATGGTAGCTATAGTAGGCATAGTTCGGAATGTCTATGCTGGCTAAGATTAATATTCTATTTTCGAAATGATTTACTTCACTATGCACTAGTAATAATATCAAAGAATTCTTTTCTCGTACCAAGCATATTTAACTATCATAAGAAGAAATCTCCTCCAATTCTGCGTTTGCATTGTGTGTGTGGCGGGAGGTCTTATGGTAGTTCCATTTTTAAAAGCATTCCGAAAATTCTTTTATAAATCTTGTTTTATTTAAATGCAACTGTTTTTGTTTACTCACACCAGTCCCATGACTGATCCGGAGTTTATTGTTTTCTTTCCTAAACTCTGGGTGCCCATTATTTCCACACGGGCAGCCTAGTAGCAGGTTTCTGTATTTTGGAGTAGCAGTATTTTGGAGCTCTTATCTTGGAGATATCTTAGGAGCTATTGGAGATTTCAGGTGTTAGCTTTTGAAAGTTCGTTATCATCTCTCTCATTTGAGAACTTTTGGATATATGTTCACTGTTGTATTATCATGATGTTGTATTTGGAGTTGTAGTGTATGTATTATGTACTCTGTTGCAGTATGGATATTATGTTGATGTTGTAACAGTGATGTTATTTATGATATTGATTCTGTTCCGCTGTTTTATATACATCTAATTGTTGTTATAAGCTCCGGCGATGCGAATTTGATGTCGTTTATTGGACATCGAGTTTGGTTCGTCACAACAGGCTACGGATTGGATCACGATCTAGACAATTGACCAGTCCAAACAACAATCTTAAAGCGAAGTAAGCTGAAGGCGGATTTGACGGACAAAGCTGATAGATAGGAGTCGATGGGAAAAAATCAACTAGCTGGATATAAACCGAACAAAATATATCTTATATGTATAAAAAAAATTCTCTTAATCACTTTAAAACATATATTTACAATAAATTCTCTAAATATATTTTAAAATCAAAAATTAACTTTACACTCATAAAATACCCCTATATATTTTTGAAAACCAAATTCATGTATATTGACATAAAGTGTATATAGACTAACATATATATTATATTTAAAAACAATTTCTGTTGAAAATCACTATAACCTAATTTGTTATTATAATATATTTGAAAAATCAAACAAAAAAAATCCAAACTTTATATATATCATATTTAAATCAACACAAAGATCAATATATATACACTGCATGGAATATATACTAAATGTACAATACCGAAATCATTGCTTAGACCAATATCATTTGTAAACTAATAGAGATACTGTTATATGTAAACTAACAATATAGGAATTCAATAATTCAACCCAATATATAACTCAATATATACACAAATAAAAATGCAACACAAATATATATTCATATACGTGTACCTTTTAAAAGTTTTCATATATATATAGACACACACACACAATTTTGTTCAACAACATATAGTATATAAATATACATAATACTAAATTTCTTTCGGCTGAAGGTACACATCAAGGCTAATATTAAATCTTAATAACTTTATGAGTTCTAAATCCAAACATACTGTATTAAACGTACCTTTTATATGAAATCTCTTATATAATACAAGCTTTAACACATACATACTTCTGCAAACATATATACTATGGTGGATATATATACCATGTCATATAATAGAGCATAAATAGTATAACATGTAAAATACTCTTATATAATATCTACTATAAACCTGTACAGAAGGTAAACATATATACCTCGCTTTTATAACACATCAGGTAATGTAAACACACACACACACACACGCATATATATATATATATATATATATATATATATATATATATAATATAATATATAAGACCCAAAACAACATACATACGAATATTTGGACTCGGAGACAGGCTGCAGCATATGACATTATGATGGCGATGCTCGGAGGAGCAGTACGCAGGTTGCGGAAGGTGCTCGGCAAAGAGGAGGGGAGGATCGGCAAAATTGGGGAAGTGGAGCAGGCGGTTTTTGTTGCGCGAGTAGATGGGGGTCTCGTGCTGGAAATGGTGGCCGTTATGGTTCTCGGCGGCAGGGAGCTTTTCGATCAGTGGGGAAAATAAGGAGGGAGGAGGGGCGGGTCAATGGCGGCCGTCTGTCATGGGAGAGTGGGAGGTGGACTGCGTGCTATTGGTTGCGGAGGAGGTGGCCACCTGCGGCTGTTATGGGGAGAGTAGGCGGAGAGGGCATAAAGAGGTCGAAGATGGGTTTTGTGCTGGTGGAGGGAGAGGGAAAGAGTGGAGGTGATGGTGGGAGTGAGTGATAGGAAAAAAATGAAGAAATGGAATAGACTTTAGTCTTAGAATGATAGATACTAATATATACTTTATATATAATCTATGCAAACAAAAAAAGATAGGTTTCGGGCTTCACAATATATAAGCTCTATAATATAAACTGCGTTATCATTTATTTCTATGGAAATGAACAGGCAAATGCCTGTAGAGAAAAAATGAGTCGGCATGAAGATTTAAAAAATATATATATTAATAATAATAATAGCTAGTGGCAATGAACAGTTTCCTCAAAGCCTATATACGAAACGGTAGGAAGAGGGAGAGAGAACAAACAGCTGTATGGAAATGGAACGAATATGCATAATATTGAATATGGGGAAAGGCAAAAGTCACCGTAACTTCTGCAAATAATGAAGGCTATGGTGGATAATGTAAGGACAAAGAAACCGAAAAGGCTAAAAAAGGATACCGTAACAGCAAATTGTTTCGTCTGTTTTGCCGCGTATCGGACACCGAAATGCATAAATGAATGTACTACGAAGATCAGTATGACGAGACGAACGGAACAATACATAGATTTTAGAGGTACGGCATCTTATCAAAACTCGATTTTCACCGAAAAACTGTTGCAACTTTGTCGAAAATAAGATAAACGAAGATAGAGAAGTCCAAATTTGATGAAACGAAAGATGACGTCTCACCCAGAAATTTATTTAAAAATATATTGTATAAAAATATTCAGGTTTGGAAAATAATTTATTGTCATCAATTTTAACTGATTTGAATATAAATAGAATCACACCAGAAAATAACTTCCATATTTTCTGATGAAAATTTACCATTCACTATGTTTAAATATACATAATCCAAATATCAAATTTATATTTCAAAATTTTATAATTTAAAATTTCACAAATTTGAACTAATTACGTAAATAAATTAATAAAATCAATAAAAATTTTACGGGCTGTTACACTCTCCCCCACTCAAAAGTTTTCGTCCTCGAAAAGGAAGGAGATAGGAAAATAGAAACAGCTAGAAAGAAAAATAGATTGAAAAACAAAATAAACAATTTATTTAAACCATATAAATTTCAATTTAAATAAATTAATATTCAAAAATTGAATTTAAATTCAAGATATTTCCTTAGTCGATTTAATTTCAGTTTATTAATTTTTTTCAAAACAAAATTTATTTTATTTAACACATTTATTTCACTAAGTAAATTTTCACTTATAATTAAATCTTAATTATTCCCAAATTCACACTTATTTGTTAATTTCCTTATTATTAAATTTATCTCAATTAGCATTTCGATAAATCATAAATTAAGTGTTTAAACATTTATTATAACCATTCAAACTTATCAATAAAACCATTTTATATTGTGTATTATCCAATTACATTTTCAACTTATGAATGATTTAGGTAAGTTATATATATTAGAAAGTAACTGAGTATTATACGTGTAAAAAAGTTTCCAATTCAATTATTTCAAGTTTAAACATTTATTCAAAAAATTTGGATTTATTTATAATTAAAATATCCTTTAACACAAAATTTAAGAATTAAATTTCAGATTCAGTTCAAACAATTTAAAGATAAATACATACATACATACATACATACATACATATATATATATATATACATATATATCAAAATAATCATATACCAATATATATTATAAATCAAGCCATACTTAAGAAATTCAAAACAATTCCATTTCTAAAGGAAAAGTGTAGCAAAGCTACTGAGGGACCTCACAACTTCGAAACTCGAAAATGAATATCGATGATGCGGCCGCCATCCCTAAAATTATTTTCCAGCGACAAAAGAAACGAGTACTGATTAAGACTTTTAAAATTATTTGAAAACCGTTTCTATTCGAAAATGCTTCAATTAATATTAACTTTAAAACCAAAGTTTGAAATCACCAAAAATTAGATTCTGGTATTCTAATTTGAATTCATTTAAATTCTAAATAAATGTATAAACCATTCCTAAAATATCATTTCCTTATAATATACAATAATAGTTAATGGTTTTGAAATGTTGACAAAACAATAAATGGAAATTTGGTATTGTCATTTCTAACAACCCCTTTATTCAACTATCCAATTTCAAAAAATTACACTCTTATATATATATATAATATAATCATACACAAAATCATTTCCTTTACAAATTTTGAAAACAATATTGTGTCAGTTTGCTCTGTTCACGTGTTTTGGAATTTCTATTGATAGTGTTAGCATGACGAATCGATCGAAACCCAAATTCAGACTTAACAACTCAAACAACACAATATAAATATCTTAATTTATTTACAAGTACACTCCCTCACACGATGATTCACGAATAGATTTTAAAACAAGGGTAGAGATCCCTAATATAAAGGAATCTAACAAGAAGATAAGCTCAAAACAAAGATGAGACGATTAAATAACAAAGTAGAAAAGGTGGATAAACTTATATAAATCGCAGGAGACCTTAACCGGATCAACCGTGACTTCAAGGGTAAGATCGATGCAGAATTCTGAAGCAAATCGACATTTGATCGCAAGAACATAGAATTCGGGCACAACAAGAGATAGCAACATCTAAACCGACGATACAGAAATCTCCGGTGAATCAATGCTGGTTGTAAAGAAGTTTCACCCCTTTACAAATTATATAGCGGAGCTATGGGATGCTCCGGAATCAAGAAGGACACGAATATGGAGAGGCAAGAATGTATTTTGGAACCGAGGGAAACGTTCCAAAGTTCAAAGGAGATCGAGTCGAAGAGATTCAAGCTCGAAAGAAAGTGATTTTGTAATTAAATTTACTTTATATGATAAATTTGCCTAAAACCAGAGCTTTGATACCAACTATAACGGACCACCTCCCAGTGGGGTAACGCCCACCATAGCATACAGCTGTACCTGTGTTCTGCCTTTACGGCCAGACTCTCGACTGCACCTACCCCGCAAGCACAAGTAGGAGTAAGAGTGAACCGTTCGCTACCAAACCAAGAAGCAAGAACCCCCTATCATGCTGCATCCGCCAAGTGCATAGGCAAACACACATGACGGACTTGAATTGCTTAAAATATTAGATTGTTAATTTATATTTGGTAAAACTCAGCATATATAGTAAATAAATAAATCATAGAATCATAGACAGTGTAATATTGAAACAAGCAGCGGAATAGATAAATAGTAGTTCATGACGCTACTATATAAACAACAGAGTTTGAAATAAAATACAACGGAATATCTCAAATGCAATGTAGTCTCGAATACAAACAGATGACAAGTCTGAACAAAACCACTGGATGGCTGAAAGCTAAATAGATATAGATGGATCTTCAAGTGAAGCTCCAACTCCAGAGGCGAGTCTCAAATGTTGTAACAATCAGTCTGACCCGAGTGTAAAGCAAAACACAAAACACTCAAGTCAGGATTAAAATTCTTATATCGGTAAATCCAACTCAAGTGAAATATAAACTGAAATACAAGTAACTCAAAGGATGTTTGGGATAACCATCCTCTAAGGATCCGTGGAACTATCTACTATGTAGCAATATACGCTATTATAATATGTCTATAGTAGAGTAAAAGATATTAAAATAGCGTTAAGGCGTTACCCATATCCCCCTTAACACATTTTATATATTCTCGTAGTCTATACAATGCTTTAAGCTCCTCCACAAACCGGAAGTTTAGCCAGAGGACACCTCATAGGTACTGTACAAAACAAACTCGTAGAAGACGTGATAGGGCATGTGACACGGCACTCAAGGCAATGCCAGGGTAGGTATACCATTTGCTCTCCATGACTGGTGGTAACGCATAGCAGCTACTATCGCCCACCTCATGACACACTCCCAAATCAAAGGGAGCGCCCAATCAAATTACAAAAGCAACAGAGTGGTATCAAAGAAATATGCCCAATCGGTGGAATGACTTCACTTGGCCCGGTATAGCTCCTGTTTTAGCCACATCAAGCTGGCTCATGGGAGTCATGTCCACGTAACTACCATATAGAATCGTCACCAAACCATCATACTTTATTCTGGAATCTCCACCACGTGCACAGTAAATAAAGTGGTTTTCGGTATTGGCAGAGAGTATGACAATATCCGATCCCGGTCTATTTAACAACGAAACGTTATTATAACACCGTGGTCTTATACTTCAAAACCAGAATATCATATCTATTTCAAAACCATATCAATATGATATCATTTTTTTCACTTCAAAAATACACGTTTCCTAAACCATAACACTTTCAAAGTTATAACATTTTCGAAACCAAATACTTGAATTTATAACACTTTGGAAATAAAAATACTTTGAAATCACAACACTTGATAACATAATACTTTGAAATTCATAACCTCCACCACTTAAACAGTTTAGATATTAATAATAGTATATAATAAAATAGTTTATAAAATAAAAGACTTTATATTAAATTATTAGTATATAAAATAGTTTATATTAACATAGTTTATATAATAAAATAGTTACTATACCAAAATTGTTTATATTAATTAATTTATAAAGCAAAATATATAAATGGTTTAAATATAATTTAAAAATACTTTATATAATAAAATAGTTTCCTCAAATTTCACAAATCGATTCAAATCAACTCGGATTCCAAAATTTAAATTTAATTCAGTCTCAATTCATCAATTTCAATTCAATTCATTTTCTAAATAAACCATTTCAAATTATATCGATTTCAAATACAGCTTTGAACCACAAAGTGAACCATTTCAATTTCGATATATTTCAAGGCTTTAAATATTCTATAATTTCAAAACTAAATTTAAAAATTCCATTTATATCTCTAATTTAACTTCATTATTATTTAGTTTTGAAATATCCACCAAATCAATCCAATATCATTTACATCAACCATAAATTACATTTTTAAATAAACTAGATATTCCTTCAATTTATTTAAACTTGAAATATTCACTTTTATCATTTTAAATCAAATCAAGTTATAAAATCATATCTTTAAATCTTAAATTCAATAAGTTACAAATCGATTTAATTAAATAAAATACTTGATTAAATACAGTTTCAAATAATTTCAAATTTATCTTCCCAACCTTATCTTATATTATTATAAAAATCTATTTTTCAAATAAAATTTTAAATAAATACTTAAACATATTATATATTAATTTAATCAAAGTTTATTAAATTAAAGCTTATCATTAAATCTACTATATATTAAAACTTATTTATATACAAAATAGTTTCAATATTAAATAAAACCATATAAATTTCCTTTCAAAACCATAGAAATTATTTTTCAAAATATTTATATACAGACCAACGGTGTCTGTATATAATTTTCTATCCCATGGTCACGTGATACAGGTACTTATCATTTCAATCCGCAATTTAAATATATACAGGTATATACCATTTCTGTTAGTCCTTGAGGTCATGGTTTTGATGACAACAACCTTAAAATAAGATTATAAAATATAAATACTAACATTATAGTTTAGATATATATCTATATGCAGGATTTAATCATGTAAGTACCAAGAATGAAGACTGTACAATATAGAGATTCAAGATATCAAGATTGAAGACTCATGAGTATCAAGAATATCAAAATTATTAAGAGTTTAAGATTTCAAGATTTCAAGAATAAGTAATTTAATTAGGAATTTTGTAAAACTCCTAGAAAAGCACTGGCATCTTAAAATCCAATTTATTCGTGGAATGGAATCCACTACGAGCCCGTTAAAGGGACGGAACCCTAAGTAGGATGGAACCTATGAAAAATCTAGTGGAACATTGTTTTGTATCCACTAACTTTTATTCAAAATGATTTTACAAAATTATCTTGTTTTCAAAATGATTTCAAAACCTTCCTTTTAAAAGAATCAAAAACATCTATCCTATTTTTAAATACCTTTATCCTCAAAATAATATTTATTTTCAAAATCAAATTATCCTTAGTTTTAAACTATCATTAATAATAATATATTTAACTTTTAAATATTCATACTTAGATTTAATATAAAAATTATATATATATATATGTATATATTATTCTCTATATTTACTTATGTATTTTAACTATAGTCAAGTATATTTATAAAGTTTAAATTAGTTTTAATATAATATAGAAGTTATTTTAAAAAAAAAACAATTCACCAAAATTTCCTTTGGGATGTCGACATACCCAAGATACCCATATCGACATAGTGTCAGTTGGTTTCAAAAATTTGAATTTCAAAAGAAGTGTTTATTCGCCATAACCTTTCACGAATGGACATGGCTGTTGTTCTTCTATAAATAGGGACTGTTTTGAATGAATTTTCAATTATATTTATCTGGTTTTCATTCCTCTTCTTCTTCCTCATTTCTTTATACACATTCTTACCATTACTCTGCCAAAATCAACATTGAATCTAACTAGATCGTTTCTGGTTTGATTCTCTATCACTATCTCAACAAGATCATCAGTGCTATTCTGTAACGACCCTGAATTTTTGACAATTGAAGTTGAAAATATTTAATTGATTTTAAATGTTTGATAGTTATTTTAACTTGAATTTCAAATCTGAGAACGAATTTGGCAATTAAATTATTGAATTTAATTTATTGAAGTTGGATAAAAATTTGAATCTTCAGTTGTAAACTGATTAAAAAAAAATTTCAAAGGCATAGAAAATCTATATTGATAATACTGGAGATAATAGAAGCTTCAGAATTGAATTTGAAAGTGATTTGTTCAGTTTTGAAATTTTATCATTTAAATCGATATTTAAAAATAGCCTTCCGAGGCACAGTCTCGGAATTCGACGAAACCAGTTCCATTGGATCCGTAATATTGTATTTTTATCGGGTTTCAAATTTGGTAGTGTTTGGAGTTGTCGTGTGATCGTACGATAGATAAACGCGTTGAGAATTTAATTGATAATAGCCGATTCGGAATTTAAATATAATGTTTCAACTAGTCAAATACATCTCACATCAGCTATCTTCTTTCATCTCAAACCACTATATACTCATCCTAGCATGCAACCTTCCTTTCGCTGTTTAATCACGCCACCTACCTTGTACGTATTGTCGTTCCTTCTCGATTATATCACGACATTTCCTTCTTTTTAAAACCAAAATCAATTCGTTCCTCAAAAATAATATGATGTCCGATCCCCAATATACTCCTCTTCCATTCTCCTCTCAATTCAAATTCGCGGCTCCATCCCTTCATCTTCAGTCTCAATCTCGAACCGATGAAAAAGAAAAAAAATGGTCGAAATCGAATTGCGCTAGCACGTCATTCAAAATTAAATTATCACAAAAATTAATGGCCGAAGCCACCTGTTCGAAATCGCGTCGGCAAGGACCGGAGCGGCGACGCTCGCAAGCGTGAGGTGGGGTTCGTCAAGTTAGGGCATCGGCATCGCGATGGTCGCAACTCCTGACGCGTGGAAGGAGGATACTCGTGTAGGCCGGAGGTGGTGAAGCTCGCTCGCGCCGTGTGGCCGCGACGCGACGTTGTTTAGGGAAGGGGGCCCATCGCGTTTCAAGCAAGGGAGGATGACAACTTGAATTGGGGTTTTAGTCAACGACGACTTAAGGAATTTTGCGTTCGTGGTGGTCGGCGACATCAATGGCGCGCGATCGACAATAGCGACATACAGCTAGGGTTTCAATCTCAATTTGGGGTTGCTGTTTTTTTGAGCAGTGATAGGTATATTTGTCTTTTGCTTAATTTATATGTTTATATATTTTACAGTAAAGATATAAAATTTCTTTTTGAAATTTAAAGGCAACAAATATGTAAGTAAACAGAAAATTCATTTTACTGTCAGGTTGTAGGCTGCTTTATTTTGAATCTAAATTTAATAAGTATATATATGTTGATTTAAAGGGTAAAAAGTTTGAGGCAGTAAACTTTTAGGATTGGTATAAACAATACATAGATGTTTCAGTTACTAGTTAATTTAAAATTGAATTATGGAGGTAAAGTTTTAGTTTAAAAATGTATATATATAAAAGTATATTTACACAGTAAAAAGGTAATGTAAGTATAAATATATGTATGCTTTGATAAAAAAATTTAATAATAATATATAAATAGGAATGTATTTTCACTCAAAAGAATATTGATTTTTTTGTAAACAGTTGAAAATTTAAAATAAAGTAAATATATTTATTCACATTTCATTTAAATATAGTGAAGACTTATTTGTTTAATTAAATCTAAATTATTCTAGTTACTAAGGAAGTATATTTAAAAAGAAAATTATTTAAAATAATTTTTTTGGTTAGGTAAATAAATTGAACGATAATTTAATTGTTCGATTCATTTCGAATATTAATAAATTGTATAAATGTTTATACACGGTATAAATAAAGAAAATCAAGTCAAGATTAAAATGGATTGCAAAATAAAAAGAAAAGGTGAGAACTTCTCACTCAATCGAATCTGGTTCGATTTAAATTTTAAATAGTTAAATTTAAAATTGATTGATTGTATGCTTGGATGATAAATTATTATCTATTGTTTTGAAATAGACCCTATACGTCGCATATTAAGCGGATGTTATTTATTAAACACATATACCGCGATAATTCCAACTTGTTATGGAATTGGTATTATATATGCAATTGGAGTTGATTTCCCGCATTATATAGCGCGTGAGACCCTATTGCGCCGCATAATAGCGGATAATATTTTATAAATCTCATATACCGCGATATTTCACCTCGAAGTGGAAATTGGTATTGTGCTAACATCTTTGGATGCAGGGAAACAGGTTGGAGGGATCCAACTGGATTCCTCAAACATTTGAATTTATTTCATATGTTGCGTGTTGATTGATTTATAATCCATGTGATTATCTTTGTGATTAAGATTGTTGAAGGCTATAGGTTAGCCGAATATTTTTGGTATCATTGGATACCGAAAATAGATAAAAAATTGGATTTTTGAAATTTCAAGTTGAAAGTTTATAGTAAAAATTATTTTTGAGAATTGGATAAGACAAAAAGGAGTTTTAAAAGATAAAGTTATTTTTGAACCATATTGAATAAAATTCCAAATTATGGGAAAAAGGGCTAAGTAAATGGATTCGATTTATATTATTATAAGTTGAAGAAATTTATTTTAAAAAGAAATGATTTTGTAAATTCATTAGAAATTTATTAAGCAGAAATTAATTGGTTTTGATAATTAATTAAGAATAATTAATCAAGTATTAACTATTAATTAAGAGTTAATTAATGATCAATGAAAGGATAATTTATTAAATGTTTTTTATAATAAATTGGCTATTAATTTACCATAACTAGCAAATTTTATTCATAGAAATTTATTTGATTTAAATTAATCAGATGATTAAATTTATCCTACTTATGGTTGTTTGAATTATGTTGGATGTTGAATTGTTTGATATTTATGATATGTGATGCTTTGTAATATATCCTGATGTGTGTTGTGATCCGTAAATTATTTAACTGTGATATATATATATATATGTGTGTGTGTGTGTGTGTGTGTGTGTGTGTGTGTGATCTGGGAATGAAAGGTAAGCATTATAGTTTATACCGCTTATCAAATATATTGTTATATTTTGATCTGTGATGGTTGAATGTTGTTGCACTATTGTGTTAAACCCTTAGACTACACAATATACACACAAAATGTAGATTTCACGTGGAAATCAGTTAAGTCACAGATTTTTGACAATTCTAAAGACTGAATTTTTGAATCCAAATTTGTTTTGGAATTGGAATTGAAAGTTTTCGAAAATGAATTTCAAAAATAAGAGTTATTTTAAATAACTTAATAAAAATTGGAATTTAAATCATTTGATTTAAATTTTGAATTCAATATTTGAAATTGAATTCAGTGATTTGGGTACTATGGTCTAAAAGATTGTATAAGTTATAAAAGGTGTTTATATGGGTTTTAACCATTTAAAAATATAGTTTTGGAAATTTTAAATTTAAACCCAAGTTTATAATTGAGTGGCTTTAACTTATGAAAAATTGTAATCAGTTTTTCCCAAAACGAAAACTATCTGTTTTCATATAATAATAGCTTTCACATAAGGAAAGAAATTCCCATTTGTGTTAAAAGAATGTAAATTTGAAATTAAACTGTTTTGAAGGCTATGAATTAATCATTGTGAAAAGTTGTTGAACTTGACTTGAAATAAAGGAGTATTTCAAATGGTGTATCTTTTATATTATGAAAGACTTGAATTGTGAATAGTTTTGAAAGCTATAAGTTAAATCTTGATTTAAGATTGAATGAGTTAATTCAATTGAAATGGAAATTTATCAAGGAACCTGGGGATAAATCTTTGTGAAACTGGGTAAACTTTGTGAAGTAAATATTTTTGTTTAAAGATTTAAAATGGTAATTTGTTTAAACCATTTGAAAGAAAGGGTTTGGGTAATAAGTTATGACTTAATTGAAATCCCAATATCCATATGTATTAAAAATATTACGTTCACTATTCGGATTAGCCGAGAGAGGACCTTTGTGTCATATAGCCCGTTCCGAATAAGTGATACGACGTAATGGGTAACATTGAAGACCGGTGGTAAAGACCGGGTATTTGTGAAAATGGTAGGATGACCTATCGATTGTCTTTGCAACGTTAGCTACGGTATAGAGATTTCCTTTGTGACGGGAAGTTCGATCGGGATTGTGAATACCCGGATTTGCAAGGGCTTCTTTTGAAGTGCCTTCGATTCTGTTCGAACCGGAACAGATTTGTATGGTTACGTGTCTGACATTACATTTTGAGATATAAAGCAGATTTCTTTCAAATACATTTCTGTTGGTGGCGGAGAATTTATTCTCTTAGCTTAACACACTTCTTTGAGACGTACGAGCTCAGAGGTTTTGTAGTTGAAGGTTATCAGCGATATACTCCCAATTTGGTAACGTGGCACGCTGAGTGTTGCTGTGTGATGATTATTTATTGTTCATTTGTTGATCAAAGCGTGGCTTTGTGAAAAAGCGTAGCTTTGTGGATGAGACTTCGTCAGACCTGACACCTCGAAAATGGTCGAAGCAGGAATATGCGGCAAGGTTACAAAGGTCGCGCCCTTTAAGGGATGCCATTTCCTTCTGGAAAAGGGTGGTGTCAGGTATGGAGCCCTGATGCTTAACCTATGTGGTTGCTCCAATCTCATTTTCTTTGTGGTTGTTGGTGCAGAGGATCCTCAGATAAAGGTCCCAAAGGACCGGGGGATGGCATACTGGTGTAGTAGTTACCAAGTTACAGAGGTAACCCAGCCTTGTGTTGGCAGAGAGCTGGTTAAGTTCTCGGGACGTCCCTCCAGAGGCGTACCCATGTGGCAGTAGGAAGTTCCTTAGCCTGACCATTTGTTGGAAATCCAATTCTCAATACGAACCTTGTACGGTTTTAGTTGTATAACCTGCCATTTACTTATGGTGGTCACCAGAAGGTAGCTATAATAGGCATAGTTCGGAATGTCTATGCTGGCTAAGATTAATATTATACTTTCGAAATGTTTTCTGCACTATGCACTAATAATAATATCAAAAATGATTTGTTTTGCGCGGTAAGCATCTTTTACTATCATAAGGAGAAATCTCCTTCAATTCTGCGTTTGCATTGTGTGTGTGGCGGGAGGCCTTATGGTAGTTTCATTTTCCAAAAGCATTGCAGATATTTTTCACTTCCCTTGTTTTTGTTGTCTGAAAGATAAATAACTTCTTTAGTTCTCACACCAGTCCCATGATTGACCTGGAGTTTATTGTTCCCTTTCTAAACTCTAGGTGCCCAAAATTTTCCACACGGCAGCCTTGAAACAGGTTATCAGGTTATTCTGGATTCAGAAGTACAACGGAGCTCAAGTGGCAAGCTGGATGGCGAGACGTATTACTTGTATATGATATTATCTTTCCGCCGTAAATTCACATGTAAGGACATGTTTGTATAACTGTCCATTGTTTTGTTGTGTTGTAAATTGGTGTTGTACACTCTGATGATGATGTGATGTAATGTAATAACTGAGATAGTTCTTAGTTTTAAAGATTATTCATTTATCTATTGTATGTTGTTCCGCTGCGATATGCTAATATTATTTCTGTTGTTTCTTCTTTCTTTCCTTCTGTCTTCTTCTACCTCTTCTTTTTAACCCTAACAATTCGGTTTTCCGGCATTCGATTATTCGATAGTTGATATAGTGGACGTATTAATGTCGATTTTTGGGAGTCGAAAATCTTGAACGTTACATTTGGTATCAGAGCATATGGTTAAGCGACAACGTTGGCACTGTTGGGAATTACTCATTAGAGATTGAGTCAGCAGTACTCTAGAATGAGTTGAGTGTAATAATAGATATGAGCGCGTATTTGTTAGTGAATATAAAAATTGTTTTGTATTGTGTTGACTTATCGGTTGATTGTTTATAGATTCTGGTCGGTGCAGTCTGGCCAACTGTTTCGATAAGGGTTTCTAAACTCTTAAACAAGGTAAACTGACACAGTATTGTTTTAAAATAGGGTAAATGAAATAATTTTACCCAAAGCTATTTTTGTATATAAAGGAAATGATTTTCTGTAAATTATTATGGTATATGGTTGCTTGGTTGCTAGGAGATGATAATATTAAATTATCGTTGGCTGTTGAATAAGAATTGAAATAAAAAAAAAACTAAGAAATAAATCCATATACAAATAGAATTTGTGAATATAAGATATAAATGTGGTTTACAATTTGGTATAGAATTCCAGAAAATATTTGGAACTGAATTCATTAATGGAATTTCTATAAATGTTATGGAATGTAAAACGAGTTTGATAACTTATAAAATATTTGAGATTTGATTGGAATTAAATTAAAATTGAATTAAGTAGAATGAATTAGATGCTTACTTCATCAAAGTCAATGAATTTTGTGAATTGAAGAAAATGGAATGAAGTGGTATTTAGCATAAGCTAAGTTAAATAAAACATTAAATAGAATCAAATTAACTTAAGCAAAATTAATGATAATGAATTGGATTAAAAATTCAGTGAGTCGTAGAGAATATTGAATAAAATTGAATTCAAGTGATTTTTGAAAATAAAAATCAAACATCGAATTAAAAGTGAGAAATAAACTAAAAATTGGAATAAATTAGTTTATGAACTATGGAACTCAAAATTGTTAATTTAAAGTTGAATTGTGAATAAATAATAGAGTTTGGAAGTGA
Organism: Allium cepa; assembly: GCA_030765085.1. NCBI lineage: Eukaryota > Viridiplantae > Streptophyta > Magnoliopsida > Asparagales > Amaryllidaceae > Allium > Allium cepa. The sequence goes on from CM060943.1 coordinate 877,214,537, forward strand.
AGCTTGAGTTATAAATAGAAATTCAACTTGGAATTGCAAGTGAATTAAATATGAATTGAACGGAATCAATTGGAAATGAAATAGAATAAAGAATAAATTGAGTTGGCATCAATTTAAATTAGTTATAAACTAGATTGGATATTCTATTAAGTGAATATCGTCGAATGTGCATTGGAATGGTTGTCGTTTGACACAAACGTGATTGCATAGAATCCTATGAGCTAATGAAAGCCAATAAAATTGATTTTTTAATGAATTGAAATAGATATGAGTTCATTTCGCTTAAAAATGAATTGAATGAAAGAAAGTGTGTTGTAAACCATTGAAATTGAATAAAAACGATATGGAATGTAGTTGTAAGCAATTAAATTTGTAAAGAAACCTTATAAATTACTTATGGGAATTATTTTGAATGCATTATTTGTGAAAACTATGTGTTTACTATTGAAAATGAGTGAAATATAAATGAATTTCCTATATATGTTACTTATGTGTTTAAATTGAGTAAGTACAAGTACAGGAGGGCCGTTTGGCTGGATTTGGTCACGCTAAAATGCTAATAATAAGCCGCTTTGCTTAAAATTGCTAAATAAGGTACGCCTACGCAATAAAAATATGAACTGTTTTTGCTTTTCCGACCGGGTGGGTCGATGTATATATTTGTATCTTTTGTCAAATTGCAAAAGCTTCTCCGTACAAAGGAGACTCTGCCAAAATTTTCTGAAAATTTTGGGAGTTAGAATTTTTTTTGAAAAAAATTGTTAGCGACAAACGATTTCAAATTTGAAATTGAAGTAAATTAGTGAATGACACCAATTTAAATTAATAATATGAATCAATTATAATTGAAAGTTAAAATTCAATATTCAGAATAGAAGATAAATTAAATTCAAATAAAATTGAATTCGAATGAAATTAGTAATGCAAGATTGAATGATAATGGATATAACTTCAATAGTAAACTGAAGATGATATAAGAAGTAAGCATCGAAATTTTGCAATAAAATATGCAAAATGACATTTGAATATTGTAATTGGATATTATAGCTAGCAGGATATACATGTGTATTAAAAAGAATTGAATTGGGATTTTGATTTCAAAGATAAAATTGAATTGCTCGACAAAAATGTGCGTATTTCAATTTCCGTATGAAATTTGGTGATTTTCTTGTCCAGCCGCTTGGCTTTTTGCTTTCTTTTGGGATTTCAGGCCATTTGTAGTCATACCGAGCTAGCCGCGCAAAGGAGATGCTGGCGAAATTTATCGAAAATTTAGAGTATTAGAAAATTTTTGAAGTTTTGAAATTTGAAACTAAATTTAAATTTGAACTGTGAAGTAAACAATATGTTTGGAAACTATGAAAGATTTTGGAAAGTTAGTGGAGATGAAAATGAATCTTTAATAAAAAAAGATTTTGATTGACAAGTTGGTAAAACTATTTGGTTTTGGGTAAATAGTAGACGAGTTAAAGATCATTCTTCCTAACTAGTAATTTCGGCACGAAATTCTTCTAAGGGGGAAGAATGTAACGACCCTGAATTTTTGACAAATGAAGTTGAAAATATTTAATTGATTTTAAATGTTTGATAGTTATTTTAACTTGAATTTCAAACGTGAGAACGAATTTGGCAATTAAATTATTGAATTCAATTTATTGAAGTTGGATAAAAATTTGAATCTTCAGTTGTAAGATGATTAAAAAAATATTTCAAAGGCTTAGAAAATCTATATTGATAATGCTAGAGATAATAGAAGCTTCAGAATTGAATTTGAAAGTGATTTGCTCAGTTTTGAAATTTATCGTTTAAATCGATATTTAAAAATAGCCTTCCCAGGCACAGTCTCGGAATTCGACGAAACCATTTCCATTGGATCCGTAATATTGTATTTTTATCGGGTTTCAAATTTGGTAGTGTTTGGAGTTGCCGTGTGATCATACGATAGATAAACGCGTTGAGAACTTAATTGATAATAGCCGATTCAGAATTTAAATATAATGTTTCAACTAGCCAAATTCATCTCACATCAGCTACCTTCTTTCATCTCAAACTGCTGTATACTCATCCTATCACGCAACCTTCCTTTCGCTGTTTAATCACGCCACCTACCTTGTACGTATTGTCTTTCCTTCTCGATTATATCACGACATTTCCTTCTTTTTAAAACCAAAATCAATTCGTTCCTCAAAAATAATATGATGGCCGATCCCCAATGTACTCCTTTTCCATTCTCCTCTCAATTCAAATTCGCGGCTCCATCCCTTCATCTTCAATCTCAAACTCAAACCGATGAAAAAGAAAAAAATTGGCCGAAATCGAATTGCGCTAGCACTTCATTCAAAATTAAATTCTTAGAAAAATTAATGGCCGAAGCCGCCTGTTCGAAATCGCGTCGGCAAGGACCGGAGCGGCGACGCTCGCAAGCGTGAGGTGGAGTTCGTCAAGTTAGGGCATCGGCATCGCGATGATCGCGACTCCTGACGCATGGAAGGAAGATACTAGTGTAGGCCGGAGGTGGTGAAGCTCGCGCCGCATGGCCGCGACGCGATGTTCTTTAGGGAAGGGGGCCCGTCGCGTTTCAAGCAAGGGAGGCTGAAAACTTGAATTGGGGTTTTAGTCAACGACGACTTAAGGAATTTTGCGTTCGTGGTGGTCGGCGAGATCAATGGCGCGCGATCGACAATAGCGGCATACGGCTAGGGTTTCAATCGTGATTTGGGGTTGCTGTTTTTTGAGCAGTGATAGGTATATTTTTCTTTTTCTTAATTTATATGTTTATATATTTTACGTTAAAGATATAAAATTTCGTTTTTAAATTTAAAGGCAACAAATACATAAGTAAACAGAAAATTCATCTTACAATCAGGTTGTAGGCTGCTTTATTTTGAATCTAAACTTAATAAGTATATATATGTAGATTGAAAGTGTAAAAAGTTTGAGAAAGAAATTTTTTAAGATTGGTATAAACAATACATAGATGTTTCAATAACTAGTTAATTTAAAATTGTATTATGGAGGTAAAGTTTTAGTTCAAAAATGTATATATATAAAAGTATATTTACATAGTAAAAAGGTAATGTAAGTATAAATATATGTATGCTTTCGTAAAAAATTTAATAATAATATATAAACAGGAATGTATTTTCACTCAAAAGAATATTGATTTTTTTGTAAACAGTTGAAAATTTAAAATAAAGTAAATATATCTATTCACATTTCATTTAAATATAGTGAAGACTTATTTGTTTAATTAAATCTAAATTATTCTAGTTACTAAGGAAGTTTATTTAAAAGGAAAATTAGTTAAAATAAATTTTTTGGTTAGGTAAATAAATTGAACGATAATTTAATTGTTCGATTCATTTCGAATATTAATAAATTGTATAAATGTTTATACAAGGTATAAATCAAGAAACTCGAGTCAAGATGGAAATGGATTGCAAAATAAAAAGCAAAGGTGAGAACTTCTCACTCAATCGAATCTGTTTCGATCTAAATTTTAAATAGTTAGATTTAAAATTGCTTGATTGTATGCTTGGATGATAAATTATTATATATTGTTTTGAAATAGACCCTATACGCCGCATATATGTTAATTATTAAACACATATACCATGATAATTCCAACTTGTTATGGAATTGGTATTATATATGTAATTGGAGTTGATTTTCCGCATTATATAGCGGATGAGACCCTATTGCGCCGCATAATAGCGGATAATATTTTATAAATCCTATATACCGCGATATTTCACCTCGAAGTGGAAATTGGTATTGTGCAAACATCTTTGGATGCAAGGAAACATGTTGGAGGATCCAACTAGATTCCTCAAACATCTGAATTTATTTCATATGTTGTGTGTTGGTTGATTTATAATCCGTGTGATTATATTTGTGATTAAGATTGTTAAAGGCTATAGGTTAGCCGAATATATTTTTGGTATCATTGGATATCGAAAATAGATAAAAAATTGGATTTTTGAAATTTCAAGTTGAAAGTTTATAGTAAAAATTATTTTTTAGAATTGGATAAGTTAAAAAGGAGTTTTAAAATGATAAAGTTATTTTTGAACCATATTGAATAAAATTCCAAATTACGGGAAAAAGAGCTAAGTAAATGGATTTCGATTTATATTATTATACGTTGAAGAAATTTATTTTAAAAAGAAATGATTTTGTAAATTCAGTGGAAATTTATTAAGCAGAAATTAATTGTTTTTGATAGTTAATTAAGAATACTTAATCAAGTATTAACTACTAATTAATAGTTAATTAATGATCAATGAAAGGATAATTTATTAAATGTTTTTTATAATAAATTGGCTATTAATTTACCATAACTAGCAAATTTTATTCATAGAAATTTATTTGATTTAAATTAATCAAATGATTAAATTTATTCTACTTATGGATGTTTGAATTATATTGGATGTTGAATTGTTTGATATCTTTGATATGTGATGCTTTGTAATATATCCCGATGTGTGTTTTGATCTGTAAATTATTTATCTGTGATATATATATCTGTGATCTGGGAATGAAAGGTAAGCGTTATAGTTTATACTTATCAGATATATTGTTATATTTTGATCTGTGATGGTTGAATGTTGTTGCACTATTGTGTTAAACCCTTGGACTACACAATACACACACAAAATGTGGATTTCACGTGGAAATCAGTTAAGTCACAGATTTTTGACAATTCTAAAGATTGAAATTTTGAATCCAAATTTGTTTTGGAATTGGAATTGAAAGTTTTCGAAAATGAATTTCAAAAATAAGATTTATTTTAAATAACTTAATAAAAATTGGAATTTAAATCATTTGATTTAAATTTTGAATTCAATATTTGAAATTGAATTCAATGATTTGGGTACTATGGTCTAAAAGATTGTACAAGTTATAAAAGGTGTTTATATGGGTTTTTAACCATTTAAAAATATAGTTTTGGAATTTTAAATTTAAATCCAAGTTTATACTTGAGTGGCTTTAATTCATGAAAAATTGTAATCAGTTTTTCCCAAAACGAAAACTATATGTTTTCAAATAATAATAGCTTTCGCATAAGGAAAGAAATTCCCATTTGTGTTAAAAGAATGTAAATTTGTAATTAAACTGTTTTGAAGGCTATGAATTAATCTTTGTGAAAAGTTGTTGAACTTGACTTGAAATAAAGGAGTATTTCAAATGGTGTATCTTTTATATTATAAAAGACTTGAATTGTGAATAGTTTTGAAAGCTATAAGTTAAATCTTGATTTAAGATTTAATGAGTTAACCCAATTGAAATGGAAATTTATCTAGGAACCTGGGGATAAATCTTTGTGAAACTGGGTAAACTTTGTGAAGTAAATCTTTTTGTTTAAAGATTTAAAATGGTAATTTGTTTAAACCATTTGAAAGAAAGGGTTTGGATAATAGGTTTTGACTTAATTGAAATCCCAGTATCCATATGTTTCAAAAATATTGCGTTCACTATTCGGATTAGCCGGGAGAGGAACTTTGTCTCATATAGCCCATTCTGAATAAGTGATAGGACGTAATGGATAGCATTGAAGACCGGTGGTGAAGACCGGGTATTTGTGAAAACGTAGGATGACCTATCGATTGTCTCTACACCGTTAACTACGGTATAGAGATTTCCTTTGTGATGGGATGTTCGATCGGGATTGTGAATACCCGGATTTGCAAGGGCTTCTTTTGAAGTGCCTTCGGTTCTGTTCGAACCCGGAACAGACTTGTATGGTTACGTGTCTGACATTACATTTTGAGATATAAAGTAGATTTCTTTCAAATACATTTCTGTTGGTGGTGGAGAATTTATTCTCTTAGCTTAACACCCTTCTCTGATACGTACGAGCTCAGAGGTTTTGTAGTTGAAGGTTATTAACGGTATACTCCAAATTTGGTACTGTGGCATGCTGAGTGTTGCTGTGTGATGATTATTTATTGTTCATTTGTCGATCAAAGCGTGGCTTTGTGAAAAAGCGTAGCTTTGTGGACAAGACTTCGTCAGACCTCACACCTCGAAAATGGTCGAAACAGGAATATGCAGCAAGGTTATGAGGGTCGCGCCCTTTAGTGGATGTCCTTTCTTTCTGGAAAAGGGTGGTGTCAGGTATGGTGCCCTGATGCTTAACCTATGTGGTTGCTCCAATCTCATTTTCTTTGTGGTTATTGGTGCAGAGGATCCTCGGATAAAGGTCCCAAAGGACCGGGGGATGGCATACTCGTGTAGTAGTTACCTAGTCACAGAGGTAACCCGACCTTGTGTTGGCAGAGAGCTGGTTAAGTTCTCGGGACGTCCCTCCAGAGGCGTACCCATGTGGCAGTAGGAAGTTCCGTAGCCTGACCATTTGTTGGAAATCCAATTCTCAATAAGAACCTCGTACGGTTTTAGTCGTATAACCTGCCATTTACTTATGGTGGTCACCACTGTTTAAATGGTAGCTATAGTAGGCATAGTTCGGAATGTTTATGCTAGCTAAGATTGATATTATACTTTCGAAATGTTTTCTGCACTATGTACTAATAATAATATCAAAAATAATTTGTTTTGCGTATTAAGCATCTTTGACTATCATAAGGAGAAATCTCCTCCACTTCTGCGTTTGCATTGTGTGTGTGGCGGGAGGCCGTATGGTAGTTTCATTTTCCAAAAGCATTGCGGATATTTTTCACTTCCCTTGTTGTTGTTTGAACGACAAATAACTTCTTTAGTTCTCACACCAGTCCCTTGACTGACCTGAAGTTTATTGTTCCCTTCCAAAACTCTGGGTGCCCAAAATTTTCCACACGGGCAGCCTAGAAACAGGTTATCAGGTTATTCTGGATTCAGAAGTGCTACGGAGCTCAAGTGGCGAGCTGGATGGCGAGACGTATTACTTGTATATGATATTATCTTTCCGCCGTAAATTCACATGTAAGGACATGTTTGTATAACTGTCCATTGTTTTGTTGTGTTGTATATTGTTGTTGTACACTCTAATGATGATGTGATATAATGTAATAACTGAGATAGTTCTTTGTTTTAAAGATTATTCATTTATCTATTGTATGTTGTTCCGCTACGATATGTGAGATTCTGATATTGTTTTTGTTATTTCTTCTTTCTTTCCTTCTGTCTTCTTCTACCTCTTTTTTTTAACCCTAACAATTCGGTTTTCCGGCATTCGATTATTCGATAGTTGATACAATGGACGTATTAATGTTGATTTTCGAGAGTCAAAAATATCGAACGTTACATATTCAGAGTTATAGACTTCTTTGTAATCAATTTAGCAAGAAAAGGTGTGATTGTAGCCTTGGAAATCAATCAAGTGAGAAAAGGTGTCATTGTAGCGTTGGAAATCAATCGAGTGAACTTGTTGCCAAGGAAATTAAGTATCTCTACCCAGAGGATTGTGAGTCTAGAGGGTGTACCTCGTTGCCTTGAAATCGAGGGTGTAATTGTAAAGATTGCTTTTGAAAGGAAATCTGAACTCGTGTGCGGGACTGGATGTAGGTTAACTCGAACCAATATAAAATCCAGTGCATTCTTTTCTTTACCGCTTTTACTTTATTTCTGCATCTGTGTTTGATTCTGTGATCATAACCGTGTCTGAATATTGCATACATTTGTGTTTAAATTTACATAAACTCAAAAAGATTTAGTAATTCTTTAAAAACACTATCCACCCCCTCTAGTATTTATCCTAGCCTTAAGATCCGTAATCTACATTTCTTACATTTGGTATCAGAGCAAGGTTTTCAAAGTTTTCATAATCTAAATTTTGAAAAAGTTTTTAAAATGGCTATTTTTTGGGAGTTTATTAACACTATTTTCATATGAATATGTCATAGAATCATCATGATATTTTTGTTTAAAACTATATTTATTTATTTTGAAAAGTCACTTGATTCTTTAAAAGGTTATGTTATTTTGCAGGAGAAGAATTATGTCTAATGAATGTTGGTTAAAAGATATCAGATAATCATTCATCGATCAAGAAGAACAAATGGATATATAATGGAAATCGATAAAGAAATGGGTACCAAATCAATACAAAATTTTTGGTTCTCATCTACAACTTGATTTGATACTGTACTTCTCTCCATCTGCTTCGCAATGCCACTAGTTTCGTGTGAATCCGTCAAGAATTGACCAAGTTATGGTCAAATGAAGTTTTGGTGAACAAAGTGAAAAAGAAGGAAAAACTATCAAAGGTATTCTTCAAATTTCATCCAGAGATTTCAGTATTTTGTTCCAACTCTTTTTCCAGATTGTAATTCTTGTTCTCGCGGTCGTTTTGATGGGTGGATCATCAAATTCCGATCAAAATTGTGTGAGATATGACAGTTTGAAGTTGGCTATCAAAAACTGAAAAACCGTGTATGGGATCTTCTATATTTCTTCTACTGTTCGGTCTTTTGCATCACAATACCGTCCAAATTCGACACTAAACTATTACTTGCTCGTAGCCCTTGCCTTCCTCTTCGATTATCCGTTGGTTTCATCGAATTCTGTTAAGAAACGAAGGAGATATGCCTTCTAGAAGTTTGATAGTATATAGAAAAACAGGAGGAAGAAGAAGAAGTGGAATTTTTATTAAAAGTGGTGACTGTTGGGCCTATTTATAGTGGTTGAAGTGTCCATTAATTCAAAATTCAAATTCAAAGTTTTGGCGCCAAGTTAGTCAATCTACTAAATCATCTGTATCTTTCTCATATGGTCTTCAAATTCAGCAAATGAATATACTACGCTGATCAGAAAACCGAGCCCATCGCAATTGAATGGATCTCGTGATTAAATTCTAAAAGATATGAATGTGTGACTCATGACAATGGAAGAACAACAAAGTTAGAAAGATGGAATGCAAAAATTGGTACGCTTTACTATTATTTCATCTTTATTGTTGCATTTAGGAATATATATATATATATATATATATATATATATATATATATATATATATATATATATATGTCTATGCATTAGTTAAGTATAGAAATTTTTTTTTTATAAGTTTTGATATCTTGGTCCATATATCGACACACCATAGTATAAATATCAATATACAAGTCTAATTTTTTTAAAAAAGTCTTTTAAAATGTGTTTTCTTTCAAAAAAAATCTACAACTAATTTATTACAACTATCTAAGTAGAAAAGCATACCTTCATTCACGATTTCAACTTTTCTAATATTATTTTTACTTCTCATACTCTATTTCTCTTAAGATACTAATTTTATATGTTTAAGAAATTAATAGAATGAATTTAGAATGTTAGAATAAGGATTTATTTATATATTTCTTCAATTAATAAGACTGCACCGATCACATGACCGGAATTTTAGATAGCATTTCTAAAATGCTTCTTTTCTTTGCAACGTTTTGTAAATCTGCAAGTTCGTTTTTATAGCATTTCTATGCTTCGAAACGCTGTAGAGTTTCAAAAACTTTACACAGCATTTGGTAAAAGCTGCAGTTTCAGTTTTATAAAGTTTCGAATATATTTTATTGCAAAAACTTTTTCTGTAAATGCTGTCTTTTCTGTTTGAAATTTTAAATTATGTAAAAATAATATTTAAATTAATTATTTTTTCTCTATTCTTTATATAAATTATTTTCTAACTTATATTAAAATATTTTAATTTCATGTTTAATTTTTTTTAATAATTTTTTTTTAAAGTAAGAGGCCTTCATATAACACATGTTTATTTTAGTTTTTCAATCTTTATTATTTTATTTAATATTTCATTACGATATTTTTTAAATTTAGAAGATGTTTAAACATGTTTCTAAATATCTAAACCAATAATAATTTAATATATAAATTTTAATTAGTAAGTTAAGTATTTTATAAACATGGAAGTTTGGATTCTTAAAAAATAAATAATAATAAAAAAATAAAATATTTTTTTTAAAAAAGAATTAAATAAGGAGGGTATTAATCTTTATAAAAACCATATTTGATCATATATAGTGTAAGTCCTTATTCCTTAGCATTTGATTTAATATTAAGTTTGATTACTACCTTTCAAGATTATGTTATAGTTTTAATATCATTTATTACCTTTAAACTCTTTCTTTACAACTCTTCAGTCCCATTCATTAGTTTCCTTAACTTAAGTCTAGTAATTAATGTGTTTTACCGTTGTCTGGTTGAAGTACAATAAATAGTTTGATATATGTATATGTACATATATAGACACACACACACACACACACATATATATATATGCTTGCCAATTAGATATTACTTATCACTCATGTTTATCTTATAGTCTTAATATCTCTTACCATAGTATATATATCATCATATCATTCTGCAAATTATTTTACTTCATTGTCATTTTATTACATATCCTTATGCATCCTATTTCATATCACATTTCATTGCATATTACGTCAAAAATTACAATGCATATCATAATCATTTGCATCACAAATTGCACTTGTTTTTGCATATTATTTTATGCTACATTGCATATGTTATACATTTCATACTGCTTTACAAACTACATATTGCATACATGTATACATAACGAGTGTATTTTATTTAGGAGGAGGTTGTAGTATTGTAACATTCCTGAAATTTATCAAGTTTAAATTGGCAATTAAATTAATTTTTGAAGATAAATTGCTAATTTATTTATGAATTAATTGGATAATTTCTAGAATAAAAAAATTTAGCTTATAAAGTAGGATTGGTTTAAGATTTATGAATAAGTATATTATAAACAAATATTGAATTTAAAAATAAGATGCATAAATTATATTTATATTAATATGTGAGCTAAATTAAAAGATTTAAAAATAGAATCTATAAAATAATTTAAACTAAGGAGTTGAATATGATTTGTATATTAGAGATTAAAAATAGAATTCATGAATTAATAAAAAAAAAATATGATTGGTACAATGACTTGAGTTTAAAAATTTAAAAAAAAAAAACAAGAATGAATATGAAATACTTACCTTTTGGAGTTTAATAAATGTATTGTAATAAAATTGATGTAATAAAATAAGTTTACAAAAGCACCATAAACTAAGAAATGTATATTTATGTGTGATTTATTTGTTGAGTGTACAAATTGTTATAAATTCATTTTTTTTTTTAAATTTTGTAAAAGTAAAATAAATACAAATGTTGTATTTCAAGTTTAAGATTGAAATTTAAATTTAAAATGAGTGTTTTAAAAATGAGTAGCATTTAAAAAAATTATTAAGATATAATATATGTATATATATATAAATGTTGACTAAATTCTTTTAGCATTGAACATGTACATACATATACAAATGAATAAACAAATACATTTATTTATAAAGTATATATGATACAAAAAAAAAAATAATGATAAATAAAGTTTATAAATTTATTTTGTCTTGTAAAAAAATCACCCATGTGAACATACATACACATGTGAGATGGAGTAGAGTAAGACAATCAACAAAATCCAAAGTTTATGATATGTTTTTACAAATGGCATGAATGCATCATTGCTTAGATAAAATAATCTAATAAAAAAAAAAATTTCAGAAACCTTTCACATCCCCAATTCGATTTTTTTAAAAACCTCCAACCTCTGAAAAGTTCAATAATCAAAGATCTAACATTTCAAATCTCAACACTCAAGCAAGAAAGAAAAAATTCAGAAAAAAAAAAAAGAAGGATCACCTCAAACTCAAAAGCTTCAGTATTATGGCAAATCACAAACAAGTCTGAAAGTATGCAAGTTCAAAGCTTCAACAAGTTTCAGTTTTAAAAGTTTAAAAGTTCAAATCAAAGTAAAGAGGGAAAATTTAAATCTGCAAACCTGGGAGAAAATGGTTTCTATGGAAAAAGGAAAAAAAGAATGAAGGCAAGTTTCTTTTTATTTATTTAAATTTTGATGTTAGTAATCAGTAACAAAAAAACAAAAGATTTAAACAATCATATCAATCAGTTACAGAAGGAAATCCATAGCTTCAACTCTGAAATCCCTGTGCAAGCAAAAGTTCTACCTAGAAGGATAAAGCAAAATTTGAAGCTTTAGAACAAATTCAAACGGTAAGCAAATAAATTCTTTTGTTTGTTATTAATAAAGTAAGAGAAAAATACAACAGGAAGTTAAACAAAGCTTTGTATCAATAAACTCTTGCAGATCTAAGCTTCAAAACATTAAAGAAAGAAAAAAATGTGCATGCTTGTTCTCTGCTGCCTCTGTTCCTCTCTGTCTTCTGAAGTACAGGTGAGCAAACTCACTTATATTGGCCTATGTTCTGTGATGTTGTGCTTGATGCTTGAAACTTGTTCTGGAAATGTTGTTGATATGACTGTGTACTTGAGTATATTAGTGCATGCCTATTTTACAGACATATGTATATCTGCTCCTATGTTTACAGGCTCTCAAACCCTGTTCTTAAACTAAAATCTCCTTCTCAAATTTATCTTAGACTTTAGGATCTAAATGAAATTGTTTATACAACCCAGACTTAAGTTTTAAAAATAGCTTGAGTACGTTTTGTTTCAAGACTACCTAGAAATATTAATATACAGTAAAAGAAAAAAAAAAAGGGTTGCAGGCTTCCATCTCTGCTTCAAAAACTGTCAAAAGCTTTTGTCATCTGAAAAATATGTGAGCAAAACCTTCAACTTTGAATCTGTTATTGTTGTTTATGGGTATACTAATCCCTTTTATCCACTTATGCTTGGAGTGATGCTTTGATAGTGTGTGTGTTGATTGGAAAAAAAAAAAATTCTCTGTTACCTTTTACAGTTCCAAAAAAAAAAGAAAAAGAAAAATATCCACTGAGAGCAAACTTACTCTTAATCTGATTTAATGACTTGATGGAAATGATTAATGCTTAAAGTAAGCTGAAGAAATTAGTTTGCATATGAATGAATCCAAGTATGTATATGCAGATATATCTGTGCATGTTAGTAACAGGCATTTTGCCTCTGTCTGGAAAACAGGTTTCAAACCTGTGTGGGAATTAAAAATATTCCTTCCTGATTCTTGTTTAAATCTTAGGAAAAAAAAAAAAATGTTTGTTTGAACATGTTTAAGCTTCTAAAATAAATCTAAGTACAATTAACTTAAGAATTCTAAAAAAAAAAAAAAAGGGAAAAAAAAAAAAAACTGGTTTTGAAGGTTGCAGGTCTGCACATCCATCTGTTGCATTAAGTGGATTAGGAATTTGAGAGGTTGAGTAGGGAGTGTAGAGGTAGATATGGCCAAGGTTGTGTCGATGATGGTGGCTGGAGGTGGTATTACTAGGTGATGACAGGTTGGTCTTGGTTGCAGTGGAACTCAGGTGAACTATGGGGTGTGCAGGGTTTTTGACCCGAAGTAGAACTCGGGTATTTCTGTATTTGACTCGAAGTAATTTTGTATGTTGCTCGGGTAGTTTGCTATAGGTATAACTGAGAGTATTTGCAGTTTTTTTGGAGATTCAAACTTTAGTGCTGTTTTGATTTAAGTGAGATTTAAATCTGAATTCAAATGGAGTTTGAGTTCAAGGTTTTAAAAATGGAATTTTTAGATTTTAAATAAGTTTTAATTCTGTTTCAAATTAAATTTTAAAATAGTTTTCAGGTTTAAACCTGAGAGGTTGGCAGTTTTAAATTTTTGAATAAATTCATATTTTAAGTTGAAACTTGAATCAGGTAATACTTGAATCTGAATTCAAATATAGTTTTGAGTTCAAAAGTTTTTTTTTAAAAATGAAATCTTAAAATCAAATTCAGTTTTAAATCAAAATTTAAAACAGTTGCAGGTTTTAAACCAAAGGATTATGCAGTTTTAATTTTTAAATGAATCTTTTTTTAGTTGGGTTTTGATTCAAGCATAGGTTGTAACTGAATTCAAATGTAGTTGTGAATTCAAAGTTTTTAAAATGAAAATCTAAATTTAAACAAGTTTTAAATTCAGATTTGAAGACAAGTCTAAAACAGTTTCAGGTTTGTTTTTTTTAAAAAACCAGAATTAGATTTAAAAACAGTTTTGTAAGTTTTAAAAAGTATGAACAGATTTAAATGTTGAAGTAAAACTTAAATTTGTTTTTTTGAATTCAGATTTAAAAACTGGGTTTTTTTTTTAAGTTTCTCTGAAAACCAGTTTTGAATTCAACAGTTTGTAAATTTAAAAATGAATGAACATGTTCATATGTTTAAAAGTGAATTTGAAAATGAAATTTGATTTCAAATAAGTTTTAAAACTTGAAAGAATTTGTTTCCTTTAGTATTTGAATTAAAATATGAAATGTTTAATTTAATTTTGGAAATTGAAATAATCAATTTAAATCTTTCTTTATATTTAGATAATGAATGTTCTTTAACATTCATTTTGTTGTAAGGTTTATAATTATTTTAATTTGAATTAATGTTTAATGATTAAACATTTTAAATATCAAATTTTTAAATTGAATTTGAATTTAAATTTAGAAATGTATTGTTTTAATACATTTTGAATTTAAACGGGTCAATTAATAAGTAATTAGGTTAGTTTGGATAATTAAGGATTTCACTTAATTATTTGATTTTTAAATAATGATTTAGATTAATATTAATTAGAAATGATTTATTAATCTAATTCAAATTTTCTTAAGTGTAAAATTAATGGAATGTTGTTAATAATGGGTGATAATTATCTAGGGATAATTTAGTAATTAATTAATGCAATTAATTTTGATAATTGACTAGATTAATTAATTGAATATAATTAATTGTAATTGGTTAAGTATAATTAATTGTTGAAATTAGTTAAGGAATAATAAATCTATTTATTAAGGACAAATAATTTTAACTAAGATTTAATTAACCAATAATTAAAAGTTTATTAGTTAAAGTAATTAATTGAGGAATAAGTAATTAAGATTAAATGATTATAATTAAAGAATAATTAATTAAGAAAATTAATAAATGATTAATAAATGAAGATGGTTAAGACTTAATTTACTTTAGTTAATGATAATTGATCATCGGTTTAAAGATTTCAAATAAAAGTGATTATGAGGGTAATAAATTTATAACGACACGGTTTATTCATCTTAATTAAAGATGTTTGATTGTTATTGGATGTTCTGTGATGGATTGATATATTTGATACGTGATGTGATGCTATGTGATGTTTGTTCTGAGCTGTCATATCTGTGATATATACATATTGTTATGCAAACCCCTTGACCCGTAGAATGACATTTGGTTTTCGATGCGACAGGGAGTCGGATTCCAATCGGTTATCCGAAACCCACATCGAATCATATTAGTTAATCTTTGTGAATGATATTTTACTTTATCTATGAATCTGTGAATATAGATAAGCGTTATGGGTTATACCGCTTATCAATATGATTGAACCTGTGATGATGATGTTGTGCACTATTGTGTTGAACCCCTGGACCACACTTATACACACACAAATATGGATTGCACGTGGAAATGGGTTAAGTCACAGATTTTTGAAATTGTTTTAAAAATTTGATTTTTGAATCCAAATTAGTTTTGGAATTGGAATTGAAGCTTTTGAAAATGAGTTTTCAAAAATGATAGTTATTTTAAATAACCTGATTGAATCTTGAAAATTAAATGAATTGGTATAAATTTGAATTCAATATTTGAAATTGAATTCTAAAATTTGGAAACTATTGTTTAAAAAGTTATTCAACTTACAAATGGGTTTATATGGGTTTTAAACCATTTTTAAAGGTGATGTTTTGAAATTTAAATTCAACTCAAGATTTCAACTTGTATAAATTAGATTTGCTTTCCTATAAGAAATGAACTTTCAATTTGTGTTAAAGGGCCTCAAGTCTAAAAATGAAAATGGTTTTCCAAGTTATAGATAAATCTTTGGAAACATGTTTTGAAAGCTATATATCTTTAATTTAAAGATTTAATTGGGTTAATCCAAATTGAACGGGAATTGTTTTGAAATCTAGGGATAGATCTTTGTGAAACCGGGTGAAACTTTGTGAAATAAATCTTTTTGTTTAAAGATTTAAAGATGGTAATTTGTTTAACCATTTGAAAGAAAAGTTTTGGATGTTATAAGTTGTGACTTAGCTAAAATCCCATATCCATATGTTTTAAAAATATGACGCTCATTATTCGGTTTAGCCGGGAGAGGACCTTGTGTCATATAACCCATTCCGAATAGTGATACGACGTTATGGATAGCAATTGAAGACCGGTGGTGAAGGCCGGGTATTTGTGAGAACGATAGGATAACCTATCGATTGACTCTGCACTGAGTTGCTCCGGTATAGAGTTCTCCTTAGTGATGGGAAGTCCGATCGGGATTGTGGATACCCGGATTTGCAAGGGCTTCTTCGGAAGTGCCTTCGGTTCTGTTCGAACCCGGAACAGACTTGTATGGTTGTATGTCCGACATTACACTTTGAGATGTTAACTGATTTCTATCAAATACATTTCTGCTTGGTGGCGGAGAATTTATTCTCTTAGCTTAACACCCTTCTCTGAGACGTACGAACTCAGAGGTTTTGTAGTTGATATTTATCAGTGATATTCCCAATTTGGTAATGTGGCATGCTGAGTGCTGCTGTGTGATGATCATTGGTTGATCATTTGTGATATGATCATTTGTTTGATCATTTATCTTTGTGATCATTGCTTTGGTCATCTGTTGACCCAAAGCATGGCTTTGTTGCACAAAGCGTAGCTTTGTGGACGAGACTGCATCAGGACCTCACACCCCGGAAATGGTCGAAACAGGAAAGATGCGGCAAGGTTATGAGGGTCGCGCCCTTTAGGGTATGTCATTCCCTTCTGGTAAAGGGTGGTATCATGGTATGGAGCCCAGATACTTACTCATGTTGATACACTATACCTATTACTGTGTGGTGTTGTTGTTGCGAGCGCTCGGATAAAGGTCCCAAAGGACCGGGGGATGGCATATTCGTGTAGTAGTTACCTAGTTACAGAGGTAACCCGGCCTTGTGTTGGCAGAGATCTAACCGTAACGTTAGTTCTCGGGACGTCCCACCAGAGGCGATCCCATGTGGCAGTAGGAAGTTCCTTAGCCTGACCATTTGTTGGAAATCCATTCTTCAATTACGTGCCTTGTACGGTTTTAGTTGTAGAACCTGCCATTTAACATGGCAGCTATAGTAGGCATAGTATCATGGTACCTATGCTGGCTAGGATTTATATTATACTTTCGAAAGATTTCCCACTATGCACTAGTAATAATATCAAAGAATTTTTCTCGTAGTAAGCATGTTTGACTATCATAAGGAGAAATCTCCCCCATGTGTGCGTTTGCATTGTGTGTGTGCCGGGAGGCCTTATGGTAGTTTCATTTTTCAAAAAGCATTGCGGATTTCAAATTTAAATTCTTTTGTTTGTTTTAAAAGACCAAATGTTTTTGTTTGCTCATACCAGTCCCATGACTGACCTGGAGTTTATTGTTCCTTTCCTAAACTCTGGGTGCCCACTATTTCCCACACGGGCAGTCTAGAGTTGGGGTTTTCAGATAATCAGTAATAGGTGTAGATTCGATAGCTTTCAGCCTTAGGATTTGGCAATCGCATTTGGATCGAGTTGCTTCTCTTCATTTTGATTTGGGAGTTCGAGCTATTCTGGATTGGTGCTTTGGAGATTACCGATACTGGAGTTCTTCCTTGAAGACTATTTTGGAGATCTGTTCCGCTGCTGGTGTTATCTTTTATTTCCGCTGCTATTCTTTGTATCTCTGATAATGGTGATATCTATTGTACCATTCTGTTGTATCATTCATGTTGTATCAGTTATTGTATCAAATGTTGTATATTGATATATGTTGTTCATTTTCTTCCGCTGTGTTATTTACTTAATGTGTTATAAGCTCCGGCGACTCGAATTTGAGCGGTCGAATCTGCGGCATTCGAGTACAATGTAAAGTATGGATGTCGATTTTCGAACGCGAAAAATTCGAGCCGTTACATTTGGTATCAGAGCTGATGGTTAAAACCTTAGCTCAGGAGTATAACATATTAAGTAACTCATTAGAGATAGGGTGAAGTATACCCTAGAATGAGTATATCCCTAAGATATCCGTTCGAATGCCTCAGTAAATTCTCTTACTATCCACTGATAGTAAGTATGAGTGCGAGAAGAGAACGAGATAGGGGACAGGGGAATACGACTACAAATGGTCAATACCCTGCAACAGTGGAAACAATTTTCTCTATCAATTTCCTTTGATTCGTCTTTTCAATTCTTTGATTACTTCGTAGCAGCTCGAGGAGTAGCTTCGGTGTGATGATGGCCCTACGAATCGTTGCAAGAAATTCTTACTTTGTATCTTCATCCGTTTCTTATCAGCTTTTCGTTCTAGACTCTAATAAATTTGAAATTGAAATTGAAAATTTTAAATAAGTTAGAGATTTTAAATAAATTGGGTAAGATTGGTTAACAAATATAAAGTTAAATTTGTTATATATCAATAAATCGATATCGGTTAAAAACAAATTCGAAATTCTATGGTAATTTCTTGTGTATATCAAATTCGAAGAGGTACAAATTGGTATATACTTTGGGATATTCCGACCTGAATTTTGAATCCATATCTAGCGTTTGAGGAATTGTGAAAGATTGAGTCCATCTATCTTATCTCTGGGATCCGATATATTCTACGAACGATTAGTTATCCCTTCGAACTAATCAATGCCCTTGCATATTCGTAGACAGGTGAACCCAAATATCTTGTGTAATATTGTATGAGTTTGTTCTCATATTTTCGATATTCTTATTTGGTAAGCCGAATGCAGAATAAATATTTCGATCTGATCTGGTCAATCATTTCTTTATCTATTATCTTTTCTTTCTCGTCTTCCTTGCAATTTCGAGGACGAAATTCTTTTAAGGGGGGAAATCTGTAACATTCCTGAAATTTATCAAGTTTAAATTGGCAATTAAATTAATTTTTGAAGATAAATTGCTAATTTATTTATGAATTAATTGGATAATTTCTAGAATAAAAAAATTTAGCTTATAAAGTAGGATTGGTTTAAGATTTATGAATAAGTATATTATAAACAAATATTGAATTTAAAAATAAGATGCATAAATTATATTTATATTAATATGTGAGCTAAATTAAAAGATTTAAAAATAGAATCTATAAAATAATTTAAACTAAGGAGTTGAATATGATTTGTATATTAGAGATTAAAAATAGAATTCATGAATTAATAAAAAAAAAATATGATTGGTACAATGACTTGAGTTTAAAAATTTAAAAAAAAAAAACAAGAATGAATATGAAATACTTACCTTTTGGAGTTTAATAAATGTATTGTAATAAAATTGATGTAATAAAATAAGTTTACAAAAGCACCATAAACTAAGAAATGTATATTTATGTGTGATTTATTTGTTGAGTGTACAAATTGTTATAAATTCATTTTTTTTTTTAAATTTTGTAAAAGTAAAATAAATACAAATGTTGTATTTCAAGTTTAAGATTGAAATTTAAATTTAAAATGAGTGTTTTAAAAATGAGTAGCATTTAAAAAAATTATTAAGATATAATATATGTATATATATATAAATGTTGACTAAATTCTTTTAGCATTGAACATGTACATACATATACAAATGAATAAACAAATACATTTATTTATAAAGTATATATGATACAAAAAAAAAAAATAATGATAAATAAAGTTTATAAATTTATTTTGTCTTGTAAAAAAATCACCCATGTGAACATACATACACATGTGAGATGGAGTAGAGTAAGACAATCAACAAAATCCAAAGTTTATGATATGTTTTTACAAATGGCATGAATGCATCATTGCTTAGATAAAATAATCTAATAAAAAAAAAAATTTCAGAAACCTTTCACATCCCCAATTCGATTTTTTTAAAAACCTCCAACCTCTGAAAAGTTCAATAATCAAAGATCTAACATTTCAAATCTCAACACTCAAGCAAGAAAGAAAAAATTCAGAAAAAAAAAAAGAAGGGTCACCTCAAACTCAAAAGCTTCAGTATTATGGCAAATCACAAACAAGTCTGAAAGTATGCAAGTTCAAAGCTTCAACAAGTTTCAGTTTTAAAAGTTTAAAAGTTCAAATCAAAGTAAAGAGGGAAAATTTAAATCTGCAAACCTGGGAGAAAATGGTTTCTATGGAAAAAGGAAAAAAAGAATGAAGGCAAGTTTCTTTTTATTTATTTAAATTTTGATGTTAGTAATCAGTAACAAAAAAACAAAAGATTTAAACAATCATATCAATCAGTTACAGAAGGAAATCCATAGCTTCAACTCTGAAATCCCTGTGCAAGCAAAAGTTCTACCTAGAAGGATAAAGCAAAATTTGAAGCTTTAGAACAAATTCAAACGGTAAGCAAATAAATTCTTTTGTTTGTTATTAATAAAGTAAGAGAAAAATACAACAGGAAGTTAAACAAAGCTTTGTATCAATAAACTCTTGCAGATCTAAGCTTCAAAACATTAAAGAAAGAAAAAAATGTGCATGCTTGTTCTCTGCTGCCTCTGTTCCTCTCTGTCTTCTGAAGTACAGGTGAGCAAACTCACTTATATTGGCCTATGTTCTGTGATGTTGTGCTTGATGCTTGAAACTTGTTCTGGAAATGTTGTTGATATGACTGTGTACTTGAGTATATTAGTGCATGCCTATTTTACAGACATATGTATATCTGCTCCTATGTTTACAGGCTCTCAAACCCTGTTCTTAAACTAAAATCTCCTTCTCAAATTTATCTTAGACTTTAGGATCTAAATGAAATTGTTTATACAACCCAGACTTAAGTTTTAAAAATAGCTTGAGTACGTTTTGTTTCAAGACTACCTAGAAATATTAATATACAGTAAAAGAAAAAAAAAAAGGGTTGCAGGCTTCCATCTCTGCTTCAAAAACTGTCAAAAGCTTTTGTCATCTGAAAAATATGTGAGCAAAACCTTCAACTTTGAATCTGTTATTGTTGTTTATGGGTATACTAATCCCTTTTATCCACTTATGCTTGGAGTGATGCTTTGATAGTGTGTGTGTTGATTGGAAAAAAAAAAAATTCTCTGTTACCTTTTACAGTTCCAAAAAAAAAAGAAAAAGAAAAATATCCACTGAGAGCAAACTTACTCTTAATCTGATTTAATGACTTGATGGAAATGATTAATGCTTAAAGTAAGCTGAAGAAATTAGTTTGCATATGAATGAATCCAAGTATGTATATGCAGATATATCTGTGCATGTTAGTAACAGGCATTTTGCCTCTGTCTGGAAAACAGGTTTCAAACCTGTGTGGGAATTAAAAATATTCCTTCCTGATTCTTGTTTAAATCTTAGGAAAAAAAAAAAATGTTTGTTTGAACATGTTTAAGCTTCTAAAATAAATCTAAGTACAATTAACTTAAGAATTCTAAAAAAAAAAAAAAAGGGAAAAAAAAAAAAACTGGTTTTGAAGGTTGCAGGTCTGCACATCCATCTGTTGCATTAAGTGGATTAGGAATTTGAGAGGTTGAGTAGGGAGTGTAGAGGTAGATATGGCCAAGGTTGTGTCAATGATGGTGGCTGGAGGTGGTATTACTAGGTGATGACAGGTTGGTCTTGGTTGCAGTGGAACTCAGGTGAACTATGGGGTGTGCAGGGTTTTTGACCCGAAGTAGAACTCGGGTATTTCTGTATTTGACTCGAAGTAATTTTGTATGTTGCTCGGGTAGTTTGCTATAGGTATAACTGAGAGTATTTGCAGTTTTTTTGGAGATTCAAACTTTAGTGCTGTTTTGATTTAAGTGAGATTTAAATCTGAATTCAAATGGAGTTTGAGTTCAAGGTTTTAAAAATGGAATTTTTAGATTTTAAATAAGTTTTAATTCTGTTTCAAATTAAATTTTAAAATAGTTTTCAGGTTTAAACCTGAGAGGTTGGCAGTTTTAAATTTTTGAATAAATTCATATTTTAAGTTGAAACTTGAATCAGGTAATACTTGAATCTGAATTCAAATATAGTTTTGAGTTCAAAAGTTTTTTTTTAAAAATGAAATCTTAAAATCAAATTCAGTTTTAAATCAAAATTTAAAACAGTTGCAGGTTTTAAACCAAAGGATTATGCAGTTTTAATTTTTAAATGAATCTTTTTTTAGTTGGGTTTTGATTCAAGCATAGGTTGTAACTGAATTCAAATGTAGTTGTGAATTCAAAGTTTTTAAAATGAAAATCTAAATTTAAACAAGTTTTAAATTCAGATTTGAAGACAAGTCTAAAACAGTTTCAGGTTTGTTTTTTTTAAAAAACCAGAATTAGATTTAAAAACAGTTTTGTAAGTTTTAAAAAGTATGAACAGATTTAAATGTTGAAGTAAAACTTAAATTTGTTTTTTTGAATTCAGATTTAAAAACTGGGTTTTTTTTTTTAAGTTTCTCTGAAAACCAGTTTTGAATTCAACAGTTTGTAAATTTAAAAATGAATGAACATGTTCATATGTTTAAAAGTGAATTTGAAAATGAAATTTGATTTCAAATAAGTTTTAAAACTTGAAAGAATTTGTTTCCTTTAGTATTTGAATTAAAATATGAAATGTTTAATTTAATTTTGGAAATTGAAATAATCAATTTAAATCTTTCTTTATATTTAGATAATGAATGTTCTTTAACATTCATTTTGTTGTAAGGTTTATAATTATTTTAATTTGAATTAATGTTTAATGATTAAACATTTTAAATATCAAATTTTTAAATTGAATTTGAATTTAAATTTAGAAATGTATGTTTTAATACATTTTGAATTTAAACGGGTCAATTAATAAGTAATTAGGTTAGTTTGGATAATTAAGGATTTCACTTAATTATTTGATTTTTAAATAATGATTTAGATTAATATTAATTAGAAATGATTTATTAATCTAATTCAAATTTTCTTAAGTGTAAAATTAATGGAATGTTGTTAATAATGGGTGATAATTATCTAGGGATAATTTAGTAATTAATTAATGCAATTAATTTTGATAATTGACTAGATTAATTAATTGAATATAATTAATTGTAATTGGTTAAGTATAATTAATTGTTGAAATTAGTTAAGGAATAATAAATCTATTTATTAAGGACAAATAATTTTAACTAAGATTTAATTAACCAATAATTAAAAGTTTATTAGTTAAAGTAATTAATTGAGGAATAAGTAATTAAGATTAAATGATTATAATTAAAGAATAATTAATTAAGAAAATTAATAAATGATTAATAAATGAAGATGGTTAAGACTTAATTTACTTTAGTTAATGATAATTGATCATCGGTTTAAAGATTTCAAATAAAAGTGATTATGAGGGTAATAAATTTATAACGACACGGTTTATTCATCTTAATTAAAGATGTTTGATTGTTATTGGATGTTCTGTGATGGATTGATATATTTGATACGTGATGTGATGCTATGTGATGTTTGTTCTGAGCTGTCATATCTGTGATATATACATATTGTTATGCAAACCCCTTGACCCGTAGAATGACATTTGGTTTTCGATGCGACAGGGAGTCGGATTCCAATCGGTTATCCGAAACCCACATCGAATCATATTAGTTAATCTTTGTGAATGATATTTTACTTTATCTATGAATCTGTGAATATAGATAAGCGTTATGGGTTATACCGCTTATCAATATGATTGAACCTGTGATGATGATGTTGTGCACTATTGTGTTGAACCCCTGGACCACACTTATACACACACAAATATGGATTGCACGTGGAAATGGGTTAAGTCACAGATTTTTGAAATTGTTTTAAAAATTTGATTTTTGAATCCAAATTAGTTTTGGAATTGGAATTGAAGCTTTTGAAAATGAGTTTTCAAAAATGATAGTTATTTTAAATAACCTGATTGAATCTTGAAAATTAAATGAATTGGTATAAATTTGAATTCAATATTTGAAATTGAATTCTAAAATTTGGAAACTATTGTTTAAAAAGTTATTCAACTTACAAATGGGTTTATATGGGTTTTAAACCATTTTTAAAGGTGATGTTTTGAAATTTAAATTCAACTCAAGATTTCAACTTGTATAAATTAGATTTGCTTTCCTATAAGAAATGAACTTTCAATTTGTGTTAAAGGGCCTCAAGTCTAAAAATGAAAATGGTTTTCCAAGTTATAGATAAATCTTTGGAAACATGTTTTGAAAGCTATATATCTTTAATTTAAAGATTTAATTGGGTTAATCCAAATTGAACGGGAATTGTTTTGAAATCTAGGGATAGATCTTTGTGAAACCGGGTGAAACTTTGTGAAATAAATCTTTTTGTTTAAAGATTTAAAGATGGTAATTTGTTTAACCATTTGAAAGAAAAGTTTTGGATGTTATAAGTTGTGACTTAGCTAAAATCCCATATCCATATGTTTTAAAAATATGACGCTCATTATTCGGTTTAGCCGGGAGAGGACCTTGTGTCATATAACCCATTCCGAATAGTGATACGACGTTATGGATAGCAATTGAAGACCGGTGGTGAAGGCCGGGTATTTGTGAGAACGATAGGATAACCTATCGATTGACTCTGCACTGAGTTGCTCCGGTATAGAGTTCTCCTTAGTGATGGGAAGTCCGATCGGGATTGTGGATACCCGGATTTGCAAGGGCTTCTTCGGAAGTGCCTTCGGTTCTGTTCGAACCCGGAACAGACTTGTATGGTTGTATGTCCGACATTACACTTTGAGATGTTAACTGATTTCTATCAAATACATTTCTGCTTGGTGGCGGAGAATTTATTCTCTTAGCTTAACACCCTTCTCTGAGACGTACGAACTCAGAGGTTTTGTAGTTGATATTTATCAGTGATATTCCCAATTTGGTAATGTGGCATGCTGAGTGCTGCTGTGTGATGATCATTGGTTGATCATTTGTGATATGATCATTTGTTTGATCATTTATCTTTGTGATCATTGCTTTGGTCATCTGTTGACCCAAAGCATGGCTTTGTTGCACAAAGCGTAGCTTTGTGGACGAGACTGCATCAGGACCTCACACCCCGGAAATGGTCGAAACAGGAAAGATGCGGCAAGGTTATGAGGGTCGCGCCCTTTAGGGTATGTCATTCCCTTATGGTAAAGGGTGGTATCATGGTATGGAGCCCAGATACTTACTCATGTTGATACACTATACCTATTACTGTGTGGTGTTGTTGTTGCGAGCGCTCGGATAAAGGTCCCAAAGGACCGGGGGATGGCATATTCGTGTAGTAGTTACCTAGTTACAGAGGTAACCCGGCCTTGTGTTGGCAGAGATCTAACCGTAACGTTAGTTCTCGGGACGTCCCACCAGAGGCGATCCCATGTGGCAGTAGGAAGTTCCTTAGCCTGACCATTTGTTGGAAATCCATTCTTCAATTACGTGCCTTGTACGGTTTTAGTTGTAGAACCTGCCATTTAACATGGCAGCTATAGTAGGCATAGTATCATGGTACCTATGCTGGCTAGGATTTATATTATACTTTCGAAAGATTTCCCACTATGCACTAGTAATAATATCAAAGAATTTTTCTCGTAGTAAGCATGTTTGACTATCATAAGGAGAAATCTCCCCCATGTGTGCGTTTGCATTGTGTGTGTGCCGGGAGGCCTTATGGTAGTTTCATTTTTCAAAAAGCATTGCGGATTTCAAATTTAAATTCTTTTGTTTGTTTTAAAAGACCAAATGTTTTTGTTTGCTCATACCAGTCCCATGACTGACCTGGAGTTTATTGTTCCTTTCCTAAACTCTGGGTGCCCACTATTTCCCACACGGGCAGTCTAGAGTTGGGGTTTTCAGATAATCAGTAATAGGTGTAGATTCGATAGCTTTCAGCCTTAGGATTTGGCAATCGCATTTGGATCGAGTTGCTTCTCTTCATTTTGATTTGGGAGTTCGAGCTATTCTGGATTGGTGCTTTGGAGATTACCGATACTGGAGTTCTTCCTTGAAGACTATTTTGGAGATCTGTTCCGCTGCTGGTGTTATCTTTTATTTCCGCTGCTATTCTTTGTATCTCTGATAATGGTGATATCTATTGTACCATTCTGTTGTATCATTCATGTTGTATCAGTTATTGTATCAAATGTTGTATATTGATATATGTTGTTCATTTTCTTCCGCTGTGTTATTTACTTAATGTGTTATAAGCTCCGGCGACTCGAATTTGAGCGGTCGAATCTGCGGCATTCGAGTACAATGTAAAGTATGGATGTCGATTTTCGAACGCGAAAAATTCGAGCCGTTACAAGTATTGTCTTATAATATAGGATTATTATTTTTTGTTTGTTTTGTTTGACTTGATTGACTTGTTTGATTTGATTGACTTGATTAACTTGTTTGACTTGTTTGACTTGATTGACTTGTTTGACTTGATTGATTTGTTTGACTTGTCTGACATTATTGGTTTTGATGTGTATGTTGATTGGATTGTCTAAAATATATTTATACATATTTATGTATTGAATAACTATAATATAACTATGTTAATGTCACATCTCATTTACTATATTTTGTCCTAGTATTAGTTTAAGGGGGAGTTTTATAGTTTTATGGTTTTAGGATAGTTTTTGTTGATGACAAAGGGGAAGAAATATAAAATAGGATAGTTAGGCATATATTAAGGGGGAATTATTAGTTTTAGGGGGAGTTATTAGGATATAAGTAATATTTTATAAACAAAGGTTGTCATCATAAACGGGAGAGATTGTTAGTCCTTGAGGTGATGGTTTTGATGACAATAACCTTAGAGTAAGATTATAGAATATAAATACTAACATTATAGTTTAGATATATATATATATGTATATGCAGGATTTAACCATGCAGGTGCCAAGAATGAAGACTGTACAGTATAGAGATTCAAGATATCAAGATTGAAAACTCATGAGTATCAAGAACATCAAGATTATCAAGAGTTCAAGATTTCAGGAATAAGTAATTTAATTAGGAGTTTTGTTAAAACTCCTAGAAAAGCACTGGCATCTTAAAATCCAATTTGTTCGTGGAATGGAATCCACTTCGAGCCCGTTAAAGGGATGGAACCCAAAGTAGGATGGAACCTACGAAAAATCTAGTGGAACATTGTTTGTATCCATTAACTTTTATTCAAAATGATTTTATAAAATTATCTTGTTTTCAATATGATTTCAAAACCTTCCTTTTAAAAGAATAAAAAACATCTATCCTGTTTTTAAATACTTTTAGCCTCAAAATAATCTTTATTTTCAAAATCAAATTATCCTTAGTTTTAAACTATCTTTAATAATAATATATTTAACTTTTAAATATTTATACTTAGATTTAATTAAAAAATTATATATATATATTATTCTCTATATTTACTTATGTATTTTAACTATTGCCAAGTATATTTATAAAGTTTAAATTAGTTTTAATATAATATAGAAGTTATTTTCAAAAAAAACAATTCACTAGAATTTCCTTTGTGATGTCGACATACCCAAGATACTCATGTCGAGATAATGTCAGTTGGTTTCTGTAACGTCCACTCTTTTCGCACACTTTAAACCGACACTTGTCCCAATTCAAAGCATACGCAAGGGCGGATTGTTATGGGGTAAATAAGAAAAACAAAGAAGAAATAAAAACAAAACAGAATCTCACAGCGGAAGGATAAAATATAATAATAAATATACAGTTCAAAACAGTTTACAAACACTTGATTTGCTTTATACAATAAATATCAGAGTTACACATACCAATACAATCAATGCAGCGGAACAGTATGAGTGTGATGCAATACTATAGATAATAATAATATGACTCCTTCATCTTCGTCCTTCAGAGCTAAAGTCTTCGACCCTGAAACGCTCGGACTGACCCGAGCGAATTTGAAAAGACAAAAACACTCGAGTCAGACTAAAAGATCTTATGTGGGTTAAATTAACAGAAATAAATATGAGTACAGTAACTCAAGAGATGTTCGGGATTTACATCTCCTAAGGATCCGTTAAACTATTTACTATGTAGTATATTGCGCTATTATAATAGTGTCTATTTATAAAATAAACTTACTTTTTAATAGCGTTAAGGGGTTACCCATATAGCCCTTAACACAAATAATGCCAATAGTCTATACAGTACCGTAATACCTCCTGATCGGGAGGCTACCAGAGGATACTCCATAGGTACGACACAAATAGAAACTCGTAGTAAAGGCTCGGTATGGTAGGTGACACGGCACAACTAGGCAATGCCAGGGTAGATATACCAATTGCTATCCAGGCTGGTGGAAACGCGTAGCCGCAGTTACCGCCCACCTCGGACTAACTCCCCAAAATCAAAATGTAGAAGTGGCCACTGAATCAAATCCAAGTCAAAGTATAATATCGAAGAGGAGCGTCCGATCAGAGGAATGACCTCATTGGCCTGAGAATCGCTCCTGTTTTAGCCACCTTATGCCAACTCACGGGAGTTGGGTCCACGTATTTACCTTACAGGAAATGTCGCCACCACCTACTTCATTCTGGAATCTCCACCGAGTACACGGTTAGTCAAAGTGGTTTTCGGTATCGACAGAGAGTATGTCCATATCCGATCCCGGTCTCTTTGCCAACCAATCGTTATTATAACACCGCGGTCATTTAAAAATAGGTTATACTTTAAAAATCAGAATAAACATTCCTTTTCATAACCATGAATACGATATCATTTCAAAACCCAAAACCATATTTTATCACTTATCCCAAATATAATTCTTTTCCAAAATCAAAATGCTTTAACTTCATAACGTCTAAAAATCAAATATTTTCAAAGCATAGTATTTTGAAAATCATAATTTAAGACCATAACTTCTAAAACTTGAATGGTTTGGATATTCAACGGTATATGAATTAAATGGTTTAACTTAAATGTTACTTTGTAAAGAAAATAGTTCTCATGGCTTTACAAATACATTTCTTTATTAAAGTCTAAACCAAAATTTATATTATCTCTCTCAAGTTCCAAAACCACTTCAATTTATTTATATATACGTATATCTATTTTGAGTATCAATATTTCAAACTAAAGTTGGATTTTATTCTTTCAACAAATCAATTGTTCTATTAATTAGTCTTGAATATTCATATAAAATCCATAAATAATAAGACTTCAATTTCTAGTAATAAAATATACATATATATTTCCCAATTCAAATTTTACTAGAATATTCATTTCAATTTATTTTGGGAAAAATCCAATTATAAATATCATATCTTAAAATTTCCAAACTTAACATTTAAACATATGATATAAATTATTAAACTCCATTTTCTTAATTTTCTTCCATTTTTAATAAAGATTTTTATACACCTTTTGAATTCAAAATTTTCAACTTCATATGTATATATATATATGGAAGAAAAATATTTATACAATATAAAATTTAAAATTATTATAAACCGTATTCCATCCAAACCATAGAAATTACTTTTAAAATAATTTATATATAGACCACAGTGCCTGTATAAAATTTTCTATCCTATGGTCAAGTGATACGGATATTTATCATTTCAATCCGCAATTTAATAATAAAATTTTGCGGTTGTATATCATTTCAAACCACAATCCCGAATGAAATGAAAAATGCATGATAACTTGCAATTTAATGATATCAAATAAGCATCCATTCATCAACATCATCCATTATCCAAATCACAATCATCAATCAATATCAATCAATATCAATATATATATGAGATTATATAGCAGGTAATAACTGACAATTATATTCAAATTTAATTTAACAACTATTAATCTAACATTTTATATTTAGTAATAATTTATATAACTGTTAACCAGCAGTTTATATGCAAACAAATAAATTATAACTGTAAATAAATACGCAATAAATAAATTAAATTAACAGTTAAATTAAATAAATGCAATTCAACAGATATAAATGAAATAAACATGCCAAATACTCATAAATAAATTTCTATTCATTTCTAAAATTAATTTAACAAACATAAAAACTTTTAGAAGTTGTGAGTGCGTTCAAACACTCACCTTTTGAATTTAAATCGAATTTAAATTCGATTTAAACCCAAAAATTCGCCCGTCTCAGAATTCGTCCAAACCAGCGTCATCAAGTCCGGAATTTAATTACGATCCTAATAAAAAAAATCTCGCGTCAATCGGATATCGTATGACGAAGTTATAGCGAAAAATCGAGTTGAAAAATCAAAGTTTAAATTAAACAAAGAGAACACATTCACCCTCTTCTCTGCCACGTCATCATCATCCAACATACTTTCTTCCCAGCAACGCACTGCATGCACGAGCTCTCCAGAACGCACGCAACCCTTGTTGACCATACTTTGACCGCTGATAGCCATCACCATGCCTCTCCCTATGACCAACGCCAACCACCACCGTCATCCCCATGGCCAGGCGCCTCCATCCCCCTAGGTCCGGCCCCCTCAAGTCACGGCCGGCCGCCACCAATAGCCTAGGGCCGAAACCCTAATCCAATTATTGACATAGATCCAACCATTGAAACAGCGAACAAACACCACAGATCAACTCCCCTCGGTCCCCTCTACAAAACCCAGAAACGGTTCGTCGATCCGACGACTTTGATTACGGCGAGATGAATGGCTACGAACTGTTCTAATTTATTCTGGGTGAATGACAGCTCCAATTGAAAAACGAATTTCACCATGAGATTACGCGTATCGAAAACATCAATATATATTTTTTTCAGAATTTTCTAAAATTTTTGAGTTTTGACTTTTGATTTTGAACTATGGATAGATCTGGAATTGGATCTGAGATGTATACATTTGGGGAAGAGAAAAGAGTGAAGAAATGAACGTACAGCAAAAGAATAGAGACTAGGGTTTATAGCTGTATATTTATAGATAGGCTAGAGGTAGGGTAGCTAGACTGGATACGTGAACGTACGGAATAAACTATGGCCCAAAAAGCCCGCTATGCCTCCGGAGCCGAATTTGTTAAATCTATATATCCAGATAGGTATTTTAAAATATTCTGAATGCGATGGAAAAAGTTTCGCGACCAAATTCGATCGTATGAAGAAGTTATGCTAAAAACAAGATTTCCAAATTGATTTCAAATTGATTTTAATAAAATTGATTTCAAGGCGTTTCGCGTCCGTACGATCAAACGACAAGTCCGATCGATACGAAACTTGAAACCCTATAATAATTCAACGATACGGATCCGATGAAACTGGTTTCGTCGAAATCCGAGTCCGTGCCCAAAATGGCTATTTTTAATATTTATTAAATAAATTAAAATAAATTATAAATCCAGTTTTTATGTTTCAACTTCTAATATTGGCCAAATTTTGTGACTTATATAATTCAAACAATCCCAAATGGTTTTCCAAGCTTGGATGTGAATTAAAATTTATAAGTATATCAATTTTGCAGTGTTAATTTCTGCGTTTTCTTATTATTTGGGAATTATAAATTTTATTCTCAAAACCCAATTATTTAATCTTATACTTATATACTCTCATCTTAAATCTAATTAAATAAATAACTTGATTTCCATTTCAACTCATTTTTAATTGCAATTAACCTTTTTACCATAAATTAAATCCCAAATTATAAATAAACTTTTATTTCCATTTCCTTTTTCTCAACTGTTTATTAATTCCCATCCAAATGAATTCAACATTATGAATTTGATAAATTTATTAGATTTACTTCCTTTCTATATTTCTAAGTTATTGTTGTCAATATGAACATTAGTTTAAGATTTCACTCAAATGTTTACCAATTCCAATCTAAACTCAATAACGTCATAATTAACGTTAGAATCCGTTTTATTATGCATAAATTCTAAATTTTACTGACCCAAATTTTCTTCTTTTCATTCCATATTAATTGTCAATCCCATAGAAAAATTAACATTAGGTTCATACCTTTTTTACAAATAACTCCAATTTCTTCCAAATAATAATTACATAAACTATTAAATATTAAATCCATTAAATTGCAATAAATTCAATTGATTGCAATTTATTTCCAAATAAATTTGGATTTTTATTTGGTTATACACAAAATTCCGTTATCACTTGCCTAACAAGGTTATTTTCACTTAAGATCTCACTGCATCCACATTTTCACATTTTCATTTCCTAGTTTCTTTACTTTATTCTACATAATTTATTACAAATGGGATTTTCTTTGGTTTACATCTTATTTGTATTTAACATTTCTCAATCACCAATTCATTTCACTTTAACTGCGGTAAATTGGCGGATAAATTGAATTTGATTCCCAAAATCTAAATTAACAAGAAACAAGGGTAGGTAACATACAATAGTCATTACTCCAAATTCTAGTCACCTAAATAGGCTTTTATTCCTTGCAAATAAATGTTACTATTTATTTTCATAGTACAAATCTCAATGATTATTCCATTTTATATTTGCTTAGGCCATTTATAGTCCACTATACATATCTACATAAATGGGTAATTTATTCAATTCATTAAGTGTCAATCCTATTAAGCCCTGTTTATATCTTTATGCATTCTTCTATTACTTTACAAAAGGGAATAACTTTTAAACTCATACACTTAATAACAAAACCGTTATAAATCCAATAAACTTCCAAATCCAAGTTTGTACACATTTTACACAACTATTATGATTTCTCACAAACGTTGAACTTATTAAATGACCATTTATTATAATTTAATTCCCTTAATTGAATCAAATGCTTATTATTATATATATTCTTTTCATTCCACCATTCCTTCCCATTTTATATTCATTAACGTATTTACACATCTCTATCTTTCAAATATAAAATAACCAAACTGATTACAAACACTGTTTCTATCAATTTTCATAAGTTTGTTCAAAACTATACTTTTGTTTACATAAAATAAATTTTATGTTTCTATTAGTTTTCTTTTCCTTTCACTACAGGCATAAATTATTACTATCTACACTAATTACATCTTTGTATTAATGAACACCATTTAAGTTAATATTTATACTAACATTCACAAATTCAACATTTATTTGTTTCTTCAAAATTACTTTAAATCAAGTTGTGAAAATTTACATTATCCACATCTATTATCATAAAATTTTATAGTTACACTAAATTGCAACCACTATACCAAATTTCTACATTTATTCTTAACCAAATTAGAAATTATATTAATTCATTTTATTAAATATCATAAATTTAACGGGTCGTTACAATCTCCCCCACTCAAAACTTTTCGTCCCCGAAAAGGAAAAAGAATGGAGAAGGAAGAATAAACAGTACATCTTATTTCAAATATTAACTTATAAACAATATTTTACTGGATTAATTCCCTTTAATGAAATACACTTGTTTTATAATCATTATATCCTTTAATACTTGAATTATTAAAGTTGGAAAAATATTTTTAACAAAATTCTAAGTCCAAAATTTACGGAAAATTTTTGGCAGGGTCTCCTTTGTACGGAGGGACTCTGGAGAAAATATAATATCCAAATATACAAATATATTACATATATTATCCAAAATAAAATATCCCAACACGGGAAAATATATAAAATAGCGCTTTAAACGTAATCTGAAAACGTACCTATTTGTCGGGCAATACGCTTTTTATTACGGAACCAAAAGCAATAGCAGTTGCTTCCATAACCTGTATTTTCTTATAAGCCTAAAAGGTTAAATATTTATTTTAAAATGAACTATTCTAGTGGATTCAATCATTCATATCCAATCAAATGCAACAACCATACATTTTAACAAACAGCACACACCGCAAACAAAATCATTCAATCAAACAAACAATTAGTTGTTAGGTTCAAATTCCGAAATTGTACGAAATATAAAATAACTATCAAGTGCATCCTTTACTCAACAGTCTTAGATGGAACAAAGATAGATTATTTCTCCATCCAACAACTTCAAAATTCCTTACCCAACAACCATACATCAACCAAACAATTCAAATCAACACCAAAATAGCTTATTATACATTTATTTCATACTTCAGTGGTTTGATTTTCTTCCCTTCATTTATGAGGGATTTCTTTGTTCTTACAAGTTTTATTTTCCAATTATCACCAAATTTATTATATTTGTATTTCCTTTTTATTACTTAAGTTTATAAAATAATTCTCATTAATAACAACAAATATTTTGAATATCTTCCTTTCCTTACTCTTCACTTGTAAGATTTCCCTTAAATTCTTAATCTGCTAACATTCATTCTTATAAGTGGAAGTTTTTTATTTATCCATTAACTATGGATTACAGTCATTTAAATTCTTCCTACTTTCCATTATATTAGAATAGGGGAGATTAAAACATACTTAAGTGAATAATCATATAATAAATTCTTATTTTGAATTTCATTTTATATACTTAGGTTCATATCATCTATTAATAATAAAACTTCAGTTATAACCTAAGTTTATACCATTTAAATTCTTATTATAACAGTAATTTATTGAATACTTCATTTTTCCTAAATTCCTACTTGTAAAATATTCAATTCCAGTTTCTCATTTAACACTTCAACTTTTATATTTGGGTAAGTTATTTATGTTAAGGAAATTGCAATTGAACTTATACAAGTTTAATCTCCATTCTTTTAATTAAATTTAATGTTTATCCATATTACTCTTTGTCTCATATGTATGCAAATTCCTCTTTATGACTTTGCAATAATTATCTTATTTCAATTAGAGGTTTCAATTCATTTATTACTTAACTTTTATTTCACTAACAAATTTTAAACAATTAATTAACGGAAAAATTTAGAATTAAATACCGGGTTAAATTTTAATTTATTTCAAAATAATAGATAAATAAGTTCTTACAACTCAATATCTCTAATTATAGTTAGAGCAATAAAAGAAAATTTTTAGAAAAGTTCAAAATAAATCTGCAGTAAAATTTACTACAGTGGCCTTTCCCCTTCGAAACCCGAAAATGAAAGTCGATGATGCGGCTGTCATCACCGAATTTATTTTCCAGCGACAGAGAGGAAAGTACAGAATTTAATTTTTTTCTTTCCAAAATCTTCTTTAAAACAATTCTTCCAAATTATACGAAATATTTATATAAGAAATTACTTATAAACCAAATCAATAAATTTCACAAATTCTTTGAAAGCAGATTTGGAAAAATCCCGGACTTAAGTTCTAAAATCTCCAATTTGATTTATCATAATTTCAACTTAGCTTCAGTTATTATAAATATTTTATTTCCTAACACCCAATCTATAGCAACCAAATATATATATATATATCTTTATAAAAATATTTTTATATATAGAAAATATAATAGGCAAAATTCTTTCATTCACCTATATTAAAACAAATATTATGTCGGTCTGTCCTATTAAGTGTTTAGAAATCCCTATTGATGACATAGCGTCCCATGCATCAACCAGAATTTATAAATACAAAGCGGAACAGATTAACACAATATAAAAATCTTTTTATTAATACTAACAAATACGCTCTCTCATATATATACACTCAGCGACTCCCATAGGATATTTCTACCCTATTAACAAAGAGTCAAACCCCACAAAGCCAAGGTTTATCGTTAAACCAAGGCTCTGATACCAGATGTAACGTCCAGCCTTTTCGCACACTTTAAACCGACACTTGTCCCAATTCAAAGCATACGCAAGGGCGGATTGTTATGGGGTAAATAAGAAAAACAGAGAAGAAATAAAAACAAAACAGAATCTCACAGCGGAAGGATAAAATATAATAATAAATATACAGTTCAAAACAGTTTACAAACACTTGATTTGCTTTATACAATAAATATCAGAGTTACACATACCAATACAATCAATGCAGCGGAACAGTATGAGTGTGATGCAATACTATAGATAATAATAATACGACTCCTTCATCTTCGTCCTTCAAAGCTAAAGTCTTCGACCCTGAAACGCTCGGACTGACCCGAGCGAATTTGAAAAGACAAAAACACTCGAGTCAGACTAAAAGATCTTATGTGGGTTAAATTAACAGAAATAAATATGAGTACAGTAACTCAAGAGATGTTCGGGATTTACATCTCCTAAGGATCCGTTAAACTATTTACTATGTAGTATATTGCGCTATTATAATAGTGTCTATTTATAAAATAAACTTACTTTTTAATAGCGTTAAGGGGTTACCCATATAGCCCTTAACACAAATAATGCCAATAGTCTATACAGTACCGTAATACCTCCTGATCGGGAGGCTACCAGAGGATACTCCATAGGTACGACACAAATAGAAACTCGTAGTAAAGGCTCGGTATGGTAGGTGACACGGCACAACTAGGCAATGCCAGGGTAGATATACCAATTGCTATCCAGGCTGGTGGAAACGCGTAGCCGCAGTTACCGCCCACCTCGGACTAACTCCCCAAAATCAAAATGTAGAAGTGGCCACTGAATCAAATCCAAGTCAAAGTATAATATCGAAGAGGAGCGTCCGATCAGAGGAATGACCTCATTGGCCTGAGAATCGCTCCTGTTTTAGCCACCTTATGCCAACTCACGGGAGTTGGGTCCACGTATTTACCTTACAGGAAACGTCGCCACAACCTACTTCATTCTGGAATCTCCACCGAGTACACGGTTAGTCAAAGTGGTTTTCGGTATCGACAGAGAGTATGTCCATATCCGATCCCGGTCTCTTTGCCAACCAATCGTTATTATAACACCGCGGTCATTTAAAAATAGGTTATACTTTCAAAATCAGAATAAACATTCCTTTTCATAACCATGAATACGATATCATTTCAAAACCCAAAACCATATTTTATCACTTATCCCAAATATAATTCTTTTCCAAAATCAAAATGCTTTAACTTCATAACGTCTGAAAATCAAATATTTTCAAAGCATAGTATTTTGAAAATCATAATTTAAGACCATAACTTCTAAAACTTGAATGGTTTGGATATTCAACGGTATATGAATTAAATGGTTTAACTTAAATGTTACTTTGTAAAGAAAATAGTTCTCATGGCTTTACAAATACATTTCTTTATTAAAGTCTAAACCAAAATTTATATTATCTCTCTCAAGTTCCAAAACCACTTCAATTTATTTATATATACGTATATCCATTTTGAGTATCAATATTTCAAACTAAAGTTGGATTTTATTCTTTCAACAAATCAATTGTTCTATTAATTAGTCTTGAATATTCATATAAAATCCATAAATAATAAGACTTCAATTTCTAGTAATAAAATATATATATATATATTTCCCAATTCAAATTTTACTAGAATATTCATTTCAATTTATTTTGGGAAAAATCCAATTATAAATATCATATCTTAAAATTTCCAAACTTAACATTTAAACATATGATATAAATTATTAAACTCCATTTTCTTAATTTTCTTCCATTTTTAATAAAGATTTTTATACACCTTTTGAATTCAAAATTTTCAACTTCATATGTATATATATATATATGGAAGAAAAATATTTATACAATATAAAATTTAAAATTATTATAAACCGTATTCCATCCAAACCATAGAAATTACTTTTAAAATAATTTATATATAGACCACAGTGCCTGTATAAAATTTTCTATCCTATGGTCAAGTGATACGGATATTTATCATTTCAATCCGCAATTTAAAAATAAAATTTTGCAGTTGTATATCATTTCAAACCACAATCCCGAATGAAATGAAAAATGCATGATAACTTGCAATTTAATGATATCAAATAAGCATCCATTCATCAACATCATCCATTATCCAAATCACAATCATCAATCAATATCAATCAATATCAATATATATATGAGATTATATAGCAGGTAATAACTGACAATTATATTCAAATTTAATTTAACAACTATTAATCTAACATTTTATATTTAGTAATAATTTATATAACTGTTAACTAGCAGTTTATATGCAAACAAATAAATTATAACTGTAAATAAATACGCAATAAATAAATTAAATTAACAGTTAAATTAAATAAATGCAATTCAACAGATATAAATGAAATAAACATGCCAAATACTCATAAATAAATTTCTATTCATTTCTAAAATTAATTTAACAAACATAAAAACTTTTAGAAGTTGTGAGTGCGTTCAAACACTCACCTTTTGAATTTAAATCGAATTTAAATTCGATTTAAACCCAAAAATTCGCCCGTCTCAGAATTCGTCCAAACCAGCGTCATCAAGTCCGGAATTTAATTACGATCCTAATAAAAAAAATCTCGCGTCAATCGGATATCGTATGACGAAGTTATAGCGAAAAATCGAGTTGAAAAATCAAAGTTTAAATTAAACAAAGAGAACACATTCACCCTCTTCTCTGCCACGTCATCATCATCCAACATACTTTCTTCCCAGCAACGCACTGCATGCACGAGCTCTCCAGAACGCACGCAACCCTTGTTGACCGTACTTTGACCGCTGATAGCCATCACCATGCCTCTCCCTATGACCAACGCCAACCACCACCGTCATCCCCATGGCCAGGCACCTCCATCCCCCTAGGTCCGGCCCCCTCAAGTCATGGCCGGCCGCCACCAATAGCCTAGGGCCGAAACCCTAATCCAATTATTGACATAGATCCAACCGTTGAAACAGCGAACAAACACCACAGATCAACACCCCTCGGTCCCCTCTACAAAACCCAGAAACGGTTCGTCGATCCGACGACTTTGATTACGGCGAGATGAATGGCTACGAACTGTTCTAATTTATTCTGGGTGAACGACAGCTCCAATTGAAAAACGAATTTCACCATGAGATTACGCGTATCGAAAACATCAATATATATTTTTTTCAGAATTTTCTGAAATTTTTGAGTTTTGACTTTTGATTTTGAACTATGGATAGATCTGGAATTGGATCTGAGATGTATACATTTGGGGAAGAGAAAAGAGTGAAGAAATGAACGTACAGCAAAAGAATAGAGACTAGGGTTTATAGCTGTATATTTATAGATAGGCTAGAGGTAGGGTAGCTAGACTGGATACGCGAACGTACGGAATAAACTATGGCCCAAAAAGCCCGCTATGCCTCCGGAGCCGAATTTGTTAAATCTATATATCCAGATAGGTATTTTAAAATATTCTGAATGCGATGGAAAAAGTTTCGCGACCAAATTCGATCATATGAAGAAGTTATGCTAAAAACAAGATTTCCAAATTGATTTCAAATTGATTTTAATAAAATTGATTTCAAGGCGTTTCGCGTCCGTACGATCAAACGACAAGCCCGATCGATACGAAACTTGAAACCCTATAATAATTCACCGATACGGATCCGATGAAACTGGTTTCGTCGAAATCCGAGTCCGTGCCCAAAATGACTATTTTTAATATTTATTAAATAAATTAAAATAAATTATAAATCCAGTTTTTATGTTTCAACTTCTAATATTGGCCAAATTTTGTGACTTATATAATTCAAACAATCCCAAATGGTTTTCCAAGCTTGGATGTGAATTAAAATTTATAAGTATATCAATTTTGCAGTGTTAATTTCTGCGTTTTCTTATTATTTGGGAATTATAAATTTTATTCTCAAAACCCAATTATTTAATCTTATACTTATATACTCTCATCTTAAATCTAATTAAATAAATAACTTGATTTCCATTTCAACTCATTTTTAATTGCAATTAACCTTTTTACCATAAATTAAATCCCAAATTATAAATAAACTTTTATTTCCATTTCCTTTTTCTCAACTGTTTATTAATTCCCATCCAAATGAATTCAACATTATGAATTTGATAAATTTATTAGATTTACTTTCTTTCTATATTTCTAAGTTATTGTTGTCAATATGAACATTAGTTTAAGATTTCACTCAAATGTTTACCAATTCCAATCTAAACTCAATAACGTCATAATTAACGTTAGAATCCGTTTTATTATGCATAAATTCTAAATTTTACTGACCCAAATTTTCTTCTTTTCATTCCATATTAATTGTCAATCCCATAGAAAAATTAACATTAGGTTCATACCTTTTTTACAAATAACTCCAATTTCTTCCAAATAATAATTACATAAACTATTAAATATTAAATCCATTAAATTGCAATAAATTCAATTGATTGCAATTTATTTCCAAATAAATTTGGATTTTTATTTGGTTATACACAAAATTCCGTTATCACTTGCCTAACAAGGTTATTTTCACTTAAGATCTCACTGCATCCACATTTTCACATTTTCATTTCCTAGTTTCTTTACTTTATTCTACATAATTTATTACAAATGGGATTTTCTTTGGTTTACATCTTATTTGTATTTAACATTTCTCAATCACCAATTCATTTCACTTTAACTGCGGTAAATTGGCGGATAAATTGAATTTGATTCCCAAAATCTAAATTAACAAGAAACAAGGGTAGGTAACATACAATAGTCATTACTCCAAATTCTAGTCACCTAAATAGGCTTTTATTCCTTGCAAATAAATGTTACTATTTATTTTCATAGTACAAATCTCAATGATTATTCCATTTTATATTTGCTTAGGCCATTTATAGTCCACTATACATATCTACATAAATGGGTAATTTATTCAATTCATTAAGTGTCAATCCTATTAAGCCCTGTTTATATCTTTATGCATTCTTCTATTACTTTACAAAAGGGAATAACTTTTAAACTCATACACTTAATAACAAAACCATTATAAATCCAATAAACTTCCAAATCCAAGTTTGTACACATTTTACACAACTATTATGATTTCTCACAAACGTTTAACTTATTAAATGACCATTTATTATAATTTAATTCCCTTAATTGAATCAAATGCTTATTATTATATATATTCTTTTCATTCTACCATTCCTTCCCATTTTATATTCATTAACGTATTTACACATCTCTATCTTTCAAATATAAAATAACCAAACTGATTACAAACACTGTTTCTATCAATTTTCATAAGTTTGTTCAAAACTATACTTTTGTTTACATAAAATAAATTTTATGTTTCTATTAGTTTTCTTTTCCTTTCACTACAGGCATAAATTATTACTATCTACACTAATTACATCTTTGTATTAATGAACACCATTTAAGTTAATATTTATACTAACATTCACAAATTCAACATTTATTTGTTTCTTCAAAATTACTTTAAATCAAGTTGTGAAAATTTACATTATCCACATCTATTATCATAAAATTTTATAGTTACACTAAATTGCAACCACTATACCAAATTTCTACATTTATTCTTAACCAAATTAGAAATTATATTAATTCATTTTATTAAATATCATAAATTTAACGGGTCGTTACAGTTTCAAAAATTTGAATTTCAAAAGAAGTGTCTATTCGCCATAACCTTTCATGAATGCACATGGCTGTTGTTCTTCTATAAATAGGAACTGTTTTCAACGAATTTTCAATTATATTTTTCTGTTTTTCACTCCTCTTCTTCTTCCACATTTCTTTATACACATTCTTACCATTACTCTACCGAAATTAACATTGAATCTAACTAAATCGTTTCTGGTTTGATTTTCTATCACTATCTCAACAAGATCATCAGTGCTATTCAGAGTTATAGACTTCTTTGTAATCAATTTAGCAAGAAAAAGTGTGATTGTAGCCTTGGAAATCAATCAAGCGAGAAAAGGTATGATTGTAGCCTTGGAAATCAATTGGGTGAACTTGTTGCCCAAGAAATCAAGTATCTCTACCCAGAGGATTATGAATATGGAGGGTGTACCTCGTTGCCTTGAAATCGAGGGTGTAATTGTAAAGATTTCTTTTAAAAGGAAATCCGTACTTGTGTGCGGGACTGGATGTAGGGTAACTCCAAACCAGTATAAAATCCGGTGTGTTCTTTCCTTTACCGCTTTTACTTTATTTCTACATCTATGTTTGATTCTGTGATCATATCTGTGTCTGAATATTGCATACATTTTTGTTCAAATTAACATAAACTCAAAAAGATTTAGTAATTCTTTAAAAACACTATTCACCCCCCTCTAGTGTTTATCCTAGCCTTAAGATCCGTAATCTGTATTTCTCACAATTTCAACCCGCAATTCCAAATTCAATTCAAATGAAAATCGCTTGGGTATATCATTTCAACCCATAACGATTTTCTCCTATTCTACAGATCGTTCGGCTATGTATCATTTCAGCCCATAAGGAATTCTATACTAATAAGGAACATGCAAAGTGATAACAGAATATGATAACAATATAACTGGTATATATCATCAATATAAACAACAGATAATGGTGTCAGATGTCATAGGTGAACTGATATAGATAACAACATATATATAGCAATGTAAATAAAGAAAAGTAGCATATTTCAATTTTCGTTTCAATCGAAATCTAATTTAATACATATAATTATGTTAATCGTAAGTGATTGCTCACCTTTCGAGGCTGGAGGAATTTGATACACAACAAGCTATAGATTGGATCATGATCTAGACAATCGATTAATCCAAACAACAATCTCAAAGCGAAGTAAGCTGAAAGCGGATTTGACGGACAAAGTTGATAGATAGGAGTCGATGGGGACAAATCAACTAAGTGGATATAAACCGAACAAAATATATGTTATATATAAAAAAATTCTCTTAATCAATTTAAACATATATTTGCAATAAATTTTCTATATGTATTTCCAAATCAAAAATTAAATTTAAACTCATAAAATGCTCTATATATTCTTGAAAACCAAATTCATGTATATTGACATAAACTACTATATAGACTAACATATATATATATATATATATATATATATATATATATTATATTTAAAAACAATTTCTATTACTATAACCTACTTTGTTATTATTATATATTTTAAAAATCAAACATAAAAAATCCAAATCTTTATATGTATCATACTTAAAATCAACACAAAGATCAATATATATACACTACATGGAATATATACTAAATTTACAGTACACGAAATCATTGCTTAGACCAATATCATTTGTAAACTAATAGAGATATTGTTATATGTAAACTAACAGTATAGGAATTCAATACTTCAACCCAATATATAACTCAATATATACACAAATAAAAATGCAACACAAATATATATTCATACACGTGTACCTTTTAAAAGTTTTCATATATGTATGTATCTGTGTGTGTATATATATATGCACACACACAAGCGCAATTTTGTTCAACAACATATAGTATGTAAATATACATAATACTAAAATTTTTTTCGGCGTGGTACACAGCAAGGCTAATATAAAATCTTAAT
Organism: Allium cepa; assembly: GCA_030765085.1. Classification (NCBI taxonomy): domain Eukaryota; kingdom Viridiplantae; phylum Streptophyta; class Magnoliopsida; order Asparagales; family Amaryllidaceae; genus Allium; species Allium cepa. Next base: position 877,257,699 of record CM060943.1, read on the forward strand.
AAGTTTATGATTTCAAAATCCAAACATACTGCACTAAACGTACCTTTTATATGAAATCTCTTATATAATACAAGCTTTAACACATACATACTTCTTCAAACATATATACTATGGTGGACATATATACCATGTCATATAATAGAGCCAATTGTATAACATATAAATGCTCTTATATAATATCTATTGGAAACATGTACAGACGGTAAACATATATACCTCCCTTTTATAACACATCAGGTACTGTAAACATATCTATATAAAATATATAACTTATATATGTAACTCAAAACAACATACATACGAATATTTGGACTCGAGGACAGGCTGCAAATTAGGACACTGTGATGGCGATGCTTGGAGGAGCAGTATGCGAGTTGCGGAAGGTGCTCGGCAAGGAGGAGGGGAGGATCGGCAAAACTGGGGAGGTGGAGTAGGCTGTTTTGCTTGCACGAGTAGATGGGGGGTCTGGTGATGTAAGTGGTGGCCGTCATGGTTCTCATCGGCATGGATGTAACATCCTGATGTTTTCAACCATTCACATTCACACATGTCGGATTTGAATGGCCCAAAATGCCAGATTGTTAATTTATATTTAGCAAAACTCAACATATACAGTATATAAATAGATCACAGAATCACAGACACAGAGTAATATACAATATGTAGTGGAAACAAAATGAACAGTAGTTCATAATGCTACTATATATATCAGAGTTAAATAAGTTACAGTAGAAGTTTCAAATACAATAGTCAAATACAAGATAAGAATACATCACTGGAATCAACTGAATAACTCCAAGCTGAAAAGATGTAGATGGATCTCCAAACGAAACTCCAACTCCAAAGGTGAGTCTCAAAAGCTGAACCAATCAGTCTGACTCGAGCGTAAAGAAAAACACTCGAGTCAGGATTAACATTCTTATATCAAGAAATCCAACTCAAGTGAAATAACAACTGAAATACAAGTTACTTAAAGGATGTCTGGGAAACCCATCCTCTAAGGATCCGTTAAATTATCTACTATGTAGTAATGTACACTATTATAATAATGCCTAAAGTAATGTAAACTTACTTAAAAATAGCATTAAGGCTTTAAATTTTCCACCTTAACACATATATAGTGCCAATAGTCTATACAGTACCGTGGTCCCTCCTGATCGGGAAGACACCAAAGGATACTCTATAGGTACGACACAAATCGAACTCGTAGTAAAGCATGCTAGGGTGGTGACACGGCCCAACTAGGCAATGCCAAGGTAGATATACCAATTACACATCAGGACTAGTGGTAATGCGTAGCAGCCACTACCGCCCACCTCAAGCCACACTACAAAATCAAAGGTGTACCCAATCAATCATAAAGTAATAGAATGGTATCGAAAAAATGTGTCCGATAAGAGGAGCTACCTCATTGGCCCGAAATCGCTCCTGTTTTAGCCACCTTATGCCAACTCACGGGAGTCGGGTCCACGTATATACCTACTTCATTCTGGAATCTCCACAGCGTATACGGTTGTTAAAGTGGTTTACGGAGTTGGCAGAGAGTATGACAACTTCCGATCTCGATCTCTTTAACAACCAAAAGTTAGTATAACACCACGGTCATTTCAAAATAGTTTATACATCAAAACCAAATATCGTTGCCATTTTAAAAACCATATAAAATACGATATCCTTTTCTATTTCAAAATAAAATATGATATAATTTCCATTTCAAATATATCTTTTTCCAAAAATCATAACACTTCAAAGTTATAACACTTTCGAAACCAAACACTTGAAATTATAATATTTTCAAAACATAATACTTTGAAATTCATGACTTGGAAAACATAACTTCCACCACTTAAACAGTTTAGATATTAAAGTAATATATATAATAAAATATTTTATACAGTAAAATAGTTTATATAAAAGAGTTATAAGTTAAAATAGTTTATATAAAAAAATTATTTATATTAAAATATAAAATAGTTTTAAATATAATTTAACAATACTTTATATAATAATATTGTTTCCTCAAATTTCACAAATCGATTCCAAATCAACTCGAAATCCAAAATTCAAATTTAAATCAAATCTCACTTCATAAGTTTCAACTCAATTCAGTTCTCAATAAACCATTTCAAATTATATTGATTTCAAATACAGATTTGAGCCTCAAATAAACCATTTCAACTTCAATATATTTCAAAGCATTATAGATTAAGTATTTCAAAACAAAATTTGAAAAATACATATATATCTCAATTTAACTTCATTATTATTTAGTTTTGAAATATTCACTTAATGGAACCTCAAATTTCAAATCACTAAATATTTCCTTCAATTTATTTAAACTTGAAATATTCATTTAAATCACCTTAACAAAAATCAAGTTATAAGATCATATCCTTTAAAAATCTCAAATTCAATAAGTTCCAAATTGATTTAAATATATAATTCTTAATACAATTTCAAATTAATTTCAAAACTATCTTCTCAACCTTAATCATTATAAACTCTATATTTAAGAATAAAATTTTAAATAATACTTAAACACATTATAGATAAATTAAATCAAAGTTTATTAAATAAAATCTTATTATCAAACCAATTTATACATATTTTAAAATAGTAAAATTATAAGTAAATTCATAAGATTTGATGCAGTGCATCATAATAAGCGACCTAGCTAGTTAGCGCATCATGACAAGCTACCTAACAAGTTAGCGCATCATAATAAGCGACCTAGCGAGTTAGCGCATCATGATAAGCGACCTAGCGAGTCAGCACATCATAATAAGCGATCTAACGAGTTAACGCACCATGATAAGCGACATAGCGAGTTATGTCAATCGTATGCTGTAACGTACGCGATTTTTCGTTGCCGAAAAAACCGAATAGTTATGGGTTTAAGAAAAAGAAAGACAAAGAAAAAGAGAGAAAAAGATAGAAAATAGGGAGGAGAGAAAAGAAAATAGGAGAATAGAGGGAAAAGAAAATAGAAAATAGAATGGAACAGAAAACAACAGAACAACATCAGAATCTCACAATTCGCAGCGGAACAACATATAATAGATAAATGAATAATCTTTAAACAAAGAACTATATCAGTTATTACATTACATTACATCATATCATCAGAGTGTACAACATCATACAACAACAAACAGCGGAAAAGAAATACTATATACTAATAATACGCCATGCCATCCATCTTGCCTCCAGCAACTCCAGAATATCCATAATATCCTGATAAACCTAACTCTTGACTGCCCGTGTGGAAATTGGTGGGCACCCAGAGTTTAGGAAGGAAAACAATAAACTCCGAGTCAGTCATGTGACTGGTGTGAGAACTCAAAACAGTTTATTTATCTTTAAAATCAAAATAGAGGAATATTTTTAAGGTCAATTCGCAATGCTTTTAAAAATGGGACTACCATAAGGCCTCCCGCACACACACACAATGCAAACGCAGAATCAGAGGAGATTTCTCCTTATGATAGTCAAAGATGCTTGATACGCATTTAAAAGAACATTTCATATTATTATTAGTGTATAGTGTAGGAAAAATTCATTTCGAAAGTAGAATATAAATCTTAGCCAACATAGACATTCCGAACTATGCCTACTATAGCTACCATCCAAACAGTGGGGCGCCACCATAAGTGAATGATAGGTTCTACAACTAATACCATACAAGTCTCGTATTGTTTCTTTGGATTTCCAACGAATGATCAGGCCAAGGAACTTCCCATTGCCACATGAGAATGCCTCTGGATGGACATCCCCGAGAACCAAACCGGATCTCTACCAACACAAGGCCGGGTTACCCCTAACTGAGTAACAACTGACAGAATATGCCATCCTCCGGTCCTTTGGGACCTTTCACCGAGCACTCGCAATCAATTCACACAATCATAACAAAGTGTTTTCAACATGAGTAAGTATCTGGGCTCCATACCATGATACCACCCTTTTCCAGAAGGAAATGCACACATCCTAAAGGGCGCTACCCCTCATAACCTTGCCGCATCTTTCCTGTTTTGACCATTCACGTGGTGTGAGGCTCGACGAAGTAACGTCCACAAAAACATACTTTATACAAAAGCCATGCTTTGGGTCAACAAATGATCACAGAAATGATCACAAAGATAGACGATCAAATAAACGATCCTATCACAAATGATCAACACAATGATCATTTCACAGCAACACTCAGCATGTCACATTACCAAATTGGGAATATATCGCTGATAACTTCAACTATATAACCTCTGAGCTCGTACGTCTCAGAGAAGGGTGTTAAGCTAAAAGAATAAATTCTTCGCCACCAACAGAAATATATTTGAAAGAAATCGGCTTTATATCTCAACTTGTAATGTCATACATACAATCCATACAAGTCTGTTCCGGGCTCGAACAAAACCGAAGGCACTTACAAAGAAGTCCTTGCAATCCGGATATTCACAATCCTGATTGGATTCACCATCACATACGGAGAACTCAATACCGTAGCTACTCGGTGAAGAGTCAATCGACAGGTCATCCTATCGCTCTCGCAAATACCGGGTCTTCAACACCGATCTTCAATGCAATTCACAACGACGTATCACATATTCGGAATGGGTTATACGACCCCATGGTCCTTTCCCGGTTAACCCGAATAGTGAGAACTTATTCAAAAATAAGTGTGGCATTCAAATTCAAAACAAGTCACATCAAATACCCATTCAAAGGGAAATATTGATAGTCGGTTATTGATCTATCAATGGATATGCACACATCACCAGTTTCCAAATAATTTTCCAAATTATTTATTTTCCAAAATATCTTTACTAGATATATAATTTTCACACTTCAAAAATAAATCAGTATTTATTTTTTTAACAAATTCCCCTTTTCATTTTATAAATTCAATAGTGAATTTATATTTCAAAATATCCATGCATATACGATTTCAATTATTCATTTCAATTTATCCTCAAAAAGATAAATTCTCAAAATATTCACTTTATATTGGAAAACATTTCCATACTTATTTATTCATAAGTAGTTAACAAATTTTATTTATTTTCAACACTTGGAAAATATTCAATATACTTAAATCGAGATTAAGTATATATTTCATTCTTTAAGGAAATCATTCTCTTAAACATAATTATTTGGGCCAAAACGAATGTTGCGTAAATCATCGTTACGACGTCCCAAAATCACTAGTATAGGGATTCAAAATTAAAATAGATATATAAATCCCAATACTATACAAAACATTTCCTTTCGGAAATCATTTACTATAACAATAATGTGATAGTCCACCATTTCCTTCTATTTCTCGAAAACGTCTATTTCAACAATAAATGTTGAAATCTATGGTTTCGAATCTTAACACCTTTTAAAACATCCTTAGATCGTTTTAATTCAGTTCAAAATATCACATTCTAAACAATCTCTTTAACATACTATTCACTTATTCAAAAACGTGAATACACTACGTTAATCAATTTCATCCTTTTATACATTTCATTTTAAAGGATTATTCACAGTTCAAAAACGTGAATATAACTCCATTTATAAGTTTCAGCAATTTACTTACCAAGATAAGTCGTTTACGAATTTATAAAACAACGTTTATAAATTCCATTTCTATTTATTTTATAACAACTTCCTTTATAAATCTCCTTTATTAACCTATTCAATTTATAACTCAATTATAAAACAAAAGTTCATATTATAAGTGAAATACTTATAATTTATTTGTTTGCAAAAATCGTTCCTTTGAACTTCATAATTATAAATCTTATAACTTATAAGATTCAATTATTTATCCAAAACCATTCTTTTAATAACTTTATAAATTTTATAAACCTACTACTTATAAAATTCCATTTATAACTTCACCGTTTATAATTCTATAAATTTCATTCATTTATGAAATTCATTCACAATTCATTCTAACACTTATAAAAACTTTCAAATGTTTTAATTTATAAATATCAATTTATAAATCCTTTATATAAATCAATTTATATCATTCTTTTAAAACATCTTTAATCTCCTTTATAATTTCATCCTTTTGATTTATAAAATAATCAAATTTTATAAATCCTATATTTCAACTTTTTATAATAAATTCAAAAATCCCGATTAAACTCTTTTTATAAAGTTAATAACCCATATTTTCAAAAATCAGCCTTTTACTATATTTCTCAAAATTTCATAATTTTTTATAACATTAAAATTATGACGTTTATTTATTTAAAATGGATCAATTTCTAAACATATAGTATATTTTCAAAAATCACTTCAAAAATCATTTTAAAGTTCCAAAATTTGGTCCAATGATGCTACACACCAAATAGCCAATCACGACAACAACGACATCATATATCGATATGATAGTCCATCAAATATCAAAATATCTGAAATCAAAAATAAATACTGTTGAGGAATCCAGTTGGATCCCTCCAACCTGTTTCCTGCATCACAAACATTAGCACAATACCAATTCCGCTCCAGTACGGAATTATCGCGGTATATGGGATTTTAAATATTATCCGCTTAATAGACGGCGCAATAGGGTCTCATCCGCTAAACAAATTGCGGGAAATCGATAACTCCAATATATACATATGCCAATATATATATATTGCTATTATATATAATACCAATTTCACTGTTTATGAAATATTCGCGGTATATGTTTTTAATAAATAACATCCGCTTACTAACGGCGTATAATGTCTATTTTAACAATCAATAGATATCAATCAACATTCAAACATGCATCAAAATATTTTAAATCTAACTATTTAAAATAAAATCGAAACTGATTCGATTGAGTGAGAAGTTCTCACCTTGATTTCAATTTCGTTTTAGCGATTTATTTCGAATAAAACTAAACGGACATTTAATTTTACCCAAAATTCTCACTAACTCCAAACGACTCCAATCCAATTCCATCGCGTAGTGCTCGTCCATACGATTCCAACGCAACTGGTTTCGCGCGTTTTCGACCTCGTATGAAAAAGTTATGATTTTATGAAGTTTACACTAATTTTTATAAACAATTTACAATAATTTTTTTAAATTTTTATAACCTACACAATCTCAACCCTTGGATCCTGCATTCCCCCATCTGGACCGTGCGTGCACCCCTCCAACCTTCTTCCTTTCTTCTTCGCGCAACCTACAGGCTACAAGCCGAACCCACCATTTCAATTTAGGGTTTAAATTCGCACCCCTCAAACGACGACTAAACTCGATCACACCACCGCCATTTGAACCGCCTCGCTCCACTCTACCAGCGCCCCAAGTGCCTTGAAGTCCGGTCCTACCTCTAGCACGAAAATCGAGGCCGACCGTATGGCCTTTGACTGCAAATTGCCGTCTATCCACAACTCCATTCCCAATCTCCATCGTTGGATATGTAGAGCACACTAGCCTCTACGTTTTCCTAGTTGACAACATCTCGAATTGATGAGTGGATTGAAAGAAATCGAGGGAGGAAGTGTGGAAGTTTTCGGCCGTTCATGGGGGTGCTGGCGGCTAGGGTTTAGAAAATTAGGTTTTTTTTTTATTTCTAGAGTGAAGTGCTATTTATAAGGAAATTCTCAAACACTATTCAATCCGGAAATTCCGAACTCCGATTTACGCGCCAAAACTGACGTTCCTAGGGTTTATCCCGCGTTTCGGACACAATGGAACAGGTTTCGAAAGCTAATTCGATCATCTGTGCGAGTTATGGCTATAAACGTTCAATTTAAATTAAACCGATTTAAACGATTTTCTGGGCGTTTTAATTTGTACCGGACAAACGGTAAATCCAATTGACACGAAATTTGAAACCTTACAAAAATATCACATTACGGATCCGATGAAACTAGTTTCGTCGAAATCCGAGACTTTTTGAAAAATGGCTATTTTAACTCGCCAAATTAACATTAAAAATAATTCAATGCGTTTCGAGCTGCCACGATCAAACAATAACTCCGATTGACACGAAAATTGAAATCCTGTAATAACTAACTATTACGGATCCAATGGAACTAGTTTCGTCCAATTCTGAGACTGTTCAAAAATTGACTATTTTACAGTCGATAATTAAATATTAAAATATTCAATTTTCACAAATAAACTTTTAATTCGATTTTAAAAGTTCTAAAATATCATTCTAACTCCAACATGATAAAATAAAATTTTACAAATCATTTTCAATCATATTTAACCCAATTTTCAATTATTTTCATAATTTAACATATTAAATTATTGATTTAATCATCCAATTAAATCCAATAATTCAAATTAAAATTTATTTGACTTATAAATTCACTTATTAATATTTAAAATTAATTAAATACTCAAATTTTAATTACTAAAAATTCTGGGTCGTTACAATCTTCCCCCCTTAAAAGAATTTCGTCCTCGAAATTATTAAGTAAGAAAAGTTATAGAATTTATCAACTTTCCAAAATTCATAATTAAACTTTTTACAAATCTTTACTAAGTTTTCAAATCATACTTAGTTATCTTTTCAAAAACAACTACTATTGTTTAACTTTCAACTCCAAATCAAAGTTAAAGTTTTCAAAAAATTTCCAATTTTCTCAAATTTTTCTAACGCCTTAAATTTTCTGAAAAATTCGCCATAGTCACCTTTGCGCGGCTCGATCCGAAAAAAAAATGACAGTATATATATCACAAATATACATCTCATCAAGTAATGAGGCATCCCGAAGGGAAAAAGTATAAAAGTACGGTATGTAATCCGAGATATGTACCTTATATTTTATTAGCGAGCATATATGACTAATATAGCGCGAAAACGAGCTCCAAATGCGAAGCAAACGCGATCCGCACCTACTAATCACTCAACAAACAACATGAGAATCATGCATATAGAAAATAGTATCGATATACAACATATAGCAACATAATAACTATATATACCAACATAGCAAATGTAGTAAAAGCAATAAATGCAAACATCAACCAACTATCATTCATAACCAATATATATTCATTTATATTCTCATTAATATTCAATGAAATGGTTTTCAATTTAATCACATTCGATTCATTAACAGTGGATGTTTTTACTAACATTCATTTTCAATTAGTTTATATTCACTAATTCATATTCAAGTTGGTTCACTTCCAAATCAAATTCAATTCTATTCAAGATTCACTTAACTTCCAATTGGATTTCAATTACTTTAACTTCCAATTTCATTAATTCAATTTCATTAATACTTAATGAATTATATACAATCAACTAACAATCATATAACAACCAATGTATATTAATTACAACCAAATTTCCTTTGCTTATATTCATTCAATTTGGTTTAACACCATCACTTTCAATTGGTTTAATTAAATTGATTTTCATTCAATTATTCAACTTCCAATAACATTACATTTTAATGAATTAACACTTATATTCATTATTTCATATCAATTATTAACATTTAATTGATTAATATTCAATCCATTAATTCAATTCAATTTACAAAAGTTGAATTTCATTTAAATAACTTAAGTTCATATTTATTTACTTCAACTCATATTTATAAATATATCCGTATAGTTTCACTTCTTATATATATAATTTTATTTCACACTTGTAAATCACTTTAATTATAATTCAATTCTTATAATTATTTTGCTTATACAATAATTCTTTTATTTACATTATTCAAACATCTAAACAATCAACTTATATATACTTTAATAATTCTGAAAAATTATTCCTTTATATATAAAATATAATTAAGGTAAAATTACTTCATTTACCCAATTTTTAAAATAATATTGTGTCGAATTGTTCTATTCAAGTGTTTAGAAACCCCTTCGGCATAATTTGACAGACCGCGCTGACGAAAGTTCATATGCCACTCAATAAACCAACCATCACAATATAAAACAATTTTATATATTCACTAACAAATACGCTCTCATAGCTATTATTACACTCAAACTCAATCTAGAGCACTACTGACTCTATCTCTAACGAGTAATACCCAACAGAACCATGGTTGTCGCTTAACCATAAGCTCTGATACCAAATGTAACGTACGCGATTTTTCGTTGCCGAAAAAACCGAATAGTTATGGGTTTAAGAAAAAGAAAGACAAAGAAAAAGAGAGAAAAAGATAGAAAATAGGGAGGAGAGTAAATAAAATAGGAGAATAGAGGGAAAAGAAAATAGAAAATAGAACGGAACAGAAAACAACAGAACAACATCAGAATCTCACAATTCGCAGCGGAACAACATATAATAGATAAATGAATAATCTTTAAACAAAGAACTATATCAGTTATTACATTACATTACATCATATCATCAGAGTGTACAACATCATACAACAACAAACAGCGGAAAAGAAATACTATATACTAATAATACGCCATGCCATCCATCTTGCCTCCAGCAACTCCAGAATATCCAGAATATCCTGATAAACCTAACTCTTGACTGCCCGTGTGGAAATTGGTGGGCACCCAGAGTTTAGGAAGGAAAACAATAAACTCCGAGTCAGTCATGTGACTGGTGTGAGAACTCAAAACAGTTTATTTATCTTTAAAATCAAAATAGAGGAATATTTTTAAGGTCAATTCGCAATGCTTTTAAAAATGGGACTACCATAAGGCCTCCCGCACACACACACAATGCAAACGCAGAATCGGAGGAGATTTCTCCTTATGATAGTCAAAGATGCTTGATACGCATTTAAAAGAACATTTCATATTATTATTAGTGTATAGTGTAGGAAAAATTCATTTCGAAAGTAGAATATAAATCTTAGCCAACATAGACATTCCGAACTATGCCTACTATAGCTACCATCCAAACAGTGGGGCGCCACCATAAGTGAATGATAGGTTCTACAACTAATACCGTACAAGTCTCGTATTGTTTCTTTGGATTTCCAACGAATGATCAGGCCAAGGAACTTCCCATTGCCACATGAGAATGCCTCTGGATGGACATCCCCGAGAACCAAACCGGATCTCTACCAACACAAGGCCGGGTTACCCCTAACTGAGTAACAACTGACCGAATATGCCATCCCCCGGTCCTTTGGGACCTTTCACCGAGCGCTCGCAATCAATTCACACAATCATAACAAAGTGTTTTCAACATGAGTAAGTATCTGGGCTCCATACCATGATACCACCCTTTTCCAGAAGGAAATGCACACATCCTAAAGGGCGCTACCCCTCATAACCTTGCCGCATCTTTCCTGTTTTGACCATTCACGGGGTGTGAGGCTCGACGAAGTAACGTCCACAAAAACATACTTTATACAAAAGCCATGCTTTGGGTCAACAAATGATCACAGAAATGATCACAAAGATAGACGATCAAATAAACGATCCTATCACAAATGATCAACACAATGATCATTTCACAGCAACACTCAGCATGTCACATTACCAAATTGGGAATATATCGCTGATAACTTCAACTATATAACCTCTGAGCTCGTACGTCTCAGAGAAGGGTGTTAAGCTAAAAGAATAAATTCTTCGCCACCAACAGAAATATATTTGAAAGAAATCGGCTTTATATCTCAACTTGTAATGTCAGACATACAATCCATACAAGTCTGTTCCGGGCTCGAACAAAACCGAAGGCACTTACAAAGAAGTCCTTGCAATCCGGATATTCACAATCCTGATCGGATTCACCATCACATATGGAGAACTTAATACCGTAGCTACTCGGTGAAGAGTCAATCGACAGGTCATCCTATCGCTCTCGCAAATACCGGGTCTTCAACACCGATCTTCAATGCAATTCACAACGACGTATCACATATTCGGAATGGGTTATACGACCCCATGGTCCTTTCCCGGTTAACCCGAATAGTGAGCTCTTATTCAAAAATAAGTGTGGCATTCAAATTCAAAACAAATCACATCAAATACCCATTCAAAGGGAAATATTGATAGTCGGTTATTGATCTATCAATGGATATGCACACATCACCAGTTTCCAAATAATTTTCCAAATTATTTATTTTCCAAAATATCTTTACTTGATATATAATTTTCACACTTCAAAAATAAATCAATATTTATTTTTTTAACAAATTCCCCTTTTCATTTTATAAATTCAATAGTGAATTTATATTTCAAAATATCCATGCATATACGATTTCAATTATTCATTTCAATTTATCCTCAAAAAGATAAATTCTCAAAATATTCACTTTATATTGGAAAACATTTCCTTACTTATTTATTCATAAGTAGTTCACAAATTTTATTTATTTTCAACACTTGGAAAATATTCAATATACTTAAATCGAGATTAAGTATATATTTCATTCTTTAAGGAAATCATTCTCTTAAACATAATTATTTGGGCCAAAACGAATGTTGCGTAAAACATCGTTACGACGTCCCAAAATCACTAGTATAGGGATTCAAAATTAAAATAGATATATAAATCCCAATACTATACAAAACATTTCCTTTCGAAAATCATTTACTATAACAATAGTGTTATAGTCCACCATTTCCTTCTATTTCTCGAAAACGTCTATTTCAACAATAAATGTTGAAATCTATGGTTTCGAATCTTAACACCTTTTAAAACATCCTTAGATCGTTTTAATTCAGTTCAAAATATCACATTCTAAACAATCTCTTTAACATACTATTCACTTATTCAAAAACGTGAATACACTACGTTAATCAATTTCATCCTTTTATACATTTCATTTTAAAGGATTATTCACAGTTCAAAAACGTGAATATAACTCCATTTATAAGTTTCAGCAATTTACTTACCAAGATAAGTCGTTTACGAATTCATAAAACAACGTTTATAAATTCCATTTCTATTTATTTTATAACAACTTCCTTTATAAATCTCCTTTATGAACCTATTCAATTTATAACTCAAATATAAAACAAAAGTTCACATTATAAGTGAAATACTTATAATTTATTTGTTTGCAAACATCGTTCCTTTGAACTTCATAATTATAAATCTTATAACTTATAAGATTCAATTATTTATCCAAAACCATTCTTTTAATAACTTTATAAATTTTATAAACCTACTGCTTATAAAATTCCATTTATAACTTCACCGTTTATAATTCTATAAATTTCATTCATTTATGAAATTCATTCACAATTCATTCTAACACTTATAAAAACTTTCAAATGTTTTAATTTATAAATATCAATTTATAAATCCTTTATATAAATAAATTTATATCATTCTTTTAAAACATCTTTAATCTCCTTTATAATTTCATCCTTTTGATTTATAAAATAATCAAATTTTATAAATCCTATATTTCAACTTTTTATAATAAATTCAAAAATCCCGATTAAACTCTTTTTATAAAGTTAATAACCCATATTTTCAAAAATCAGCCTTTTACTATATTTCTCAAAATTTCATAATTTTTTATAACATTAAAATTATGACGTTTATTTATTTAAAATGGATCAATTTCTAAACATATAGTATATTTTCAAAAATCAATTTAAAAATCATTTTAAAGTTCCAAAATTTGGTCCAATGATGCTACACACCAAATAGCCAATCATGACAACAACGACATCATATATCGATATGATAGTCCATCAAATATCAAAATATCTGAAATCAAAAATAAATACTGTTGAGGAATCCAGTTGATCCCTCCAACCTGTTTCCTGCATTACAAACATTAGCACAATACCAATTCCGCTCCAGTACGGAATTATCGCGGTATATGGGATTTTAAATATTATCCGCTTAATAGACGGCGCAATAGGGTCTCATCCGCTAAACAAATTGCGGGAAATCGATAACTCCAATATATACATATGCCAATATATATATATTGCTATTATATATAATACCAATTTCACTGTTTATGAAATATTCGCGGTATATGTTTTTAATAAATAACATCCGCTTACTAACGGCGTATAATGTCTATTTTAACAATCAATAGATATCAATCAACATTCAAACATGCATCAAAATATTTTAAATCTAACTATTTAAAATAAAATCGAAACTGGTTCGATTGAGTGAGAAGTTCTCACCTTGATTTCAATTTCGTTTTAGCGATTTATTTCGAATAAAACTAAACGGACGTTTAATTTTACCCAAAATTCTCACTAACTCCAAACGACTCCAATCCAATTCCATCGCGTAGTGCTCGTCCATACGATTCCAACGCAACTGGTTTCGCGCGTTTTTGACCTCGTATGAAAAAGTTATGATTTTATGAAGTTTACACTAATTTTTATAAACAATTTACAATAATTTTTTTAAATTTTTATAACCTACACAATCTCAACCCTTGGATCCTGCATTCCCCCATCTGGACCATGCGTGCACCCCTCCAACCTTCTTCCTTTCTTCTTCGCGCAACCTACAGGCTACAAGCCGAACCCACTATTTCAATTTGGGGTTTAAATTCGCACCCCTCAAACGACGACTAAACTCGATCACACCACCGCCATTTGAACCGCCTCGCTCCACTCTACCAGCGCCCCAAGTGCCTTGAAGTCCGGTCCTACCTCTAGCACGAAAATCGAGGCCGACCGTATGGCCTTTGACTGCAAATTGCCGTCTATCCACAACTCCATTCCCAATCTCCACCGTTGGATATGTAGAGCACACTAGCCTCTACGTTTTCCTAGTTGACAACATCTCGAATTGATGAGTGGATTGAAAGAAATCGAGGGAGGAAGTGTGGAAGTTTTCGGCCGTTCATGGGGGTGCTGGCGGCTAGGGTTTAGAAAATTAGGTTTTTTTTTAATTTATTTCTAGAGTGAAGGGCTATTTATAAGGAAATTCTCAAACACTATTCAATCCGGAAATTCCGAACTCCGATTTACGCGTCGAAACTGACGTTCCTAGTGTTTATCCCGCGTTCCGGACACAATGGAACAGGTTTCGAAAGCTAATTCGATCATCTGTGCGAGTTATGGCTATAAACGTTCAATTTAAATTAAACCGATTTAAACGATTTTCTAGGCGTTTTAATTTGTACCGGACAAACGGTAAATCCAATTGACACGAAATTTGAAACCTTACAATAATATCACATTATGGATCCGATGAAATTGGTTTCGTCAAAATCCGAGAATTTTTGAAAAATGACTATTTTAACTCGCCAAATTAATATTAAAAATAATATGATGCGTTTCGAGCTGCCACGATCAAACGATAACTCCGATTGACACGAAAATTGAAATCCGGTAATAACTAACTATTACGGATCCAATGGAACTGGTTTCGTCCAATTCTGAGACTGTTCAAAAATTGACTATTTTACAGTCGATAATTAAATATTAAAATATTCAATTTTCACAAATAAACTTTTAATTCGATTTTAAAAGTTCTAAAATATCATTCTAACTCCAACATGATAAAATAAAATTTTACAAATCATTTTCAATCATATTTAACCCAATTTTCAATTATTTTCATAATTTAACATATTAAATTATTGATTTAATTATCCAATTAAATCCAATAATTCAAATTAAAATTTATTTGACTTATAAATTCACTTATTAATATTTAAAATTAATTAAATATTCAAATTTTAATTACTAAAAATTCTGGGTCGTTACATATGCCAACTGCCTTAAGTCGCCTGCCTTAAGTCGTCTGCCTTAAGTCGCATTTCTATAGGTCGCTCCGTTATGCCGCATTTCTTAAGTCGCTCAGTTAGGCCGCATTGTTCTTATGTTGCATGAAGGCTGATTTCTTATGTCGCCTGAAACTATGCTATCTTCTTGAGTTGCATGTGTTGAGTCGCATTGTTGTTAAGTCGTATGTGTTGTAACTTTGTATTATTGTTAAGTCTTATGTAACATTGTTGTTAAGTCGTATGTGTTGTAACTCGAATGATGTTAAGTCGTATCTTCTTAGGTCGTGAGTCGTATATGTTAAGTCGTGTGTGTGTTGTAATTACCTATAAATAGGGGTGTGTTGTCATTTGTAAAAGAGAGTTGATTTTGAAATAAATTTGTGTGTGAGCTTTGGCCACCATTGTTGAAGTTGAGTGTGATCTCCTTCTTCTTTCCATCTTCGGGTTATTCGTGAGCAAATTAATGAATTTGAAGCCAATTCTCGGTATCACTTACGTGTGATCAACGATCGAATTGTAGATCTTTCAACACGGCATCTTGCGAGATCAACGGGTTGGAGATAGCTAGATTCCGGTATCATCTGGATCAATGGAATTGAGCATTTATCGTTCTATCGGTTTATTGATACGAAATCATCATTTCGTAAGGAAGATCCTAGATAAGTTGTGACAGTTTGGTATCTAAACTGTTCGAGCCTAGGCAAAGCTGCGTCAATTGGTATCAGAGCCAAATCGGAGATGGAAATGAGATTGTTTAATGATCATGCCTCCAAGACGTGCTAATCGCTTTCATAATGTTGAAGATCTGTATAGAAGACAAGAAGCTGAGCAGATGGAGCAGCGTATCAGTGAGAAGTTCAATGAGGGTATTGAAAGATTAGAGAAATTGATCAACGACATAAATCAAAATCAAAGGAGAACGTCACCAGCTTCGAACCAAGGTGGAAACAGGGTTTCACCATTGGTTTCGGAAGAAAGGAGGATGTCACCCCAATCTTATCGAGATAGGAGAGAATCATCTGTTTCAGTGATGCGAGACCACCATGGGTACCGAAATGAAAAGGGAAGAACTTAACGTGGGTTTGAAAATGAACCATATCGTGATGCTGAAAGACAGGGTAGAAGGGACATGCGTGCTCGTAGGGACGTAGATGGTCAGGATCAATATTGAAATACATCTGATTTTGAGGAAGATGATGATGGAGGTAGTATTCATTATCGAAATCGAGGCCAAGTGCAAAATCAATATCTGGATGCAGAAAATGATCGTAAATGGGAGTCAGGTATGAGGATGGAAATTCCAGAATTCAAAGGTGGTATGCAGTAGAAGAATTTATTGATTGGTTGTCGAGTGTTGAAGAAATTTTGAAATTCAAGGAGGTGCCTGAGAATCGCAAAGTCCAATTAGTTGCTACAAAACTAAGGGGAAGGGCTATAGCTTGGTGGCAACAAACTAAACTAACTCGGGAGAGAATGGGAAAATCAAAAGTTGTCACTTGGGAGAAGATGAGAAAGATGATGAAAGCGACTTTCTTGCCGTACAATTATCAATCTCTTATGTATCAACGTTTGCAGAATTTGAGACAAGGGACGAAGATAGTGAATGACTATGCAGATGAATTCTATCAATTGATTGCAAGGAATGATATTATGGAAACCGAGGAACAACTAACGGCTAGATATGTTGGAGGGTTACGAATGCAAATTCAAGACATGGTTAATATGTTTAATCCAATGTCTATTGCTGAAGCGCATCAGAAAGTTCTAGCTTGGGAGAAACAAGGAAGACGAGGAATTCGTGTATTTACGGTTCTAACAACCAGAATAAGGGTGCTAGTAGCAATGCTAATGTTTCCAAGGCAGTCAATAAACCAATTGTCAATGAAGCCGCTAAAGCAAAGGTCAATAACAGTATCAAGTGCTATAATTGTCAGGAGTTTGGCCATAAAAGTAATGAATGTACAAAGCCAAAGAAGAGAGCATTAGTTGCAGAGGAATGTGAGTATGAGGATATGGAAGCTGAAATTGATTATTCTCAACCATCGAAGTTTGATGAAGATGAAGAAGTTGTGTCAGGAGACGAAGGGTGTAACTTGATGATAAAGAGGTCTTGTTTAGTGCCAAAGCATGAGAATGATTCTGGTTGGCTGAGAAGCAATATCTTTCAGTCTACATGTACCATCTTGGGAAAGGTTTGTCGATTTGTTATTGATGTGGGAAGCTGCGATAACATTATTTCTGAAGAAGTCATCAAGAAGTTAGGGTTGAAGATTGAAAAACACCCTAGACCTTATAAACTGGCATGGCTAAAGAAAGGTGGAGAAGTGACAGTGGGAAGACGAGCATTTGTTACATTTTCTATTGGGAAGAAGTACAAAGATGATATATGGTGTGATGTTGTCGATATGGATGTGTGTCATCTACTACTGGGAAGACCATGGCAATATGATAGAGCTGTACAACATAATGGTCGCACCAATAGCTACAGTTTCATGTTCGAAGGGACGTCCAATTGCCTATTTCAGTGAAAAACTTTCTAGAGCAAAAATGAATTACAATATTTATGATGTGGAGTTTTATGCTATTGTGCAGGTCATGAAGCATTGGAGAAATTACTTATTCCACAAAGAATTTGGTTTGTATACAGATCATGAAGCATTGAAACATTTACAAGTGAAGAATAAAATTGTAGCTAGGCACGCATCGTGGATAGCTTATTTACACCAATTTACATTCATCATAAAGCACAAGTCTGGAGTAACTAATCGCGTCGCCGATGCATTGAGTCGGAGGAATAATTTACTAACAACCATGCGAATAGAGGTGATGGGTTTTGACTTACTTCCAGATCCGCTTACTTCAGATTCATATTTTTCCGAAATCCTAGACAAAGTCAAGCAGGGAAGCATGGATGGATATATGCTGGTTGAAGGTTTTCTATTCAAAGGAAATCAGTTGTGTATTCCAGATTGCAGTCTACGAATGAAAATCATCAAAGAATTACATGAAGAAGGACACGTGGGCCGCGACCGTACTATGCAGTTGATCTCAAAGTCTTATTTTTGGCCGTCAATGAGGAAGGAGGTTCAGAAGTTCATTCAGAGGTGCCATATTTGGCAAGTTTCAAAGGGGACCGCAACAAATGCAGGTTTATATATGCCGCTGCCTCTACCTACTAAACCATGGGTGGATTTTAGTTTGGACTTTGTATTGGGCTTGCCGAGGACGCAACGTGGCAATGATTCTATCTACGTGGTGGTTGACCGGTTTTCAAAAATGGTACACTTTATCGCATGTAAGAAGACTGCAGATGAAGTTAATGTCGCACAACTATACTTTAGAGAGATCTATCGTCTTCACGGGTTGCCTGAATCTATTGTATCGGATAGAGACACTTGTTTTCTGAGTCATTTTTGGATGAGTCTATGGAGAATGGTCGGGACAAAGCTGAAATTTAGTAGTGCTTATCATCCACTGACGGATGGACAGACAAA
Source organism: Allium cepa (assembly GCA_030765085.1). Classification (NCBI taxonomy): domain Eukaryota; kingdom Viridiplantae; phylum Streptophyta; class Magnoliopsida; order Asparagales; family Amaryllidaceae; genus Allium; species Allium cepa. Next base: position 877,276,798 of record CM060943.1, read on the forward strand.
AGTTGTGAATACATCCCTAGGTAATCTATTGAGATGCCTCGTGAGTGACAATTTGAAGAGTTGGGATTCCAAGCTGTGTCAAGATAAGTTTGCACACAACCATGTAGTTAATCGTAGCACTGGGTTCAGGCCATTCCAGATCGTTTACTCAACAATCCCTAAGGGACCATTGGATTTATCTATAGTACCATAGCAGAAAGGAGTGATCAAACGAGCTAGTGATTTTGTGAATGAATTGCAATAGTGCCACAAGGTTGTGCATGAACTATTGCTTAAGGCGAATGAGAAATATAAGCAATTCGCAGATATTAAACGACGAAATGTTGAGCTCATAGAAGGAGATTTTGTATATGCAGTCTTGACTAAGGATCGATTTCCTATTGGTACTTACAATAAACTAGCTGCTAGAAAGATTGGTCCTTTGGAAATCGTAAAAAAGATTAATGAGAATGCTTATCAGTTAAAATTGCCGGATCATATTCATACTGCTGACGTTTTCAACGTCAAACACTTGATTCCATATCATGAGAATAAGTATGTCGAAGAAGAGGAAAGTGTAAATTCAGGGTCGAATTCTTTTCAACCAGGGAAGGATGATGCAGTGCATCATAACAAGCGACCTAGCGAGTTAGCGCATCATGATAAGCGACCTAACAAATTAGCGCATCATAATAAGTGACCTAGCGAGTTAGCGCATCATTATAAGCGACTTAGCGAGTTAGCACATCATAATAAGCGATCTAACGAGTTAACGCACCATGATAAGCGATATAGCGAGTTATGTCAATCGTATGCCAACTGCCTTAAGTCGCCTCCCTTAAGTCGCCTGCCTTAAGTCGCTTGCCTTGAGTCGCATTTCTATAGGTCGCTCCGTTATGCCATATTTCTTAAGTCGCTCGGTTAGGCTGCATTGTTCTTATGTCACATGAAGGCTGATTTCTTATGTTGCGTGAAGCTATGCTATCTGCTTGAGTCGCATGTGTTGAGTCGCATTGTTAAGTCGTATGTGTTGTAACTTCGTATTGTTGTTAATTCTTATGTCGCATTGTTGTTAAGTCGAATGTGTTGTAACTCGAATGATGTTAAGTCGTATCTTCTTAGGTCGTGAGTCGTATATTTTGAGTCATGTGTGTATTGTAATTACCTATAAATAGGGGTGTGTTGTCATTTGTAAAAGAGAGTTGATTTTGAAATAAATTTGTGTGTGAGCTTTGGCCACTATTGTTGAAGTTGAGTGTGATCTCCTTCTTCTTTCCATCTTCGGGTTATTCGTGAGCGAATCAACGAATTTGAAGCCAATTCTCGGTATCACTTACGAGTGATCAACGATCGAATTGTAGATCTTTCAACACGGCATCTAGCGAGATCAACAGGTTGGAAAATAGCTAGATTTCGGTATCATCTCGATCAACGGAATTGAGCATTTACCGTTCTATCGGTTTATTGATACGAAATCATCGTTTCGTGAGGAAGATCCTAGATAGTTTGTGACAGTTTGGTATCTAAACTGTTCGAGCCTAGGCAAAGCTGCATCAAGATTTATAATTTCCAAACCAACTTATAATTTTAAAATTTCCAAAAACATATAGATTTAAAATCAAGAATTTAAACTTTATAAAATACATTTATTTATAATATCTTGGAATCAAAAGTTATTAAACCTTATATTTCTTTCGAAACCATAGAAATCATTTTCAAAATATTTATATATAGACCAGCAGTGTCTGTATATAATTTTCTATCCTATGGTTAAGTGATACGGATATTTATCATTTCAATCCGCAATTTAAATATATACAGGTATATATCATTTCAACCCGCAATCCCAAATTCAATTCAATGAAAATTGCTTGGTTCTATTGTAACGACCCACTATTTTGTACCATTCAAACCGATAATAATCCATACATGTCGGACTTGAATAATTCAAAACAGTGGATTGTTAAGAAATTTGGAGCAAATAAAATCAAACACAGAATCACCGACACAGAAATCAGAATAACTCGCAGCGGAAATAAAATACCACAGTAGTTCATGAAGCTACTATATACATACTCTCAAAACCTATACAAAATATCATAGTTTAAAAATGGATACAATAGAAGTCTGGATACATAAATCACTAATACAGAAGCAATACCGAATAGGAGATAATTGGATCAAAAATAGACGAATAGGTAGTCAGATAAGCTCCAACAATTCTCTAGCTCTAGAAGGTGAATTCAAAGCTGTGACTCTGAGGCTGACCCGAGTGTAAAGTAAAATACAAAACATTCGAGTCAGGACATACATGCTTATACAATGTAAACCAACTCAAGTGAACTGTAATAGTAATGCACAATAACTTAAAAGATGCTTGGGATCGCCCATCCTTTAAGGATTCGGTAAACCATCAATTAAGTAGAAATAAACACTATCACAGAAACACCCATACTAAAGTAATTAATGCAAATAATAATGTTAATGTGACTAGGGTAGCGCAGAGCTGCAGTAATCGCTCACCTCTATCCACACTCTCAAATTCAAGGTGTATATCAAACAATCACAAGGAAATCACTTTGCACACAAAAAAGTGTACCCGTGGTTGTAAATTTTAAAATAGTATTTTATGCTTCAAAAATAAAATATCATTTCAAATACAAATCTTAATCAAAATAAGGATCAAATCATTTTCAAACCATTTCAAAATACCAAAATATCATATTCTTTCAAAATCTCAGTATCAAATGATTATTTGAATTCAAATTTAGATACCTTTTAAATTCAAACATATAATTCATTTACTATTTTATATACCATTCCAAATTACATTTCCAAAATGGTTTATATTATAATAAAAAATAATTCATTTAAACCATTTAAAAGTGAAGTTATTATACTTTCAAATCAAATATTCAATTCCCAAAATTTTAGACATTTCAGAATTCATTTATTCAGAAAAAACTATAAAACATTGAAATTTCAGCCCTACAAATAAACTTCAATTTAAACCATTTTTAACTTATAAAATTTCATATTTTCCACTATAAAAATGGTCATTTAAATACCCTTGAACTTATGATTTTATAAAGTAGATTTCACAAATAAATATCAATAATTTCACTTATTAAATTCAAGCGTACAAATTTCCCATTCTTTACCCATTAACAATTATTTCACTTAAATTTCAAATTACCATTTCATACACTGAATTAAATTTCCATTTTATTTAATTTATTTAAACTTCCATTTAAAACCAAATCTCACAATTCCAAGTCAAGTAAAATTACAAATTTCTATTTAACTATCCATTTATTTAACATTTTAAACTAATTACATAATTCAAAAAACACTGTAAGTTGCTTAACTTTATTTTACAAATAACTTGATATTTTTTTACTTTAATTTTTTCCAATTCATACATCAATTATATTAATTACCAAGTTAATCTTATAATTCCATTTTTACTGAAATTCCCATTATTACGTTAAATCAAACTTTCACACTACAACTCAAACCATCTATTAACTTATACCATTTAACCTTTTAGAAAACCACCGCTTAACCATTTTAAATCCAATATAAGTCAAATTTCATATTTTTTTCATTCATTTACAATACATGAAATTTATAAGAAATCATATTTTGAAATCAACCACGGGTACAGATAATATTTCACACCTAAATCAGGTAATACGGAAATTATCATTTAAATCCGTAATCAGTAAAATTTTTGGGTTTTGATTATTTCAAACCCGAAATCGCAAGACAAAAAAAATAAATAAAAATCAATCAGGCCTGTCATTTCAGCCCATAATGATTTTTTCTTATTCTAAAGTCGTTCGGGTATGTATCATTTCAACCCATAGTGATTTCTATACTAACAGGGAACTTGCAGGGATGATCAAAATAAACTCAATAGTAACAACATATAGCAGTTTCAGAAGATATGACAGATAAATAAACAAGATTAACATTACATAATTTATAACATAGGCAGGTATAACATGATAATAAAATCTACAGATTCACATGGTGTCAATTTACTAATTATATAAGTACAGATGTCATGTGTGAATTACTCACCTTTTATGCTGGAGTCAGCAAAACAAACAGCACGAATGAATTCCAGAAGGCATGATGACATGACAATAGATTCAAGTGGAAGAGAACCAAGCTAATGATCTTGTCACATCCCATAAACAAAACCAAATATAAATATAAATTCAATACACACTGAATTTGAAACAACTTTGAAATTAAAGTAAATTGAACACAATAGTTTTTTCCATGCTTTCAACATCTACTTGCTCGGCCTAGGGGGTGAATATGGTCGGGTTTGGTGTGGTTTTGGATCAGGTTTGAGTCTATGGAGGCACGACTACATGTGCTAGAAGTGGCAAAGGAGTCACAACACATGAATGTGAGGAGACAAGGCAACATAGTGGAGTTTTGGTCAACTTTTGGGCTCGACTACATGGTCCTAGGGCTCGGCCATGACATGTTTCAGATCTGGACAGAGGTAAGGCTGAGGATAAATGGTCATATCATGGTGGTGGTGGAGCATGGGAAGGTGGCCAAGGCAATCCAAGGTTATGGTGATGAAGACTAGGCTCGGTTAGGCATATTTTAAGGAGTTTGCAACATTTTTGTGGAGTTTTTGGTCATGGGGAAGGTATGGCCAGATCGGGTCAGAGGAAGAGGATGTGGTAGGTAGTTGATGGTGATGAGGAGGAGGTGGTGGAGGTGATGGCCAAGGCACTAGAGTGGAGAGCATGCAAATATGTGAAGAAATCATGGCCAAAACGAGGCAAAAGGTAGAAGAAAAAGGAAAATAAGAAAATGTGAGAGAAAGCCATTTACCTACAGGAAGTTCTACGCGTGAAAAAGATGCAGACAAATGGAAACGAAATACAATAGGCAGCTAGGGTTTTAAATTTTCTTTTTGTAAAGCACGAAAGCAAATTTTGAACGGCTATGGAAAGGAATCAAAGGGGTGGTATTATAAAGGCAGGGAATAAATTAAAACGTGTGCCCAAAATTAATAATAAAATAACGTATCTTAAATTTATTTGTTTCCTATTTGTTTAATAAAATATGTGCCAAAGAAGCAATTCATTTAATAACATACCGTATATATAAACATTAGAGAAATAAATAAGAAAACAGATATAGAAACGTGTCAAACAAAATGTATAAATTAATTGCTATTTACAACTTGTTTATTACTTAATTTACAACTTTGTTTATTACTTAATTTACAAAATTGATTTGTTACATATCCCATTGATTTGTTTGTTACTTAACTAAGAAAACGGATGTAGAAACATATAAAAGAAACGTATAAATTAATTGCCTTTTACAACATTGTTTATTACTTAATTTACAAAGTATATACCAAATTAAATGAAACAAACGGACAAATGTTGTAAATATGTACATAACATGTAATGTTACATATATATACACACAATTATAACATGATATATCAACCAAAAATATTATATATATTAATTAAAATAAACATTTAAAGGTATGCCTTTTACAACAATAACGTATATATTTGAAATTTCTTTCCAAGAAATAAATAGGGATCTAAATGCTTATCCATTCAATTACTAAATGAATGCATGAATAAGAAAAATAAGGTAGAGATATATATTATGAAGAATAAATAAATAGTTTTTGGAAAAGTAGGAAATAAATAAAGAAAATACTTTATTTAATGGAAACTAGAATTAAAGATTGAAAGCAATATACAATCAACATTTGAACATTATAACTATACTTAAAAAATGTTTTTAGAATAAAATATATGCATAAAGTATCATGTTACACAAATTAGAACATGATTTTACAAACAAATATATTATTTATATAAATTTAAAATAAACAAATTTGTTAAATAAAACAATTTACACACAATATTGTAAAAAGCATAACTTTCACAATATTAATCCGTTTTCAACGGAACGAAAAGCAGTATTCTTGAAATTAAATATATTTTCATAATAAAAGATAAAATTAAAAAATTTAAATTTCTAAATTTTAAATTCAAAAGTCAAAGTTTGACCATTTTGACCAAAATCCACTTTTATGGAAATATTCCATTTATCCAGGTTTGGAATTATAATTCACACAAAAATCAAAATTTATATTTAAAATAACAAAATTTATTCATTTTAAATAAATAAAACAAAGTTTTCAAATCAAGAATTTCAGTTTAAATAATTGAAATATACAATTAAAATAATCACAAAATACAAGGTTGTTACACTCTCCCCCACTAAATTCTTTTCGTCCCTGAAAAGGAATGAGGTACGGGAAAATACAGAAAAAGATAGGCTGAAATAGGATTAAGACAAGATGACAAGAAGATTAACATTATACCTGATAACTGTTGCTATAGGTAAGTTTAACAAGGTGGAGAATATGAATAGCTAGAAGGGAAAATAGGTTGAAAGACAAGGATGAACCATTATTATTTAGAAAGGTAAAGTAAATGATAAAAATATCCTTTTTGTAATACTTTATCAAAATACTTTTATAACTCGATGTCTTAACAAGTTTATCCTTGTTCCTGTAGACTTTGGCAGTGCGTTGATCAGGCGCAAAGCTAGAATTCTCCAGGTACTTAGTAGACTTGTTTCAACACCCAGTGATAATACAGGAAAAGCCTTTTAAAAATAAATATGGAAAGTAAAATTCAAACAAAACAACCAAACCAAAACCTTTGTCTAACCATGGTTCGCAGATACACAATGGTTACGCCTGGATCCCTCAGGAAACAATCCATATTCATTAGCTTTCTCAGCCCTGCGAGTTACACCATGATGACTAGTAGACTACAGGATACACAATGATTACACTTGGATCCCCCAAGAAACAATATATACCCCTAGGCCTTCTCAGCCAGGCGGATTTCGCTACTAATGTGACCTAAATAGTTTACAGGATACGTAATGATTACGCCTGGATCCCCCAGGAAACAATCCATACCCCTAGGTCATCTCAGCCAGGTGAATTGCGCTATGCAGCCGTGCTCAAAAGAAAAACCATGGAGATCGCCACAGCGGGACACTCGAATATCACATCCAAAAAACCAAAAATCAAAGAGAATATTATCGATAGAATGAATCCACAATGTGGCCACAAGGCGGATATTAAGCAGAAGGCACTTCCCATATCTTTACTTCGAAAATATATATCATATAGCACCTTTTCAAATCACTTTCAAATATCATACTTATATAAAGTCCATTATATATAGGATTCCATTTTCAAATCGAATACATTCCAAATCAATAGTATATCAAATCACACTTATATAGACTTCGATTATATAAGATTTCTCTTTCGAAATTTAGTACCTTTCAAACTAATAGTTTTCAAATCAACTTCATACTTATACAAATCCATTTTATATAAGTTCGACAACTCCCAAATCAAGTACTTAATAATACAAGGTTCTCAATTTCAAATCATTTCAATATCAATTCAGCTTCAAAATCATATACGATTTCACCAAGTTATTTCTTCCAAATTAAATATCTTCAGTTTCAAATTTCCAAAATAATGGGTTTAGGAAATAATCCAAGTTTCCATATTAACATAATTTAAGTCAAACAAACTTCATCTCCAAAATCATCATATAAATACTGGGTTTTACATTCCAATCTATTTTCAAAACCAAATATTTCTCAAAGTCAATTATACCCAAAATGGTTTCCAAATTTATAACTACCCCTTTAAAACCATTAAACTTTTTATTTCTATTCAAAAGATCCAATCTTCCTCTTGCAAATTATTTACTTAACAAAAGTTTCAAATTTTTTTTAAGTCATACTCTTCATACTTTAAACATACAAAACTAAACTTACATACTTTACCAAATATTTTATACTTTTCAAAATTACTTAGCTTGGAAAGTTAACCTTGATTTGGAAGTGTTCGAATCTACAAAATAGTTGATGAAATCAAATTTAAAATCCAAGAGTTGGAAATCAGAAACAAAACAGTATTACAATTCCAATAGATATGGTTATACCAAAAAAAATCTGAAACTCGAGCACTGAACATCGGCTTACTTTAAAACATTTCAAATATATATATATACATATATCTTTCGAAAATCAAATCATCCTTTGGAATTTTGAAATCAAAATGGTTTCACAAAATGACTCGCATAGCAAAGCAACCAGAGTGACCTCTTCCCCACCTTGAAACTCAAAAATCAATTTCGATGATGCGTGCAGTCATCACCAAAATTATTTTCCAGCGACAAAAGTTAGTTCTAGACTTCTATGTTCTTGAAAACTTCACTGAAATTTCTTCTAAATCATTGGAATTCATTTGAACTATTTTGAAACATTTCTTATCCGAAAATTACTTTTAAATCATATTATTATTATTATATATTTTTGAAATCTCAAAACCAAATTTCAAAATACCAGAGTTCAATTCCTCAAAATTCAAATTCAGAACCCTATAGTTATAAATCCTTTTATATAATTGAATTCCTTATAAATTTTCAAATTTTCAAATCCTTTCAAAATTTCAGACTCTCGCTTTTAGAAGGTATATAATCCTTATCGAAAACATTTTACTTTTCTATAAAATTGCGGTCATCCTTATCAAAACAATAATTTCGATGTATGTACAAATTTCAAAATACACTAAACGCAAATTTCCAAGGGTTGATTCAAGGATTGAGTTCAAACAAACAGAGATTCAAACTTAGAGGAACTCAAATAAAATAGAATTCTAATTCGAAGATAAGCTCAAACGAAGATGAGATAATTAACAAATAGGAGATGATAAGCCTATATAAATCATGGGTGACCTTAACCGGGTCATCCGTGGATTTAGGAATATAATCAATGCGGAAATCTAAGGCAAATTGACATTCGAACGCCAAAGATAGAATCCAGGTATAGCAGAAGATTGATAGCATCGTAAACCGAGGATACAGAAATCTCCGGTGAATCAATGCCAATTGTAAAGGAGTTTCACCCCTTTACAAATCATTCAAAAATTTGTGGAATCACCGATCTTCAAAGAGGTCATTCAAAGTGGAGTTATGGAATGCCCAAAATCAAATGGATAAAAATAGGGAAGACAAGACTGGGTTTCAGAGCAAATGGGAGCGTTGCAAAATTCAAGGAATCCTAATCGACAAGAATCCTAACCAAAGAGATTACTAACAAGGTGGATACAGAAGGGATGAAGCTTAGAAACTCTTGATTTCAAAATAAGAAAATTTATACCAATATAATCTTTGAAAATCCTTTAAAAATCATTTGGAAATCATTTTATACTTCGAAAATACGTTCTCTCATAAGGAAATGATTTTGAGATTGACTTTACTCATTCTAGGGTATTTCTACCCTATCTCTAATGAGTTTTTGCTACTCAGGCTAAGGTTTGCCTAAAACCAAAGCTCTGATACCAAATGTAACGACCCACTATTTTAGACCATTCAAATCGACAATAATCCACACATGTCGGACTTGAATAATTCAAAACAGTGGACCGTTAAGAAATTTGGAGCAAGTAAAATCAAACACAGAATCACAGACACAGAAATCAGAATAACTCGCAGTGGAAATAAAATACCATAGTAGTTCATGAAGCTACTATATACATATTCTCAAAACGTATACAAAATATCATAGTTTATAAAATGGATACAATAGAAGTCTGGATACATAAATCACTAATACAGAAGCAATTCCGAATAGGAGATAACTGGATCAAAAATAGACGAATAGATAATCAGATAAGCTCCAACAATTCTCTAGCTCCAGAAAGTGAATCCAAAGCTGTGACTCTTAGGCTGACCCGAGCATAAAGTAAAACACAAAACACTCGAGTCAGGACATACATACTTATACAATGTAAACCATCTCAAGTGAACAGTAATAGCAATGCACAATAACTTAAAGGATGCTTGGGATCGCCCATCCTTTAATGATCCGGTAAACCATCTATTAAGCAGAAATAAGCACTATCACAGAAATACCTAAATTAAAGTAATTAATGCAAATAACAGTTTAATGTGACTAGGGTAGCGCAGAGCTGCAGTAATCGCTCACCTCTAGCCACACTCTCAAAATCAAGGTGTACATCAAACAATCACAAGGAAATCACTTTGCACACAAAGAAGTGTACCCGTGGTTATAAATTTCAAAATAGTATTTAATACTTCAGAAATAAAATATCATTTCAAATACAAATATTAATCAAAATAAGGATCAAATCATTTCCAAACTATTTCAAAATATTAAATATCATATTCTTTCAAAATCTCATTATCAAATCATTATTTGAATTCGAATTTAAATACCTTTTGAATTCAAGTATATCATTCATTTAGAATTTTATATACCATTCCAAATTGCATTTCCAAAACGGTTTATACTATAATAAAAAATAATTCATTTAAACAATTTAAAAGTATTATACTTTCAAATCAAATATTCAATTCCCAAAATTTTAGACATTTCAGAATTCATTTATTCAAAAAAAACTATAAAACATTGAAATTTCAGCCCTACAAATAAACTTCAATTTAAACCATTTTTAACTTATAAAATTTCATATTTTCCACTGTAAAAATGGTCATATAAATACCCTTGAACTTATGATTTTATAAAGTATATTTCACAAATAAATATCAAAAATTTCACTTATTAAATTCAAGCGTACAAATTTCCCATTCTTTACCCATTAACAATTATTTATCACTTAAATTTCAAATTACCATTTCATACACCGTAACGACCCAGAATTCATATTAATTAAAAATTGAATATTTAATTGAATTTAATTATTAATAAGTGAAATTTATAAGTCGAATAAATTTTATTTCGAATAATTGGATTTAATTGAATAATTAAATCGATAATTTAATAGTTGAAAATACAGAAATAATTGAAAATAGGGTTAAATATGAATAAAATTGATTTGTAAAATTTTATTTTATCATATTGGAGTTAGAACGATATTTTAGAACTTTTAAAATTGAATTAAGAGTTAATTTGTGAAAATTGAATATTTTAATATTTAAATCGACTGGTGAAATTAGTCAATTTTCAAACAGTCTCGGATTTCGACGAAACCAGTTTCATCGGATCCGTAATGTGATATTATTGTATGGTTTCAAATTTCGTGTCAATCGGATTTACCGTTTGTCCGGTGCAAACTAAAACGCCTAGAAATTTGATTTACCGATTTAATTTTAAATCGAACGTTTATTGCCATAACTCTCACAGATGATCGAATTAGCTCCCGAAACACGTTCCATTGTGTTCGGAACGCGGGGTAAACCTTAGAAACGCTAACCGGCACGCTTCGTTTGGAGTTCGGAAAATTTTCGATGAATAGTGTTCGATATTTTCTATAAATAGCCCCCCTTTATTCACAAATTACTAAAACCCTAGGTCAAATGGTGTAGCTGCCACTAACAAAAGCAAAGGCCAGAAATTAGTTTCAATCTTCCCTCAACTTCCAATCCGTAAACATTTGGCCGAAGTCATCAACTAACAAATTGGAGAGCACGATGGGAGCTTCGAATCCATACGGAGATGATGAGTTTTCGTGCAACGTGGAGGGAGATAATTGACCGCGTTCATCAGTGAATCATGCACGTTTTTCTAGCCAAAGGCAAGGCCGAGCTCTGCCATATTGTAGCCGAGTATGGGGTTTGGCCGTGGCTTCGAAGTGGCGTAGGTTGATCGACGTGAAGTCAAGTAATTAAGGCTCGACAATTAGGGTTTTAGGCGTGTCTATGGGTTTGTATTCATGGCATTCACCTGGGAAGTTTTTTCACGCGTTGGAGAAGAAAAGGGTATGCGGCTGAGATCTAGGGTAGGGGGGATGGACGGCCTAGATTGCTGAGGTTAAGAATTTAAAAAAAAAAGAAATTGTAAATTAAATTATAATATAAATCGTGTAACTTTAAAAATTCATATCTTTTTCATACGAGGTCAAAAACGCACGAAACCAGCTGCGTTGGGTTCGTATGGACGAGCACTACGCTATGGAATTGGATTGGAGTCGTTTGGAGTTAGTGAGAATTTTGGGTAAAATTAAACGCGCGTTTAATTTTATTCGAAACAAAAGCTGAAAACGGAATTAAAATCAAGGTGAGAACTTCTCACTCAATCGAACAGTTTCTATTTAAATTTTAAATAGTTAAATTTAAAATTTGCTTGAATATATGTTGAATGATGATTGCAGTTATTAATTGCTGTTTGATTGTGATAGTATATATAGTAGGATATATCTATATATATAGCAATATATATATTGGCATATGTATATATTGGAGTTGATTTCCCGCATTGTATAGCGGATGAGACCCTATTGCGCCGCATAATAGCGGGTAATATTTTATAAATCCCATATACCGCGATAATTCCATACTGGAACGGAATTGGTATTGTGCTAATGTTTGTGGATGTAGGGAAACATGTTGGAGGGATCCAACTGGATTCCTCAACTGTATTGATTTATTTACAGATATTTTGATATTTGTTGATTATCATATCGATATATGATATTTGGATGTCGTGATTGACTATTTGGTGCTGCTGCATCATCGGATCCATCTTTGAAATTTTAAAATAATGATTTTGGTTTTTAAAAGAATTTTTAAAGTGATTTTTGAAAGTATACGTTTTATTTAATTTTGAATTGTTAAAATAAATAAACGTTATAATTTTATTTTCGTAAAAGTTATGATTTTTGGAAAATAATACTTAAGTATATTTTTGAAATATATAAGCTTTAAATAATGATTATTAAATTATTAAAAGAATAAATTTAGTTAAATTGGGATTTTTATGAATTATTATAAACAATTTATATAAAAGTTGTATAAAATTGATATTTATAAATTAAAATATAGAAATTATAAAACGAGCTTTTTATAAGTGTTAAAATAAATTTTGAACCTAGATTCATAAGTAAATAAGAATTTTTGATTATAAATTAGTGTTGATATAAAAGAATGGATTTGTGAATAAATGAATTATAAGTAATTTACTTATAAACCGGATTTCGACATGTAAATGGAATATAAATATAATTGGTTAAGAAAGGAGATTTCTAAAACGAAGTTGTTATAAAATATAGAAATGGAATTTATAGACATTGTTTATAAATTCGAAATCAATGGAATTTGATAAATTGAATGTTGAAATTGGTTAAGGAAGTATATTCACGATTTTGGACAGTGAATATATTATCAAATAAAATGTATATTCTTGGGAAAATCAATATTTTAAATTGAAGTTAATCGTTTTAACGATGTTTTGCGCAACATTCGTTTTGGCCCAAATAAATATGTTTAAGAGAATGATTTCCTTAAAGAATGAAATATATACTTAATTTCGGTTTAAGTATATTGAATATTTTCCAAGTGTTGAAAATAAATGGATTTGTGAATTACTTATTAATAAATAAGTACGGAAATGTTTTTCCAATGTGAAATGAAACATTTTGAGAATTTATCTTTATGAAGATAAATTGAAAATGAATAATTGAAATCGTATATTCGTAAATATTTTGGAGTGTAAATTCACTATAGAATTTATAAATACAAAGGGAAACTTGTTTAAAAATAAACATTGATTTATTTTTGAAGTGTGGGAATAAATTTACGGATTTGGAACGTAAATATAAAGTAAATCGGTAAGGATTTATTTAATTGGTTTAAATGAACCATGTTGAAATGAGAGTATTTCGCATAAGGAAAATGATTGAAATTTGTTTTCAAAAGTGGTAAAGGTGAAAAGTTATTTGAAAATTGTTTTCAAATGGTTGAAGTGTGGAAAATATATATGTCTAGTAACGATATTTTGGAAAGTAAATAATTTGGGAAATTATTTGGAATCTGGTGATGTTGAACATGCCTATTGATAGTTAAATAACCGACTATCAATATTTACCTTTAAATAGGTATTTATTGTGATTGTTTGAATTTGAATGCCACACTTATTTTTGAATAAGCGCTCACTATTCGGGTTAGCCGGGAAAGGACCTTGGGGTCGTATAACCCATTTTGAATATGTGATACGTCGTAATGGATTGCATTCGATGACCGATGTTGAAGACCGGATATTTTTGAAAACGGAAGGATTACCGTTGAGTTACTCTGCATCGGCTGATCTCCGATATAAAGGTTTTATCACCCTTAGTGACGGGAAGTCCGGACGTGATTAGAAATTATCCGAAATGCAAGGACTTCTTTGTAAGTGCCTTCGGTTCTGTTCGAGCCCGGAACAGACTTGTATCGATTGTATGTCTGACATTACAAGTTGAGATATAAAGCTGATTTCTTTCAAATATATTTCTATTGGTGGCGGAGAATTTATTCTCTTAGCTTAACACCCTTCTTTGAGACGTACGAGCTCAGAGGTTATGTAGTTGAAGGTTATTAGTGATATACTCCCAGTTTGGTAATGTGACATGATGAGTGTTGCTGTGAGATGATCATTTTTGGTCATTTGTGATATGATCATTTGTTTGATCATTTATCTTGGTGATCATTACTTTGATCATTTGTTGACCTAAAGCACAGCTTTTGTATAAAGCGTGGCTTTGTGGACGAGACTTCATCGGACCTCACACCCCGAAAATGGTCAAAACAGGAAGGATGCAGCAAGGTTATTAGGGGGTAGCGCCCCTTTAGTGTATGTTATTCTTTCTGGATAGATGTGGTATCATGGAATGGAGCCCAGATACTTAGCCTATGTGGTTACTGCATTATTATTCTTATGTGGTTGTTGGAAATCGAGGATCCTCGGATAGATCGGTTACGATCGGGGGATGACATATTCGTGTCTGTAGTTACCCAGTTAGGGGTAACCCGGCCTTGTGTTGGCAAAGATCCGGTTTGGTTCTCGGGACGTCATTCCAGAGGCGTTTCCATGTGGCAATGAGAAGTTCCTTGGCCTGACCATTTGTTGGAAATCCAAAGAAACAATACGATCTTGTATGGTTTTAGTTGTATAACCTGCCATGGAATGTGGCGGTAACCTGCTATTGAACATGGTAGCTATAGTAGGCATAAGTGCGGAATGCCTATGCTTGCTAAGATTTATATCTTTACTTTCGAAATGTTTTATACACTATGCACTAGTAATAATATCAAATGTTTCTTTTTAATGCGTATCAAGCATCTTTGACTATCATAAGGAGAAATCTCCTCCGATTCTGCGTTTGCATTGTGTGTGTGCGGGAGGCCTTATGGTAGTCTCATTTTTAAAAGCATTGCGAATTGACTTTAAAAATATTCCTCTATTTTGTTTTAAAGATAAACTGTTTTGAGTTCTCACACCAGTCACATGACTGACTCGGAGTTTATTGTTTTCCTTCCTAAACTCTGGGTGCCCACCAATTTCCACACGGGTAGTCTAGAGTTTGGTTATCAGGTTACTCTGGATTTAGGAGTGCTATGGAGCTCAGGAGGCGAGCTACATATCGAGACGTACCACTTGCATATGATATTATACTATGTATTATTCCGCTGTGTATTCTTTATGAGGACAAGTTTATATAACTGTCCATTGATGTATTGACTCTGTTGTCTATTGTTGTTGTAAACTCTGATAATGATGTAATGTAATAACTGATATAGTTCTTTGTTTAAAGATTATTCATTTATTTATTATATGTTGTTCCGCTGCGAATTGTGAGATTCTGATGTTGTTCTGTTATTTCTATCTGTTCTATTCTATCTTTTTTTCTGTCTTCTTCTACCTTTTTCTTCTTCTTTAACCTAACATTTCGGTTTTTCGGCAACGAAAAATCGCAAACGTTACATACACTGAACTAAATTTCCATTTTATTTAATTTATTTAAACTTCCATTTAAAACCAAATCTCACAATTCCAAGTCAAGTAAAATTACAAATTTCCATTTAACTATCCATTTATTTAACATTTTAAACTAATTACATAATTCAAAATACACTGTAAGTTGCTTAACTTTATTTTACAAATAACTTGATATTTTTTTACTTTAATTTTTTCCAATTCATACATCAATTATATTACTTACCAAGTTAATCTTATAATTCCATTTTTACTGAAATTCCCATTATTACGTTAAATCAAACTTTCACACTACAACTCAAACCATCTATTAACTTATACCATTTAACCTTTTAGAAAACCACCTCTTAACCATTTTAAATCCAATATAAGTCAAATTTCATATTTTTTTCATTCATTTACAATACATGAAATTTATAAGAAATCATATTTTGAAATCAAGCACGGGTCCGGAAAATATTTCACACCTAAATAAGGTAATACGGAAATTATCATTTAAATCCGTAATCAGTAAAATTTTTTGGGTTTTGATTATTTCAAACCCGAAATCGCAAGACAAAAAAAAAAATCACTTAGGCCTGTCATTTCAGCCCATAATGATTTTTTCTTATTCTAAAGTCCGTTCGGGTATGTATCATTTCAACCCATAGTGATTTCTATATGTGATAGGCGGTTGATGGTGATGAGGAGGTGGTGGAGGTGATGGCCAAGGCACTAGAGTGGAGGGCATGCAAATATGTGAAGAAATCATGGCCAAAACGAGGCAAAAGGCAGAAGAAAAAGGAAAATAAGAAAATGTGAGAGAAAGCCATTGCCTACAAGAAGTTCATGCAGACGAATGGAAACGAAATACAATAGGCAGCTAGGGTTTTAAATTTTCTTTTTGTAACGCACGACAGCAAATTTTGAATGGCTATGGAAAGGAATCAAAGGGGTGCGTATTATAAAGGCAGGGTATAAATTGAAATGTATGCCCAAAATTAATAATAAAATAACGTATCTTAAATTTATTTGTTTCCTATTTGTTTAATAAAATATGTACCAAAGAAGCAATTCATTTTATAACATACCGTATATATAAACATCAGAGAAATAAATAAGAAAACGGATATAGAAACGTGTCAAATAAAATGTATAAATTAATTGCTATTTACAACTTGTTTATTACTTAATTTACAACTTTGTTTATTAATTAATTTACAAAATTGATTTGTTACATATCCCATTGATTTGTTTATTACTTAACTAAGAAAACGGATGTAGAAACATATAAAAGAAACGTATAAATTAATTGCCTTTTACAACGTTATTTATTACTTAATTTACAAAGTATATATCCAAATTAAATGAAACAAAACGGACAAATGTTGTAAATATATACATAACATGTAATGTTACATACATATACACAATTATAACATGATATATCAACCATAAATATTACTTATATTAATTAAAATAAACATTTAAAGGTTGCCTTTTACAACAATAACGTATATATTTGAAATTTCTTTCCAAGAAATAAATAGGGATCTAAATGCTTATCCATTCAATTACTAAATGAATGCATGAATACGAAAAATAAGGTAGAGATATATATTATGAAGAATAAATAAATAGTTTTTGGAAAAGTAGGAAATAAATAAAGAAAATACTTTATTTAATGGAAACTAGAATTAAAGATTGAAAACAATATACAATCAACATTTGAACATTATAACTATACTTAAAAAATGTTTTTAGAATAAAATATATGCATAACGTATCATGTTACACAAATTAGAACATGATTTTACAAAAAAATATATTATTTATATAAATTTAAAATAAACAAATTTGTTAAATAAAACAATTTACACACAATATTGTAAAAAGCATAACTTTCACAATATTAATCCGTTTTCAACGAAACGAAAAGCAGTATTCTTGAAATTAAATATATTTTCATAATAAAAGATAAAATTAAAAATTTTAAAAATTAAATTTTGAATTCAAAAGTCAAAGTTTGACCATTTTGACCAAAATCCACTTTTTTGGAAATATTCCATTTATCCAGGTTTGGAATAATAATTCACACAAAAATCAAAATTTATATTTAAAATAACAAAATTTATTCATTTTAAATAAATAAAATAAAGTTTTCAAATTAGGATATTCAGTTTAAATAATTGAAATATACAATTAAAATAATCACAAAATACAAGGTTGTTACACTCTCCCCCACTAAATTCTTTTCGTCCCCGAAAAGGAATGAGGTACGGGAAAATACAGAAAAAGATAGGCTGAAATAGGATTAAGACAAGATGACAAGAAGATTAAAATTATACCTGATAATTGTTGCTATAGGTAAGTTTAACAAGGTGGAGAATATGAATAGCTAGAAGGGAAAATAGGTTGAAAGACAAGGATGAACCATTATTATTTAGAAAGGTAAAGTAATTGATCCAAATATCCTTTATGTAATACTTTATCAAAATACTTTTATAACTCGATGTCTTAACAAGTTTATCCTTGTTCCCGTAGACTTTGGCAGTGCGTTGATCAGGCGCAAAGCTAGAATTCTCCAGGTACTTAGTAGACTTGTTTCAACACCCAGTGAAAATACTGGAAAAACCTTTTAAAAATAGATATGGAAAGTACAATTCAAACAAAATAACCAAACCAAAACCTTTGTCTAACCATGGTTCGCAGATACACAATGGTTACGCCTGGATCCCTCAGGAAACAATCCCTATCCACTAGCTTTCTCAGCCCTGCGAGTTACGCCATGATGACCAGTAGACTACAGGATACACCATGATTACGCCTGGATCCCCCAGGAAACAATATATACCCCTAGGCCTTCTCTGCCAGGCGGATTTCGCTACTAATGTGACCTACATAGTTACAGGATATGTAATGATTACGCTTGGATCCCTCAGGAAACAATCCATGAAAAAATGCAGTGTACGTGCTAATATAGTACAAACGGATCATGTAATATGGAATATAATATAAATGCGGAAATAGATGATAGTAGCAAAGTAAATAAAAATAGAAAAATCACACCAGACATTTTTATACTGGTTCGGAGCACCATCCTACGTCCAGTCCCAGACTTCTATCTGGATTTTCACTACTAACTACCTCGCTTCACCCGGAGGAACAGGTTTATAACACCCGAGTAGACGAACGAGATTTCACGCCTCTAATATACTGAGGACTTCAATACTTGCCTTTTACAACACCAAGGACTTCAACACTTGCCTCTTACAACACGAGGACTTCAACAAATGAAAATAATTGTTTAGTGACGGTATGTGTTCTTGCTAACACTATTTTGTCACTTATAGTACAAACTTCCTATAATCTTATCCTCAAATAGAATATTTGTATATATGAAGATTTGGAAGTGGATATCGTATTGACTCAAAAGAATGTTAAATAAATTTCAAGATTCAAAAACGATATACGATAGAATATGAGCAATTTGAGCGCTTTGAAAGTATAAGATTGAGATCAATAGAATAGAGATTAGAATAATAGAAATTAGTTAATTGGAATAATGATTTCATGATGTTTATATAAGAAATAAACAGTTGTAACCCTTTGTGAAAAGGTATAAGCAAAGGTCATGATCATTGGTGAAGAGAAAGAGAAGCAACCGTTGAAGAAAAAGGAAGTGTCTATACGAAGGGTTGCTTTCTGTTTGAAAACGGTCGACAGGTCAAAAAGGACCAGTAGACAAGAATTTGAATATATATGTGTTATGGTCACTTGTGCACGTTATCTGTGCATTCTGGGCATAAACGGTCGACCGCAATATTTTAACCGGTCGACCGGTTTAGTCCAGTTTGCACAGCTAATGTGCATTCATTCATATATATACATATATAAGAAAATTGAAGTTATACGATTATTTGAGGATAGATTTTAACATAAATAAGATTACTAACATACCAAATAATCAACCTCTAACATATGGAGCTCTTTGTGTCCGAAATAACTTCTTTTTGTCGATCACGACTTATCCCTTTGTCAGAAATCAAAACTCTACAAATCTTGACTCAAAATTCTCCCCCTTTTTGATTGATGACAACATAGTTATGAATCTCCCCCTGTATATGATATCCCCCTGAGATTGTGTCCTGCATATATACTGTTAGCACAATTTTCTCCCCCTTTGTCATCGACAAAAAGGAGTTGTTTAAATGGAGGATGTAAAAGAGATTATAAGCAACATAAAACTACTACCATAGATCAAGAGTAACATTCACACAAAATTATAATACACATAAGTCTAGTACGAATTAAAACGTGACACTATTTAGTACAAGTTCCAGATAATGTCTTTAAAGCAAAAGCTAAAGTCATAAGTACGCATAAAAGATAAAAATAGATAGACTAAAAAAGACTTATTCTGACTCCGTTTCACCCTCTTCTTCTTCTTCTTCAACAAGCTGAGATTTCCTGTGTCGACGTTCATGACTAGTTCCCGAGCTTGTACCCTCCTCCGAAGATGTCCAAGCAAAAGTAGGAGGAGCTGGGCGCTTGCCAGGGTCTGAAGCTTGCATTGAAGAAGATGATGCACCACAAGATATTGCTTCCCATATAGAAACGAAGAACGACTTAAGTTTGTTAAAGCGTTTATCCATTTTTGTATCCATGCGTTTAAGTCGTGCTTCGAGAAGGAATTGATTTCGAGCAATGGTTTCAAGTGATTCTTTTGTTGAGGAAGATGATCGTAAGAGTTTAACTTCCTCAGGTTTAGGACGAGATGGACGTGATGAAGCTTCTTTATGTCCTTTTTCTTTCCATTGTTCAAAAGGCATAATATTAAAGTATGGAGCGGGAAGCTTCATTCTTGTAATCGTAGCTTTGTTGATGACTTTTGTTTTGGAAATTGAAGACTTGGGAGGTTCAATGCCACAATCAAGCAAGAGACGCATAATATACTCGTTATAGAACAAGTGTGGTCTAGTGCTATCATTTACTTTCAAGATCTCATCAAAGATCATACCAATCCAATTTATACGAATACCCCCATCGATTGAGTATAATGCCTTGAAATTTTCTTTATAGACGGCATCAAAATTTCCTATTCTTGGTAAAAGAGAGTGCATAAGAGTATAGTGAAGAATTCTTGCAGAAGGCCGTAGACCCATAGACTTAGTGCTATCCTTGTCATCTTCAATAAATTGATGGCTGATTTGATTATGGACATGAACATTGCAAAAGTTACTTGAGAATTTTTCACCGAAAAAAGAAGAACCAAGAACGGTTGCCATCCTATCAAATGAGATAAACACTTCTTTGCCACAAACAATTGACCAAAGACAATAATTAGGATTCTCGGGCTTGTTTTTCTCTAAATTTAGGTTAGCGTAGAATAATTTGATCATTACATGGTTAATTTCCACATTGTTTTGATCAAAGTCAATTAGGTTTTCAATGTCTGCTTCCTTTGCTAAACTAAGAATACGATAACTAGAGAAATCGGAAAATTTAATAAAAGAACCCGGATGGATTGTAAAATCCTTCATCTCATTCCATCTTTTGACTGCAATTGGATCTACAAGCCACTTCCTGATAGAGAGATCAATTTGTTGTGTTTCGGAGGTAGAAGCTTGTTTTAATTTCTTTTGTGGAGGAGCCTTTTTTTGGAGAGATTGGTAGAGTATTTTAGTTTTAGGGTTATGAGTGGTTGTTGGAAAAAAATAAATGAAGAGAGGGTGTGAAGAAATAACCGTATGTACCTTTTAAAAAACCAAACAGCACGAAACCGGTCGACCGCCTCTAAATCACCGGTCGACGTTTTCATACAGAGACCAAAATGGTCGACTGGTGGATTTTGGCCAGTCGACTGGTTTGCCTGTGAGTTGTTTTTCTTGCTTGCATGAATTTCTGAGTTGTTAAACAATCCATATAATATTGAGTTTATGCAAAAACATGATATATATATATATATATATATATATATAAACGAGAATACAATCATAATATTAAAACAGATTTAATGAGAGGTACAGGAATTATGATCGGAAGTCTCTTCTTTGACATCTGTAATGCATGGTTTCCATGGCGACCACTTTTCTTTCGCTCCTTCATTCTGAGCATAGTTTTTATCCCATGAGTTTGGGCTTCTAGAGGATGAAGGTGCATGAGGCATTGGCTCGTATACGCCATGTTTGTTTGAACCACAAAAGAATGATGTCATTCTTTCTAAAAGAGATAGACGTTCCAAAGTCAGTTGTTGCTCATAATGCAGCTGTCTTTGAAGATCGATTTGATGTTTTTGATAATGATGAATCTCATTGATCTTCTCTCTGGTACGGGGTGAACAAAACAACACTTTCTTTGCTCGTTTCGAAGTAGGCATATTTCCAGGAGAATGAATGCAATGATGATGACACTTTGATTTGTGTTTTGGAGTTTCAGGAGAGTAATATTCTTCTGGCTCAGAACTTGTGATCGAAATATGGGATTTTTGAGCACACTCATCACAGATATGTGCCATAATGAACTATATATATATATATATAAACTTTTAGGTTTAGATAGGAGGTGATAAAAACAATATTTTTGTCAAGCTTATATATATAAAAAAAATCCTATATATAAGCTTATGGATGAGAATTGACATGCAAACTTGGCCGTAGAAAAATTAAAAGTTCATATTCAATTTCCAAATATAGCAATAGCAAAAATAATCTGAAAAGAACTTAAGAATATAACATTATTACTTATCAAGTTCTTTATTTAGAAATTAAACCAAGTTCTCTACGAAATTTAATGAAACTAGGCTCAAGTAGAGGCTTAGTGAAAATGTCCGCTAGTTGATTATCAGTTTGGACATATTCGAGACATATATTTCCTTTTTCGATATTGTCTCTAAGGAAATGATGACGGATATCAATGTGTTTGGTTCTGGAGTGATTCACCGGATTCTTAGAAAGATTTATAGCACTTGTGTTATCACAGTATATAATAGAATTTGATAAATGAATATCGAAATCTTGAAGTGTTTTTTGCATGTATATTACTTGAGTACAAGCGAGAGCTGCTGATATATATTCAGCTTCACATGTTGATAGCGAAACACAATTTTGTTTCTTACTAAACCAAGAGACAAGTGATTTTCCAATAAAATGGCACGTACCACTTGTACTCTTTCTATCCGTTCGAGAGCCTCCAAAATCAGCATCACTATATGATACTAATTCAAATGGACATTCTTTTGGATAAAAAAGACCGAAATCTTTGGTATTATTAAGATAACGAATTATACGTTTCACTGCTCGTAGATGTGATTCCTTTGGATCTGCTTGAAAGCGTGCATATAGACAAACACTCATCATTATATCTGGACGACTTGCTGTAAGATAAAGAAGAGAACCAATCATGCTTCGATAAAGTTTCTGGTCAACATTCTTACCTTTTTCATCTTTTTCAAGATGTGCAGTTGTACTCATAGGAGTAGGTTTACCAGATGTGTTATTTAACCCGAAGCGGCTGATAAGATTTCCGCAGTATTTTTCTTGATTAATAAAGATACCATTCGGAAGTTGTTTGATTTGAAGTCCAAGAAAATATGACAGTTCTCCCATATGAGACATTTCGAACTCTTTGGTCATAATACTTGCAAATTCCTTGCAGAGTTTATCGTTTGTTGAACCAAAGATGATGTCGTCTACATATATCTGGATAACTAAAATATCCTTTTGAGAATGTTTGATAAACAAAGTTTGATCGATTTTGCATATTTTAAATCCTGAGTTAATAAGATAGCTACGTAGTCGTTCATACCAAGCACGAGGTGCTTGTTTTAAACCATACAGAGCTTTCTTAAGTTTGAACACATGGTTAGGATATTTTTCATGTACGAACAAAGGAGGTTGTTCGACATATACATTTTCTTTGATAAATCCATTGAGAAAAGCACTTTTGACATCCATCTGATAAAGTTTGAAATTATGGTGACAAGCAAAAGATAATAGGATTCTAATAGCTTCTAGTCGAGCAACTGGTGCAAAAGTTTCTTCATAATCGATGCCTTCTTCCTGATTATACCCTTGTGCTACTAATCTTGCTTTATTTTTGGTGATATTTCCTTGTTCGTCAGCCTTATTTTTATAGACCATTTAGTACCAATAACTGACTGATCAGTTGGTCTTGGAACAAGTTCCCAAACGTTATTGCGCTCGAACTGATTCAGTTCTTCCTGCATGGCAATGATCCAGTAATCGTCTGTAGCAGCTTCTTTTGGATTCTTAGGTTCGATATTTGAGAGAAAAGCGACATGACCCATTTGGTTGAGTTGACTCCTTGTTCTGACATGTGATGTTACTTCACCTATTATATTTTGGGCCGGATGGTCTCTTAATATTCTTGGTGATGATTGTCACTCACATAATTGAGGAATATTCTCAATAATTATTTCCGAGTCAGAATCAATATTTGTGATGATTGGATTGTCAGTGACTATTGATTCGTCATCGTCTGATATAGTGTGAGGATGCTGATAGAATTCATCAAAAGAGACATGAAGTGATTCTTCAATAGTTTTGGTTCGTTTATTAAATATACGATAGGCCTTGCTTCGTTCCGAATAACCGACAAATATTCCTTCATCGGCTTTTGGATCGAATTTGCCAAGCTGGTCTTTCGTATTTAAAATAAAACACTTGGAACCAAAAACTTTGAAGTATGAGATTTTAGGCTTTCTTTTGTTAAATAATTCATAAGGAGTATTCTTGGTAAGAGGTCTTATGGACACACGATTTAAAACATAACAAGCAATTGCGACGGCTTCTGCCCAGAAATGTTTGGTAAGGTGGTTCCATTCAATAATGTTCTTGCACATTCTTGTAACGTTTGGTTCTTCCGTTCTACAACTCCGTTTTGTTGTGGAGTTCTAGGAAACGAAAAATTATGATACATACCTTTCTTTGTACAAAAATGTTCAAATTCATTATTTTCAAACTCTCCGCCATGATCACTTCTTATATTTTTAACTTTAATCCCTTTTGATTTTCGAATTCTTTTGATGAAATATTTGAAATAATCGAAAGTGTTACTTTTGTTTTTTTAAGAAAAATGTCCATGTGTAACGGGAGAAGTCATCAACAATTACAAGCACATATTGACTGTGATTTATTGACTGAACCCTAGTAGGTCCAAATAAATCCATATGTAGTAACTCAAGTGGTTGTAATGTTGATATGACTTTCTTGGATTTAAAAGATGATTTGGTCAATTTTCCTAGTTGACATGCATCACAAATGTTGTTAACCTTAAAACTCATTTTGGGTAGTCCTCTAACTAGATTGTTTTTGGCTAGCTTGTCAATAGTTCTGAAGTTTATATGACAGAAGCGTTTGTGCCATAGCCATGGATCATTATCATTAGCCACAAGACACATATCTGAATTATGATTAATATTCATATTCAGAATATATATATTTCTGTCTCTATATCCTTCAAAAACTAAATTATGGTCTTTATTCAAAATACTACACTTATTGTTCGAAAAAGAAATTGTAAAACCCTTGTCACATAACTGACTAATACTAAGTAAATTGTGTTTTAAATTTCTAACTAGCACGACATTAGTAATAAGAGGTAAGTTAGATGTACCGCAATTTCTCACATCGCCTTTGCCGATGATATAGCCTTTTGAATTATCTCCAAAAGTGACGGAGCCACCATCTGAGTATGTAATATTTGTCAGTAAGCTCTTGTCTCTAGTCATGTGCTTCGAGCAACCACTGTCCAATATCCACTTTCCTTTTTTCTTAAGTGGGACCTCCAAAGAATAAAATTAAGTCCATGGTACCCACTTTTTATGTGGTCCTAAGAGTTAGGTCTTAGGAGTCCAAACCCATACGGGTCTGGTATCCCCTTTATATACATAATTAAAATTAAGATGCACAGTATTCATGAAATTCTGAATATATTTGTTCCTAATCAAATTGTTATTTGTTTTAGGAACCCATATTTTGATAGTCTTGACATTATTCTTTTGAAATTTCACAACTGGTTTTGGTTTGGAATTTAATAAACTAAGATTTTTCTTAGCTTTAGTTTTTTGTACTTTCTTCTTCCTTTTATTACCAAGATGTTTCTTGGTTTCTTGTTTCTTATATCCCAAACCTTATTTGTCCGAAATAGATTGTGAACTTTCAATGATTTTTGTCAAATTTTCTCGACCGTTGTTAAAGTTAGAAACATTTTGAATAATGTTATCTAACTTAGTTTGTAAACTAGCCTTTTCTAGGTCCAGAGTTTTGACTTTTTCCTTAAGCTCATGATTTTTAGTAGTGAGAGCATCATTTTTCTTTTTTTGAGTTTCAATTTCTTGACTCAAAAGTGTTAATTGAGAATCAGTATTAGATGATGATTCTTGAAAATTTTCAAGTTCTTCTTCTAATATTTTCTTCTCGTCTTTTAACATATCTCGTTCAAATTCTGCTCTACTCAATTCTGCTTTGGCTTCTTTTAGCTTTCATTTCATGTCTTTATATTTGACTATCAATTCAGCATTAATATCAAGTACTTCATCAAATGTAGGAATTTGTACATCATCTTCTGTTGCCATGAAATAGACATTTGCTTGTTCATCTTCCGTATCACTCTCACTTTCTGATGAGTCTGCATCATCCCATGTTACCGAGAATGCTCGTTTCTTTGATTTGTCCTTCTTATATCTTAATTTGTCATTTTCTGACTTCTTCTTTTGCTCTGGCCAATCCTTGTGCATGTGCCCCTTTTTGTGATAGTTGAAGCATTCTATAGAGGATGATATTGGTTTATTTGATCCAGATTTCTTTCTGTTATAACGACTGGCTTTTCGCTGTTTTAGGAATTTTTTGAAACCTTTTGCTATGAATGGCAGATCTTCATCTTCAGATTCTGGTTCATTTTCGTCTTTTTCAGCATGGAATGCCACGTTTTTCTTTTCTTCTTTTTGTTCCTTTCTAGTCTGCAAGTTAGCTTCGTAGGACATTAGATTTCCTATCAATTCATCTGGCTTCATGACGGAAAGGTCATTAGCTTCTTCAATAGCTAATACTTTTCCTTCCCATTCACTAGTCAGAGCATGTAGTACTGTTGAGACAACATCAAAATCAGAATACTTTTGTCCTAAGCCAATAAGAGCATGGTGGATAGTTTGAAACCGTGAATACATATCATTGATTGTCTCATTTGGTTTCATTTTGAAATTTTGAAATTGACTTTTCAGCATGGCTATTTTGGCTTGTTTAACCTTGTTAGTACCATCATGAGTGGTTTTCAGCGTTTGCCAAATTTGATATGCAGTAGTGCAGATACTAACACGGTTATATTCATTTTGGTCTAATGCACAAAACAACATATTTATTTCCCTTGCATTTACGGCTGCTGCCGTTTTCTCAGCCGCAGTCCATTCTGAATAATCAGTTGTTGGATTCACTATTTCTTTTTGAGTAGCATTCCAGGCATCATAACTATTTGATTGCATGAAGAATGACATACGTGTTGCCCAATAACTATAGTTAAGACCATTGAAAAATGGAGGTCTTTGTGCTGATTGACCTTCCATGTAAGTGGTGTTTTGAGTGCTAGTACTTGCGTTATTTTCCATATTATAAGAATATATCAAATAACTGTGTTACGGTTATATGATGGCTGTGCTCTGATACCAAGGGAAAAAATGCAGTGTACGTGCTAATATAGTACAAACGGATCGTGTAATATGGAATATAATATAAATGCGGAAATAGATGATAATAGCAAAGTAAATAAAAATAGAAAAATCACACCAGAGATTTTTATACTGGTCCGGAGCACCGTCCTACGTCCAGTCCCAGACTTCTATCTGGATTTTCACTACTAACTACCTCGCTCCACCCGGGGGAACAGGTTTACAACACCTGAGCAGACGAACGGGATTTCACGCCTCTAATATACTGAGGACTTCAAAACTTGCCTCTTACAACACCGAGGACTTCAACACTTGCCTCTTACAACATGAGGACTTCAACAAATGAAAATAATTGTTTGGTGACGGTATGTGTGCTTGCTAACACTATTTTGTCACTTATAGTACAAACTTCCTATAATCTTATCCTTAAATAGAATATTTGTATATATGAAGATTTGGAAGTGGATATCGTATTGAATCAAAAGAATGTTAAATAAATTTCAGGATTCAAAAACGATATATGATAGAATATGAGCAATTTGAGCGCTTTGAAAGTATAAGATTGAGATCAATAGAATAGAGATTAGAATAATAGAAATTAGTTAATTGGAATAATGATTTCATGATGTTTATATAAGAAATAAACAGTTGTAACCCTTTGTGAAAAGGTACAAGCAAAGGTCATGATCATTGGTGAAAGAGAAAGAGAAGCAACCATTGAAGAAAAAGGAAGTGTCTATACAAAAGGGTTGCTTTCTGTTTGAAAACAGTCGACAGGTCAAACAGGACCAGTAGACAAGAATTTGAATATATATACGTTATGGTCACTTGTGCATGTTATCTGTGCATTCTGGGCATAAACGGTCGACCGCAATATTTTAACCGGTCGACCGGTTTAGTCCAGTTTGCACAGCTAATGTGCATTCATTCATATATATATACATATATAAGAAAATTGTAGTTATACGATTATTTGAGGATAGATTTTAACATAAATAATATTACAAACATACCAAATAATCAACCTCTAACATATGGAGCTCTTTGTGTCCGAAATAACTTCTTTTTGTCGATCACGACTTATCCCTTTGTCAGAAATCAAAACTCTAAAAAAATCTTGACTCAACATTCCATACCCTAGGTCATCTCAGCCAGGTGAATTGCGCTATGCAGCCGCGCTCAAAAGAAAAACCATGGAGATCATCATGGTGGGACACTCGAGTATCACATCCAAAAAACCAAAAATCAGAGAGAATATTATCGATAGAATGAAGCCACAATGTGGCCACAAGGCGGATATTAAGCAGAAGGCACTTCCCATATCTTTACTTCGAAAATATGTATCATATAGTACCTTTTCAAATCACTTTCAAATATCATACTTATATAAAGTCCATTATATATAGGATTCTATTTTCAAATCGAATACTTTCCAAATCAATAGTATATCAAATCACACTTATATAGACTTCGATTATATAAGATTTCTCTTTCGAAATTTAGTACCTTTCAAATCAATAGTTTTCAAATTAACTTCATACTTATACAAATCCATTTTATATAAGTTCGACAACTCCCAAATCAAGTACTTAATAATACAAGGTTCTCAATTTCAAATCGTTTCAATATCAGTTCAGCTTCAAAATAATATACGATTTCACCAAGTTATTTCTTCCAAATTAAATATCTTCAGTTTCAAAGTTTCCAAAATAATGGGTTTAGTAAATAATCCAAGTTTCCACATTAACATAATTTAAGTCAAACAAACTTCATCTCCAAAATCATCATATAAATACTGGGTTTTACATTCCAATCTATTTTCAAAACCAAATATTTCTCAAAATCAATTATACCCAAAATGGTTTCCAAATTTATAACTATCCCTTTAAAACCATTAAACTTTTTATTTCTATTCAAAAGATCCAATCTTCCTCTTGCAAATTATTTACTTAACAAAAGTTTCAATTTTTTTTTAAGTCATACTCTTCATGCTTTAAACATACAAAACTAAACTTACATACTTTACCAAATATTTTATACTTTTCAAAATTACTTAGCTTGGAAAGTTAACCTTGATTTGGAAGTGTTCAAATCTTCAAAATAGTTGATGAAATCAAATTTAAAATCCAAGAGTTGGAAATCAGAAACAAAACAGTATTACAATTCCAATAGATAAGGTTATACCCAAAAAAACCTGAAACTCGAGGACTGAACATCGGCTTACTTTAAAACATTTCAAATATATATATATATATATATATATACACATATATCTTTCGAAAATCAAATCATCCTTTGGAATTTTGAAATCAAAATGGTTTCACAAAATGACTCGCATAGCAAAGCAACTAGAGTGACCTCTCCCCCACTTTGAAACTCAAAAATCAATGTCGATGATGCGTGCACTCATCACCAAAATTATTTTCCAGCGACAAAAGTTAGTTCTAGACTTCTATGTTCTTGAAAACTTCACTGAAATTTCTTTTAAATCATTGGAATTCATTTGAACTATTTTGAAACATTTCTTATCCGAAAATTACTTTTAAATCGCATTATTATTATTATATATTTTTGAAATTTCAAAACCAAATTTCAAAATACCGGAGTTCAATTCCTCAAAATTCAAATTCAGAACCCTTTAGTTATAAATCCTTTTATATAATCGAATTCCTTATAAATTTTCAAATTTCAAATCCTTTCAAAATTTTAGACTCTCGTTTTTAGAAGGTATATAATCCTTATCGAAAACATTTTACTTTTCTATAAAATTACGGTCATCCTTATCAAAAAAATAATTTCGATGTATGTACAAATTTCAAAATACACTAAACACAAATTTCCAAGGGACGATTCAAGGATTGATTTCAAACAAACGGAGATTCAAATTTAGAGAAACTCAAATAAAATAGAATTCTAATTCGAAGATAAGCTCAAACGAAGATGAGATAATTAACAAATAGGAGATGATAAGCCTATATAAATCATGGGTGACCTTAACCGGGTCAACCGTGGATTTAGGAATATAATCAGTGCAGAAATCTAAGGCAAATCGACATTCGAACGCCAAAGATAAAATTCAGGTACAGCAGAAGATAGATAGCATCGTAAACCGGATATAGAAATCTCCGGTGAATCAATGCCAATTGTAAAGGAGTTTCACCCCTTTACAAATCATTCAAAAATTTATGGAATCACCGATCTTCAAAGAGGTCATTGAAAGTGGAGTTATGGAATGCCCAAAATCAAATGGATAAATATAGGGAAGACAAGACTGGATTTCAGAGCAAATGGGAGGGTTCCAAAATTCAAGGAATCCTAATCGACAAGAATCCTAACCAAAGAGATTACTAACAAGGTGGATACAGAAGGGATGAAGCTTAGAAACTCTTGATTTCAAAATAAGAAAATTTATACCAATATAATCTTTGAAAATCCTTTAAAAATCATTTGGAAATCATTTTATACTTCGAAAATACGTTCTCTCACAAGGAAATGATTCTGAGATTGACTTTACTCATTCTAGGGTATTTCTACCCTATCTCTAATGAGTTTTTGCTCCTCAGGCTAAGGTTTGCCTAAAACCAAAGCTCTGATAC
This sequence comes from Allium cepa, assembly GCA_030765085.1. Taxonomy (NCBI): domain Eukaryota; kingdom Viridiplantae; phylum Streptophyta; class Magnoliopsida; order Asparagales; family Amaryllidaceae; genus Allium; species Allium cepa. The sequence goes on from CM060943.1 coordinate 877,307,874, forward strand.
CAAATGTAACGACCCACTATTTTAGACCATTCAAATCGACAATAATCCACTCATGTCGGACTTGAATAATTCAAAACAGTGGACTGTTAAGAAATTTGGAGCAAGTAAAATCAAACACAGAATCACAGACACAGAAATCAGAATAACTCGCAGTGGAAATAAAATACCATAGTAGTTCATGAAGCTACTATATACATATTCTCAAAACGTATACAAAATATCATAGTTTATAAAATGGATACAATAGAAGTCTGGATACATAAATCACTAATACAGAAGCAATACCGAATAGGAGATAACTGGATCAAAAATAGACGAATAGATAATCAGATAAGCTCCAACAATTATCTTGCTCCAGAAAGTGAATCCAAAGCTGTGACTCTTAGGCTGACCCGAGCATAAAGTAAAACACAAAACACTCGAGTCAGGACATACATACTTATACAATGTAAACCAGCTCAAGTGAACAATAATAGCAATGCACAATAACTTAAAGGATGCTTGGGATCGCCCATCCTTTAATGATCCGGTAAACCATCAATTAAGCAGAAATAAGACTATCACAGAAATACCTAAATTAAAGTAATTAATGCAAATAACAGTTTAATGTGACTAGGGTAGCGCAGAGCTGCAGTAATCGCTCACCTCTAGCCACACTCTCAAAATCAAGGTGTACATCAAACAATCACAAGGAAATCACTTTGCACACAAAGAAGTGTACCCGTGGTTATAAATTTCAAAATAGTATTTAATACTTTAGAAATATAATATCATTTCAAATACAAATCTTAATCAAAATAAGGATCAAATCATTTCCAAACTATTTCAAAATATCAAAATATCATATTCTTTCAAAATCTCATTATCAAATCATTATTTGAATTCAAATTTAAATACCTTTTGAATTCAAGTATATCACTCATTTACAATTTTATATACCATTCCAAATTGCATTTCCAAAATGGTTTATATTATAATAAAAAATAATTCATTTAAACCATTTAAAAGTGAAGTTATTATACTTTCAAATCAAATATTCAATTCCTAAAATTTTAGACATTTCAGAGTTCATTTACTCAGAAAAAACTATAAACATTGAAATTACAGCACTACAAATAAACTTCAATTTAAATCATTTTTAAGTTATAAAATTTCATATTTTAAAAATGGTCATTTAAAAACCCTTGAACTTATGATTTTATAAAGTAAATTTCACAAATAAATATCTATAATTTCACTTATTAAATTCAAGTGTACAAATTTCCCATTCTTTACCTTTAACAATTATTTATCACTTAAATTGGAAATTACCATTTCATGCATTGAACTAAATTACCATTTTATTTAATTTATTTAAACTTCCATTTAAAACCAAATCTCACAATTCCAAGTCAAGTTTAATTCCAAATTTCCATTTAATTATCCATTTCTTTAACATTTTAAACTAATTACATAAATTCAAAATACACTGTAAGTTGCTTAACTTTATTATACAAATAACTTGATATTTTTTTTACTTTAATTTTTTCCAATTCATACATAGGTTATATTAATTACCAGGTTAAGCTTATAATTCCATTTTTACTTAAATTCCCATTATTACGTTAAGTCAAACTTTCACACTACTACTCAAACCATCTGCTAACTTATACCAATTAACCTTTTAGAAAATCACCGCTTAACCTTTTTAAATCCAATATAAGTCAAATTTCATACTTTTATTCATTTACAATACATGAAATTTATAAGAAATCATATTTTGAAATCAGCCACGGGACCAGATAATATTTCACACCTAAATCAAGTGATACAGAAATTATCATTTAAATCCGTAATCAGTAAAATTTCCAGGTTTTGATTATTTCAAACCCGAAATCCCAAGACAAATACAAATAAATAAAAATCACTCAGGCCTATCATTTCATCCCATAATGATTTTTCCTTATTCTAAAGTCCGTTCGGGTATGTATCATTTCAACCCATAGTGATTTCTGTACTAACAGGGAACTTGTAGGGATGATCAAAATAAACTGAATAGTAACAAGATATAGTAGTATCAGATGATATGACAGATAAATAAACAGGATTAACATTATATAATTTATAACACAGGCAGGTATAACATGATAATAAAATCTACAGATTCACATGTTGTCAATTTACCAATTATATAAGTACAGATGTCATGTGTGAATTACTCACCTTTTATGCTGGAGTTAGCAAAACAAACAACACGAATGAATTCCAAAAGGCATAATGACATGTCAATAGATTCAATTGGAAGAGAACCAAGCTAATGATCTTGTCACAACCCATAAACAAAACCAAATATAAATATAAATTCAATACACATTGAATTTGAAACAACTTTGAAATTAATGCAAATTGAACACTATAGTTTTTGCCATGCTTCCAACATCTACTTGCTCGGCCTAGGGGTTGAATATGGTCGGGTTTAGTGTTGTTTTGGATCAGGTTTGAGTTTATAAAGGCACGGCTACATGTGCTAGAAGTGGCAAAGGAGTTACAACACTTGAATGTGAGGAGACAAGGCAACATAGTGGAGTTTTGGTCAACTTTTGGGCTCGGCTACATGGTTCTAGGGCTCGGCCATGACATGTTTCAGATTTGGACGGAGGTAAGCCTGAGGGTAAATGGTCATACCATGGTGGTGGTGGGGCATGGGAAGGTGGCCAAGGCAATCCAAGGTGATGGTGATGAAGACTAGGCTCGGTTAGGCATGTTTTAAGGAGTTTGCAACATTTTTGTGGAGTTTTTAGTCATGGGGAAGGTATGGCCAGATCTGGTCAGAGGAAAAGGATTTGATAGGTGGTTGATGATGATGATGAGGAGGTGGTGGAGGTGATGGCCAAGGCACTAGAGTGGAGAGCATGCAAATATGTGAAGAAATCATGGTCAAAACGAGGCAAAAGGAAGAAGAAAAAGGAAAATAAGAAAATAGGAGAGAAATCCATTGCCTATAGGAAGTTCTTCATGTGAAAAAGGTGCAGACGAATAGAAACGAAATACAATAGGCGGCTAGGGTTTTAAATTTTCTTTTTGTAATGCACAGCAGCAAATTTTGAACGGCTATGGAAAGGAATCAAAGGGGCGTGCATTATAAAGGTAGGGAATAAATTGAAACGTATGCCCAAAATTAATAATAAAATAACGTATCTTAAATTTATTTTTTTCTTATTTATTTAGTAAAATATGTGCCAAAGAAGCAATTCAATAAATAACATACCGTATATATAAACATCAGAGAAATAAATAAGAAAACGGATATAGAAACGTATCAAATAAAATGTATAAATTAATTGCTATTTACAACTTTGTTTATTACTTAATTTACAACTTTGTTTATTACTTAATTTACAAAATTAATTTGTTACATTTCCCTTTTATTTGTTTATTACTTAAGTAAGAAAATGGATGTAGAAACATATAAAAGAAACGTATAAATTAATTGCCTTTTACAACATTGTTTATTACTTAATTTACAAAGTATATATCCAAATTAAATGAAACAAAACGGACAAATGTTGTAAATATGTACATAACATGTAATCTTACATATATATACACAATTATAACATGATATATCAACCAAAAATATTACTTATATTAATTAAAATAAACATTTAAAGGTATGCCTTTTACAACAATAACGTATATATATTTGAAATTTCTTTGCAAGAAATAAATAGGGATCTAAATGCTTATCCATTTAATTACTAAATGAATGCATAAATAAGAAAAATAAGGTAGAGATATATATTATGAAGAATTAATAAATAGTTTTAGGAAAAGTAGGAAATAAATAAAGAAAATACTTTATTTAATGGAAACTAAAATTAAAGATTGAAAAAAATATACAATCAACATTTGAACATTATAACTACACTTAAAAAAGTTATAAAAATAAAATATATACATAACATATCATGTTACACAAATTAGAATATGATTTTACAAAAAAAGATATTATTTACATAAATTCAAATAAAAAAATTTGTTAAATAAAACAATTTACACACAATATTATAAAAAGCATAACTTTCACCATATTAATCTGATTTCAACGAAACGAAAAGCAGTATTCTTGAAATTAAATATATTTTCATAATAAAAGATAAAATTTAAAATATTTAAATTTTAAATTTAAAAGTCAAAGTTTGACCATTTTGACCAAAATCCACTTTTTTGAAATATTCCATTTATCCAGGTTTGGAATTATAATTCACACAAAAATCAAAATTTATATTTAAAATAAATTTTTTTATTCCTTTTCAATAAATAAAATAAAAATTTTAAATCAGGAATTTCAATTAAAATAATTAAAATATGCAACTAAAATAATCACAAAATACAAGGTGGGTTACATCTTTCATTTCAATACATAATGATTTTCTCCTGTTCTACAGACCGTTCGGGTATGTATCATTTCAACCCATAGTGAATTCTATACTAACAGGGAGCTTGCAGAGTGATAACAGATATAATAATATATAACAGGTACATATCATCAATATAAATAATAGATAATGACGACAGATGTCACAAGTGCACAGATACAGATAATAGCATATATATAGAAATGTAAATAACTAACAACGACATATTTCAATTATCGTTTCAATTGAAATCAAATTTAATAAATATAAGAACATTAATCATGAGTGATTGCTCACCTTCCGAGGTTAGAAAGATAGACAATGAAGTTGAGTTACGAAGTCCAGGCACGAATTCAAAAAAAAGCAAGATGGAACCAAGTTTGACGAACAGAGCTGATAAATCGAAAACCAAGAGCCAAAATCTATTTGATATTACTGAAATTGAATGAATATTATATTATTTTTCCTTAAACCCAATATTTAACTTGAATACATATACATTTTCTCAATATTAAATCTAAACATATAGTTGTTGTAATCAAAATATATGTATATTTCAAAATCATAACATAACTTATATATATATATATATATATATATATATATATATTTAAACTCATTAAATTTATATTGTCAACATATAGTAGATATAGTATATATACTTAACTAATATATAACTAACCTAAAACTCATATGCAATACAACCCCATAAAATTAAGTCTACTTATCACAAACCAGATATATATTAAAGAAATATATATACACATAAACGTGCCGCTAAAATATGTAAAAAACTCAAAAGCTCACTATGTAGCTAATATAGTTTAACAGATCATATAAATAGCATATATATGTATTAATACTATAAACAAGTATACTCCTTTATATGTTATAATCAAATCGTACATAAAATTTTTATAACAAATTCATAACTTAGAAAGTCTGGGAAAAACACACACATGCCATATATATACATACGGTTCAAGCTTACTTACCTTATATCTATGTAGTTAAAGCCTAGCTATTACCCCGGTACCACCCCGCTATATCTCATAGCGGATTTCTACCGCTACGATTTTTCCATATAGCGCCCAAAATATAGCCTTTCCGCTTTAGTCCCTGCTATTTCCATTATATCCCGTTATTTCTGCTATATTCCGCTATTTTCGCTATATCTTTTTTAATAAAATGAATTGAAAAATTGCATTTATACATTATAAAATTATGAAACTAATTTATTTGATTTAAGTTTTTAATATATTTTCGAAAATGAAAATACTCTAATATTCTACCAAATTCAGTTATGTTATATAACGGTTTTTCGTTTATTTAAAGTATATCCGCACATGTTTTTATTTAAAATTATTTTTGTATTATTTATAATTCAATTGAATGATATTTTTTCATTTAATTGCCATTTGTATATTTGTAAAAACATTAAGTAGGAGTTTTATATGCTATTTTAGAGCTATCCGCTATATCCCTCTATATCCTCGCTGTATCCCCTCCATAACTTTTTGCACCTCCACTGCTTCGAATCTACCGAGCGCATTAACTGGACAGCCTTACACATATATACCATACTAACAAATATATACTTAAAAACATATTCTTTTTCTTCCTTGTATAATACACACACATATATATATATATACATATACACTTTCAAATCAATACATACATATGTAAATAACAGCAAAAGCCACTTAAAACAAACCCATATTTGTTCAAATACACACACATATAGATCAGTATAAATATGTATACTATTATATAAAGCTGGTTTAAAATATAATATATAGATACTTATATACAGGCTTCTGTAAAATCAACAGTTAATAACCAATAGTAATTTCAACATCAACCTTACCCCTATATATAATATAACTAACATTTATATACATAACAAAACACCAAAGCATGTATATTTTTATTATTTCGAAAATCAATATACATATATGCGTATATAACTAAAATGATCTTTTATACATTATATATACATATTTGCAAAATATATAGATGCGTACCTAAAATATAAAAGAGGGCAGAGGAGAAGTTTCAGCAGTAAAGCTCCAGGTTGGTGGCGAAGAAGGAAGGCCGGTTTGAGGGGTGAGTGGGTCGGCACCTTGGCGAGGTTGGTCGAACTATGGGAGTTGTGGGTGTTGGGATTAACAGTGGGGAAGGCACGAGATAGGAAGGCTGCATGTGATAGCTCTGGCGACCGGAAGAAGAGAAGAAAGAAGGAGTTTGTGGCAAGGAGGTTGCTGTGTGGGCGAGGTCAGGGCGTTGTGGAGAAGAAAGGGATGTGAGTTTTGGGTGGAGGAGAAGCAAATACACGGCAAGATGAAGGTTGTAGGGAGAGGCTCCATTAACAAGGTAAGAAATAGATGGCCAAATAATGTATGGCTCTAATATGAAATAAAATATCAAATGAACATTTCGATTGAAATGAAGGGTCAGTGGAAAAATGGATCCGTAAATAAATATTGGAACCACTGGAAAAGCAAAGATTACACCTGTTCAGTTCAAGAATATTAATGACAAATGTCAAATTGATGTGTACGGTGGAAATTACAGGCCAATGAAAACCAAAAGACTCAATACGATAACCGATACGGTTATCCATTTCATGGATTCCGCTGCATACCGGACTTCAAAGGACAGAATTGGATATACCATCAAGATCAGCATAATGAAATGATCAGAACGATGTACATATATTAGCGATAGGACCATCCTATCAAAAGTCAATAATCGGCACCGAAAATGCTGCTAATTTGCCAGAAATAAGATAAACGAAGTAATAGCAGTCAAAATTTGGAGAAACAAAATATGACGTCTCACTCAAAAGATGATTCACAAATTCTCTATAGAAAAATATTCAGGTTTGGAAAATAATTTATTGCCATCAAATACTAACTGATTTAAATTAAAATAGAATTACACAAGAAAATAAACTTCAATATTCTCAGATGAAAATTTACCATTAGCTATGTTTAAATAGACGTATTCCAAATATTAAATTTTTATTTCAAAATTTTATTATTTAAAATTTCACAAAATTTCAATAAATTGAATAAATAAAGCCATTAAAATTTATGGGTCATCACACTCTACCCCACTCAAAACTTTTCGTCCTCGACAAGGAACGAGGTAGGAGAATAGAAACAACCAGAAAGAAAATAGATTGAAAAACCAATAAACCAACTAATTTAAACCATATAAATTTGATTTAGATAAATTAATATTTTCAAGGTATTTTCAAGGTATTTTCATTTATTTGATTTAATTTCTAGTTATTAATTCCCTCAAAACAAACTTTATTTTATTTATCTCATTTATTATTCTATTAACTTATTATTCTATTTATCTCTATTAACATTTTATAATTAAAATTAAGTGTATAACATTTATTATAAACACTCAAATTTATTTATAAAATCATTTTATTTTGTATATTATTCAATTACATATTCAACTTCTAAATAATTTAAGTAAGTTATATTAGTATGCAATTGAATATTATATAAATAAAAATTTTCAATTCGATTATTTCAAGTTTTAAATATTTATCCAAAATTTGGGTTCAATTTAATAATTGAAAACATACCATAATAAAATTTAAGAATTAAATTTTCGAATTACTTCAAACCATTTAGATATATATATATATATCAAATCTAATATATAATCATATACCTATATATATTATAAATCAAGTGATACTTCTGAAATTCAATAAAAATCCATTTTTCAAAACAAAATGTAGCTAAGCTACTAATGGTCTCTCCACTATGAACCTCGAAAATGAATGTCGATGACACTGTAGTCATCACCAAAGTTATTTTCCAACGACAAAGAGAAGAGCACTGGTTTAACGCTTTTTAAAATTATTTGGAAACGATTTCTATTCGAAAATACTTTAAATAATATTCATTTAAAACTTTAAAAACAAAGTTTGGAATCATCAGAAATTTAATTCTCAAATTTGAAATTTAAATTCAATTAAATTCTAAATAAATTTATAAACCATATTTTCAAATTCCATTTATTTATTTATTGAGACAATATTCATTGGTTTACAAAACAATAAATGAAAATAAAATATTATCATTTTGTTAACCAATTCATTTAACAATTATAATCATACCAAATTACTTTATTTACCAAATTTGAAAATAATATTGCGTCAGTTTGCTCTATTCAAGTGTTTTGGAAATCCAATCGATAGCGTTGATCAGACGAATCGATCAAAAATCAAAATCAACATTAACAACTCAAAAAACACAATATATATATATATATAACATTTTAATATTAATTTACAAATACACTTCCTCGCTTGACGATACAGGAATGAATTTTCAAAGCAAGGATAGAGATTTAAATTTTGATGGACTCAAATCAAAGAGAATTCTGATTCGAAGATTGGTTCGAAACAAAAGACAAAATGATTAAATAGCAAAATAGAAAGATGAATAATTTTATATAAATCTGGGCAACCTTAACCGGGTCAACTATGACTTCAAGAATAAGATCGATGCAGAATTCCGAGGCAAATCGACATTCGATCGCAAGAGATAGAACTCAGGTATAGCAGAAGGTAGATAACATCATAAACCGAGGATGCAGAAATATCCGGTAAATCAATGCTTATTGTAAAGGAGTTTCACCCCTTGACAAATCATTCAGTGGAGCTGTGGGATGCTCCAAGATCAAAGAAACACGAATATGAAGAGAAAAATGGATTTTGGAATCGGGGAACGTTCCAAAATTCAAATAGAAAAAATTTCAAGCTCGAACGACAGCGATTCTATAATTAAATCTACTACATATGTTGAGTTTTACCTAAAACCAAAGCTCTGATACCAAATGTAACATCCTGATATTTTCAAGCATTCACATCCACACATGTCTAATTTGAATTGCCTAAAATACCAGATTGTTAGTTTATATTTGGCAAAACTCAACATGTACAGTACATAAATAGATCATAGAATCACAGACACAGAGTAATATACAATAAGCCACGGAAACAAAATGAATAGTAGTTCATGAAGCTACTATATATATTAGAGTTAAATTAGTTACAATAGAAGTTTCAAACACAATAGTCAAATACAAGATCAGAATACATCACTGGAATCAACTGAATAACTCCAAGCTGAAAAGATGTAGATGGATCTTCAAACGAAACTCCAACTCCAAAGGTGAGTCTCAAAAGCTGAACCACTCAGTCTGACCCGAGCGTAAAGTAAAACACAAAATACTCAAGACGGGATTAACATTCTTATATCAACAAATCCAACTCAAGTGAAATAACAACTGAAATACAAGTAACTCAAAGGATGTTTGGGATAACCATCCTCTAAGGATCCGTTAAACTATCTACTATGTAGTAATATACACTATTATAATAATGTCCAAAGTAAAGTAAACTTACTTAAAAATAGCATTAAGGCTTTACATTTTCCACCTTAACACATATATAGTGCCAATAGTCTATACAGTACCGTAGTCCCTCCTGATCGGGAAGCCACCAGAGGATATTCCATAGGTACGACACAAATCAAACTCGTAGTAAAGCACGCTAGGGTAGGTGACACGGCACAACTAGGCAATGCCAGGATAGATATACCAATTACGCATCCGGATTGGTGGTAACGCGTAGCAGCCACTATCGCCCACCTCGAGCCACACTCCAAAATCAAAGGTGCACCCAACCAATCACAAAGTAATAGAATGGTATCAAAGAATTGTGTCTGATAAGAGGAGCTACCTCATTGGCCCGAAATCGCTCCTATTTAAGCCACCTTTGTCATCTCATGGGAGTCGAGTCCATGTATGTACCTCAATAGAAGGTCGCCACCATCCTACTTCATTCTGGAATTTCCACCGCGTACACGGTTGTTAAAGTGGTTTTCGGAGTTGGCAGAGAGTGACAACTTCCGATCTCGGTCTCTTTAACAGCCAAACGTTATTATAACACCACGGTCATTTCAAAATAGTTTATACTTCAGAACAAAGTATCGTTGCCATTTCAAAAACCATATATAAATATGATATCCTTTTCTATTTCAAAACCAAATACGATATCATTTCTATTTCCAATACATCTTTTTCCAAAAATGATAGAACTTCAAAGTTATAACACTTTCGAAACCAAACACTTGAAATTATAATACTTTCAAAACATGATACTTTGAAATTCATGACTTTGAAAACCTAATTTCCACCACTTAAACAGTTTAACTATTAAAATAATATATATAATAAAATAGTTTATAAAGTAAAATAGTTTTTATAAAAGAGTTATAAGTTAAAATAGTTTATATAAAAAATGATTTATATTAAAATATAAAATAGTTTTAAATATAATTTAAAAATACTTTATATAATAATATAGTTTCCTCAAATTTCACAAATCTATTCCAATTCAACTCGAATTCCAAAATTCAAATTTAAATCAAATCTCACTTCAGAAGTTTCAACTCAATTCAGTTCTCAATAAACCATTTCAAATTATATCGATTTCAAATACGGATTTGAGCCTCAAATAAACGATTTCAACTTTAATATATTTCAAAGCTTTATATATTCAATATTTCAAAACTATATTTGAAAATTTCATTTGTATATATCTCAATTTAGCTGTATTATTACATAGTTTTGAAATATTCACTTAATATAATCCTAAATTTCAAATCACTAAATATTTCCTTCAACTTATTTAAACTTGAAATATTCATTTAAATCCCCTTAACAAAAAAAATAAAGCTATAAAATCATATCCTGTAAAAATATCAAATTCAATAAGTTCCAAATCGATTTAAATAAAATATAGTTCTTAATACAATTTTGAATTAATTTCAAAACTATCTTCTCAACCTTAATCGTTATAAACTCTATATTTAAGAATAAAATTTTAAATAATACCTAAGCACATTATAGATAAATTAAAACAAACTTTATTAAATAAAATCTTGTTATCAAACTAATTTATACGTATTTTAAAATAATAAAATAATAAGTAAATTCTTAAGATTTATAATTTCCAAACCGAATTATAATTTTAAAATTTCTAAAAACCTATAGATTTAAAATCAAGAATTTAAACTCTATAAAATACATTTAGTTATAATATCTTGAAATCAATAGTTATTAAACCATATATTTCTTTCCAAACCATAGAAATCATTTGCAAAATATTTATATATAGACCAGCAGTGTCTGTATATAATTTTCTATCCTATGGTCAACTGATACAGATATTTATCATTTCAATCCGCAATTTAAATATATACGGGTATATATCATTTCAACCTGCAATCCTAAATTTAATTCAATGAAAATCGCTTGGGTCTATCATTTCAACCCATAACGATTTTCTCCTCTTCTACAGATCGTTCGGGTATGTATCATTTCAACCTATAGTGAATTCTGTACTAACAGGGAACTTGCAGAGTGATAACATATATGATAATAATATAACATGCATACATCATCAATATAAATAAGAGATAATGGTGACAGATGTCACAAGTGAACAGATACAAATAATAGCATATATATAGAAATGTAAATAACTAATAGCAATATATTTCAATTGTCGTTTCAATTGAAATCAAATTTAATAAATATAAAAACATTAATCGTGAGTGATTGCTCACCTTTCGAGGTTAGAAAGATAGACATTGAAGTTGAGTTACGAAGTCCAGGCACGAATCCAAAACAAAGCAAGGTGGAACCAAGTTTGACGAACAAAGTTGATAAATTGAAAAACAAGAGCCAAAATCAGTTTGATATTACCGAAATAGAATGAATATTATATTATTTTTCCTTAAACCCAATATTTAACTTAAATAGATATACATTTTCTCAATATTAAACCTAAACATATAGATACTATAATCAAAATATATGTATATTTCAAATCATAACATAACTTTTATTTTTTTTAAACTCATTAAATTTATATTGCCAACATATAGTAGATGTAGTATATATATTTAACTAATATATAACTAACCTAAAACTCATATATAATACAAACCCATAAGATTAAGTCTACTTATCACAAACCTGATACATATTGAAGAAATATATTTAACATAAACATGCCGCTAAAATATGTAAATAAACTCAAAAGCCCAGTATATGCTAATATAGTTTATCATATAAATAGCATATATATATTAATACTATAAACAAGTATACTCCTTTATATGTTATAATCAAATCGTACATAAGAAATTTAAATCAAATTCATAACTTAGAAAGTCTGGGAAAAACACACACGTGCCATATATATACATACGGTTCAAGCTTACTTACCTTACACATATATACCATACTAACAATATATATATATATATATACTTAAACACATATTCTTTTTCTTTCTTCTATAATACACATATATATGTACTTATATACACTTTCAAATCAATACATACATATGTAAATAACAGCAAAAGCCACTTAAAACTGACCAATATTTATTCAAAAATATGTGTATATACACACACACACACACTTGTATGGACCCGTGCGAAGCACATGGTCTGTTATGTTATTGTAAACAAAAGCAAGGGCATTTCTGGAATTTCAGAAAGACACCGAGTAAATTGGTTCATTGAATTTTCTTTATTAATAGTAGAGATGTGTATATATATACACATAGATCAGTATAAATATGTATACTATTATATAAAGCTAGTTTAAAATATAATATATAGATACTTATATACAGGCTTCTGTAAAATCAACACTTAATAACCAATAGTAATTTCAACATCAACCTTAACCCTATATATAATATAACTAACATTTATATACATAACGAAACAGCAAAGCATGTATATTTTTATTATTTCAAAAATCAATATACATATATGCGTATATAACTAAAATGATAATTTATACATTATATATACATACTTGCAAAATATATAGATGCGTACCTAAAATATAAAAGAGGACAGAGGAGAAGTTTCGACAGCAAAGCTCCAGGTTGGCGGCGAAGAAGGAAGGTCGGTTTGAGGGGTGAGTGGGTCGGCACCTTGGTGAGGTTGGTCGAACTAGGGGAGTTGCGGGTGTCGGGATTAACAGTGGGGAAGGCACGAGATAGGAAGGCTGCACGTGATAGCTCTGACGACCGGAAGAAGAGAAGAAAGAAGGAGTTTGTGGCAAGGAGGTTGCTGTGTGGGCGAGGCCGGGGCGTTGCAGAGAAGAAAGGGATGTGAGTTTTGGGTGGAGGAGAAGCAAATACACGACAAGACGAAGGTTGAAGGAAGAGGCACCATTAACAAGGTAAGAAACAGATGGCCAAATAATGTATGGCTCTAATATGAAATAAAATATCAAATGAAATGTTAGATTGAAACGAAGGGTCGGTGGACAAGTGGACCCGTAAATAAATATTGGAACCACTGGAAAGCAAAGATCACAACTGTTCAATTCAAGAATATTAATGACAAATGTCAAATTGATGTGTACGGTGGAAATTACTGGCCAAAGAAAACCAAAAGACTCAATGCGGTAACCGATACGGTTATCTGTTTCACGGATTCCGCTGCATACCGGACTTCAAAACACAGAATTGGATATACCGCAGAGATCAGCACGACGAAATGATCAAAATGATATACAGATATTAGCGATAGGACCATCCTATCAAAAGTCAATAATCGGTATCGAAAATGCTGCTAATTAGCGAGAAATAAGATAAATGAAGCAATAGTAGTCAAAATTTGGAGAAACAAAATATGACGTCTCACTCAGAAGATGATTCACAAATTTTCTATAGAAAAATATTCAGGTTTGGAAAACAATTTATTATCATCAAATACTAACGATTTAAATTAAAATAGAATTACACAAGAAAATAAACTTCAATATTATTAGATAAAAATTTACCACTAGCTATGTTTAAATAGACGTATTCCAAATATTAAATTTTTATTTCAAAATTTTGTTATTTAAAATTTCACAGAATTTCAATAAATTAAATAAGTAAAACCATTAAAATCTAAGGGTCGTTACAATGGAGCTTTTCGGTCAGTAGGGAAAATAAGGAGGGTGGAGGGGCGGGTCAATGGCTACCGTCTGACGTGGGAGAGTGGAGGGTGGGCCACGTGCTATTGGTTGCGGAGGAGGTGGCCACTTGCGGCTGTTATGGGGAGAGTAGGCGGAGAGGGCATGGAGAGGTCGAAGATGGTTTTTGTGCTAGTAGAGGGAGTGGGAAGGAGCGGAGGTGATGGTGGAAGAGTGTGACAGGCAAAAATGAAGAAATGGAATAGACTTTAGTCTCAGAATGATATATACTAATATATACTTTATATATAATCTATGCAAACAAAAAAAGACAGGTTTCAGGCTTCACAATATATAAGATTTATAATATAAACTGCGTTATCATTTATTTCTATGGAAATGAACAGGAAAATACCTATTGAGAAAAAATGAGTCGGCATGAAGATTTAAAATAATAACAAAAATAATAATAGCTAGTGGCAATGAATAGTTTCCTCAAAGCCAATATACGGAACGGTAGGAAGAGGGAGAGAGAACGAACAGTTGTATTAAAATGGAACGAATAGTCATAATATTGAATATCAGGAAAGGCAAAAGTCACCGTAGATTCTGCAGATAGTGAAGGCTATGGTGGATAATGTAAGGACAAAGAAACCGAAAAGGCTCAAAATGGATACCGTAACAGCAAATCGTTTCGTCGGTTTTGCCGCGTATCGGACACCGAGACACACAAATGAATATACCACGGAGATCAGTATGGCGAGACGAACAGAAAGGTACACAGATATTAGAGGTACGGTCATCTGGTCAAAACTCGATTTTCGCTGAAAAAATGCTACAACTTTGTCGAAAATAAGATAAACGAAGATAAGAAGTCCAAATTTGACGAAATGAAAGATGACGTGTCACTCAGAAATTTATTTACAAATTTATTGTGTAAATATATTCAAGTTTGGAAAATAATTTATTATCATCAATTTTAACTGATTTGAATTTAAGTAGAATCACACTAGAAAATAACTTCCATATTTTCTGATGAAAATTTCCCCCACTCAAAACTTTTCGTCCCTGAAAACGAAGGAGGTAGGAGAATAAAAACAACCAAATAGAAAAATAGATTGAAAAAACATAACAATTTATTTAAACCATATAAATTTCAATTTAAATAAATTAATATTCAATAATTGAATTTAAATTCAAGATATTTCCTTAGTCGATTTAATTTCAATTTATTAATTTTTTTCAAAACAAAATTTATTTTATTTAACACATTTATTTCACTTAAGTAAATTTTCATTTATAATTAAATCTCAACTATTCCCAAATTCGCACTTCTTTATTCATTTCCATATTATTCAATTTATCTCAATAAACATTTCGATAAATCATAAATTAAGTGTTTAAACATTTATTATAACCATTCAAACTTGTTAATAAAACCATTTTATATTGTATGTTATCCAATTACATATTCAACTTATGAATGATTTAGGTACGTTATATATATTGGAAAGTAATTGTGTATTATACAAGTAAAAATTTTCTAATTCAATTATTTCAAATTTAAACATTGATTCAAAATTTTTGGA
This sequence comes from Allium cepa, assembly GCA_030765085.1. NCBI lineage: Eukaryota > Viridiplantae > Streptophyta > Magnoliopsida > Asparagales > Amaryllidaceae > Allium > Allium cepa. The sequence continues at coordinate 877,323,895 of CM060943.1, forward strand.
TTTATTTATAATTACAATCATCCTTTAACATAAAATTTAAGAATTAAATTTCCGATTCACTTGAGACAATTTAAAGATAAATACATACATATATATATATATATATATATATATATATATATTACATCAAAGTAATCATATACCAATATATATTATAAATAAAGCCATACTTAGGAAATTCAAAACAATTCCATTTTTCAAAATAAAAGTGTAGCAAAGCTACTGAGTGGCCTCTCCACTTCGAAACTCGAAAATGAATGTCGATGATGCGGCCGCCATCGCCAAAATTATTTTCCAGCGACAAAAGAGAAGAGTACCGTTTAAGGCTTTTAAAATTATTTGAAAATCATTTCTATTCGAAAATACTTTAAATAATATACACTTTAAAACCAAAGTTTGAAATCCCGAAAATTAATTCTCAAATTCTAATTTGAATTCATTTAAATTCGAAATAAATTTATTAACCATTCCTTTAATTTCATTTCCTTATAACATAAAATAATGGTTAATGGTTTGGAAATGTTGATAAAATAATAAATGAAAATCTGGTATTGTCATTTCTAACAACCCCTTTATTCAACTATCCAATTTCGGAAAATTATAATCTAATAAATATAATATAATCATGCACAAAATAATTTCGTTTACAAATTTGGAAAAAAATATTGTGTCAGTTTGCTCTGTTCATCTGTTTTGGAATTCCTATCGATAGCGTTAGCTAGACGAATTGATCGAAACCCAAAATTCAAACTTAACAGCTCAAACAACACAAAATAAATATTTTAATTTAGTTATAAATACATTCGCTCATGCGATGATTCAAAAATAGATTTTATAAAAAGGATAGAGATCCAAATTGGGGGAACCCTTATCAAAAGAAATATAACTAGAAGATAAGCTCGAAACAAAGATAAGATGATTAAATAACAAAGTAAAAACGGTGGATAAACTTATAGTGTATTAATAGATATGAGCACGTATTTGTTAGTGAATATAAAATTGTTTTATATTGTGTTGACTTATCGGCAGATTGTTTATAGATTCTGGTCGGTGCAGTTTGGCCAACTTTATTGATAGGGGTTTCTAAACTCTTAAACAAGAGAAACCGACAACGTATTGTTTTAAAATGGGGTAAATGAGATAATTTTACCCAAACTATTTTTGTATAGAAAAGAAATCATTTTCCGTAAATTACTATAGTATATGGTTGCTTGATTGTTGGGAAGTGATAATATTAAATTATTATCATTAATTATTGAATAAGGAATTGAAATTATAACCAAAAGCGGAGAACATAAATTTATATACAAATTAGATTTGTAGATGTGAATTACAAATGTGATTTATAATTTGAGATAGAAACTCCAAAGGAATATTTGAAAAGGTTTTTGAATAGATTTGAAATTTTGAGATTTAGGAAATTTAAATTCTTTTGAGTTTGGAAATGGTTTTCAAAGGTTTTGGAAAAAAATGTTTTGGACGGATAAAAGAACTAAACTCATTTCGGTCGCTGAAAAATAATTTCGGTGATGACTGCAGCATCATCGGTGTTCATTTTCGGGTTTCCAGGAGAGGAATTTGTGCTAAATTATTTTAAATAAAAGTCGTTTGCAAAACTGGGGTTGGTTTTGGAAATTCAAAAGATAATTTGAATTGATTTCAAAAATGATTTTGAAGTATTTTAAAAGACTCTGGAATCTTATTAAAATGTTACGAAATATAAATAAGGTTGATAACTTATAAAAAATTATAATTTGTTGGAATAAGATTCAACTTGAAAGAAGTTAAATTAAAATAAGTGTGAAACGTAAATAAGTTTGAAAACTTAGAGAAATTCGAATTGAAATTGAATTTGATTCGGGATAAACAAAGTAAAGTGGTAAAATTGTCAAGTTGAACCCAATGAAACAAAGTACTGAATTAAAAATTAGTAAGTGAAACTAATTGAAGGAATGACAAATTAAATATGGTTTGAAATGAATTGAATTCATATGGAATTGGGAATCCAGTTTAATATAAGTAGATATAAACCAAAAGTGGTGAATTGAGAATAAATTTAAGAAGTATATAGAATATTTATATTAAACTTAAGAAATAAATGATGAAATTCTCAAGTAAAATTTGGAGTTGAGAAAATATTCTAAATTGATAAGTGAATGAAGGATAAACTGAAAATTGTGAAATGGTAATTGTGAATAAAGGAATGAAAGATCAATGTGAATAAAAGAAAATTGATACAGCTAATAATCGATTGAAATTAATACGTGGGATGTACATATATTATTTTATTCATGTAGCGATTTGATTTAGAATTCGAGCATAGAATTTCGAGATAGTTATATCGATCCAAGTTAGAATTTTTCACTCGATTTTCGACGGCGAACCCTGGATATGCAGTTTTGGTTGATTCTGGAAATTCACTATCATAGTTTATGGCTATGCAAGAGGAATGACGGTTTCTTATCAAGAAACCAGATCGGAGTCCGCACTAGGAAGTTGGTTGGACGATACTAGTTCGGAAGTGAAATTGTGTGATCGAGTGAGTGATCGGATTTGGTGTTGCATACGAATGATAAAAGTACATCGTATGGATTTGAATGAAATAAATATTCAAACTTTTGTAAAGAAATGTGAAAAATGATAAGTAAGATATACAGGTATTATAAAGGAAAAGGGAATTGGATTTCTGATTTCAGAAGATAAATTTAAAATTGCTCGACAAAAGGTATATATTTAAATTTTTGTATGAAAACTGATGATTTTCTTGTCTAGCAACTTGGCCTTTTGTTTTCTTTTGAAATCTGGGGGCCCGTTGTGGCGTTTTGTAGTCGTACCGAGCTAGCCGCGCAAAGGAGACGCTGGCGAATTTTTTTGAAAATTTAGGGAATTAGAAAATTTTTGTTGAAAATTGGAAAATTGAATTTAAATTAAAATTTAAATTTGAATTGTTGAGGAAAATAATACTGTTTGGAAATTATGAAAGATTTTTGAAATTTAGTTGAAGTAAATGGGTGTTTAATAAAAAGATTTGTTTTAACAAGTTGATAAAACTGTTTGATTGGGAAAATGATGAATGGGTTAAGGATCATTCTTCTTAACTATTAATTTTGGGATGAAATTCTTTTAAGGGGGAAGAATGTGACGACCCAGAAATTTTAACAATTAAAATTGAAATTCTTAATTAATTTTAAATGTTTGGAAGATATTTTAAGCTTGAATTTCAGATATAACTACGGATTTGGCAATTAAATTTTTGAAATTAATTTATTAAAGTTGGGTAAAAATTTGAATCCTCGGTTTTAAGCCGGTTAAAAATATTACAAAGGCTTAGAAAATTTGTATTGAGAATACTGAAGATAATGGAAGCTTCATAATTGGATTTGAAAATGTTTTGTTTAATTTTGAATTTATATCATTTAAATCGATATTTAAAAATAGCCTTCCGAGGCACAGTCTCGGAATTCGACGAAACCAGTTCCATTGGATCCCTAATACCGTATTATTATCGAATTTCAAATTTCATAGTGTTTGGAGTTGTCGTGTGACCATACTGACGCAGCGTGGGAAGCGAACTCGACGATGTAAATCGAATCCGTCCAGGATCTCACACGATTAGCGGGAATAATCGGTGAATCGATGATAAATCGATGAATTTAAGAATACCGAAAGGCCCAAATCCGTTGATCACGAAGATACCGGACTTTAGCAATCTTCGACACGTTGATCGCGCATGATACCGTGAGAGAAGATCTTCAATTCTTCGAACGTTGATCAAGCGCACTTGATTCCGTGAATTGGCTTCAACAATCATTGATTTGAGCACACTCGAATACCGAAAGTGGAGATAGGAGATTACACTCAACTACCAATTTGAATGGAGGCACAAAGCACAAACCAAATTTTATTCAAAATTCAACAACCTACAAATGACACGACTCGCCTATTTATAGGCTTACAACACCACAACACTACACAAAGTACAACACATTACAAACGGTTACAACATAACATGATTTAACAATATACGACATAAGAAAACACAATACAAACGACTTAAGAAACCAGGTATCAGAAACAGTGACTTAAGCACTTCTGTAGCTCGTTCACGACCTAAGAATTCAGTAATTTCACGACTTAAAGATCTGGAGCGGTCTATGGTTTGTCGCGACTTAAAGAATTTCAACGATCTATGGAAGCTCAGCGACATAACCCTTCCTCGTTCGCGATTTTAGAAAATGGAAGCGACTTACAGAAGGTCGTTCGTGCGACCTACAGGAAGAAATTCGCGACCTAATGAAGCTCGTTCGCGACTTAAGCTCGTTCGCGACTTAAGCTCGTTCGCGACCCATGGATGGAATTCGAATCTGATTCTTCACGACCAAGAGGGAAGCGACCTTGGTTAGCTCGCGGTGTAGAGTGGAGGTGGGGAAGTTGTGAAGATCGTTCGCGAGTTAGGTTGGAGTTAGGTCACGGTGGTTTTTCGCGACTTAGGGATAGGTCGGAGCTTTCCTCTTCTGCAACCTTGTTGCTAGGTCGTACGCGACGTACGGAGCGGCGATTCGAGGTATGAGCTTCGTCATCCTCCCCTTGTTGGAAGGAATTCGTCCTCGAATTCACACTCTCGTAATCTTCTACAAGTTCCGCCTCATAATACGGAATTAAGTGTTTGACATTGAAAACATCAGAAGTATGAACATTTTTCGGCAACCTTAACTGTTATGCATTATCATTGACCTTCTTTATGATTTCTAAAGGACCAATCTTTCGAGCTTTCAATTTATTGTAAGTTCCAACTGGAAAACGAACTTTTGTTAATAATGCGTAAATAAAATCACCTTCTCTGAAGTTCACACTCCTTCGCTTTTTATCTGCCAGTCATTTATACTTCTCATTCGTCTTCTTCAATCGTTCCTGAACGATTCTATGGCTTTCTGTCAACCCATCAACAAAATCAGCAGCCCACTTAACTATCCCCTTTGGTTGTGGTACTATTGTCAAATCCAACGGCCCATTTGGTAAGTTTGAATATACAATCTAAAATGGATTGAAACCTGTACTTCGATTTGGCAGCATGATTATGTGCAAATTCCACCTGACATAACTTCATATCCCAACTCTTCAGATTATCCTGTACAAGACACCGCAATAAATTTCCCAGGGATCTGTTCACAACTTCAGTTTGTCCATCTGTCTGTGGATGATAAGCACTACTGAATTTCAGCTTCGTTCCCACCATCTTCCACAAACTTAGCCAAAAATTACTTAGAAATATGGTATCCCTATCTGAAACTATAGATTCTGGTAAACCATGCAAGCGATATATCTCTTTAAAGAACAACTGTGCTACATGGACTGCATCTGCCGTCTTCTTACAAGCCACAAAATGTACCATCTTCGAGAAATGGTCCACCACAACATAGGTTGAGTCATTTCCCCGTTGAGTCCTCGGCAAACCCAACACAAAATCCATGCTTATGTCAACCCACGGTTTTGTCGGCACAGGTAAAGGCATATACAATCCTGCGTTTGTAGCTGTTCCTTTCGAAACTTGACAAATGTGACATCTACGCACAAACTTTTCAACTTCCCGTCTCATAGAAGGCCAAAAATATGACTGAGAAATCAACTGTAATGTACGATCCCGACCAACATGTCCTTCTTCATGCAACTCTTTTACAATTTTCATTCTCAAGCTGCAATTTGGTACGCACAATCGATTTCCCTTGAATAAAAATCCATCTACCAATACAAACTCATCAGTGCTCCCATCCTTAACTTTGTCAAAAATCATTGCAAAGTAAGGATCCTCCTCAAACAACTCCGATAGTAGTTCAAATCCTGTCACTTCAACCTTTATTGATGTCAACAAATGATTCCTCCTGCTCAAGGCATCTGCTACACGATTCGTCATCCCTAATTTGTGTTTTACAACAAAAGTAAACTGCTGCAGATACGCGACCCATGAAGCGTGTCGAGCTGAAATTTTGTCCTGCCCTTGCAAATGTTTCAAAGCATGATCCATATAAGGAACAAACTCCTTTTGAAACAGATAATGTCTCCAATGCTTCACAGCTTGAACAATCACGTAAAACGCTACATCATATGTACTATATCTCAACTTTGCTCCAGACAATTTCTCACTAAAATAAGCAACTGGTCTTCCATTCCGACTCAATACTCCACCAATTCCAACCTTCGAAACATCAATGTGTAACTCAAACAACAACTGAAAATTTGGCAGTACCAGAATTGGTGATATCGTCAAAAGTGTTTTGACTTTCTCAAAAGCTAACCCTGCTTCCTCTGTCCACACAAACTTCTTTCCTTTCATGCAATCGGTTACAGGTGCCATCACACTGCTAAAGTGTGGAATGAACCTTCGATAAAAAGATACCAACCCATGAAAACTCCTTACTTCAGTAATTGTCTCCGGTTGTGGCCAACTCCTGACAGCTTCTACTTTGCTCTCATCCACTTAAATACCCTCCTTCGACAGAACATATCCCAAAAACAAAACACCGTCCGTCATAAACATGCACTTCTTTGCTGTCGCATAGAACTGCTCCTGTCGTAGAATCAACAGTACTTCTCGCAAATGTTGGACGTGCTCTTCCGTACTCCCACTATAAATCAAAATATCATCAAAGTAAACTACTACAAACTTCCCAACAAATGGTCTGAAAATCTGGTTCATCACTCTCATAAAAGTACTAGGAGCATTTGACAAGCCAAATGGCATAACCAACCATTCATATAAACCCACCCTGGTTTTAAAAGAAGTCTTCCACTCATCATCCGGTCTAATACGAATTTGATGGTATCCACTTTTCAAGTCAATTTTCGAGAACACAACAGCTCCACTCAATTGATCAATCAAATCATTAAACCTTGACATAGGAAATCTGTATCTCACAGTGATTTTGTTTAGAGCCCGACTGCCCGTACACATCCTCCACGTCCCATCCTTCTTGGGTACCAATAAGGCTGGCATGACACATGGACTCAAACTCTCCTGAACACGCCCTTGTTCTAACAGCTCCTCCACCTGCCTTCTGAGTTCTTCATGTTCCTTAGGACTCATCCTGTAATCTGGCCTGTGAGGTAATACTGATCCTGGCACAAGATCAATCTGATGTTGAATATCCCTCAACGGTGGTAACTCCTTCGGCAATTCTTCTGGAAACACATCTTTAAATTCTTTCACTACTGGCTTTACGTCCTCTGGGATTTCAACGGATTCAGTAGCTTCATGTCCAACCAACAAAAATACCTCTGGACTCTCCTCTACTTCTTCAACGAATTCCTTCAAAGTCAACAGAGTCTTTAATTCTTCAATCTCCTCCAACTTGTTTTCTTCTTGTTGTCGTTTCTTAGGAACTAAAGTATTTTTGTTCCTTCAAACATGAAACTGTAGCTATTGGTACGATCGTCATGTTGCACAGCCCTATCATACTGCCATGGTCTTCCCAGCAATAGATGACATACATCCATATCCACAACATCGCACCAAATCTCATCTTTGTATTTCTACCTAATCGAAAAATTCACACAAGCCCTTCGACAAACCTTTACTTCACCACCCTTCCTCAACCAAGCTAACTTGTAAGGTTTTGGATGCTTCACTGTTTTCAATGCTAGCTTCTTCACAGCCTCTGTAGAAATAATATTATCACAACTGCCCGCATCTATAACAAACTTGCAAACTTTCCCCAGAATAGTGCATGTTGACTGAAAAATGTTGCTCCTCAACCAGCTAGAATCTTCCTCTTGTTTTGGTGTTAAACAAGACCTCCTCATCATTAGATTACATCCCTCATCTCCTGACAATTCTTCCTCCTCAATTGGATTAGAATCACCTTCACCAACATCCTCATCTTCAATCTCAGCAATCATTGCCCGCTTCTTCGGCTTTAGACATTCATTGCTCTTGTGGCCAAACTCTTGACAATTAAAACACTTGATACTATTGTTGACCTTGGTCTTTGCAACCTCATTGACAACCGGTTTAGTAACAGCTTTTGAAACAGTAGTATTGCTACTAGTTCCCTTCACTTGATTGTTGGAATTTGTAAACACACCACCACCTCTTCTGCCTTGCTTCTCCCAAGCTAACGCCTTCTGGTGTGCTTCTGCAACAGATCTGGGATCAAACATATTCACTATATCTTGAATCTGCATTCTCAACCCTCCAACAAACCTAGCAGTCAACTGTTCCTCTGTCTCTATGATATCATTCTTGGCAATCAGTTGATAAAATTCATCTGCATAATCATTCACTGACTTTGTTCCCTGTCTTAAGTTCTGTAACCGTTGGTACATAAGAGATTGATAATTATACGGCGAGAAAGTAGCTTTCATTAACTTCTTCATCTTCTCCCATGAAACAATCTTTGACTTTCCCATCCGTTCTCGTGTAAGTTTTGTCTGCTGCCACCACGCCATGGCTCTCCCTCTTAAACGAGTCGCAATCAACTTCACTCTACGATCTTCCGGAACCTCCTTGAAATCAAAGATCTCTTCAACATTAGATAACCAATCTAGAAATTGTTCAGCCTACATACCACCCTTAAACTCTGGAATTTCAATTTTCATTCCAGACTCCCATTTGTGATCATACTCTGAATGATTTCTTCCTTGGCTTCGATTTCAACTATGAACACTACCACCATCAAACTCCTCATTAAAATTTGATGCATATCGATGTCGTTCATGACCACCAATATCTCTACCACCATTTCTACCACCAACATTTCTTCGATCTTCATTCCTCCGATCACGATAATCTACATCTCTTCGGTTTCGTTCATCAACATTTCTATCACGATCGTCAACATTATACGATCATGATCTTCTCTTCTCTCCCGATCTGAATGTGGTGAAACTCTATTTCCCCCATGACTCGATTCAGGTGAAACCCTCCTTATACTTTGATTCATTTCAAGCATCATTCTCTCTAATCGACCAATCCCTTCATTCAACTTCTCAGTGAAACTCTCGTTGATTCGTTGCTCCATTCATCGGCCTCTTCTCTTCCATACAAAGCATTAATATTGCGATGACATTGAGCTCGTCTCGGTGGCATGATTGAACTTCAACAAATTCAAAAAAATCCAAATGCTTTCCGAACTTTGATCCGAAATGATATGGATCAAAACTCCCAACTTGTTGCAACTTCACGATAAACACGATGAACACCAAACTTCTCAACAAACGCAAATCTGATCTTCAAACTTCAAATGACGCAAAATCCTTGCGATCTTGCTCTGATACCAAACTGACGCAACGTGGGAAGCGAACTCGACGATGTAAATCGAATCCGTCCAGGATCTCACACGATTAGCGGGAATAATCGGTGAATCGATGAATTTAAGAATACCGAAAGGCCCAAATCCGTTGATCACGAAGATACCGGACTTTAGCAATCTTCGACACGTTGATCGCGCACGATACCGTGAGAGAAGATCTTCAATTCTTCGAACCTTGATCAAGCGCACTTGATTCCTTGAATTGGCTTCAACAATCGTTGATTCGAGCGCACCTGAATACCGAAAGTGGATATTGGAGATTACACTCAACTACCAATTTGAATGGAGACACAAAGCACAAACCAAATTTTATTCAAAATTCAACAACCTACAAATGACACGACTCGCCTATTTATAGGCTTACAACACCACAACACTACACAAAGTACAACACATTTCAAACAGTACAAATGGTTACAACATAACACGATTTAACAATATACGACATAAAAAAACAATACAAACGAATTAAGAAACCAGGCATCAGAAAAAGTGACTTAAGCACTTCTGTAGCTCGTTCACGACCTAAGAATTCAGTAGTTTCGCAACTTAAAGATCTGGAGCGATCTATGGTTCGTCGCGACTTAAAGAATTTCAACGATCTATGGATGCTCAACCACATAACATACGAATAACAAACGCGCTGAAATTTATATCGAAATTTAACTTAATAGCTGGGCCCAAAAGCTATCTTCTCCATACGATTGAATTTGGATCCGGAACCTTTTCCATCGCATTCGGAATAAGGGTTTAACATTATAAACGCCTGGCGGAACGCCTCGATAGAAGATTGAGATTGTGGGTTGCAAAATTGATACGATTTAAATTTAAATTTAATTTTAAAATATATTATTATTGTATGGATAACATGGCAAGCTTTTTAACACGTTTCGTTTCTTATAACACTTGTCTTTCAAATATTTACACGCGTTCGTTTGTTAAAAAAGAAAAAAAATAGATAAAAGAAGAAAAAACCGACCCTTTCTTTTTCAATTCAAAATAAAAAGCATCAGATTGAAAATGAAAAATTAAGAGAATGGTAGATGAGCAAAATCAAGTGCCCCTCTTCACTTAAATTCTGATTCCTCATTTCAACTTCGAATTCGATCTCGAGGGAAGAGTCGAGGGCGAAGCATTGAGGCGCGTGCGCGGTTCGTAGGTCAGCGCATTGAACGAACATGGGGCGACGGAGACGGCATCGCAGTATGCTAGCGATGGAGTGGTGGATGGTCTCAATCGAATGTCGTGTGCGTGGTCACGGTGGCATTGGATAGTGAAGCAAGGCAATCGATTTGATGGTGAAGGCGATGTACTCGAGCACAGCGTCGAAGGGGCGCGCGGCTAGGGTTTGCATTGATAGGTTAGAGAGGTATTTTCTATAACTTAATTTATATGTATGTATAAGTATATATGAAAAAAAATGTGTATATAAACTCATTGAATTTACAGTGAGAAGAAAATAGTAAAGTCAAAAGAGATATTTTTGAAAGTAGGAATTTTTTTTGCGTGGAAAGATATATATAAAGTTAAAAACAGAAAATTATTTTTATATAGAAAGATTTTGAAAATATAATACAGGAATTTTTCTAATGGTAAAGTTTATGTAAAAATCAAATTATTAGTTTAAACTAATTATTAGTTAAGTCAAATTATAAAATGGTAATTGAAGCATTCGATTTATTTCGAATATTAATGAAATCGTATAAATGTTTATACAGGGTCAAAGTCTTAAAGGAAGCAAGCAAGATTGGAAATTTGTTGCATGCATAATAAAAGGTGAGATCTTCTTACTTAATTGAATATAATTAGAATTTCAGTTATTGATTGACTGTTTGGATGTGGTAGCGTGTCTATATATATATATATATATATATATATATATATATATATATATATATTTGGAGTGATTGATTTCCCGCATTATATAGCGGATGAGACCCTATGCGCACATAATAGTGGATGGTATTATATAATCCCATATACCGCGATATTTCGCTTTGAAGTGGAATTGGTATTTAATTATTATGCTAACATCTGTGGATGCTGGGAAACAGGTTGGAGGGATCCAACTGGATTCTTCACATTGTTGAATTTATTTTTATATGTTGTGATGTGATAATCTGTGATTGATTATGTTGGTGTGAATGATTATATTGATGAATGGAATTTATTTAAAGACTATGGTTTAGCCGAACATATTTTTGGTATCGTAGGATACCATATATATATATATATGTATGTATATGATTGGATTTTTGGAAATTAAAGTAGAAACTTGTAAGTAAATTTTTTTTTTTGAAAATTGAACGAATTTAAAAGAAGCGATTTAAAAAGGGTAAAGGTTGATTTTAAAATCCTATCGAATTAATTCCAAAACAGGGGGAAAGATTTTAATAATGAATTTGAGTAGTATTGTTTAAAAGTTGAAGAATTTATTTAAAATTCGGATTTTAAATAGTTTGGGTGGAGTAAAGGAATTTATTTTAAAAGATAGTAAAAATTTGGAAATCAATTTAGAATTTGATTTGGTGTTTGAAAATAACTTTGGAAATCAATTTGGAATTTGATTTGGTGTTTGAAATAAATTTGGAAATCAATTTGGAATTTGATTTTCTGTTTGAAAGTGAATTTTTTTTAAGAACAAATATTGGTTTATTTTTAAGTGTGGAAAGAAATTTACGGATTTGAATGTAAATTAAAATAAATCGAGAAGGATTTATTAATTGATTTAAATGGACCGTTTTGAAATGGAAAGTGTATTTTCCCGAGAAAGCCGAGAATTTTTTTAAAATAGCTTTCAAATATAAATTAAAAGCTCTAAAGCTGGTTTTAAAAAGAATGTTTGTAGAGAAATCATTTTTGTAAATTGTTTTTAAATCTTTAAATTAAATATTTATTTAATTTAATTATAGAAATGATTATCAAAGATTTAATTGATATTTGATTTAGAAAAGGGTTATTTAATTATACTCTATCTAATAATTTTATTTTTAAAATTAGTTTGGGCTTGAAGTTATATGAGATATAGTATAATGTTTTCATAACTAATATTTTAGATAAAATGTTTAAAAATAGTTTTTATTTCAAGTGTTTACAAATATATATACTTTTGGATAAGTGATTTAAATTCTTTTAAAGTATTCGGACTCGGCAAATTTTCAGTGGGAAAAAAATATTTGGAAATTTATTCCGTGTGAGGAAGGTGATTTGAAATTTGTTTTCAAAGTGTTGAAGTGTTAAAAATACATCTTGCGAAGATATTTTGAAAATAAATTACTGGAGGAAAATTATTTAAAATTTGTTGATTGTTGTGAATATTGATTGATAGTAAAATAACCGACTATCAATATTGGCCTTTAAATGACATTTGAATTTCGATGCAACCGAGGGTCGGATTCTAAACGGTTATCCAAAAACCACATCAAATCTTTGTGATGGATCTTTTGTTTAAAAGATCAAAGTGGAATTTGTTGTGATTTACTTGAAATCTGAATGTAACACTTATTTTTAAATAAGCGCTCATTATTCGGTTAAGCCGGGAGAGGACTTTGTGTCATAAAACCCATTCTGAATAATGATACGACGAAATGGGATTTCATTTGAAGACGGTGTTGAAGACCGAGTATTTTCAAAAATGAAAGGATTACCGGTCGGATGTCTCTGCACTGAGTTGCTCCGATATAGAGATTTATCACCCTTTGTGATGGGGAGCCCGGACATGATTAGTGAATATTCGGATTTGCAAGGGCTTCTTCGAAGTGCCTTCGGTTCCGTTCGAACCCAGAACGGACTTGTATGGATGTGTGTTTGACGTTACACTTTGGGATGTAAAGCTGGTTTCTATTAAATACATTTCTGTTGGTGGAGGAGAATTTATTCTCTTAGCTTAACACCCTTCTCTGAGACGTACGAGCTCAGATGTTATGTGGTTGATTGTTACTAGTGATGCATTGCCAATTTGGTAATGTGGCATGCGAAGTGCTGCTGATCATTTATTACTCGAAGCATGGCTTTTGTGAAAAGCATAGCTTGTGGACGAGACTTCATCGGACCTCACACCCCGAAAATGGTCGAAACAGAAAGGATGCGACAAGGTTGTTTGAGGGTAGCGCCCTTAGGGTATGTCCATTTCCTTCTGGGAAAAGACGACATCATGGTATGGAGCCCAGATATTTAACCTATGTGGTTACTGCAAATTTATTACTTTGTGGTTGAGGATCCTCAGATAAAGGTAGGTAACGACCAGGGATGGCATATTGGTATGTGGAGTTATCTAGTTACAGCTTCATTACACCGGAAGCGTGAGGTAACTCGGCCTTGTGTTGGCAGAGATCCAACTAGGCTCTCGGGGCATCCCTCCAGAGGCATGCCCATGTGGCCCAAGAAGTTCCTTAGCCTGACAATTTGTTGGAAATCTATAGAAACAATACGCGCCCTGTACGGTTTTAGTTGTATAACCTGCCAAGGAATGTGGCGATAACCTGCTATTGAACATAAATTTATAAACGATGTTAATAAATAAAGGAAAAGATATCAGTTGGTAAATCGGGAATATAAAATACATAGGGTGAAATTTTATCGAGATATGACAATTGGGTTTGGGAAAAAAATAGCGGATTCTATTTTTGAGCCGTGGGAATGGTTAGGGAATCGAAATGAAATCGATGTGTTTTGAATCGAGAAGTATGTATAAATTGAAATGGATTTGGGATTTAAAAAATAATTTTTTTATCAAGAAGATAGGTTTGTTTTAAAAGAATTTTTTTACTTATTCAAACTATGTAATTTAAAACCATTTTAGTATTAAAACACTTTAGAAGTGAATTTTCCAAATATCTAATACTAATTGGTATAAAACAGTAATTCTTATAATCAGCTTTGTAAATCAGTTAGTTTTATTTAAAAATGATTTGAAAATGAGTTATCGATGTTTATTTAAAGTGTTTTAAATATTTTACATAATTACTTTAACATATTTTTTTAAATAAATTACTATTCTTTAAAAATACATATTATGTATATAGAGTTTCAAAATGATTGTAATTTATTTATAAATGCTCTCAAGATTGGTAAATGGGGTTATTCAATGGATATGATTTTTATAAGAGAAATCTTATAGTGGAATTCTTGAAACTTAAGTAAATTTCCGAATAGTTGAAATAAAAAACTTCGAAAAGATGAATTAAAATTCATAAAAGAAGTTGGAAATGGGTAGTTGGAATTATAGGCAAGCGAAACTGATTTTGGAAAGTTTAAAGGAAGTAATAAAATTCTGGAAATTTATAGATTCAATTATAAGTGGGTTAAGAAACTTATAATTAAGTTGTAGATGATTTTGGAGAAATAGGAAATAAATGAAATATTTCCTAAGTATGGTAAATAAAAGGATTTTGGGAAATAACTGGTCATATCTTCCTAAGCATTGGCGCGGAAGGTTTTGTAATAGATCAACTATGGAAGGAATTATATAGAAATATTTTCTTAGCAATGGATTATAAATTGAAATTGGAATTATTTATAAGTAATGATATGGTTTCCAAAATATCGTGGTATGGATATAGTATTTGAAACAGTTTTCAAAATACTAAAATATTGAAAGAAATTGAATATGTAACGACCCACAAATCCGTTCCCCTTGAGTCAACACTATTCTACCTAAATCAACTCAAGTTGTACAGAAATACGAACTATTTGGGTTAAAGAAGAAGAGGTAGAAGAAGAGAAAACAAAATCAACATCAGAATCTAACCATCGCAGTGGAATAAAATATAATAGATAGTAAGTAATCTTTACTCAAAATCAAATATATCTGTTTACATACATTACATCATCAGAGTACATCAGTCACAGCTCACATCAATAACATACAATGGATACACAACAACTCAACAGCGGAATATATATATATAAACAAGTACGAATGTACGTATCGTCAATCCAGCTCGTCTCCTGAGCTCCATAGCATCATATCCTGTATTCTAGAATACTCGGTCTGACCCGAGCATTACAGTTAAATAATACCCGAGTCAGTCTGGAATACCAGCGTGAGAAAATCACACCCAATCGATTATTAAAGTTTCAAAAATCCTTTGAAAACAAAAGCATCTCGTAAGACCACGCCACAAATAAACATGTCGGGTTTTTACCTTACGATAGCTAAAACCATTTTATAGAAATCCTCTGATATTATAATAGGGTCTATATACAAATACTTATAAAATAGCCGAAATTGTTACATCTATTAAATTCCAGCTACTAGCCACAAAAGTGGGTAATACAAACAAAATTCGTACAAGGCTCGTAGGGAGAATGGATTTCCAACTAATGACTAGGCACTGGGGTACCACCTGCCACAGTACGAGGCCTAGATCACCGTACCGAGGAGTACGCCCGCTCCCCTGCAACACAAGGCCTGAACCACCCCTTACTGGACAGTCCCGAGTGAGATCACCCCGCGGTTGGGATCAGCAACCGCCCGCTAAGCCGAGAAATAAAAAGGGACATCTAGACTGGAATGACCACACCCTGCTTGGGTGCTACCCACCTAGCCTTGCTGCATAACCCCTGATTTTCAATCATTCCCATTTGATGAGGCTTGAGGCTAAGAGTTACCTTTTTAGAATATATCCCTTAGAATGCCCATCGCCCACCTGACGATGTTTCGCAAGCATTCATCCATACAAGTCCGTCCCGGGTTTGAACGGAACCGAAGGCACTACTCCTACTACATCCATTTTGGAAATATCCATAGGATTAGTAGCGACTAGGCCTTGTACTTCATTGCTCCATCTTTGACTCCGAACACGTTTTTCGCACGAAACGTACAAACCGGATCGAAGTGATTTTCGAGAAATTGATCTCGATCCCGGTCTCTTCGAAACGATCAACGCAGTTTGTCCAATATTGATAGTCGGTTATTTAACTATCAATCAATATTCACAAACAACCATCTAACAATAAATAATTTCCCAAATTATTTATTATCCTCATAATATCTTTAAAAGATATATTTCTATTGTCAATCCTTTGAAAATAGTTTCAAACCATTCTTTCTTTTCAGAATAAACTTTTCCAATATTTTCTATTTCCTCTGAAATCACCAAGCATAAAACTAGATTTTTGAAATAATTTAAAACACTTTACTTTGAAAATATACAATATACTTTTAAACATTTAAGTTAAATTAGTTCAATATTTTGTAAAAATACATTCTATATGAGTATTTGAAAATAAAGTTACTTAATAGAATATAAAACTAGATTTTCACTTTTGAAAACAAAATACTAGGTCACTTTTTAAGTAATTACTACTATAATAGATTTGAGAAAATACTTACTTTTGAATTTAAATATTAGAAATAATAAATTTTCTAAAACTTGCTTTTTACAACAACTTTAAAACCTTTAAATTTATTTAAAAGTTTACTTTAAAAATGTACTTGGTTATCCAGAGAAAAATCCCAACTTCATTCACTTAAATCAATTTCCCAAATTGATTTCCAATTTATTCCCTTTTAATTCAGAATCTATTAATTTCAGATTTCATTTCTTGATTATGATTTTAAAAATACTTTAACTAAAAATTCCTATTTTTAGATTTCTAAATTACTTCTTTATTCTTTTAAATTAATTTAAACTTTGGATTTTATATAATTCTTTATTTCTTTAATTGATATAACTTAGGCTTACAATTCATCAATTTCATTCTATTCAAAATGCTATTTCTCTTCATACTCGAAGTTATTTATTATCATTTTCATATTACTTCTATTTCTTTTCAATTCATTCTTAATTTATTCAAACTTTCTATAATTATTTCGCTTACGAATTTACTTCCTTTTAATTTCTTTTCAACAATCCAATTCATATATTTTGGTAATTCATTATACCCAAATATCCAATCAAACCATAACATTCAATATTCCAATATAACTCATCATAGGATATCAAATAATCACAACAGAGAATATTGAATAATTTAAATAAATGTGAGGGGTCCAGTTGGATCCCTCCAACCTGTTTTCCCTGCATCCACAAATGTTAGCACAATATAATATGCCAATTCCAAAATATCATACTATATCACATCAGTCAATTCGGCCATTCAAACAATTAGTTAAATTTAATCATTTAAATTTAAATTTAACTGAGTGAGATTAACTCACCTTTGATTTTTTTTTTGGCAATCCATTTCCTTCTCGCCAATTCCACCATAATTTTAGACCTTGATCAGCATTATATAATTTATTAATATTTGAATTAATCGATTAATTAATTCCTAATACTATGGTTTTTAAATCCAATATTTAATTTAAATCCTTGCTTCTTCCAAATCTATAATAATTTTCGTTTAAAATATTTTAAAATTTTAAAATTTAAAATATGTGTGTACTAATACATAGACATACTTAAAACCTGTTTACTTTAAACGTAAAGAATAAAAATTGTATTTATACATTACTATATAAACCAAAATAATTTATAAATTGAAGAAGTAAATTGTTTTAACAGTTTACTGTTAATTATTTCCTACTAACCACAAACAATATTTTCTTCGATTAAAAAAAATGATTGCTGCACAAATTTAAAATAGACAAAAGTCTATACCTTACACCTCAATCGATTGCGAGCCCTCGCTGGCCCCTTCCTTTTGACCTAATCGAAATCGCCACAATCGCGAGCTCGATCCGGCTGTACCCAATTGACGCGACCCATAAACGAGAGCTGCCTCCCTCGACAGTGCTGCCGCGTGCAACACACGAGACCCAACGCCCTCATGATCGAACTCAGCTACAGATCGCTTCCCCAGTTCACGAAGACTTCATCTCCCATGCGGCCGATCGACGAGCTAACATGAATCGCCTGCTCTTCCTTTTCTTTTTCTTTTTTTTATATATTGGCTTCGATTTTTGAAGAGAGGGGATCGATCTCAGTTTCTTTGATTAGGTCAGGGAATTTATAAGTGAAAGAAGCGATGATTTCGTATGAAACAAATTTCATGAATTATAAAAGGAATGGGGTAGAACAAAAGGGTTTTCGATTTTTTTCGCAGTGTTCGAATAGAGGAGGAAAGGGGATTCGTACTTAAGAGAGAAGGGTTTTGAAATTGAAACAGAGGAGAGGAAGTGAAGTATACTGGAGATAGGAATCCAAGGCTCGGCCATAATTTGATATGTAAAAGAGGGAGGCTTACTGAAGAAGCTTGGCTACAGTGTTATGGAAATGACAGGGAAAAGTTTTGATTTGAGATAATTTTAGCCGGAGGTGGCTAGAATGTAAATGTATATATACGAAATTTAAATTAAGTTGTCTTTGTATAAATTTCAATGCTTCTATATATCGTACGCTCACACAACAATTCCAAACACTGCGTAAATCGAAATCCGATAATAATACAATATTACGGATCCAATGGAACTGGTTTCGTCTAATTCTGATACTGTCCCTCGGAAGGTTATTTTTAAATTCAATTTAAACGATATAAATTTTAAAACTGAACAAACCATTGTTAAATTCAATTTTACAACTTCTATTATCCTCTGTACTATCAACATAAATTTTACAAGCCTTCAAATTATTTTTAACAGGCTTAAAATCCTAGATTCAACGTTTTATCTAATTTCAACTCATTTAATTCAATAATTTGATTATCAAATAAATTGGTGATATTTGAATTCGAATTAAAATTTACTTTTGAAAATTTTAAAATCAATTAAATATTTCAATTTCAAATGCTCAAAAATTTCGGGTCATCACATTCCTCCCCCCTTAAAAGAATTTCGTCCCCGAAATTACTAGTTAGGAAGAATGATCCAGAACCCATTACTATTTTCCAAAACCAAACATTCTCATCAACTTGCCAAAACAATCTTTTAATCAAAGACACCCCAACTTCCTTTCTAACCTTTCAACTTATCCACAAGTGCCAAACAATATCTCCTACTTATCAATTCAAATTTAAACTTAAATTCAAATTTTAAGTTATCAAAATTTTCTCAAAATTTTTCTAACTCCCTAAATTTTCGAAAAATTTCGCCAGCGTCTCCTTGGCGCGGCTAACTCGGTGCAACTACAAAATGGCTCTACGGCCCCCAAATCTCAAAAGAAAACAAAAGGCCAAGTGGCTAGATCCAAAAACCCAATCATTCAAATTCCATACATAATTTTAAACACATACCTTTTTGTCGGGCCAGTAAATTTCATCTTCTAAAATCACAAATCCCAATTTATCCCTTGCTTCTATATACCCGTATATCCTATTTAGCAATAATATCCAATTACAGCTTCAAAACCATTTTATACATTCCTTTACAAATTTTCAATATCTATTCATTCAAGCCCGTACGATGTACATATACCATCCGTACGCAATATCAAATCGATCGCTTACTCGATCACACAATTCCACTTCCGAACTAGTATCGTCCACTCGACTTTCTAGTGCAGACTCAGATCTGGTTTCTTGATCAGAAACCGTCATTCTCCTAGCATAGCCATAAACTATGACAGAGAATTTCCAGAATCAATCAACAATCCATGTCCAGGTTCGTCGTCGAAAATCGAGTGAAAAATCCTAACTCGGATCGATATAACTATCTCGAAATTCTGTGTTCGAATTCTGGATCAAATAGCAATGCGAATAAAATAATATACGTACATCCTATGTATTTGCCCCAATTAATTATCAACTATATCAATTTCTCTTTTTTTTTCACATTTATTTTGATGGTTATTCACCTTTTTCACAATCCTCACATTCACAACCTTCAGTTAATTTTCATTCAACTATTCATTTGGAATAATTCCCTCAATATCAAATTTACTTAAGAATTTCATCCTTCATTTCTTAAGTTCAATATAAATAGTTTACATACTTCTTATATTTATTTTTACTTCACTCTTGATGTTCATATTCATTTCTATTCGCATTTACCTTTACAATTCCATTTAAATTCAATTTGGCTTCCATTTTGAATATTGAGTTAGTTGCACTTAATAATTAATTTAAATCTCAATTAAAGTTTATTTGCAAACTTTACTTTCTTTAGTTTCTTCGATTTCACTTTACCTTACATTCACCTTTGAATTAGATTCCAATATCCAGTTCATTTCTATTTGCTTAACAAATTTAAATCATTTGTTGTTAGTAAAAATTTCCAAAAATTTTCAAAAAATTTCTAACTCCCAAAATTTACGGAAAATTTTGGCAGAGTCTCCTTTGTACGGAGGGACTTCTGCGATATCGCAGGATGCACAAAAATATATATACATCGGCCTCAGGCCGGAAATCACAATATATATCAATATGTGCAGTTCATATCTCCTATTTTGAATTCTTTTGCGTAAGCGTACCTTTATTTAGCATTTTTAAGCAAGCGGCTTACTTAATTTGCATTTTGCGCGTCCAAAAACAGCTTCCCTGAACCTATACTTACTCAATTTAAACATGTAAGTGCCAAATAAATGAAGGTTAACAACATTTCACTTACTTGCAATAGTTAACCACATGAATTCTAAAGAAAATTCACACCAAACATTTTTCCGTAAGCAACTTATACAAATTTCATACTAATTTCACTGTTCCAATTAACTTATAACCATTTTTATTCAATTTGAATGGTTTTCAATCCATTCCTATACAACTTCATCAATTTGAATGGTTTAAAATTCAATCGCTTACTTTCAATTTATTTTTAAGCAAACCCAACACATATTTAATTCAATTGCTCTCAAAAATTTATTTTTACTCCTATCAATTCATAGAATTTTATTACTTCCATTACATTCAATGACAACTTATTCTATGCAATTTGACGAGATGGATGTAAATAAATAAATACTTGTGTTTTATAACCAATTTAAATTGATTTCGACTCAATTGATACATAATTCTATTTCATTTTCAAATTTATTCACATTCATATATTCCCATTTTCATTTTATTTTAAATTTGAATCCATTCACTTGCATTTCATTTTACTAACCAAACTAGTTCATTCAAAACCATCAACAACTTAGGTTCATCTTCATTACCAAATAAATTTTCTTTCTATTTGAATTCATTCACGACCATTTATTTAGCTCGACACATTCCAAGCTAGCATATTACTAACCATGCCCGAATCAATTCAACCCAAGCTTTAATTTAATGGTCTTCCATTTTTATTCGTAGTCGAGCTTCTAATTATTCTTAACTTAAGTTAATTTACTTAATTTATTCCACTTCAACTTAAGTTCACCTCCCTTTTTGATTCTCATCTAATCAAATTCTATTTGATTTTAATTCACCTTCTCAATTTATCAAACAATGTCCAATTTTATTAACTCGCAATTCAATTACATTTACTTCACTAACAATTCAAGTCGAATTGGATTTATAACTTGAGTTTTATTTCCAATCTTCATTATTAGCTTACCATTCAGCTTCTATTTAACTACATTGAACTCCATTTACACATTTCAGTAACTAATTTATTATCCAATTAGTTATTCCCCATTTATAGTTCAATACTTGATTTTTAATTCCAAATATCACTTCATTTAATTTCCTTAAAGTTTCATCTATTTTATAATTCAAGTTTTATTTTCCAATTTATCAAAAATATTTACCTTGGGTTTTCTATCACACTTTTCAAATTTTAGAAGTCACTACTTATTATTTTCACAACTCCATTCATTATAGGCTCGAATATATTCTTCTTTTATTTTTAACTCAAGCCTTACGCTTACTTATAACTCAAGCATATTTTATTCCATGCATTTTTAATTCTATCACAAGTTATTCTAATTTATTTAATCCAATCCAATTTCTTATCCAATTTATTTTCCCTTTACTCAGGTAAGAATCTAATTCCATTCAATAACTCAACTGGATTTTTATTCCAATTCAATTCTATTTTTAACTCGGATTTATTCAATTCAATTCGATTACAACATAATTCGAACACAACTAGATATTATGTTCGGCCTATTCAATTTATTTCAATCTAGTTAAATTTTTATTCCCCAATCCAAGTTAATTTCAATTTTACAACTTCTCACTTTAAATTTTAATTCCAACATTCAAAGCTCATATTTCCTTCCTAATTTAAAAATCATCTCAATTTATAAGCTTACAACCTGTCTCATCAGGATTTTTTTTAAACACCCGGCTTTTATTTTCAAATCATTTTGAAATCTCCAATATCCCAAATCACACTTCTCAAATTTTTAAACCAATCCTGGTTTTTATTTCCAACAAATTTCCTTTGAAATTTCCAAAAAAAACAGGTTTTCCTGAACAAATCAATTTGGCAGCAATCCATCACTTAAAAACTCGAAAATAAACCTCAATGATGCTGCAGTCATCACCGAAGTTATTTTCCAGCGACTGAAGTGAATTCAATGCTATATCCCTTCCCAAAAATTATTGAAACAATATCTTTTCAGAAATACCTTTTTAAAACAACAGTGCTATTATTTATTCTTCAAAACACTTCCAAAATCACTTCCAAAATCTTCGGGATTTTTAAATTTACATATTTAATTTAATTTACATTTTAACTATAATTCATTTGTATAGTTTATGCTCATACAAATTTTCATTTGATTATATTTCAATTTATAAATTACATTTTAATTCATTTTTATAAATTTCATTATATCATGAATTTATTTCCTTAACCTTTGGTTGTATTTTCAATTTCTAGTTAAATTTCCACACAATAATGATAATAATTTAATATTATCATTCCTAACATCCAAGCAACCATATATTAGCTAAAATAGTTTACAAAACTTTTATTTTACATTAAAATATATTTTTGGGTAAAATTATTTCATTCACCCACATTTAAACCAATATTGTGTCGAAATGTTCTATTCAAGCGTTTAGAAACCCCTTCGATACAGTTGTCCAGACTGTGTCGACGAAGGTTCATATGCCACTCAATAAACCAATCAACACAATATAAAACCATTTTTATATCCACTAACAAATATGCGCTCATATCTATTAATACGCTCAAACTCATTTTAGAGTACTATGGACTCTATTTGAGTAATTCCCACCAGAGCCAAGGTTATCACCAACCTAAGCTCTGATACCACTGTAATGACCCGCAAATCCGTACCCCTTCAGTCAGCACTATTCTACCTAAATCAACTCAAGTTGTACAGAAATACGAACCATTTGGGTTAAAGAAGAAGAGGTAGAAGAAGAGAAAACAAAATCAACATCAGAATCTAACCATCGCAGCGGAATAAAATATAATAGATAGTAAATAATCTTTACTCAAAATCAAATATATCCGTTTACATACATTACATCATCAGAGTACATCAGTCAGCTCACATCAATAACATAAAATGGATACACAACAACTCAACAGCGGAATATATATATAAACAAGTACGAATGTACGTATCGTCAATCCAGCTCGTCTCCTGAGCTCCATAGCATCATATCCTGTATTCTATAATACTCGGTCTGACCCGAGCATTACAGTTAAATAATACCCGAGTCAGTCTGGAATACCAGCGTGAGAAAATCACACCCAATTGATTATTAAAGTTTCAAAAATCCTTTGAAAACAAAAGCATCTCGTAAGACCACGCCACAAATAAACATGTCGGGTTTTTACCTTACGTTAGCTAAAACAATTTTATAGAAATCCTCTGATATTATAATAGGGTCTATATACAAATACTTATAAAATAGCCGAAATTGTTACATCTATTAAATTCCAGCTACTAGCCACAAAAGTGGGTAATACAAACAAAACTCGTACAAGGCTCGTAGGGAGAATGGATTTCCAACTAATGACTAGGCACTGGGGTACCACCTGCCACAGTACGGGGCCTAGATCACCGTATCGAGGAGTATGCCCGCTCCCCTGCAACACAAGGCCGGAACCATCCCTTACTGGATAGTCCCGAGTGAGATCACCCCGCGGTTGGGATCAGCAACCGCCCACTAAGCCGAGAAATAAAAAGGGACATCTAGACTGGAATGACCTCAACCTGCTTGGGTGCTACCCACCTAGCCTTGCTGCATAACCCCTGATTTTCAGTCATTCCCATTTGATGAGGCTTGAGGCTAAGCGTTACCTTTTTAGAATATATCCCTTAGAATGCCCATCGCCCACCTGACGATGTTTTGCAAGCATTCATCCATACAAGTACGTCCCGGGTTCGAACGAAACCGAAGGCACTACTCCTACTACATCCATTTTGGAAATATCCTTAGGATTAGTAGTGACTATCCCTTGCACTTCACTGCTCCATCTTCGACTCCGAACACTTTTTTTGCACGAAACGTACAAACCGGATCGAAGTGGTTTTCGAGAAATTAATCTCGATCCCGGTCTCTTCGAAACGATCAACGCAGTTTGTCCAATATTGATAGTCGGTTATTTAACTATCAATCAATATTCACAAACAACCATCCAACAATAAATAATTTCCCAAATTATTTATTATCCTCAAAATATCTTTATAAGATATATTTCTATATTCAATCCTTTGAAAACAGTTTCAAACCATTCTTTCTTTTCAGAATAAACTTTCCCAATATTTTCTATTTCCTCTGAAATCACCAAGCATAAAACTAGATTTTTGAAATAATTTAAAACACTTTACTTTGAAAATATACAATATACTTTTAAACATTTAAGTTAAATTACTTCAATATTTTGTAAAAATACATACTATATGAGTATTTGAAAATAAAGTTACAAAATAGAATATAAAACTAGATTTTCAGTTTTGAAAAAAAAATACTAGGTCACTTTTTAAGTAATTACTACTATAATAGATTTGAGAAAATACTTACTTTTGAATTTAAATATTAGAAATAATAAATTTTCTAAAACTTGCTTTTTACAATAACTTTAAAACCTTTAAATTTATTTAAAAGTTTACTTTAAAAATGTACTTGGTTATTCAGAAAAAAATCCCAACTTCAATCACTTAAATCAATTTCCCAAATTGATTTCCAATTTATTCCCTTTTAATTCAGAATCTATTAATTTCAGATTTCATTTCTTGATTATGATTTTAAAAATACTTTAACTAAAAATTCCAATTTTTAGATTTCTAAATTACTTCTTTATTCTTTTAATAAATTTGAACTTTGGATTTTATATAATTCTTTATTTCTTTAGTTGATATAACTTAAGTTTACAATTCATCAATTTCATTCTATTCAAAATGCTATTTCTCTTCATACTCGAAGTTATTTATTATCATTTTCATTTTACTTCTATTTCTTTTCAATTCATTCTTAATTTATTCAAACTTTCTATAATTATTTCGCTTACAAATTTACTTCCTTTTAATTTCTTTTCAACAATCCAATTCATATATTTTGGTAATTCATTATACCCAAATATCCAATCAAACCGTAACATTCAATATTCCAATATAACTCATCATAGGATATCAAATAATCACAACAGAGAATATTGAATAATTTTAATAAATGTGAGGGGTCCAGTTGGATCCCTCCAACCTGTTTTCCCTGCATCCACAAATGTTAGCACAATATAATATGCCAATTCCAAAATATCATACTATATCACATCAGTCAATTCGGCCATTCAAACAATTAGTTAAATTTAATCATTTAAATTTAAATTTAACTGAGTGAGATTAACCCACCTTCGATTTTTGTTTGGCAATCCATTTCCTTCTCACCGATTCCACCATAATTTTAGACCTTGATCAACATTATATAATTTATTAATATTTGAATTAATCGATTAATTAATTCCTAATACTTTGGTTTTTAAATCCAATATTTAATTTAAATCCTTGCTTCTTCCAAATCTATAATAATTTCTGTTAAAATATTTTAAAATTTTAAAATTTAAAATATGTGCGTACTAATACATAAACATACTTAAAACCTGTTTACTTTAAACGCAAAGAATAAAAATTGTATTTATGCATTACTGTATAAACCAAAATAATTTATAAATTGAAGAAGCAAATTGTTTTAACAGTTTACTGTTAATTATTTCCTACTAACCACAAACAGTATTTTCTTCGATTAAAAGAAACAATTACTACACAAATTTAAAATAGACAAAAGTCTAAACCTTACACCTCAATCGATTGCGAGCCCTCCCTGGCCCCTCCCCTTTGACCTAATCGAAATCGCCACAATCGCGAGCTCGATCCAGCTGTACCCAATTGACGCGACCCATAAACGAGAGTTGCCTCCCTCGACAGTGCTGCCGCGCGCGACCCCCGAGACCCAACGCCCTCACGATCGAACTCAGCTATAGATCGCTTCCCAAGTTCGCGAAGACTTCATCTCCCATGCGACCGATCGACGAGCTAACATGAATCGCCTGCTCTTCCTTTTCTTTTTCTTTTTCTTTATATATTGGCTTCGATTTTTGAAGATAGGGGATCGATCTCAGTTTCTTTGATTAGGTCAGGGAATTTATAATTGAAAGAAGCGATGATTTCGTATGAAACAAATTTCATGAATTATAAAAGGAATGGGGTAGAACAAAAGGGTTTTCGATTTTTTTCGCAGTGTTCGAATAGAGGAGGAAAGGGGATTCGTACTTAAGAAAGAAGGGTTTTGAAATTGAAATAGAGGAGAGGAAGTGAAGTATACCGGAGATAGGAATCCAAGGCTCGCCCATAATTTGATATGTAAAAGAGGGAGGCTTACTGAATAAGCTTGGCTACAGTGTTATGGAAATGACAGGGAAAAGTTTTGATTTGAGATAATTTCAGCTGGAGGTGGCTAGAATGTAAATATATATATACGAAATTTAAATTAAGTTGTCTCTGTATAAATTTCAATGCGTTTATATATCGTACGCTCACACAACAATTCCAAATGCTGCGTAAATCAAAATCCGATAATAATACATATTACGGATCCAATGGAACTGGTTTCGTCAAATTCCGATACTGTCCCTCGGAAGGCTATTTTTAAATTCAATTTAAACGATATAAATTTTAAAACTGAACAAACCATTGTTAAATTCAATTTTACAACTTCTATTATCCTCTGTACTATCAACATAAATTTTACAAGCCTTCAAATTATCTTTAACAGGCTTAAAATCCTAGATTCAACATTTTACCTAATTACAACTCATTTAATTCAATAATTTAATTATCAAATAAATTGGTGATATTTGAATTCGAATTAAAATTTACTTCTGAAATTTTTAAAATCAATTAAATATTTCAATTTCAAATGCTCAAAAATTTTGGGTCGTCACAGAATATATATCTTTGAAAGATATTCCGAATAAATATTTTGGAAAATTTATAATATGGGCCTAGTGACTGCTTATGTGTGTACTCTGATAGTTAAATAACTGACTATCAAATCTGACCAAGTTCGTTGATCATTTCGAATAGACCGGGATCAGATTTAATTATCCAAAAACCACATCGATACAGTTTGTGTGTTACGAATTGTGAAATCAAGAAGCTAATGGAGGTAGTGATTTGGTTTGTTCAGATCCATAAAAATTGTATATATTAATGCTAACAGCGCATTGTCATTGGAGGGCAATGAGCATTCTAAGTATAAATTCCTTGAAAGGTAATCGTAGCCTCAAGCCTCATCAACCAGGAATGACTAAAACAAGGGAGATGCAACAGGGCTAAGCGGGTCGCACCCAATTAGGGTATGTTTTCAGTTTTCTAGATACCCTTGGATAAATTATAAAATAATTATGGATATGGTTGTGCATGAAAATGTGAGCGCTCGATAAGGGTGAAAACACCCAGGGTGATAACATATTCGGTACTATCCAGCAAGGTTAGGCCGGTCCTGTGTTGGCAGGGATCGTTAGGTACGATCTTGGTACATTTTTCTAGGGGTGTACTTGGCAGAGAGTATCCCAGTAACCCTGTCATTATGAGAAATCCATTGTCCACTTCGAGCCTGTACAGTTTTGATTGTGCCCAACTATGCTGAAGCGTGAGATGCAACAGCTATTTTCTAATTTACTTTATATAGACACTATTATAATATCAGATGATTTTGATATAAAATGTTTTGGATATCATAAGATAAAAACTCATCATATTTATTTGTGGCGTGGTCTTACGAGATATCTTTGATTTCAACGGATTGTAATAAGTGTTATAAATTCAAATTGAGTTTATTTTCTCACACTGGTTTTTCATACTAACCCGAATGTTGTTTTATTATAATCCTCGGGTTAGACCAAGTATTACAAATTCAGGTTAGAATGCTATGGAGCTCGGGAGACGAGCTGGAATATTTCAGGCGTATATCACATATTTGATTATATTCCGCTATTTGTGTAGACTGTATAGTCAGCACTAGTGAGGACAAGTTATAATAACTGTCCATATTGTTTTATTGATTGTTTTACTCTGCTGATTGTATGTAAATTAAGAGCTACAGACTCTTTTGTACAAAAATATGTTATTATATATTATAGTTGGTTTCGCTACGACTATTAGATTTTGTGTTGTTTGTTTCTGTTTCTTCTTCTATCCCTTTTTCTCCTTCGCCCCTAGTTATTCGCCATTTCATACAATATGGGTTGGAAAAGTGTGGTTTATTGTCAACTCAAAGGGTATAGAATCGCAGGTCGCTACACTTGGTATCAGAGCTAAAGGTTAAGCGAGAACCTTGGCTTTAGTGGGGATTACTCATTAGAGATAGGGTCGGTAGCACCCTAGCATGAATTTGAGTGTACTAATGGATATGGACGCGTATTTTTTAGTGAATATAAATTTTTTTGTATTGTGTTGACATATCGGTTGAGTGGCTTATAAATTCTGTTCCAGTAGTGAGATGCTACAACATCGATAGTAGTTTCTAAACACTTAAACACGATAAACCGACATAGTATGGCTTTGGATGCGGGTAGATGAAATAATTTTACCCAAATTATATTTTGATATAAAAGAACTAATTTTCTAGAAATTAATATATTATATTGGTATATTTGTTGTTATTATTACAATGAAAACAAGATTATAAAATTTAAATGGTTATATCTAACCAAATTAAAATTGTATAAGTACGAATTATATAAATGAATTATAATTATATGGATTCAAACATGATTTCAGAAATTTAAATCCTGGAAGGTTCGGAAAATATTTTCAGAAGTGATGTGGAAATGAAACTACAGTTATTTTTGGAAATATTTTTTAAATAAATAATGGTAACATTATCATGGAATGTTTTGGAATAGAAAATGTTTAACAATGGATTTTGGAGGTGATATAGCACTAAACTCACTTCAGTCATTGGAAAATAATTCCGATGATGATCGCGACATCATCGGTGTTCAATTTCGAGTTTTTAAGTGACGAGTTGCTACCATCATCATTTGTTTGGGCTTGTTTGGATAAAAACTAGGTTTGGTTTAAATTTTAAAAAGTGTAATTTGGTATATAGGGGTGTGTGTGTGTCTATATATATATATATATATATGATTTCAAAATGATTTGAAATAAAATCGGGTGTTTGAATTCTGAAATTTGAATTTTGGAATTAAATTTTAACTTGAGCAAGTAAATTGGATGGAATTTAACTTGAGCCGAGTTGAATAAAATTGAACTGGATTTGAATTGAAGTGGATATAAATAAGAATTGTGAAGGGGTTATATAACTACGTGTTATGGATTATTGGATGGAATAAATGTAAGGTGAAAAATTTATTAAATGGTGATGGATTAAGTTATAAATAAATTCAATTTAAGTGTAAATAAAATTGAATATAGCTACGGGATATTATTTGAATGAATTCGAGTATGAAATTAAGTTCTGGAGCAGGAAATGAATACAAGTGTTGTAAGGCAACTTAATATTATTTTATGAAATAATTCATAAATAAATAGCATAGAGTGATTCCGAGCTTAATAAAATGGATTTGAATATAATGAATGTTGATATGAATGGAATGCAACTGAATTGATTGAGAATATATTTGAAATGAAATGAAATTGGATATAAATTAATTTGAAATCGATTTGAGATAGCTATAAACTAGGATGGTTATTCAATTAAAAGTATATCACAGAATTTGCATGGAAATATTGTCGTTCGACGCAAACGGAAATTTTTCAATATATATGGAAAGTGAATAAATTGATTCGAATTGGAATGGATATAAATATAATGTGTGTAATTATAATGTGAATGCAAGTAAATTTGGTTATAAATCATTCGAATTGAATGAAATGGTATATGATCGATTGGAAGTAATTAAATTAGTATTATAACCTTATTATTGCTTATAAATATGTGTATAACATGTTGGTTATGCAAAGTATGTGTCAAACTGTTTAAATGAAAGAAACGTTACTAAATTTTCATGTTATGACTTTACGTATTTAAATTAAGTAAGTACGGGTATGAGAAGACCATTTGGCTAGATTTTGGTCGCGCAAATTGCATATAAAATAAGCTGGCTTAATAACGCTAATATACAGTACATTTTCGGATTAAATACCGCAATGAATAAATATTGATATATGTTGTGTTTTCCGACCTTGTGGGTCAAGTATATATTTTAATCACTTTTGTCATATTGCAAAAGGCTCTCTCTACAAAGGAGACTCTGCCAAAAAATTTCGAAAATTTAGGGAGTTAGAAAAAATTTCAAAAATTTTTGGAAATTTTTTTTGTTAACTAAAGGTTGATTTTTGAAATTGAAAGTTGTAATAAGGGGTTTTGAATTAAAAAGGGAACCTAAATGTTTTGGAGGAAACTAAAGGGCTTAGAAAAGTGAATGTTGAGTTTTCACTAAGTGGATTTTTGGAAATGGTAAATGGGTTTGAACCATTTGTCCTACTTTATCAATTTCGGGGACGAAATTCATTTAAGGTGAGAGGAATGTAACGACTCGGATATTCATTCATTTGATATTGAACATTTAATTTGTTTCAAATGCTGAATTTGAAATGTAATTGTATTTTAGTATGAAGTTTATCGATCAAATAAGTGGAATAAAACTTAAGCTCCAAATATAATGATTTATTGAATAAATTTAATTGTAGATTTAACAATTGAAAATTGTTAAAAAATTGAGTTAGAGTTGAAAATGAATTCAAATGATTCCCGATGTTAATATAAATTCTATGTGAATTATGATTGAGTTAATAAGTTTTCAAAAACTAAAAATTTCAAGTAATTTCATGAAGAAAAATATGGAAATCGTCAATTAAATCGACACGTTTAAATAGCGATCCGGGGCATAGTCTCGGAATTCGACGAAACCAGTTCTATTGGATCCGTAATAGTGTATTATTACTAGATATCAAATTTCATACCAAGTAGCATTTGGATTTACCGGTTGGTCGCACAATTTGAAAACACCTAGAAATGATTTAATTGAATTTAATTAAAATAGTCGATTTAAAAAACTATCTTCTCTATACTATCGAATTGGGGCTCGAGACTTATTCCATCTCGTTTGGAATAGCGATATAACATTAGGAATGCCAGGCAGCACGCCTCATTATATGTTCAAATAAAATATCCAGATACTTCAAAATTCTAATATATATATGGTCATATCTATTCACATCAGCTATTTAAGAAATTCTCATCAGCCACCCTAGATTTTACGGAAGCCAACTATGGGCCTACCTAGTTATGTACGTTAGCCCCCTATTCACTAATTAAAATCACGTATTCTTTCCCCTTTCCTCTTCCAAACTACATGAAATCGAATTAGTTCATTCGAAAAGAAAAAAGATCGAAAGAAAGAAATGTTTTAAACAAAACCGCCTCAAAACATAAAATCACGACCCATTTTCGAATCCTTGGACCAAAATCCACAAACGAAATCAAATTCGATTTTGAGAAAGAAGAAAAAAATAAACAAACAAACCTCGTTCGAATCAGATGGAAATCGAATGGAGGTGGGTTCGTGTACATGTTGATCGCGATGGGTGGCGGTGCTCGTACGTGCGCGCGTACGAAGGGGTGCGGTAGTGCATTGATGTAATGACCTATAAATTTTAACGATTTAATAACGTAATTAACAGAATTTTTGTGAAATATAAAACAATTAATTTTTTTTTGAAAATTTGATATTTGAAATACGTCTATTTAAACATAGCAAATGGTAGATTTTCATTGGAAATATGAAAGTTAGTCCTGTTGTGTAATTTTCAATTTAAATCAGTTAATTTAATGAAAATATTTTTTTTTGAAATATGAATATTTTATATAATAAAAATGTTTATCATTTTCTGAGTGAGACGTCATATTTCGTTTCACCAATTTGGACTGCTCCAGCACCATTTATCTTATTTTCCATGAAATTGTAGCATTTTAGGTAGCGAAAAAAGCGAGTTTTATAACTTGATCGTATCGTTGATATCTGTATACCATTCTATTCGTCTCATCGTGGTGATCTTCTTAGTATATTCATTTGTACATTTTGGAGTACGCGACGTAGTTAGTAAAACGGTCAACCGTATCAGTACCCATTCGAGTCCATTTGTTTTCGTGACCATTCAATTATCCATCGTATAATTCCAATAGACATTTGTTATTAATATTTTCTATATTTAACACTTAACATTCACTATTCTCCTAACTTTGATTTATGCGCTGGTTCTGTCCTTTCATTTGTGAAAGTAAATTATATATATATATATATATATATATATATATCTGTGTGTGTGTGTGTTATAATTGCTTTCTGCTTTGGACCTGCCACTATTCAAATTCATTTTGTTTATATTCTACTTGAATATCACGTTTTAGTTTCCAATCGTTTGCCCATGAACCATGTTAAAAGCCTTCTTCTTCTTCTTCTTCTTCATTTTTGCTTTGAATATATATATATATATATATATATATATATAATATGTTCGTATATCTTTACTTTGGGAAATACAGCTCGTTTCCTCTCCATTTGAAAACCAAAAGCCCCCCGGTTGCCTCCATCCCAACAGCTGCTTTCAATTTTGCTCGGAGAAACCATGAACGTTCCCGAAGTTTTCCTCCTCATCTCTCCACCTATCAATATCTTCCTTTATAGCTGAACATCACTTCACCCGCCCCTCATTTCACCTCTCCTTCCAAGCCTGACACAACAGTCTCCGCTCGCACAGACCCAAACCCGCCAATACCCAATATTTCACGTGACCTTTGCCGAAACCACCCTCTCGACCTTCTCATCACTGACAAGACCCTTCGCCTCTCCATAGGAAAGCACCCCTAGCCCTCCTCCAACTTAGAACACATAGCTTAGCCTGAGCCGAGCACTGCACTACCGCTTCCGCTCATGTCCTGACACCCTGCATTCTCCACCCACCATTCATGTGACTCGAAGTCCCTTCACTTCCAGTAGCCGCCCACCATATCACTTGCCGAAGCCGACCACAGACCCCACGCCCTCTTTTTCTCCACCGTCTTCATTCCTCCCATCTCCGCCTCCCCATATGACTGTCGCCTTGTCCACTAGAGCACGAAACCACACCCTGACCAACAACTCGACCCAGCCTACGCCGATAACCCAGTTGAACTCCGTGTAGACCAGACAATGCCTCAACCTTAGCTCGTAGCCTAGCTTAGCCTTCCTATTATGAAACAAAAGAAACATATATGTGGTTTGTTTTTTTGCATTGTGATAACCTGTTCGACCTTCTTGCTTCGCCAACTCTGTTCTCATCGCACACAACATCACCAAAGTCTGCCATGCAGCCATCTTTTCTAAAAGGGTGTATATTTCTAAGTCTGAATGCATACATATACCTTGATTTATAATATTGACTTTTATAATATATATAGATATATTGATTCATATATATGTTTTAATAAATGTGATATTTTGAAATGTATATATATATATATATATATAAAATACGTTTTGTTAATATTTTGAAATGAATAAACTATCATTTATATATTTTATTTTATGGGTTTTGAATTAAAATTTGATTTTTAATTATTGGTATAGAAAAAATGTTTCGATATGTGATTCAAGTTGAATATTGATTTTTAAAGAAAATATATAATATAAAGATTTTGTATGAGTAAATTTTAGACTTTAAAGATGTGTTTGATTCTCAAATATAATGTAAAAGTTTAATTTTAATTTTAATATGGGTTTTAAATGAAATAACGATCTTACAATATATGTATATGGCTTATATATAGTTTTTTCGTCGAATCCGTGTTCACCTTGCTTCGCTTTGAGATTTGTCATTTGGATTGGTTGATTTTCAGGTTTGTGATTCAATTCATAGCTTGTTGCATTGTCTATCTTCTCTATCCTCGAAAGTTGAGCAACCACTCACGATGAACATTCTTATATTTAGTAGATTTAAATTCACATTGAAATGAAAACCGAAATATGTTGTTAAATTTGAACCGTTAATCATTTAATTACTATATATGATATGCCATTATCTGTAACTGTTCACCTATGACATATGACACCATAACTTGTTATTTCTATTATATTTAAATATGTTACTAATGATATACACTTGTTGTTGATATGTTATATTTTTATCATATTTGTTCTCGCTCTACAAGTTCCCTATTAGTTTAGAATTCCCATGGATTGAAATGATACATACCTAAACGATCTTGGAGAATAGGGAAAATCATTATGACCGGGTTGATTATGAAACCGACAAAATCTCCCACTTTGAACAGCATTTTTCCCAAGCTTCAACACAGGTGGTTTAGGATATTCAACGGCATCTTTGGTAGCAAAAAAGATATTCTTCGGAGTATTAGCTAAAGGAGTGAAATCTAAAGGTTTGAAGAAGCGGGGTTTCTTCACATCCTTCTGCTTCTTCCCACCATTATTCTCCCTCTTTTGACCTCCGGATTCCTTTTTGATAGGAGTAGCAGTGTTATTCTCAACCTCCGTCAATACCACTTTTGCTGGCACCGGGAGGCTTTCCAAGCGCATGAACTCGTCAGCCTTCTTGTAGAATTTCTCAAGCGAGTTTGGCTCCATCATCTTCAGCCATTTCCCAAACTCACTCGATTTTTCGATAGCCCTCATTAAGTAGGTCAAAACCATTCGTGGCTCTGCATTGTCGACTTCAGCCAAGGCTATGTTGAAGCGGTTTAAGAAAGATCTAATAGATGCTCCGGGATTCTGTTCCAGGCTGGACAATGACATTATGTCCTTCGCCTTTGAAGCATACAACCTGAATTGTTCTTTAAACTTCCGAGTTAAATCCGAGAACCGGTCTACAGATCGGACCGGTAGCTTTGTAAACCAGAGTAGAGCTACTCCTTCCAAGTATACCGAAAAGTACCAGCATTTGATCTCATCTGATGCTCTGGCACTAGTCATGTGCCAGTCATACTTATATAGGAATTGGTTAGGGTCGCTGTTCCCCTATAAGCTGGAATGGTGGGGGGAACAAACTTCCTTGGAAATTCCGCCTTCAGAATTCTTTCGGTGAACAGAGTTTTGCTTGGAGCGAACCCCCATTCTTTTTCATCTTCTTCCCTTTGTATACTTTCTTTCATAATTTTCCGAACCATTCCCGAGAGGTATTCCTCATCGTTTAGAGGCTCCGTAGGACAGACTTCAGCCATTTTCTCGGAAGTTTTCCTGGACAAACGTTCGCGGAGAGTCAGCTGCGGATTTGATCCTCCAGCTTGGGGAGGTGCCCCTTCGGCGGGGCCAGCTGCCCTTTGAGGAATATTTCTCCCTTCAAGATTATGAACATCATCAGCAAAGTTTTCTTCATTATTCACTGGTTGATGGTTAGCTCCGAGCAAATCATTCAACCTGTCAAGCATTAAAGTGTTCTAGGCTTCCATTTGCTAATATAACCCAAACACTGCAGCATCTAACTCTGCCCAGGTAATTCCAACACCTAGAGCTGCTTGACTTAACGAAGGAAAAGTGGCGGTATTTTCATGGGCATCACCGGGTCTAGTAGATCTGTGCTTTCTTCCAGGAGCCATAATCTCTGATAGACATCTGGTTTTGAGAGAGATTTTTTCAACGAACTTTTGCGAAGCAATGATGAAAGCACCCTGATCAATTCTCTCAATGAAAGCACCAAAAATGTTAACACTAAAAGCGGACGCTAACACCCCGGTGTAAGTAGTGAAAATGTGAAAGCACCACCCGTTGGTACGGGAACTAGAGACAACAAGAAAATAACAGAAAGTCAAGTAAAGAGACAACAATTTTTATAGTGGTTCGGCTTAATGTCAAGCCTACGTCCACTTTAATCCTCTTTATTGCTGATTCAATTACAACTTTTACAATAATCTTTGATTACCACACGACTAAGACAAGTAGCTAG
Source organism: Allium cepa (assembly GCA_030765085.1). Lineage (NCBI taxonomy): Eukaryota > Viridiplantae > Streptophyta > Magnoliopsida > Asparagales > Amaryllidaceae > Allium > Allium cepa. The sequence continues at coordinate 877,360,448 of CM060943.1, forward strand.
AACTTCAATGTAGAAGAGTTCTTCGAATTCATGTTGAATGTGTTATATCTCTCTCAAAGTTCGTTGAAGTGTCTTCGGTGTTTGAAGTGTTGAAGGAGTCGAGAAAACAGCAAAGTATAGGCATTCCAGAAATGATCCCAAAGCCCCTTTCCACGTGGAGTAGGCGGGGTATTTATAGGGAGATTCTGGAGTTAGGTCGTAGGTCGTGGGTGACATAGGAGTTGGTTAGGTCATAGGTCGTAAGCGACCTAATGGACACGGGCCGTGGCTTATAATGGTTGCGCTTTGATCAATTGCTTCTGCTGGTAGGTCGTAGCGACCTATGAGAGTGGTGAGCGACTTAAATGGAGCAACTGATGATAGTTATGGGTGAGGCTGCGACCTAAGGTTGGGAGCGACCTATATGCAAGCGGCATAAAGAGATGCGGGTTATGTAGGTGCTAGGTCGCTAGGTTACCTCGCTGAGTCGCTAGATCGCTTAGGTCGCTTAGGTCGTCGACACTTAGGTCGCTTAGGTTGTTGAGAATGCTTAGGTCGCTGAGAGACTGTAGTGTTTACTACACTGTTATGTTATGCCATTGATCTGTATGGATTGCTAGGTCGTTACCACATCACAAGTTTAGGTCGCTAGGTCGCTTGTACTTTATCTCGTTAGGTCGTTAAGCCGCTAGCTATTACCACGTTAACTCACTGGATCGCTTGCCTTCATTGAGTAATTAAGTCACCGTTCAGAATAGGGTTAACAATATACGGACATCGTCGGTCTATATTTTGAAAATGATTTCTAAAGTTTTGAAAGGAAATATATGGTTTTTAATAAATATGGATTTTTGAAATACAATATTTATAAATGTTATTTTTATATATGTCTAAATTTTAGATTTTTAAAATTATATGCTTTGGAAAATTTAAATTTATAATTTAGTTTTGAAAATATAATTTTTAAGATTTTACAATTTTAAAACATATAAAAATAAACTTAATATTAAATAAATGTAATAATAAGATTTAATTTAATAAAATTTAATTTAATCAATACATAATATCTTTAGATATTATTTAAAATTATATTTAAAAAAATAGATTGTGTGTTAACTTTAATAATTTAAGGTTCGGAAGATAAATTGAAATTGATTTGAAATTGTATTTGTTTAAGAATTATACTGAAATAAAATTGATTTGAAACTTATTGAATTTGAGATTTTAAAGATATGATTTTATAACTTGACTAAGGTGATTAAATGAATAATTTCAAATTTAAATAAATTGAAATAGGATATTTAGTTTTTATTTAAATTTGTATTTTGAAATTTTATTTAAATGTTATTGGATTGATTAAGTGAATATTTCAAATCTAAATAATTGTAAAGTTGAATTTGAAATATAAATGGAATTTATCAAATTGAGTATTGGAATGTCTGAATATTTTAACTTTGAAACCTATTGAAGTTGAAATGGTTTAATTTGTAATTCATATCTATAATTGAGATCGTTATAAATTAAAAATGGTTTATTGAGAACTTGAATTGAATTGTAATTGATGACCCGATGTTGATTTAAATGGATTTTTGGAATTTAAGTTGATTTGAATCAATTTGTGGATTTGGATGAAACAATTCCAATTTGGAAACTATTTTAGTATAATCTCTTTAAATAAATATAAACTATTTTTAATTTACAACTATTTTAATATATAAATTATTTTGAATTTATAACTATTTTAATATATATATACTAATTTCAATATCTAAACATTTTAATATAGAAATGTTATGATTTCGAAAGTGTTATGATTTCAAAAGTGTTATGACTTAAAAGTGTTATGATTTTGAAAGTGTTACAATTCTGGAAAAAATATTATTAATATGAAGTATGAACTATTTGAGGTAAACGACCACGGTGTGAAATAAACATTTGGTTGTTAAAGAGACCAGGATAGTATATTATCACTCTTTGCCAATACTGAAAACCACTTTGACAACTGTGTACGTGGTGGAGATTCCAGAACAAAGTAGGATGGTTCGGCGACGATTCTATATGAGGTATTAGCACAACCCTGACTCCCGTGAGTCAACTTGACGTGGCTAAAACACGAGCTATACTGGGCCAAGTGGGGTCATTCCCCCTATCGGGCACATTTTTTCGATACCATTCAATTGCTTCTGTGATTCGATTGGTTGCACCCTTTTATTTGGGAGTGTGTCCAAGGTAGGCGATCGTAGCTGCTATGCATTATCACCAGTCCGGGAGTCAATTGGTATATCTACCCTGGGCATTGCCTCGAGTGCCTTGTCGCATCCCTTATCGCACCTTCTATAAGTTTGATTTGTACCGTACTTATGGAGTGCTCCCTGAGTATCTCATCAGTTTGGTGGGGCTTACGGCATCTGTATAGACTACGTGAATATATAAAATGTGTTAAGGGGGATACGGGTAATGCCTTAATGCTATTTTAATATTGTACATTACTATAGACATATTATAATAGCGTATACTACTACCAACTAGATAGTTCCATGGATCCTTAGAGGATGAAAATCCCAAACATCCTTTAAATTACTTGTATTTCAGTTGACATTTCACTTGAGTCGAATTTACTGGTATAAGAATGTTAATCCTAACTCGAGTGTTTTGTTTTTCGCTTTATGCTTGGGTCAGACTAAGTGTCACAACATTTGAGACGCACCTTTGGAGACTGGAGCTTTGTTTGAAGATCTATCTATCCAGCTTTCAGTTATTTCAGTTTATTCTAGTCATTTATGTTCAGATTCATCAGTTGCTTATGTATCAGAGATTCATTTGTATTTTAGATTTTGTTGCATTTTGTTTCAGACTTTGATGTTTTATAGTAGCTTCATGAACTACTATTTATCTATTCCGTTATTTGTTGTTATTACTCTGTGTCTGTAATTCTATGATTAATTTATTTACTGTATATGCTAAGTTTTGCCAAATATGAATTAACAATATGATATTTTGAGCAATTTAAGTCCGACATTTGTGGATGCGAATGTTCAAAATACTGGGTCAACACAATTGGTATCAGAGCTCCGGTTTAGGCAAAACATAACATATGGAGTAAAAGTTAATTACAGAATCACCTTCGTTCGAGCTTGAATTTCTTCCTCTTTGATTTGAATTTATTTTGGATTTTTGGAACCTTTTATTCTCAAATCCATTCTTGTCTTTCCTATTCGTGTTCTTCTTGATTCTGGAGCATCCTGTAGATCCACTTCGATTGATCTCTATAATGAATTTGAGAACATGTTGCCACCTCAATTGGCAATTTCTTACTTGTGTGTGTCTAATTCCATTGGTGGTCCCACCAATCTTAGAATGATTTGTAAAGGAGTGAAACTCCTTTACAACAAGCGTCGATTCGTCGAAGATCTCTATGTCCTCGGTGTTGATACTGTTACCTCTTGCAAAGCCTGAACCATTTCTCTAGTAGATGACCGGGGTAATTTCCTTGTGAGCGAATGTTGAATGCCTCCAGTTATGCAGGCAATTCTACCTTCTGTCTGATACCTAGCTTAGAGATCTTGACTCCACCCTTGTTGTTGGACTATTTCTGGATGTTTTGGTGAAGTCACTTCTCTCTCTCTCAAGTGAGAAATTGAATTCCCCAATCGATCTTATTCCTGGAGTCTCGGTTGACCCGGTTAAGGTCACCCGCCATTAATGTGAGTCTATCCACCTTTCCTCTTTTATAATTTAACTGTATTATTATCCTTTCGAGCATATCATCTTGGTAGAGTTCTCTTGGATTTGGGTCCCCCTTTATTTGAATCTTTGTTCTTGTTTTAAATTGTATTCTTGAATCATCATGCGAGGGAGTGTATTTGTAATTAATATAATAAATACATTATATTGTATTGTTTGGGTTGTTAAGTTTGATTTGTGGTTTCGATCAATTCGTTTGGCCAACGCTATTGATAGGAATTCCAAAACATATGAACGGAGAAAACTGACATAATATTGTTTCCGAAGTTGATAAATTAAATAATTTTATATATGGTTATATTTTATATGTAAGTATAATTTTCTAAAGTTAGATAGTTAATGAATTGTTGTTAGAAATGATAATACTTAGTTATCATTTATTTCTTAGTTAACACTTCTAGATCATTAACTATTGTTATTTGAAATTTTAAACATGGTTTATAAATTATATTTGAAATCGAAATGAATTCAAATCAAGAAATTGAGAATTTAATTTCCGAAGCTTTTCTAAAGTCTAGGTTTAAAAGTTTTGGAAAATGTACTAGTTGAATATTTCAAGTATAAAATATCTCCAAAGATATTTAAAAGAAGTAAGCCTGTACTCTCCTCGTTTGTCATTGGAAAATAATTTCGGTGATGACTGCAGCATCGTCGACATTCATTTTCGAGTCTCAAGGTGGAGAGACCACGTAGCATCATTGCTACAATTTTTTTGGAAAAATGGATTTGATTTGAATTTCTTGAGTATGATTTGATTTATAAAATATGTAGGTATATGTATATATTTATTTCAAAATGGTGGGAAGTGAAACCGAAAATTTGATTCTTAAATTCTATGTTAAGTTAGAGTTTTCAATTACTGAAATTAATCAAAATTTTTGAAATATTTAAAGTGTTTAAAATTTAAATTAGAATTTAACACACGTTGAAACAGTTGAAATAGGATAAAATTTATTTGTATAATACTTAGTTGCTTTCTAATATATATAATTTACCGAAAATATTCATAAAGTTGAATGTTAGGGTAAATATGTAATCGAGGTTATACAAGAGAAAACTTAGGTAATAAATTTTTCAAATTAAAATTTTCTTAATATAAATATTATAAATAACAAGTAAATTGGTATATTGCTCAACTACGTATGAGATATTGATAAAACTAACCTGAGAAAAGTTAGGTGTAATAAGAATTTGTGATTGAATAATATGAAATAAATGTAAGTAATAAGATGTCCGAAAAAGAAATTTTGTTGAGGGAAATTATAACAAAAAATTTAATTATTATAAGGACTTTTTATACATTTAATTGATGTTATAAGTAATGTGAGTTAAATAAATTAAGTAATAAAATAAAAATACTATTCAAGTAAATAAATATGAACTGAAAAACAGTTAAAATTGAATTTTAAAGTGGAATTAACTTAAGTGTAGTTAAATGGATTAAACAAATAAGTTAAATAAAATAATGTTTTTTTGTTGGAAAGAAATTTTGTAATAATTGTCAATAAATTGAAGCAAATAAATTGATGAAAATACCTTGAATTGAAATCAACAAAATGTGAATATAATGAATATTTATTGATTCAATAAAATAGGTTGAAACCAAAATTTGTTGAATATTAATCAATTTAAAAACTAATAAAATTTATATGGTTTTGAATTTATTGTGTATCTAATAATATGTATTTCAAATCTATCTTTTCTTTTGGTTGTTTCTATTCTCCTATCTCGTTCCTTTTCGAGGACGAAAAGTTTTGAGTGTGGGAGAGTGTAACGACTCGTAAATTTTAACTATTCAATAACGTAATTAACAGAATTTTTGTGAAATTTAAAACAATTAAATTTTGTTTTGAAAATTTGATATTTGAAATATGTCTATTTAAATATTGCAAACGGTAAATTTTCATTGGAAAATATGAAAATTAATTTTGTTGCATAATTTTCAATTTAAATCGGTTAATTTGATGAAAATAAAATATTTTTGATATACGAATACTTTATATAATAAAAATGTTTATCATATTCTGAGTGAGACGTCATATTTCGTTTAACCAAATTTGGACCGCTCAAGCTCCATTTATCTTATTTTCGGTGAAATTGCAACATTTTTGGTAGCCAAAAAAATCGAGTTTTATAACTTGATCGTATTAATGATATCCATGTACCATTCTATTTATCTTGTCGTGCTGATCTCTACAGTATATTCATTTGTAAATTTTGTAGTCCGTTACATGGCGAAATCAGTAAAACGATCAGCCGTGTCAGTACCCGTTCGAGTCTATTTGTTTTCGTGACCATTTAATTATCCACCGTATAATTCCAATCGACATTCGTTATTAATATTTTCTGTATTTAACCCGTGACCTTCACTATTTTTCTAGCTTTGATTTATGTGCTGGTTCTGTCCTTTCATTTGTGAAAGTAAATAATATAATATAATATAATATATATGTTATGTAATTGCTTTTTTCTTTGGACTTTCCACTATTCAAATTCATTTTGTTTATATTTTACTTGAAAATGACATTTCAGTTTCCAATCGTTTGCTCATGAACCATGTTAAACGCCACCTTCTTCTTCATCTGTGTTTTGAAAACATATACATAAAATATGTTCGTATATCTTTACTTTGGGAAATACTGCTCGTTTCCTCTTCATTTGAAAACCAAAAGCCTGGTTGCCTCCTTCCCATCAACTACTTTCAGTATTGCTCCGAGACACCATGAACGTGCCCAAAGTTTTCCTCCTTATCCCTCCGCCTGTCACTTTCTTCCTTTATACCCGAACATCACTTCACCCGCCCCTCATCTCACCTCCACTTCCAAGCCTGACTTAATAGTCTCCGCTTGCACAGACCCAAACCCCCCAATACCTCATATTTCGCCTGACCTTTGCCGAAACCACCCTCTCGACCTTCTCATCATTGACAAGACCCTTCGCCTCTCCACTAGGAAGCACCCCAGGCCCTCCTCCGACATAGAACACACAGCGTAGCCTGAGCCGAGCACTACATTGCCGCATCCGCTCACGCCCGACACCCTGCCTTCTCCACCCACCATCTACGTGCCTTGCAGCCCCTTCACTTCCAGTAGTCGCCTAACATATAACCTGTCGAGACCGACCACAAACTCCATGCCCTCCTCTCCACCATCTTCATACCTCCCCTCCCCTCCCATCTCCACCTCCCCAAATGACTACCACCTTTTCCACTAGAGCACGAAGCCACACCTAACCAACAACTCGACCTAGCCTACGCCAAAAACCCAACCAAACTTCACGTAGACCTGACAGCGCTTCACCCTTAGCCTGCAGCCTATCCTTCCTATTATGAAAAAAAGAAACATATATATGGTTTGTATTTTTTTTTCATTTTGATAACCTGTTCGACCTTTTTGCTTCCCTAACTCTATTCTCCTCGCACATAACATGACCGAAGTCTGCCACGCATCCATCTTTTGTACAAGGGTGTATATATCTAAGTCTGAATGCATATATATATCTTGATTTTTAGCATTGACTTTTATAATATATATAGATATATTGATTCATATATATGTTTCAGTAAACATGATATTTTGAGATGTATATATATAAAATACGTTTTGTTAATATTTTGAAATGAATAAAATATCATTTATATATTTTATTTTATGGATTTTAAATTAAAATTTTGATTTTTAATTATAGACATGGAAAATTTGTTTTGATATGTGATTCAAGTTGAATATTGATTTTTAAAGAAAATATATAATATAAAGATTTTGTATGAGTAAATTTTAGATTTTAAAGATGTGTTTGACTTTCAAGTATGATACAAAAGTTTAATTTAAATTTTAATATGGTTTTTAAATGAAATAATGATCTTATAATATATGTACATGGCTTATATACATATGTTTTTTTATCGAATCTGTGTTCACCTTGCTTTGCTTTGAGATTCGTCATTTGGGTTGGTTGATTTTCAGGTTCGTGATTCAATTCATAGCTTGTCGTGTTTTCAATCTTCTCTATCCTCGAAAGGTGAGCCACCACTCACGATTAACATTCTTATATTTAGTAGATTTAAATTCACATTGAAATGACAACTGAAATATGCTGTTAAATTTGAAATGTTAATCATTTAATTGCTATATATGATATGCCATTATCTGTAACTGTTCACCTATGACATATGACACCATAACCTGTTATTTGTATTATATTTAAATTTGTTACCGATGATATATGCCCGTTGTTGCTATGTCATATTTTTATCATATGTGTTCTCACTTTGCAAGTTCCCTGTTAGTTTAGAATTCCCTATGGGTTGAAATGATACATACCCGAACAATCTTGTAGAATATGGGAAATCGTTATGGGTTGAAATGATAAACCCAAGCGATTTTCATTGATTTTAAATTTTTAGGATTGTAGGTTGAAACGATAAATACCCATAGATATTTAAATTATGGATTGAAATGATAAATATCCATATCACTCGACCATAGGATAGAAAATTATACACGGACACCGTTGGTCTAGATTTTGAAAATAATTTATAAAGTTTTGAAAAGAAATATATGGTGCTTAATAAATATTGATTTTTAAAATATAATATATATAAATGTTATTTTTATATATGTCTAAATTTTAGATTCTTGAAATTATATGTTTTGGAAAATTTAAATTTATAAGTTAGTTTTGAAAATATAATTTTCAAGATTTTACTTATAATTTTACTATTTTAAAATTTATAAAATTAGATTTAATGTAAAATAAATATAATAATAAGATTTAATTTAATAAAATTTAATTTAATTAGTACATAATATGTTTAGGTATTTATTTAAAATTATATTTAATAAAAATAAATTTTGTAATAACTTTAATAGTTTAAGGTTGGGAAGATAAATTGAAATTGATTTGAAATTGTATTTTTTGAAGAGCTATACTTAAGTAAAATTAATTTGAAACTTATTGAATTTGAGATTTTAAAGATATGATTTATAACTTGATTAATGGTGATTAAATAAATATTTTCAAATTTAAATAAATTGAAATAGGATATTTAATTTTTATTTAAATTTGTATTTTGAAATTTTATTTAAATGTTATTGGATTGATTAAGTGAATATTTTAAATCTAAATAGTAGTAAAGTAGAATTTGAAATATAAATGGAATTTATCAAATTGAGTATGGAATGTATGAATATTTAAACTTTGAAACCTATTGAAATTGAAATGGTTTAATTCATAGTTCATATCAATATATGAAATCGATATAAATTAAAATAGTTTATTGAGAACTGAATTGAATTGTAATTGATGAACCAAGATTGATTTAAATGGAATTTCGGAATTTAAGTCGATTTGAATCGATTTGTGGAATTGGACAAAACAATTCTAATTTGGAAACTATTTCAGTATAATCTCTTTAAATAAATATAAACTATTTTTAAATTACAACTATTTTAATCTATAAATTATTTTAATATATAAACTATTTTGAATTTATAACTATTTTAATATATATATATTAATTTCAATGTCTAAACGGTTTAAGTTGAAAATGTTATGATTTCAAAATTGTTATGATTTCGAAAGTGTTATGATTTTGACAGTGTTACGATTCTGGAAATAAATATTATTAAAGTGAATAATGATATCGAATTGACATGATTTTGAAATGAATATGATATTTTGATATGAAGTATGAACTATTTGAAGTGAAATGACCATGGTGTGAAATAAGCGTTTGGTTGTTAAAGAGACCAGGATCGAATATTGTCATAATCTCTGCCAATACAAAAACCACTTTAACAACTGTGTACGTGGTGGAGATTTAAGAACGAAGTAGGATTGTTTGGCGACGATTCTATATGAGGTATTAGCGCAACCCTAACTCCCGTGAGTCAGCTTGATGTGGCTAAAACAGAAGTTATACCGGGCCAAGTGGGGTCATTCCCCCTATCGGGCATATTTCTTCGATACCATTCTATTGCTTTTATGATTCGATTGGGTGCACCTTTGATTTAGGAGTGTGTCTAAGGCGGGAGGTAGTAGCTGCCATGCGTTACCACCGGTCCGTAGTGCGATTGGTATTTCTACCTCGGGCATTGCCTCGAGTACCTTGTCGCATGCCTTATCACGCCTTCTACGAGTTTGGTTTGTACCGGAGCACTCCTTGAGTATCCCATCAGTTTGGTGGGGCTTACAGTATCTGTATAGAATACGGGAATATATAAAATGTGTTAAGGGGGATACGGGTAACGCCTTAATGCTTTTTTAATAGTTTACTTTACTATAGACATATTATAATAGCGTATATTACTACATAGTAGATAGTTCCATGGATCCTTAGAGGATGAAAATCCAAAATATCCTTTAAGTTACTTGTATTTCAGTTGACATTTCACTTTAGTCGAATTTACTGGTATAAGAATGTTAATCTTGACTCAAGTGTTTTGTGTTTTGCTTTATGCTCGGGTCAGACTGAGTGTCACAACATTTAAGACTCACATTTGAAGATTGTAGCTTTGTTTGAAGATCTATCTACCCAACTTTCAGTTATTTCAGTTTATTCCAGTCATTTATGTTCAGATTCGTCAGTTGCTTATGTACCAGAGATTCATTTGTATTTGAGGTTTTGTGGTATTCTATTTCAGACTTTGATGTTTTATAGCAACTTCATGAACTACTATTTATCTATTCCGCTGTTTATTCTTATACTATGTGTTTGTGATTCTGTGATCGATTTATTTACTGTTATGCTAAGTTTTGCCAAATATAAATTAATAATCCGATATTTTGAGCGATTCAAGTCCGACATGTGTGGATGTGAATGGTTCAAAATACTGGGTCGTTACAATTGATGCTAACTTTTGACTAGGGTTGGGGATTATAGGAGGTAGTAACGATGTTTTGGGAATCAGAGCCTAGCTTTGGGTTTATGTAGGAAATTGGCATCGGGGACTGGAAAATGGGGGAGTGCGACATTGTCAGTCGTGATTAGGGCTCTAAGTCGCGATCGAATGGCTGTGTTCGAGTGGGTTTCGATAGTCAAGGGTTGGTCACGTTGAAGTTATTGGCGTGAAGGTTGAGTGATGTTTCAGCGTTCGAAGGAAGGGACAGTGCGATTGGTGGCAATGGTGACCGCGACAAAGAGTGAGGCAGTAGGATGGTGGTGGCACGCGAACTCGATGGTGTGGGTGGCGGGGTGGTGTGCTTGGGAGGAGGAGCAGTTTCTTCGAAGCAGTCGAAGTGGGCATGGTTGCAAACGAGACCGAAAGATTTATTTGGAAGGAAGGTAATTAAATTTTTTAAGAATGTTGTTGGACTGCGTTTAATTAATTTTAATGAAAATTTGTTAACTTATAAAAATTCGTAATTTCCATACGAGGTCCAAATTCATTTAAACAAGTCAAGTTTGATTCGTATCTGGAAAATCTATGCATAGGGATTAGTTTGGGGTTTCTCGAAAGCAGCTGAAATTTTAGAAAAAATTAAAATCTGGATGTCCGAAAAAATAAAAATCAAGGTGAGTAAAATCACTCATTTGGATTGCTGGCTCTAATTCAATAATGTTGAATTTAAATTATTGGTTGATTGGATGAATTTAATAAGTATTATCAGTTAGATTATATATAATATATATAGTAGTATATAAATTAGTAGTTGGATCTATTTTTCACCGATCAGAGCGAATGAGACCCTATGCGTCCCTCATAATAGCGGACAACCCTATATTACCACGATTGATGCAGCTCAGGGGATAAGTCGTACACGACTTAAAGAGGAAGACTTGGGTCTTTCTAGAGTTAAGGAAGCTTCGGTGTTAGGTCTTAAGACGTTCACGAGTCAAGCAGGGGAGGAAAGCCTTAAGTCGCCGGAGGAAGCTTCGGGTTTAGGTCGTCAGAGGTTTTTAGGTCGGCAACAACCTAAGAAAGAAGACTTAGGTCGGCAACGAACTAAACATGTCTTGGGTCGGTTGCGACCTAAAGGAATATGGCCGAAGAGTTAAGTCGTTAGAAGAGTTAGCTCGGTGAAGCTTTGAGTCGTTTGTGTTGAATATGTTGTACAGTGTGTCGTTATTTGTTGAGTCGTTGCTTTTGAGTCGTGAGTCGTTAGGTCGTATACGACCTAAGTGTTGAACCGCTGTGTTGTAACTTGTGAGGTGATAAGTCGTGAGTCGACTTGTAGTTAAGTCGGTCATGTGTGTATATGGAGATAAAATCCGTTGAGTCGCTTTTGTATAAGTCGCATACGACTTAAGTGAGTCGTGAGTCGGAGGAGTGTTGAGTCAGCAACGACTTAAGGGTTAGGTTGTGAACTGCTATAAATAGGGGGTGTGTTGTACTTTTTGAGGGGGTTGATTTTTGGAATAAAATTTCTTGTTTGATTGCTGTGTGCTTTCATCCTAAATTGGTAGTTGAGTGTAATCTCCTATCTCCACTTTCGGTTATTCGAGTGCGCTCGAATCAACGATTGTTGAAGCCGATTCGCGGAATCAAGTGCGCTTGATCAACGCTTGAAGAATTGAAGATCTTCTTTCACGGTATCGTGCGCGATCAACGTGACGAGGATAGCTAGAATTCGGTATCTTCGGATCAACGAATTTGGGCCTTTCAGTATCTTTTATCCACCGTTTGCTACTTTCATCGATCTATCTTGTTTTGTTATTATCCGCTGCTTCAGTGTTTGGTATCAGAGCTGGACTTAGCCAATCATAGCTAAGCCAAGTCTTGGAGCCAAGGAGTTTGAAGTTTTTTGTTCATCGTGTTCATCTTGAAGTTACAACAAGAGGAGAACTTCCGATCCATTCTATTTTGGATCAAAGTGTGGAAGTTGTTTGAATTTGGCCATGAGATATTTGCGCGCCAAAGTTTGATATTGAAACCATGCTTTGTTGAGGCCGAGCCGACCTAAGCCTAGGTCGTTGCCTATTGCCGAGTTAGTGGGAGGCCGTGACTTGTTGTTCAAGTTTGGGTTTTGGAGTGTTGTGAAGTTTGAAGATTGTATTGAATCAATCATGCCGCCGAGGAGAGCTAATCGTCATCAAAATGTCGAAGGGTTGTATAGAAGAGAAGAAGCCGAGCAAATGGAACAACGCATTAATGAGAAATTTGATGAAGGTATTGGAAAGTTAGAGAAGTTGATGAATGATTTGAATCAAAATCAAAGGAGGAGATCACCAATCTCGAACCATGGAGGAAACCGCGTTTCGCCATCGGTTACGGAAGCGAGAAGGGTATCACTGCAATCTTTTAGAGAGAGAAGAGAAACATCAATTTCATCAAGGAGAGATCACCATGACTATGGACATGAAGAGAGAAGAACTCCACGTAAGTTTGAAGAAGAGCCATATAGAGATGAAGAGAGACATAGTAGAAGGGACATGCGTGATCGAAGGGATGATAATGGTCGAGATCGATATAGACGTACATTTGATTTTGATGAAGAGGGTGATAGAGCTAGCATTCATTATCGAGATCAAGACCAATTTCGAAATTCATATCGAGATGTAGATGATGATCGTCGTTGGGAGTCAGGTATGAAGATGGAAATTCCAGAATTCAAGGGTGGAATGGTAGGAGAGGAATTTTTGGATTGGTTGTCTAATGTTGAAGAGATCTTTGATTTCAAAGAAGTCCCGGAGAATCGAAGAGTTAAGTTGGTTGCTACTCGTTTGAGAGGTAGAGCTTTAGCATGGTGGCAGCAAACTAAACTTACAAGGGAGAGAATGGGAAAATCAAATATTGAGTCTTGGGATAAGATGAAGAAGTTGATGAAGGCTACATTCTTGCCTTACAATTATCAATCACTCATGTATCAGAGATTGCAGAATCTGAGGCAAGGGACGAAGACTGTTAATGATTATGTTGATGAATTTTATCAACTGATTGCTCGAAATGACATTATGGAGACAGAGGAACAACTGACTGCTAGATTTGTTGGAGGGTTGCGAATGCAGATTCAAGATATGGTGAATATGTTTGATCCTAGATCTGTAGCAGGAGCACATCGGAAAGCGTTGGCTTGGGAGAAGCAGGGAAGGTGTGGAGGTGGTGTGTTTACTAATTCCAACAATCAAGTGAAGGGTGTCAGTGGAAGCTCTAATGTTCCTAAATCTATCAGTAAACCAGTTGTGAATGAAGTTGCGAAGACGAAGGTCAACAACAGTTTCAAGTGTTACAATTGTCAGGAAGTGGGTCACAAGAGTAATGAATGTCCGAAGCTGAAGAAACGAACTATGATTGCTGAAGTTGAAGGTAAGGGCGTTGGTGAAGGTTATCCTAGTCCAGTTGAGGAGGAAGAACAGGATGTCGCGTCAGGAGATGAAGGATGTGATCTAATGATGAGGAGATCTTGTTTGATACCGAAGCAAGAAGAAGAAGCTAGTTGGTTGAGGAGTAACATCTTTCAGTCAACGTGCACTATTCTGGGGAAGGTGTGCAAATTTGTGATTGATGCGGGAAGTTGTGACAATATTATTTCTACCGAAGCTGTGAGAAAGTTGAAGCTGAAAACGGAGAATCATCCAAATCCTTACAAGTTAGCGTGGTTGAGAAAAGGAGGAGAAGTGAAGGTGGACATGCGAGTTCGAGTTCCATTTTCTATTGGGAAGAAGTATAAAGACGAGATTTGGTGTGATGTTGTGGAAATGGATGTTTGTCATTTACTTTTGGGAAGACCATGGCAGTATGATCGAGCAGTACAACATGAAGGTCGGACCAATAGCTACAGCTTTATGTTTGAAGGTGTTAAGATTATTTTAGTTCCAAAGAAGAGACAACAGGAAGAAAGTAAATCTGAAGAGATTGAGGAGCTGAAGACTTTATCGACTTTGAAGGAATTTATTGAAGAAGTAAAAGAGAGTCCAGAGGTATTTTTGTTGATTGGACATGAAGCCACTGAATCTGTTGAAGTTCAGAGGAAGTGAAGCCAGTATTAGAGGAGTTTGACGATGTTTTTCCTGAGGAGTTGCCAACGGAGTTACCACCGTTGAGGGATTTTTAACATCAAATAGATCTTGTGCCAGGGGCGGTATTACCACACAGGCCACATTATAGGATGAGTCCTAAGGAGCATGAGGAACTGAGAAGGCAGGTGGAGGAGTTGTTAGAACAGGGGCATGTTCAGGAGAGCTTGAGTCCATGTGCAGTGCCAGCTTTATTGGTGCCAAAGAAGGGTGGTTCGTGGAGAATATGTCGGACAGTCGGGCTCTAAAAAAGATCACTGTGAGGTACAGATTTCCTATGCCGAGATTTGATGATTTGATAGATCAGTTGAGTGGAGCTATTGTGTTTTCAAAGATTGACTTGAAGAGTGGATACCATCAAATTCGTATTAGACCGGGTGATGAATGGAAGACTGCTTTCAAAACCAGGGTAGGGTTATACGAATGGTTGGTTATGCCGTTTGGTTTATCGAATGCACCGAGTACTTTTATGAGAGTGATGAACCAGATTTTCAGACCATACATTGGAAAGTTTGTGGTAGTTTACTTTGATGATATTTTGATCTACAGTGGAAGTGTGGAAAAGCATGTCCAGCATTTACGTGAAATACTGTTGATTCTACGAAAGGAGAAATTTTATGCTGCAACAAAGAAATGTGTGTTCATGACGCGCAGTGTTTTGTTTCTGGGATATGTTCTATCGAAGGAAGGAATTCAAGTGTATGAAAGTAAAGTAGAAGCTGTCAGGAGTTGGCCACAACCCAAGACAATTACTGAAGTAAGGATTTTTCATGGATTGGTATCTTTCTATCGAAGATTCATTCCATATTTTAGTAGTGTGATGGCACCAGTAACCGATTGCATGAAAGGAAAGAAGTTTGAGTGGTCCGAGGAAGCAGGGGTCGCTTTTGAAAAGATCAAGTCATTATTGACAACAGCACCAATTCTAGTTTTACCGGATTTTCAGTTGTTGTTTGAGTTACATACTGATGCGTCTAAAGTTGGGGTTGGTGGAGTATTGAGTCAAAGTGGAAGACCAGTTGCTTATTTCAATGAGAAGTTATCTGGAGCTAAATTGAGATATAGCACTTATGATGTTGAATTTTATGCAATTGTCCAAGCTGTGTAGCACTGGAGACATTATCTATTTCAGAAAGAGTTTGTTCTTTACACTGATCATGAGGCTTTGAAGCATTTGCAAGGGCAGGATAAGATTTCATCGAGACATGCATCGTGGATTGCCTATTTGTAGTAGTTTACTTTTGTTGTGAAGCACAAATCTGGGGTAACGAATCGTGTAGCTAATGCTTTGAGTAGGAGGAGCCATTTATTGACAACAATGAAAATAGAGGTGACAGGATTTGAATTATTGCCAGAATTGTTTGTGGAGGATCCTTACTTTGCAAAGTTCGTTGAGAAAGTTAAGGATGGAGATACCGATGAATTTGTGTTGGTTGATGATTTCTTATTCAAAGGAGATCGATTATGTATACCAGAGAGCAGTTTGAGAATGAAGATTATCAAGGAGTTGCACGAGGAAGAACATGTGGGCCATGATCGTACATTGCATTTGATTTCTCAATCTTACTTTTGGCCGTCAATGAGAAAAGAGGTTGAAAGATTTGTGCATAGATGTCATGTTTGTCAGGTTTCGAAAGGGATAGCTACAAATGCGGGATTGTATATGCCATTACCTGTTCCTACAAAACCATGGGTAGACATTAACATGGATTTCGTGTTAGGATTTCCGAGAACTCAAAGGGGAAACGACTCTATATATGTTGTGGTGGATCGTTTCTCGAAGATGGTACATTTTATTGCGTGTAAAAAGACGGCGGATGCTGTTCATGTCGCACAGTTGTTCTTTAAAGAGATATATAGACTTCATGGTTTACCTGAATCTATTGTTACGGATAGAGATACTCGTTTTCTAAGCCATTTTTGGTTGAGTTTTGGAAGATGGTAGGAACGAAGCTGAATTTTAGTAGCGCTTACCATCCGCAAACAGATGGACAGACAGAAGTTGTTAACAAATCGTTGGGAAATTTGTTGCGATGTTTTGTGAAAGATAATCTGAAAAGTTGGGATGTGAAGTTATGCCAAGCAGAGTTTGCTCATAATCATGCAGCGAATCGTAGTACAGGTTTCAGTCCATTTCAGATTGTATATTCAAATTTACCTAGGGGACCGTTAGATTTAGCAGTAGTGCCACAACCGAAAGGGATGGTTAAACGAGCTGTAGACTTTGTTGATGGGTTGACTGAATGTCATAAAATCATTCAGGAACGATTGGAGAAAGCGAACGAGAAGTGTAACAACCCTGTATTTTGTAATTATTTTATTGTATATTTTAATTATTTTTAATGTAAGATTTTGATTTAAAAACTTATTTTACTTATTTGAAATTATTAAATTTATTATTTAAATATAATCTTGATTTTTATATGAGTTATAATTCCAAACTTGTGTAAGTTGAATATTTGCCTGAAATGCTGGTTTTGGTCAAAATAGTCAAACTGTGACTTTCAACTTAAAATTTTAAAGTTTAAAAATTTAATTTTTTTTCTTTTATTATGAAAGTATATAAAATTCTAAGAATACCACTTTTCGTTTCGTTGAATTTGGATGTAAATTGTGAAAGTTATACCCTTTACAATATTGTGCCTATATAGGGTTATTTAACAATGACTATTTTAAATTGTATAAATTACTTCTTCTTTGTTATATTTTATTTTAATATGTGATAATATGTTATATAATGTATATTTTGACTTTTAAGTATTTTTAAAATGATAATATAATTTTTCTAAAGTTTATTTGAATTTATTTCAATTTATAAAGCCTAGTTGGTATTTACTGCATTTTTCTTTATTTAACTTTCTATCTAATAAAAATTAAATTATTATTTTACCTTGAAAATGTTTTAAAACCATTTTTAATTCAAATTTTGTGCTAAAATATTTTTTTTGTAAAGTAATAAATTTTTCAAAGTCATTGGAGATTTTCTTGTAATTTTTATGTCAGAGTTGCTATTTTTAAGCAATTTCTTATTTTCTTTTTCTATTTTACTTAAAATAAATTATTTATTTTATTTTATTCTTACTTAGTTTCGGTTTTAAATAACATTTCTGAGTTTATTTTGTTTTTATAAAATTAAAAAGAAAAGGAAATGCAAAAGGTTTAGAAAGTTAAGAGATCTTAAAAGCCTGAAACGTAAAGGCGTTTTATCCGTTTGTTTTTGCAATTAATACATCAATTTATTAATTTATTTTATACATTCACTTTTATTGCTGTGTTTTACTTTATTTTATTCATTTTACATGTATTTAAATTTAATAAAAATTTTCCAAAGTGTATTGAAGTTATTTCTAATTCCTAAGTCAAGTTTTCATTTTTCTGTGCCATTTTTCTTATTTTAATCATATCTAATTAATAATTCATTATTAATATTTTTTTTATCTGTTATATTTTCGAATTATAACTGAAATTTATAAGCGTTTTCAGTTATTTAAGATGTATATGAATATATATAGGAAGTTTAAAAGGTTTGAAAGCAAAGAAACGTAAAACCGTTTTAACCTTTCTTCTTCCGTTTCTTTTCCAATTAATAGATTTAATTTCCTTTGACCGTTCTTTCTTTATTGTAGCTGAGAATTTCTTACCTCATTTTCACGTGAAAACATTCCTCTCCACTTCATTTTTCACGGCTAGAAAGGTTTGGTAATGGCTCCTCTTTTCCTCTTCTTTTTGCTCTTCTTTTTCCATTGTTTTCCTATATTTTGCCTTGTTTTCTCATGTGTATTGCTTGGCCTCTCCTTCATAGCCACGGCCACCACCTCCTATACCTCTTCCCTGCCATCATCACCAGTTACCCCTCTGGTCTTGACCAAGGCCGAGCCCACCATGGTGCCAAAACTCCAAAAAAATGCAACAATGCCCTTGAAATGCTAGTTTGACCACCTTTGCCTCATCTCCTTCAACCACCACCTTAACCACCACCATAGCCACCTCCACCACCTCTGACCTGACCTCCACCCTCTGCCACATCACCCACCACCCTCTAGAAATCAGACCATGACCAAGCCGTGCCCATCCATTGAAGCTAGCACCACAAACTTCCACAAAACTCAACTTATTTAACCTTGACCCTATATATGCTTTATATTGCACCACTACACCTTCATCTCCACTTGTTGCCTTGCCTATATGATGTTAAACCTGACCTATATGATATCATACCTGAGCCAAAGCATCATCATAGCCAAGCATAAGTGTCCCTTAGGCCAAGCATTGAAGTGGTTGAAGCAAGGTCCAATCTATCTTGTTCATTTTGCTTTGTATTGTTTCAATGTTATTTTATGTTGAATGTTTATATATTGTCTTGTTTGTTTTGTTTTGGGTTGTTGATACAAAATCATATCTTGGCTATCTTTCAACTCAAATCAAAAGTCGTGCAATTGTGCTTGTCGTGCCTTTGGAGTCATGCTTGTATGTTGTTTTGGTCTCTAGCTTTGAAAAAGTGAGTCTTTCTCACTCTGACATTTGTACGTATGAAAAGTGAATTGATGACAAGTGTTTAGTAATATAAAATGTTTGTGCAAGTTAATGATGATCATATGATATGCTATGCCATGTTATTACCATGTTATTACCATGTTAAAACTGTTAATTTTCACCTGACATCTGATATATGACTGTATATTGTGATATTGACCTTGTTTATATTATTTCTGTATATGATCACACTGCAAGTTCCCTGTTAGAAAAAAAATGTTATGGGCCGAAATGATAGGCCTGAATGGTTTTAAATTATTCATTTTGACTTGGGATTGCGGGTTTGAAATGATAAAACCCGGATTTTCTTTGTAAATTATGGGTTGAAATGATATATTACACGTATCACTTTACCTAGCGTATAAAATTATATACAGGCCCGTAGTTAAAATATGTTTTTCTAAATTTTTTTAGAAATTTAATTATTATAATATTTTGATTTTTAATTTAATAAAAAAAGGATTTTTTAAATTATTATTTATTTTCTGAATAATTGTAAGTGACATGAATTAATGAAAAAGTTAGAAATTTTGAACGTAAGTTATTTTGGAAATTTTAATTTAATTTTAATTGGAAATTTAATTGAATATGAAATTATGATAAATTTATGATAATTTGAATTGAAATGAATTTAAAGTGATTTTTATATCATATTAATGATTTTAATAAAGTTGAAATGTGAAATGAATGCATATCTTATGTTGAAATTTTGAAATATAACTAAAATTGAAAATTTATGAAATTGACGTAAAAGTGAACTTTTAGTTAAGAAAATAAAAATAAAACTAAGTTATATTTGAGAATTTGAACTTAAGTGTTAAGATGAAATTTAATGTAATGGATTTTAAGATTGAACATTGCATTTTAATAAGTGGATTATTATTAAATCTTGATTTTTGAATGGAAATTTAACTTTATAAAATCATGAACTTGAGAAAAATTAAATGATGTTTATAAAAAAAAATGTATGATTTTGTAAGTTAAAAATGTTTTAAATAAAATATAATTGGTTGAGAAATTTTATTGAATATTTGAAGTTAATTGACTGCATTTTTGAAATCCTTTTAATTACAATGTAAATGATATTACAGCATTTGTGAATACTGTAGTTGATGATAATGAACTAAAAAGCTATTGAATTAAAAGCTATTATAGCAATTTTTGTAAGTGCTATAATTTTTGAATTTAAGTAAGCTTATTTGAAATTTAAGTAAACCCTATTACAACATTTTAAAATGTTGTCTTTGTTAAATTGATCTGTTTTGAATGTTACTTTCCGTAGAAGTTTTCTAAATGATGCGAAAAGTGAATTTTCACGGTTTTGATAAACTTAAGTGAAAAAATAAACTTTGGAAGTTGAAATTTTTGGAAATTTAATAATTTAATTATTAAACATAATAACTTCATTGAAATGATAAAAAAGAATTTTTGGAATATAAACTGTTTTGAAATGAATGAAGTTTTGAAAAGATACGATATTTTGATATATTAAAATGATTTGAAAGGTAGTGTTGAAGGGTATGAAAATTTAATATATTGGAATGATTAGAAATGACTTGATATTTATTTTAATAAATATTTGAATTGAAAGATATTTTACGATGATATTGAAATGGTTTTGGAAATGATTTAATCTTTATTTTGATAAAGATTTGGATTGAAAAGGATATTTTATTTTGAAGTATAAAATATTGTTTTAGAGTTATAAATACGGGTTATAATAACGATTGGTTGTTAAAGAGACCGGGATCAGATATTGTCTTATAGCCGGCCAATACCGAAAACCACTTTAACAACTGTGTACGCGGTGGAGATTCTAGAATGAAGTAGGATGGTGGCGACGTTCTCGAGGTATATTACGTGGACCCAACTCCCGTGAGTTGGCATATATGACTAAAACAGGAGCTATACCGGGCTACACAAAGGGTCGCACCCTTTCATCGAGCATGCTCCATCGGAAACCATTCTATTACTGTTGTGATTCGATTCGGTGGCGCCACTTTGATTCGGGGGTATTGTTCGAGGTGGGCGGAAGCTGCTGGCTTGCCGTCACCACCGGTCCGGGAGTGCAAACGGTGTATCCACCCTGGCGTTGCCTCGTGTGCCGTGTCATATCCTTATATCGAGCCCACTACGATTTTGGTTTTAAAGATCCGACCGCGTTAAGGTTCACCATCCCCTTAACGCTATTTTCTATATGATTATACTTTACTGATTAGACACTACCGTATATAGCGTATATTACTACATAGTAAATAGTTTAACGGATCCTTAGAGGATGGGCGGTCCCAAGCATCCTTTAAGTTACTGATGCATTTTGTTACTGTTCACTTGAGTTAATTTACAGCTTATAAGTATTTATGTCCTGACTCGAGGGTTTTGTATTTTGCTTTACGCTAGGGTCAGATTGATTGAGTTAGCATTCAAGATTCACCTTCGGCGTTGGAGCTTTCCTTGAAGATCCAGCCATCTATTTTGTTTCAGTATCCAGTGGTTCAGTGATGTATCTGATTTGTACCTGATGTATCCTGTTACTCTTCTGTTGTATCTTATTTAACTCTGATGTATCTCATATTTATATAGTAGCTTCATGAACTACCATCTCTTTTTCTTCCGCTGCATTTTTATATACTCTGTGTCTGTGATATGTGATTTTTTATTTACTGTATATTCTGAGATTTGCCAAATTTTTAATTACAACGCGGTATTTTGAGCAATTCAATTCCGGCATGAGTGTCTACCTATACACTTATAATGGATGCGAATGGTTGAAAATATCGGGTCGTTACAGTTGGTATCAGAGCTTTGGTAGCTCTAGGCAAAACCCAGCATATGGAGTGAATGTATTTACAGAATCACTTTCATTCGAGTTTGAATCTCTCCCTTTTGACTCGATTCCTTTGAATTTTGGAACATTCCCTATGGTTCCAAAATCCATTCGTATCCCTCACTATTCATCTTCTTTTGACTCTGGAGCATTCCATAACTCCGCTTCGAATGATCTTTCTAGTGAGTCCGCAATTACGCCAATTTCAAATTTAATTGAAAAGGGGGAAAACTCCTTTGCAGTTAGCATCGATTCACCAGAGATTCTTATCTATCCTTGCTTTAGATGCTAATATCTTTTGTTATTTCAAACTCTAACTCTTGAGATCAAATGTAGATTTACCCTAGGAAAATCAACGTTGATCTTATTCTTTAAGTCACGGTTGACCCGGTTAAGGTTGCCCGTGATTTATGTAAGCTTATCCATCTTCCTATTCTGTTATTTAATCATGTCATCCTTGTTTCCAACTTATTTTTAAATCATAATCTCCTTTGATATGTGTTAATCAAAAATTTGAATCTCTACCCTTCTTTGAAAATCTACTCATGTATAGTGTATTTGTAAACTTGTATTTAAAATTTAAAATGTTTTATATATTGTGTTCTTTGAGTTGTTGATGTTGAGTTGGGTTTCTGATCGATACGTCTGATCAGCGCTATCGATAAGATTTCCAAAATACTTTGACAGAACAAACGGACACAATATATTTAAAATTTTTTTTTTTGGTTAATGGAATAAATTTTGATATAAGTAAATTTATGGAACTTAATGAAATGAATTTAAAACAAGAATTTGAGGATTTAAATTCCGATTATTTCGAACTTTGGTTTAAAGTTTTAAAAGGTTATATTATTTAAAGTATTTTGAATAGAATTTGTTTTCAAAGAATTTTAAAGGTTTAAAATTAGTGCTCTTCTCTTTGTCGCTGGAAAATAACTTCGGTGATGATCGCGACATCATCGACGTTCATTTTCGAGTTTCGAAGTTAGGAGACTGTTCTGTAGTCTTGCTACAGCTTTGTTTTGGTAAATTAAATTGATTTGAATTTCTAAAATATGACTTGATTTATAATATATGTATATATATAGATATATGATTGAAATTTGATTTGACATATATTATTACTTATCTCTAAATGGTTTGAAGAAATCGAAAATTTAATTCTTAAATTTTATTTTAAAGAATAATTCCAAAAAAAAAAAAATCAAAACTTTGGATGAATATCAAGCATGAAATGATTGAATTGGAAATTTTATTTGTATAATACAATTGCATTCAAATATAACTTACCAAAATTTCAAAAGTTAAAAATGTAATTGGATAATATACGATATAAAAAGATTTTATAAATAAAATTTGAGTGGTTATAATAAATGTTATACACTTAAATTTTAATTATAAAATGATTAATAGAGGTAAATATAATAAAGGGTAATTGAATGACTTACAATAAAATGATGTTAAAAGAACTAAGAATAAAAGGAAGTAGTTATAAAAAAAAGTGTAAATATATTTAACATGAGTGATAAATATATTGAGAGGAATAAATTTAATTTTGATTAGGAATAAAGAAGAATAAAATTTATTAAGTACAATGTGAGTGTAATAAATGACTATTTTTCAAACCCATGGTTCTAAAAATTGTTAATTTAAGATGATTGGATAATAAGATAATGAAATTTGAGATAGTTAAGAATTAGTTAACTTGTGTAAAGATTTATTCTCTGTTTAAGTTGAAATCTCCATGCTTTCAAATTCATTTCCTTATTTTGTTTTTCAAACTATTTTTTGGTTGTCCTTATCATCCTTATCTGGCTATAGACCAGTATAGGCATCTTTCTATAATATTTCTGTTTAGAAATCTTTCTATAATCTTTGATAGACCTTTGGTAATCATTTTGAATCCACCTTTTTCGTGCTTGTGTTCTTGATTCTGGAGGATCTTGGAAAGATCACCTCCACCTTGTTAAACTTACCTATAACAACAGTTATCAGGTATAACTTCAATCTTCTTGTCATCTTATCTTAATCCTATTTCACTCTATCTTTTCTGTGTCCTTCCATACCTCATTCCTTTTCGGGGACGAAAAGTTTTGAGCGGGGGAGAGTGTAACAACCCTGTATTTTGTAATTATTTTATTGTATATTTTAATTATTTTTAATGTAAGACTTTGATTTAAAAACTTATTTTGCTTATTTGAAATGATTAAATTTATTATTTAAATATAATCTTGATTTTTATATGAGTTATAATTCCAAACTTGTGTAAGTTGAATATTTGCCTGAAATGCTGATTTTGGTCAAAATAGTCAAACTGTGACTTTCAAATTAAAATTTTAAAAGTTTAAAAATTTAATTTTTTTTCTTTTATTATGAAAGTACATAAAATTCTAAGAACACCACTTTTCGTTTCGTTGAATTTGGATGTAAATTGTGAA
The DNA here is from genome assembly GCA_030765085.1 of Allium cepa. Taxonomy (NCBI): domain Eukaryota; kingdom Viridiplantae; phylum Streptophyta; class Magnoliopsida; order Asparagales; family Amaryllidaceae; genus Allium; species Allium cepa. The sequence goes on from CM060943.1 coordinate 877,384,926, forward strand.
AGTTATACCCTTTACAATATTGTGCGTATATAGGGTTATTTAACAATGACTATTTTAAATTGTATAAATTACTTCTTCTTTGTTATATTTTATTTTAATGTGTGATAATATGTTATATTATATATATTTTGACTTTTAAGTATTTTTAAAATGATAATATAATTTTTCTAAAGTTTATTTGAATTTATTTCAATTTATAAAGCCTAGTTGGTATTTACTGCATTTTTCTTTATTTAACTTTCTATTTAATAAAAATTAAATTATTATTTTATCTTGAAAATGTTTTAAAACCATTTTTAATTCAAATTTTGTGTTAAAATATTTTTTTTGTGAAGTAATAAATTTTTCAAAGTCATTGGAGATTTTCTTGTAATTTTTATGTCGGTTTGCTATTTTTAAGCAATTTCTTATTTCCTTTTTCTATTTTACTTAAAATAAATTATTTATTTTATTTTATTCTTACTTAGTTTCGGTTTCAAATAACATATCTGAGTTTATTTTGTTTTTATAAAATTAAAAAGAAAAGGAAATGCAAAAGGTTTAGAAAGTTAAGAGATCTTAAAAGCCTGAAACGTAAAGGCGTTTTATCCGTTTCTTTTTGCAGTTAATACATCAATTTATTGATTTATTTTATACATTCACTTTTATTGCTGTGTTTTACTTTATTTTATTCATTTTACATGTATTTAAATTTAATAAAATTTTTCCAAAGTGTATTGAAGTTATTTCTAATTCCTAAGTCAAGTTTTCATTTTTCTGTGCCATTTTTCTTATTTTAATGATATCTAATTAATAATTCATTATTAATATTTTTTTTATCTGTTATATTTTCGAATTCTAACTGAAATTTATAAGCGTTTTCAGTTATTTAAGATGTATATGAATATATATAGGAAGTTTAAAAGGTTTGAAAGCAAAGAAACGTAAAACCGTTTTAACCTTTCTTCTTCTGTTTCTTTTCCAATTAATAGATTTAATTTCCTTTGACCGTTCTTTCTTTATTGTAGCTGAGCATTTCTTACCTCATTTTCACGTGAAAACATTCCTCTCCACTTCATTTTTCACGGCTAGAAAGGTTTGGTAATGGCTCCTCTTTTGCTCTTCTTTTTGCTCTTCTTTTTCCATTGTTTTCCTATATTTTGCCTTGTTTTCTCATGTGTATTGCTTGGCCTCTCCTTCATAGCCACGGCCACCACCTCCTACACCTCTTCCCTGCCATCATCACCAGCTACCCCTTTGGTCTTGACCAAGGCTGAGCCCACCATGGTGCCAAAACTCCAAAAAAATGCAACAATGCCCTTGAACAATGCTAGTTTGACCACCTTTGCCTCATCTCCTTCAACCACCACCTTAACCACCACCATAGCCACCTCCACCACCTCTGACCTGACCTCCACCCTCTGCCACATCACCCACCACCCTCTAGAAATCAGACCATGACCAAGCCGTGCCCATCCATTGAAGCTAGCACCACAAAATTTCCACAAAACTCAACTTATTTAACCTTGACCCTATATATGCTTTATGTTGCACCACTACACCTTCATCTCCACTTGTTTCCTTGCCTATATGATGTTAAACCTGACCTATATGATATCATACCTGAGCCAAAGCATCATCATAGCCAAGCATAAGTGTCCCTTAGGCCAAGCATTGAAGTTGTTGAAGCAAGGTCCAATCTATCTTGTTCATTTTGCATTGTATTTCAAAATTGTTTCAATGTTATTTTATGTTGAATGTTTATATATTGTCTTGTTTGTTTTGTTTTGGGTTGTTGATACAAAATCATATCTTGGCTATCTTTCAACTCAAATCAAAAGTCGTGCAATTGTGCTTGTCGTGCCTTTGGAGTCGTGCTTGTATGTTGTTTTGGTCTCTAGCTTTGAAAAAGTGAGTCTTTCTCACTCTGACATTTATACTTATGAAAAGTGAATTGATGACAAGTGTTTAGTAATATAAAATGTTTATGCAAGTTAATGATGATCATATGATATGCTATGCCATGTTATTACCATGTTATTACCATGTTAAAACTGTTAATTTTCACCTGACATCTGATATATGACTGTATATTGTGATATTGACCTTGTTTATATTATTTCTGTATATGATCACACTGCAAGTTCCCTGTTAAAAAAAAAATGTTATGGGCTGAAATGATAGGCCTGAATGGTTTTAAATTATTCATTTTGACTTGGGATTGCGGGTTTGAAATGATAAAACGCGGATTTTCTTTGTAAATTATGGGTTGAAATGATATATTACCCGTATCGCTTTACCTAGCTTAGAAAATTATATACAGGCCCGTAGTTAAAATATGTTTTTCTAAAAATTTTAAATATTTTAGAAATTTAATTATTATAATATTTTGATTTTTAATTTAATAAAAAAAAAGGATTTTGTAAATTATTATTGATTTTCTGAATAATTGTAAGTGGCATGAATTAATGAAAAAGTTAGAAATTTTGAACGTAAGTTATTTTGGAAATTTTGATTTAATTTTAATTGGAAATTTAATTGAATATGAAATTATGATAAATTTATGATAATTCAATTGAAATGAATGTAAAGTGATTTTTATATATATTAATGATTTTTAATAAAGTTGAAATGTGAAATGAATGCATATCGTATGTTGAAATTTTGAAATATAACTAAAATTGGAAATTTATGAAATTGACGTAAAAGTGAACTTTTAGTTAAGAAAATAAAAATAAAACTAAGTTATATTTGAGAATTTGAACTTAAGTGTTAAGTTGAAATTTAATGTAATGGATTTTAAGATTGAACATTGCATTTTAATAAGTGGATTATTATTAAATCTTGATTTTTGAATGGAAATTTAACTTTATAAAATCATGAACTTGAGAAAAATTAAATGATGTTTATAAAAAAAAGTATGATTTTGTAAGTTAAAAATGTTTTAAATAAAATATAATTGGTTGAGAAATTTTATTGAATATTTGAAGTTAATTGACTGCATTTTTGAAATCCTTTTAATTACAATGTAAATGATATTACAGCATTTGTGAATACTGTAGTTGATGATAATGAACCAAAAAGCTGTTGAATTAAAAGCTATTATAGCAATTTTTGTAAGTGCTATAATTTTTGAATTTAAGTAAGCTTATTTGAAATTTAAGTAAACCCTATTACAACATTTTAAAATGTTGTCTTTTGTTAAACTGAACTGTTTTGAATGTAACTTTCCGTAGAAGTTTTCTAAATGACGCGAAAAGTGAATTTTCACGGTTTTGATAAACTTAAGTGAATAAATAAACTTTGGAAGTTGAAATTTTTGGAAATTTAATAATTTAATTATTAAACATAATAACTTCATTGAAATGATAAAAAAGAATTTTTGGAATATAAACTGTATTGAAATGAATGAAGTTTTGAAAAGATACGATATTTTGATATATTAAAATGATTTGAAAGGTAGTGTTGAAGGGTATGAAAATTTAATATATTGGAATGATTAGAAATGACTTGATATTTATTTTAATAAATATTTGAATTGAAAGATATTTTACGATGATATTGAAATGGTTTTGGAAATGATTTAATCTTTATTTTGATAAAGATTTGGATTGAAAAGGATATTTTATTTTGAAGTATAAAATATTTTTTTAAAGTTATAAATACGGGTTATAATAACGATTGGTTGTTAAAGAGACCGGGATCGGATATTGTCTTATAGCCGGCCAATACCGAAAACCACTTTAACAACTGTATACGCGGTGGAGATTCCAGAATGAAGTAGGTTGGTGGCAACGTTCTCGAGGCATATTACGTGGACCCAACTCCCGTGAGTTGGCATATATGACTAAAACAGGAGCTATACCGGGCTACACAAAGGGTCGCACCCTTTCATCGACCATGCTCCATCGGAAACCATTCTATTACTGTTGTGATTCGATTCGGTGGCGCCACTTTGATTCGGGGGTATTGTTGGAGGTGGGCGGAAGCTGCTGGCTTGCCGTCACCACCGGTCCGGGAGTGCAAACGGTGTATCCACCCTGGCATTGCCTCGCGTGGCGTGTCATATCCTTACATCGAGCCCACTACGATTTTGGTTTTAAAGATCCGACCGCGTTAAGGTTCACCATCCCCTTAACACTATTTTCTATATGATTATACTTTACTGATTAGACACTACCGTATATAGCGTATATTACAACATAGTAAATAGTTTAACGGATCCTTAGAGGATGGGCAGTCCCAAGCATCCTTTAAATTACTGATGCATTTTTTTACTGTTCACTAGAGTTAATTTACAGCTTATAAGTATTTATGTCCTGACTCGAGGGTTTTGTATTTTGCTTTACGCTCGGGTCAGATTGATTGAGTTAGCATTCAAGATTCACCTTCGGCGTTGGAGCTTTCCTTGAAGATCCGGCCATCTATTTTGTTTCAGTATCCAATGGTTCAGTGATGTATCTGATTTGTACCTGATGTATCCTGTTACTCTTCTGTTGTATCTTATTTAACTTTGATGTATCTCATATTTATATAGTAGCTTCATGAACTACTATCTCTTTTTCTTCCGCTGCATTTTTATATACTCTATGTCTGTGATATGTGATTTTTTATTTACTGTATATTCTGAGATTTGCCAAATTTTTAATTACAACGCGGTATTTTGAGCAATTCAATTCCGGCATGAGTGTCTACCTATACACTTATAATGGATGCGAATGGTTGAAAATATCGGGTCGTTACAAGAAGTATAAGCAGACTGCAGATTTGAAGCGAAGAAGTGTTGAGTTTAATGAAGGTGATTTGGTTTACGCTGTATTAACCAAGGATCGACTTCCAGTAGGCGCTTATAACAAGCTGAAAGCCAGAAAAATTGGTCCTGTAGAAGTTCTGAAACGGATTAATGAAAATGCTTATAAGTTGAAGCTACCGGAGGATGTGTACACTTCTGACGTGTTCAATGTTAAGCATCTTGTGCCATATTATGGAGATGAACAATCTGATGTAGAAGAATTTACAAATTTGAGGACGAATTTTTCTCAACCAGGAGAGGATGATGCAGCTCAGGGGATAAGTCGTACACGACTTAAGGAGGAAGACTTGGGTCGTTCTAGAGTTAAGGAAGCTTCGGTGTTAGGTCTTAAGTCGTTCACGAGTCAAGCAGGGGAGGAAGGCCTTAAGTCGCCGGAGGAAGCTTTGGGTTTAGGTCGTCAGAGGTTTTTAGGTCGGCAACGACCTAAGAAAGAAGACTTAGGTCGGCAACGACCTAAACATGTCTTGGGTCGGTTGCGACCTAACGGAATATGGCCGAAGAGTTAAGTCGTTAGAAGAGTTAGCTCGGTGAAGCTTTGAGTCGTTTGTGTTGAATATGTTGTACAGTGTGTCGTTATTTGTTGAGTCGTTGCTTTTGAGTCGTGAGTCGTTAGGTCGTATACGACCTAAGTGTTGAACCGCTGTGTTGTAACTTGTGAGGTGATAAGTCGTGAGTCGACTTGTAGGTAAGTCGGTCATGTGTGTATATATGGAGATAAAATCCGTTGAGTCGCTTTTGTATAAGTCGCATACGACTTAAGTGAGTCGTGAGTCGGAGGAGTGTTAAGTCGGCAACGACTTAAGGGTCAGGTTGTGAACTGCTATAAATAGGGAGTGTGTTGTAATTTTTGAGGGGGTTGATTTTTGGAATAAAATTTCTTGTTTGATTGTTGTGTGCTTTCATCCTAAATTGTAGTTGAGTGTAATCTCCTATCTCCACTTTCGGTTATTCGAGTGTGCTCGAATCAACGATTGTTGAAGCCGATTCGTGGAATCAAGTGCGCTTGATCAACGCTTGAAGAATTGAAGATCTTCTTTCACGGTATCGTGCGCGATCAACATGACGAGGATAGCTAGAATTCGGTATCTTCGGATCAACGAATTTGGGCCTTTCAGTATCTTTAATCCACCGTTTGCTACTTTCATCGATCTATCTTATTTTGTTATTATCCGCTGCGTTAACGATATCCCCATCGAAGTGGGATTGGCATTTTAATGTTATCGAACATCTGTGGATGCAGGAAAACAGGTTGGAGGGATCCAAATGGATTCCTCAAATATATATTGATTATTTTTCATATGTAGTGATATATGATGTAATAGAATAATCTACTTTAGATTATTGTTGTGATTTGAATTATTGGATGATGTAGTAGCACTGGCCTTAATTTTGGTATTTTAAATACCATAAATATTATTTTTGGAATTTGAAGTAATTTAAAAGTAGACTTTGAATATAAAAATATTTATATCGAAATTTGGATTATTTTAAAAGAAATTGATTTTGATAAAATAATAATCTTCTTTGAAGTTGTAATTAACTATTCATAAAATATTTTAATTAGAGATTTAAAAATAAATTATGTAAAGGGTTTTTAACGGTGGAATTTTTAGTGATATTCTGAATTGATGGAAAAATGTTGAAATCAATATCCAAAATAGATTTGAAAAATAAAGGAGATTTATGATGGAATGGATTTAAAAAAATTGAGATTTCGTAAATGAGATTAATTTTTATAATACAAGAGATACTCAAAAGGGGTTTATAAATTTATAAACGATGTTTATAAATAAAGAAAAAGATATCGGTTGGTAAATTGGGGATATAAAATTCACAGGGTGAAATTTTATCATGATATGACAATTGGGTTTGGAAAAAATTAGCGCATTCTATTTTTGACCTGTGGGAATGGTCATGGAATCGAAATGAAATCGATGTGTTGTAAATTAAGGGTTATTTATAAATTGAAATGGATTTTGGGATTTTTAAAATAATTTTTTTATCAAAGGGATAGATTTGTTTTAAAAGAATTTTTTTTATTCAAACTATGTAATTTAAAACTATTTTAGTATTAAAATACTTTAGAAGTGAATTTTCCAAATATCTAATATTAATTTGTATAAAAGTCTAAATTTTTATAATCAGCTTTGTAAATCGATTAGTTTTATTTAAAAATGATTTGTAAATGACTTATCGATGTTTACTTAAAGTGTTTTAAATATTTTAAATAATTACTTCAACATGTTTTTAAAAATAAATCATTATTCTTTAAAAATACTTATTATGTACATAGAGTTCCGAAATGATTGTAATTTGTTTATAAATTCTCTCGAGATTGGCAACGAGGTTATTTAATGGGCATAATTTTTAAGAGAGAAATCTTATAGTGGAATTCTAGAAATTTAAGTAAATTTGTGAATAGTTGAAATAAAAGAACTTCGGAAAGATGAATTAGAATTCATAAAAGAAGTTGGAAATGGGTAGTTGAAATCATAGGCAAGTGAAACCGATTTTGGAAAGTTTAAAGGAAGTTAATAAAATTCTGGAAATTTATAGATTCTATTATAAATGAGTTAAGAAAATTAACAATTAAATTGTAAATGATTTTGGAGAAATAGGAAATAAATGAAATATTTCCTAAGTATGGTAAATAAATGGGTTTTGAAAAAACTAGTCATATCTTCCTAAGCATTGGAGCGGAAGGTTCTGTAGTAGATCAACTACGGAAGGAATTATATAGAAATATTTTCTGAGCAAAGGATTATAAATTGAAAACGGAATTATTTCTAAGTAATGATATGGTTTGGAAAATATCGTGGTATGGATATAGTATTTGAAACTGTTTCAAAATACTGTAATATTGAAAGAAATTGAATATATATCTTTGTAAGATATTTTGAATAATTATTTTGGAAAATTTATAATATAGGCCCAGTGACTGCTTATGTGTGTACTTTGATAGTTAAATAACCAACTATCAAATCTGGCCAAATTCATTGACTGTAAGAGACCAAGATCGAATTTAATTATTTGATAACCACTACGATCCGGTTTGTGTGTTATGAATTATGAAATCAAGAAGCTAATGGAGGTAGTGATTTGGAACTTCGGTTTATTCAGACCTAGAATTACTTGTATGGATGAATTCTATCAGCACAATGTCATTGGAGGACAATGAGCATCCTAAGTATAAATTCCTCGAAAGCTAACCATAGTCTCAAGCCTCAACAATCAGGAATGACTAAAAAAGGGGAGATGCAGTAGGGCTAAGTGGGTCGCACCCAATAAGGGTATGTTATCCCTTTTCTAGATAACCTCGGATAAATTATAAAATAATTATGGATATGGTTGTGCATGAAAAAGAGAGCGCTCGACAAGGGTGGGAACACTTGGGGTGATAACGTATTAGGTACTATCCAGTAAGAGGTAGGCCGGTCTTGTGCTGGCAAGGATCATTAGGTACGATCTCGGTACATTTTTCTAAAGGTGTACTGTGGTGGGCGGTACCCCAGTAGCCCAGTCATTATATGGAATCCAATATCCACTACGAGCCCGTGCGATTTTGATTGTGCCCAACTATGCTAAAAAGTGAGATGCAAGCATTTCAGCTATTTGCTAATTTACTTTCTATAGACACTGTTATAATATCAGGTGATTTTGATATAAAATGTTTTAGATATCGTATGGTTAAAACTCATCGTATTTATTTGTAGCGTGGTCTTACGAGATATCTTTGTTTTCAAAGGATTTTGATAACTGTAATAAATTGGAATTGAGTGTTTTTTCTCACGCTGGTTTTCTAAACCGACTCGGGTATTATTTTATTATAATACCCGGGTCAGACCGAGTATTACAGATTCAGGTTAGAATGCCAAGGAGCTCAGGAGACGAGCTGGAGGTTTTAGGCGTACATTTCGTATTTTATTATATTCCGCTGTGTGTGTAGATTGCATAGTCAGCACTAGTGAGGACAAGTTATAAGAACTGTCCATATTGATTTGTTGATTGTTGTACTCTGATGATTGTATGTATATTAACAGCTACATACACTTTTGTATAAAAATCTGTTATTATATATTATAGTTTGTTTCGCTGCGATTATGAGATTCTGTGTTTGTTTCTGTTTTTTCTTCTATCCCTTCTTCTCTTTTACCCCGAGTTAATCGCCATCTCATACAATTTGGGTTGGACTAGTGTGGTTTATTGTCAACTCAAAGGGTACGGAACGACAGGTCGCTACAAAAATATTTATAGTGAAATTTGGGAATATTTAATAAGGAATTGATTTGGTAAATAAATAAATTTGATTTTAGATATTTATATAGCTATTTCCTCATGTCAGACCGAGTTGCATGTTAGGTTTTATGGGCTTTTGCATAGCTGTTCCTTTGGGCGCTTCTATCGACTTTTGGATTAGTTGCATAGTTTTTGTGTAGCTCTCTTTTTTTGTAAATGATGCTTATGTATATTCTTTTTATGGGAACGATGTATGCATATATATATATATATACATATATATATACACATATATTGTGGTTGTAATACCGCTTCTGACACTATGTGTTGTATTTGATGTATATGTATATGTATGTATTCAACTGTGTTTGTTGTTCTGTGATCTCTATTATTATTTATGTTGTGTTTTGTTTTGAATAGATCCTGTAGCCACCATAGTTTTGTATTAAGTATTTATTGAATATGTCGATCCTCTTGAGAAAGAAAGAAAAAGAAAAAAAAATGGAGCACAAAATCGAAGTATTTAATAGATGTTTAAGACAAATCTATGGATGGTTGCTCCTAACTAGCCGTATTCTCCGCATTAGCAGAGAGTATTACTCAGTAATACTCTTTGTTAATGTGGGTCTCAGGGTGGGGCATCAAATGGTTCCAAATAGAGAATTTAATTTGAGTATTTTTAAACAGTGGGTTTTAATTGGGATTTCTGGGAATGCGAAATAGAAGTCCAAATCGAGATTTGAAATATAGTTCGAATTTATTAAGAAATAGATTTATAAAGAGATTTTAAATAGGAACCGATTTATAAATGGAGTTACTTAATATAAATCTGTAGTTAACAAATAAATGAGAAGTTGAGTTTATAAACTTATAAATGATGCTTATATGTAACTACCCAACTTCCATATCTCCGAGAAGTCGTATTGCTAATAAGAAAGAAAGGGATAGAAAAGAGAAAGAAAGAGAGGAAGAAGAAACAACACATCAGAATCTAACAGCGGAACGAATAAATTATATTAATAACATAATATATTACATAGTTCAAAACAACTATCAGAGTACACAGATAATACAACACATACTAGACAGTTATAAACACCTGTCTAGTATTTACAACATAATGCAACTCAGAGACAACACAGAACACACAGCGGAATACTAATATCTAACGCAGAAGCCTCCTGCTCCATTGCTCCTCCAATATTCGTCAAAGCCAACCTGAATCCCTTGGCTACTCGTAAAAATTTGAGTACCCAAGAATTTATGAAAACAAAATATAAACTCCGGGTCAGACATGGGTCTGGTGTGAGTAACAGGTTAAAGTTGCTTAACTTTAAAAATCTTTTGAAAAGAAAGATATCACGTAAGACTTCCCACACATAAACATGGAAAAGTTTTTACCTTACGCTAACCAAAACATTTGATAGGAAATCCAGTGATATTATAGTAGTGTCTAGGGTTTTCAAGTAATATACAGAAATAGCTGGAATGCTTACATCTCACGTTCCAACATAGTTGGGCACAACTAATACGTACGGCACTTATTGGATTTTGGATTCCATCAATGGCAGGGCTACTGGGTACCGCCCGTCACAGTACGTGGCCTAGATCAACGTACCGAGGAGTACGCGGGCTCCCTTGCAACACAAGGCCGGACCCATTCCTTACTGAATATTTTGGAACAAGACAACCCTGCAGTTGGTGTGCAATTCCAACTGCCCACTAAGCCGAAATAAAAGGGACCTCTAGACAGGGATCAATCTCGCTCTCCAGTGGGTGCTACCCACGAAGCCTTGCTGCACCTCCCCTGTTTTAGCCATTCCCAGTTGATGAGGCTTGAGGCTACGATTACCTTTAGAGGAACATTATCTTAGAATGCTCATCGTCCACCTGACGATGTTCTGAAAGCATTCAATCCATACAAGTTCGTTCCGGGTTCGAACGAAACCGAAGGCATTATCTCGTTACACTCGTTTTGGAATCACCCTCATAGTTAAAGACGATAACCCTTGCACTCTGAATCTCCATCTCGAATCTATAAGTACTATTCCGTCAAACTCATTACGGAATCACCCACAGAGTTATACTGACATATAGCCCTTACACCTCGAGTCTTCGCTCTTCACATAAGATTCACGACCTATCGTTAATTTGGATCGATGTGGTTTTCGGATATCCAAATGTGGAAACCCGATCCCGGTATCATCGAAATCCAAAGCGTGTCTTTTAGGTCCAAGTTGTTTTAAAGTTTAAAAACAATTCAATATCATTATCTATATACATACAGATAGATAATTCATAGATTCACAAAAGATATTTATCATTATCATAACATCAGATAATCCATACTATCACTATCAAAGATAATTAATATCATCATCACAATGCAACCAATGCATCCATACCAATCAATATTATTAATCTCATAGCTGAGATTCAAAACCATTCAAAGCAACCAATATCAACCATCTATAAGCAATGACTTATAATCCTACCATCTATAATCAGTGAATTAAATTAATTACATCATCTTTAATTAATTTAAAATGAATTAAATTAATTACTTACTCAATATAAATCTTGCTTACATTATCATTAATTAATTACAAATTAATTAATTAACTAACCTCTAATTTATCATCTTAATTAATCAATCCTGATTAATTACTTTAATTAATTTCTCAAAATTAATTACTCTAAATCAAATACAGTAATTAACCTTTAATTACTTCATAAATTAATTAATTATAATTAATTACATATATCCTTAATTAACTACAATTAATTAATTACTCTTAATTACTTATTATTGGTTAATTAATCTTAATTAATCAATCTTAATTACTTCATTAATTATATTAATTAATGACTCCTAATTATATTTAATTAATTACTCAATTAAATTAATTACTTTCAGTAATTAATCTCACTTAAACCATAATTATTTATCTCCTTTGATTAATCTCAATCTGTAATTAACTACCCTTAATTACTTTCAAATTAATTACCCCTGAATAAATTTCTTTAATTAATCCCTTGATTAATTATACAAAATAATTTTGATCCAAATTATTTTCACAATCCCAACACTATCCACTAATTACATCCAGTAATTATCTCTAATTACTTTACTGAGTAACTCCATTAAATAATTATTATCAAATCCAATGTTTAAAATTAATTAAACTTAATTAATTAATTTAAACCAATCTCAATAAAACTCATTAATTACGTTAAGTAATTAATGTCTTAATTACTTTCATTTATGTATTTAACTTAAACAATTTCACAAAATGATTATCATAAATTAATTAATCTAATTAATTATTAAAAATTAATCATATTAATTAATTTCTAAATAAACCTTAGTTAATGACCATCATTAACTATTTTTTTTTATTACTTTCTTTAATTACTTCTTAATTAATCTTTAATTACAAATTAGTTCAAATTATTAATTTTAAATTAAATAAATAAGTCACTTCTTAATTATCTTATTTATTTAATTATTTTAATATCTTAATAATTTTTAAGATAAACCATTCCATATTATTAATTATATAAATATTAAAGTGTAATTAGAATATTGCATTTAAATTTAAATTCAAATTCTAAATTTGAATCTAAAATTCAATAATTATATTTATTAAAGCATTATCAAATTTAAATTCTATTTATTCCTTTTTAGAATAAAGGTAAATAACATTTATTACTTACAATAAAACTTATATAAGGTAAGTCTTAATATACTTAATTTGATTAAAAATTAAGTTTAAAATACATTACTATTTAAATTTCAAATTCAAGTTAAAATCACTTAACTTTCTATTATAAATCTTTTATAAATGACTTTATTCAAAGAGGAAATCAAGTCTAAAATATTTGTTTGGAAACAAATTTTACTCCAAATAAACAATTTAAATTTAAACTTGTTTGAAAAACATTCAAATTTTAAACTTATTCAAATATCAGATTTTAAATTCAATACATTTGAACCAGTCCTTATTCAAATCATTTGTATTAAAGCTTGAATTAAACTTTTTGAATTAAACCTTGATTTTAAAATCCTTTAATTCAAATACAAATTATCTCTTAAAACCTGAAGATTCAAAAACCTTAGGAACACTAAACTTATATTTAAATTCAAACTGCTATTTTGAATCATGATTCAGATTCAAAATGAAATTTAATTTTTACTGAAAACTGCAGGTTTATATTTTATTTTTCAAACTGAAAACCACTTTTAAAATTTAAACTTGTAGGATTCAAAATCATTTGAAACTATAATACAAACTAGATTTAAACATGACTCAGATTTTAAAACTTTATTTCCATTTGAATTCAAGGTTTAAATTTTATTTTAAAATTTAAACAGAAGAACAGGTTACTATTAAAATCTGTACTAAACTAACGCCTTTCCTACCCACACCTGCTTCGAGTCTTCAGACTCTTTCCTTCGAGCGAACCACAAGAATACCCGAGTTCTACTTCGGGTTCTAAAATACCATTATACCCAGAAAACATCAGATCAAAGAAAATTGCACGGTGCACGTGCACCGTGCCTCCGGCAATCACCAGTCACCTCCGGTGGCTTCCCCATGACGGCGGCAAACCCTACGACCCTTCACTACCCTCAAATTGCATCCCAATTCTCGAAATCGAATTCGAGAATCAATCTCCAAAACCTGGAACAATAAAACAGACATCACCCCAAAACCTGTCAACACTTCCACCACCATCCTCCGACCACCGGCATGTCAGTGACTCCAGCCACGAGTCCATCCATCATCCCATAATTATTCCCCAGAAACTCATGCAACTCGATCGCCTCTACAAGAAACACTGACTAAATCAAACTACTAATTTAAACTAGGGCTTCAGACAAGAAAAGCCACACCGCTGAAACCCCGATGAAGTTCATCGCCATCCAGCATTTTTACAAGCTTCATTGGTCACACCTCCTTCTACTAGAAGAATTCCGACCCTCTCAACCCCATAGATCACCAAAAACCACTACATTCCCCTTTTCTGTTCAACAGAAAATTGCTTCCCAAACCCCTTGATTAAAAACGCTGATTCGTATATTGAAATTCCTATTTTTGCTTTATGTTTCCATTTATATTACTGAATATCATAATTTACAAAGTTTGATTTTCACTTTGTGTATCAAACACTGCTGTTATGATTTCCTTTTTATTTCCAGAGATACCCAGATGGACTTTGGCTTAAATAAGTTTTTAAAGCACTAATCTATAATAAATCACACCACTTTTGTTTATAAACTAAGACCTATTAACATTTGTTTGAAGAGAAATGAATTTGAATTTAAATCAAGGGAACTAAAATTCAAACAGAGGAATACTTATATGGACAAACATGCATACTGCAGACTTCATCATTTAATATACATACTAAAATTTTAACCACAGAAACAACAGCAACCATGTTTATACTTAATCCTTTTAAAAATAGAGTTACTCACCTTAACCTGATGTGCAGAGTAGTGAATTTTGAAAAAAAAACTTTGCTTTATAAAACTGGAAACTCCTTATGCTTCAAATCTTGAATTGTTAATGGAACTGAGTTGCTTTCTTAAAATAAATTTAAAACTTGAAATTGCAGGTGCTTTTAACTTGCAAATGTGCAGATTGCCTTGAATTCCAGAGAATGCAGAAGCTTTTATATTTGAAAAGAATATGCAGTACTGCTTGCATGTGAAATGCAGGCTACAGATTTACTTGCATTTTCAAATTGAAGATGTTTTTGGGTTTTGAAGGGAATTTTACAGATTTTTGTTTTTGAACAGATTTTGATTTGAACAAAAAAAAAATGATTTGCATGCAGGCTTTGTTTCAGGTTTATGGAGTGGATTGAATATGCTTCAAATTTTTGGGTTTTCCATTGTTTCTTAGCTTTAGATTTGAAAAAGAAATAAAAATGGAAGAGAATTTGTTTATATGTAAAAACAGAAATTAAACTTTATTAAACAAATAAAAGAAAACCAAATTAAATGACACTTGTCTCAAGTTTTAACAATTGCCAATATCCTTACCTTACTTGCTAACATGTGTTATATAGTCTTAATATTCTTACACTTGTTATTAATGTTAATAAGCTATATATTTAGTTAACTTGTATTTTAAATTAGATGTTTAATATAAGATATGTTTAATGAATGAGTTAACATTCATTTATTTACATGTATATAGATTTTAAAATAAAATAAATCAAACTATATTTATAAAATTAAACTTATACAAATATTTCAAGATAAAGATAAATTAAAAACATTTATACTTTAAATTTTAAAAACTTTGAATTCATGTTCGAATTGAATTTTGAAATCTAGTTTATTTACAAATACAACTACAAATTTAAATTATGAAAAACAAAATTTTTATTAAATTTTTTTTTGTTGAAACAATGTATTATTATATTTAAAAATAACCACATTTAATAACCATAAATAACTTATAAAAGAAATTATTTTCTTTATTAATAAATTATTTATTTTAAAAGATACTCAAAATAACCTCATTGTTATTTATTTAAATTTTAAACTTGAGTTAAACATATTTTAAATTATTTTCAATATTTATCTTAGGTATTTAAAACCATATTTTATTGATTAAATGGCTTTTTAAAAAAAATTAACTTCTAAATAAAATCATAATTTCCAATTTTACTAAAGATATAAATTTTATAGAAAACAGGATTCATTTAAAACAATACCTATTTACAATATATACAATATTCTATATATATTATAAATATTAAACAAATATTAGATTTAAAAAGATAAAATCTATCAATTTACTATTTATTTTATTGAATTATTAAATTAATTCAAATCTCATTACAAAGATTATCAAATCAATTTAATTTTTATTTCAAATTATTAAATTGATATTGCTTTAAAATTCCGGGTCATCACATTCCTTCCCCCTTAAAAGAATTTCGTCCCCGAAATTTAAAACAAAGGTAATTTAATAATCTATTTAAAGATTTAATTTTAAAACACAAGCATATACCAATGATATGCTAACAACCATAGCAATCAATTCACCCAATCAAACAAATCTAATTAATCAAATATAGTTATCCAGAAAAATTCTGGATAAAACTTTCACGAGTTTTCCCGGTATAAAAATATCGGGATACTCGCTCTATATATTCCAAACAATCCATACTATTAAACTATAGAGCTCTTATTCATCTATATCTACAGAACTAGACAGCATATCAGAATTCAGACGAGTCTGACTCAACAACCAAACTCCATAACTGCTGGTTCTAAAACCAGAGATAGACCATACACGTACTCCCTCAGAGATACGTGAAACTCATCGAATTCCAGTTATCCAAACTGACAATCCAATTCTGAAAACTAAACACCAATCCAACTAAAACACAGAGAAAAGATCCAAACATCACTGAGCTAGCCTCCCAGACTTATTCAAAACTTATAGCTCCTGAATCAGAGAAAACTCCGAAAACAACGAAGTCTCCAACTTCGAATTCCAAATTTCTCCGTCCCTTATCCACAAAAGTTTCAGACAAATCCTGGGCTGCCAACTTCCAAACTGATCATCTTAACCCTTGCTGATTCCTCTAGAAACAAGCAGAACCATAAACAACCCAACATAATGATCTCCTCAAGATCAATCCAAAACCAAAACATAATTCTACTCCATAAATAGCAGAAGACTACAAACTTCTCCAGATCCGGAAAAGACAATCAGAAACACTTCCAAACAGCTTCCGCTGTACCACTCTGATCCGAAGTAGATAAGAAAATGTTGACGAAGAACACAAGCACCAACTGGACGTCACCTTCCAGAAATATGGTTCTACAGATCCATAATGAAAACTCAGAAATTCCTTCAAAACTGAGTTGCTACATCAAACTCAATCTCTAGGAATCATTCCCCAACTAAACAGAACTACCAGTTCACATCTGGAATTCTAGTTGATAAGAAAACTCAATCTCCAGATGTTGAAAAACCTTTGTCTTTTCCAGAAAACCTCCAGAAAATCTCCAACAATCCAAGAGAACACTCAACCAATCGCAAGTCACTTTTGCGATCAGCCAGCTAAATTTCCAAAGAAACCATTCTCTCTTTACCAAATAGAACAGCTTACACTGGTCTAGTCAATCCATTGAAGAAATGGATTCACTCAGCAGCTTCTGAATTCCATCTTAAGAAAAACTACTCAGCTAAGACCTCTCTGTCGGCACACAGAACACTCCTAGCTGCACTGCTGTCGCCAATGCCAAACTTCTTGATCCAAAATTCTTCGAGAAACTCGGACTTCAAAGCCAACCACAACATCCTGTTGAATCTAGCCACAACACCGAAGCAGACTCACTTCCCAAACTTGTTCCAAAGAAAACATCTTCGGAAACAATCCATAGTCCCTGCATCTCATTACGCAGTAACAACTTCTTGAGGTATCAAAATGCTATCACTTGCTCCAGCTCAACTGACAGAGCCAAACTCTACTCACCAAACTTTGCACTTCAAAAATGTCTCCGAACCTTAACCGGTTTCCTTCAGAGATCGATGAAATACTTCAACACAACAAAACTTATTCGAGACGGTATTAGGTCTACAGTCTCGACAGATAAACTTCCAATCTCAACATACAAACTCCAACTAAGGGTGGTAATCGTGTTACAAACACTATTACCTCATCTACCTTTATAACCTATATTGGAAAAACTGAACAGGTAACCCAACAGATAGGTAGAAATAGATAAATATATATATAAAAATATTTAAAATTACAAATACGCTCTCTCAAGATAGACACCACTCCAGAGCCTAGGTATTCACTCAACCTAATGCTCTGATACCACTGTGACGACCCAACTTCCATATCTCCAAGAAGTCGTATCGCTAATGAGAAAGAAAGGGATAGAAAAGAGAAAGAAAGAGAGGAAGAAGAAACAACGCATCAGAATATAACAGCGGAACAAATAAATTATATTAATAACATAATATATTACATAGTTTAAAACAACTATCAGAGTACACAGATAATACAACACATACTAGATAGTTATAAACACCTGTCTTGTATTTACAACATAATGCAACTCAGAGACAACACAGAACACACAATGGAATACTAATATCTAACGCAAAAGCCTCCTGCTCCATTGCTCCTCTAATATTCGTCAAAGCCAACCTGAATCCCTTGGCTACTCGTAAAAATTTGAGTACCCAAGAATTTATGAAAACAAAAGATAAACTCCGGGTCAGACATGGGTCTGGTGTGAGTAACAGGTTAAAGTTGCTTAACTTTAAAAATCTTTTGAAAAGAAAGATATCACGTAAGACTGCCCACACATAAACATGGAAAAGTTTTTACCTTACGCTAACCAAAACATTTGATAGGAAATCCAGTGATATTATAATAGTGTCTAGGGTTTTCAAGTAATATACAGAAATAGCTGGAATGCTTACATCTCACGTTCCAACATAGTTGGGCACAACTAATACGTACGACACTTATTGGATTTTGGATTCCATCAATGGCAGGGCTACTGGGGTACCGCCCGTCACAGTACGTGGTGTAGACCAATGTACCGAGGAGTACGCCCGCTCACCTGCAACACAAGGCCGGACTCATTCCTTACTGAATTGTTCCGAACAAGACAACCCCGCAGTTGGTGCGCAATTCCAACTGCCCACTGAGCCGAAATAAAAGGGACCTCTAGACAAGGATCAATCTTGCTCTCCAATGGGTGCTACCCATGAAGCCTTGCTGCACCTCCCCTGTTTTAGCCATTCCCGGTTGATGAGGCTTAAGGCTACGATTACCTTTAGAGGACACATTATCTTAGAATGCTCATCGTCCACCTGACGATGTTCTGAAAGCATTCCATCCATACAAGTTCGTTCCGGGTTCGAACGAAACCGAAGGCATTATCTCGTTACACTCGTTTTGGAATCACCCTCAGAGTTAACGATGATAACCCTTACACTCTGAATCTCCATCTCGAATCTATAAGTACTATTCCGTCAAACTCATTACGGAATCACCCACAGAGTTATACTGACGTATAGCCCTTACACCTCGAGTCTTCGCTCTTCACATAAGATTCACGACCTATCGTTAATTTGGATCGATGTGGTTTTCAGATATCCAAATGTGGAAACCCGATCCCGGTCTCATCGAAATCCAAAGCGTGTCTTTTAGGTCTAAGTTGTTTTAAAGTTTAAGAACAATTCAATATCATTATCTATATACATACAGTTAGATAATTCATAGATTCACAACAGATATTTATCATTATCATAACATCAGATAATCCATACTATCACTATCAAAGATAATTAATATCATCATCACAATGCAACCAATGCATCCATACCAATCAATATTATTAATCTCATAGCTGAGATTCAAAACCATTCAAAGCAACCAATATCAACCATCTATAAGCAATGACTTATAATCATACCATCTATAATCAATGAATTAAATTAATTACATCATCTTTAATTAATTTAAAATGAATTAAATTAATTACTTACTCAATATAAATCTTGCTTACATTATCATTAATTAATTACAAATTAATTAATTAACTAACCTCTAATTTATCATCTTAATTAATCAATCCTGATTACTTACTTTAATTAATTTCTCAAAATTAACTACTCTAAACCAAATATAGTAATTAACCTTTAATTACTTCATAAATTAAATAATTATAATTAATTACATATAACCTTTATAACTACAATTAACTAAATACTCTTAATTACTTATTATTGATTAATTAGTCTTAATTACTTCATTAATTATATTAATTAATGACTCCTAATTATATTTAATTAATTACTCAATTAAATTAATTACTTTCAGTAATTAATCTCACTTAAACCATAATTATTTATCTCCTTCGATTAATCTCAATCTGTAATTAACTACCCTTAATTACTTTCAAATTAATTACCCCTAAATAAATTTCTTTAATTAATCCCTTGAGTAATTATACAAAATAATTTAATCCAAATTATTTTCACAATCCCGACACTATCCGCTAATTACATCAAGTACTTATCTCTAATTACTTTATTGAGTAACTCCATTAAATAATTATTATCAAATCCAATGTTTAAAATTAATTAAACTTAATTAATTAATTTAAACCAATCTCAATAAAACTCATTAATTACATTAAGTAATTAATGTCTTAATTACTTTCATTTAAGTATTTAACTTAAACAATTTCATAAAATGATTATCATAAATTAATTAATCTAATTAATTATTAAAACTTAATCATATTAATTAATTTCTAAATAAACCTTAGTTAATGACCATCATTAACTATTATTAATTTTTTTTATTACTTTCTTTGATTACTTCTTAATTAATCTTTAATTAAAAATTAGTTCAAATTATTAATTTTAAATTAAATAAATAAGTCACTTCTTAATTATCTTATTTATTTAATTATTTTAATATCTTAATAATTTTTAAGATAAACCATTCCTTATTATTAATTATATAAATATTAAAGTGTACTTAGAATATTGCATTTAAATTAAAATTCAAATTCCAAATTTGAATCTAAAATCCAATAATGATATTTATTAAAGCATTATCAAATTTAAATTCCATTTATTCCTTTTTAGAATAAATGTAAATAACATTTATTACTTACAATAAAACATATATAAGGTAAGTCTTAATATACTTAATTTGATTAAAAATTAAGTTTAACATACATTACTATTTAAATTTCAAATTCAAGTTAAAATCACTTAACTTTCTATTATAAATCTTTTATAAATGACTTTGTTCAAAGAGGAAATCAAGTTTAAAATATTTGTTTGGAAACAAATTTTGCTCCAAATAAACAATTTAAATTTAAACTTGTTTGAAAAACATTCAAATTTTAAACTTATTCAAATATCAGATTTTAAATTCAATACATTTGAACCAGTCCTTATTTAAATCATTTGTATTAAAGCTTGAATTAAAATTTTTGAATTTAACCTTGATTTTAAAATCCTCTAATTAAAATACAAATTATCTCTTAAAACCTGAAGATTCAAAAACCTTAGGAACACTGAACTTATATTTAAATTCAAACTGCTATTTTGAATCATGATTCAGATTCAAAATGAAATTTAATTTTTACTGAAAACTGCATGTTTATATTTTATTTTTCAAACTGAAACCACTTTTAAAATTTAAACTTGTAGGATTCAAAATCATTTGAAACTATAATACAAACTAGATTTAAACATGACTCAGATTTTAAAACTTTATTTCCATTTGAATTCAAGGTTTAAATTTTATTTTAAAATTTAAACAGAAGAACAGGTTACTGTTATAACCTGTACTAAACTAACCCCTTTCCTACCCACACCTGCTTCGAGTCTTCAGACTCTTTCCTTCGAGCAAACCACAAGAATACCCGAGTTCTACTACGGGTTCTAAAATACCATTATACACAGAAAACATCAGATTAAAGAAAATTGCACGGTGCACGTGCACCGTGCCTCCGGCAATCACCAGTCACCTCTGGTGGCTTCCCCATGATGGCGACAAACCCTACAACCCTTCACTACCCTCAAATTGCATCCCAATTCTCGAAATCGAATTCGAGAATCAATCTCCAAAACCTGGAACAATAAAACAGACATCACCCCAAAACCTGTCAACACTTCCACCACCATCCTCCGACCACCGGCATGTCAGTGACTCCAGCCACGAGTCCATCCATCATCCCATAATCATTCCCCAGAAACTCATACAACTCGATCGCCTCTACAAGAAACACTGACTAAATCAAACTACTAACTTAAACTAGGGCTTCAGACAAGAAAAGCCACACCGCTGAAACACCGATGAAGTTCATCGCCATCCAGCATTTTTACAAGCTTCACTGGTCACTCCTCCCTCTACTTGAAGAATCCCGACCCTCTCAACCCTATAGATCACCAGAAACCACTACATTCCCCTTTTCTGTTCAACAGAAAATTGCTTCCCAAACCCCTTGATTAAAAACGCTGATTCGTATATTGAAATTCCTATTTTTGCTTTATATGTCCATTTATATTACTGGATATCATAATTTACAAAGTTTGATTTTCATTTGTATATCAAAAACTGCTGTTATGATTTCATTTTTATTTCCAGAGATACCCAGATGGACTTTGGCTTAAATAAGTTTTTAAAGCACTAATCTATAATAAATCACACCACCTTTGTATATAAACTAAGACCTATTAACTTTTGTTTGAAGAGAAATGAATTTGAATTTAAATCAGGGGAACTAAAATTCAAACAGAGGAATACTTATATGGACAAACATGCATATTGCAGACTTCATCATTTAATATACATACTAAAATTTTAACCATAGAAATAACAGCAACCATGTTTATACTTAATCCTTTTAAAAATAGAGTTACTCACCTTAACCTGATGTGCAGAGCAGTGAATTTTGAAAAAAAACTTTGCTTTATAAAAATGGAAACTCCTTATGCTTCAAATCTTGAATTGTTAATGGAACTGAGTTGCTTTCTTAAATTTTTTTTTAAAACTTGAAATTGCAGGTGCTTTTAACTTGCAAATGTGCAGATTGCCTTGAATTCCAGAGAATGCAGAAGCTTTTATATTTGAAAAGAATACGCAGTATTGCTTGCATATAAAATGCAGGCTACAGATTTACTTGTATTTTCAAATTGAAGATGGTTTTGTGTTTTGAAGGGAATTTTACAGATTTTTGTTTTTGAACAGATTTTGATTTGAACAAAAAAAAAATGATTTGCATGCAGGCTTTGTTTCAGGTTTGTGGAGTGGATTGAATATGTTTCGGATTTTGGGTTTTTCCATTGTTTCTTAGCTTTAGATTTGAAAAAGAAATAAAAATGGAAGAGAATTTGTTTATATGTAAAAACTGAAATTAAACTTTATTAAACAAATAAAAGAAAACCAAATTAAATGACACTTGTCTCAAGTTTTAACAATTGTCAATTTCCTTACCTTATTTGCTAACATGTGTTATATTGTCTTAATATTCTTACACTTGTTATTAATGTTAATAAGCTATATATTTAGTTAACTTGTATTTTAAATTAGATGTTTAATATAAGATATGTTTAGTGAATGAGTTAACTGCATTTATTTACATGTATATAGATTTTAAAATAAAATAAATCAAACTATATTTATAAAATTAAACTTATACAAATATTTCAAAATCAAGATAAATTAAAAACATTTATACTTTAAATTTTAAAAACTTTGAATTCATGGTCAAATTGAATTTTGAAATCTAGTTTATTTACAAATACAACTATAAATTTGAATTTTGAAAAACAAAATTTTTATTAAAAATTTATTTGTTGAAACAATGTATTATTATATTTAAAAATAACCATATTTAATAACCATAAATAAATTATAAAAGAAATTATTTTCTTTATCAATAAATTATTTATTTTATCACATGATATTTAAAAGATACTCAAAATAACCTCATTGTTATTTATTTAAATTTTAAACTTAAGTTAAACATATTTTAAATTATTTTCAATATTTATCTTAGGTATTTAAAACCATATTTTATTGATTAAATGGCTTTTTTTTTAAAAAATTTAACTTTTAAATAAAATCATAATTTCCAATTTTACTAATGATATAAATTTTATAGAAAACAGGATTCATTTAAAACAATACCTATTTATAATATATAAAATGTTCTATATATATTATAAATATAAAACAAATATTAGATTTAAAAAGATGAAATCTATCAATTTACTATTTATTCTATTGAATTATTAAATTAATTCAAATCTCATTACAAAGATTATCAAATCAATTTAATTTTTATTTCAAATTATTAAATTGATATTGCTTTAAAATTCCGGGTCATCACATTATAAATAAGTCGAATGATTATCATTTGATAATTTTGAAAACATAAATTCACAATGTGAATTTAAAATGAGATATGGAAACCGGTTTAGAAAGGAATAGTAAATTTCGATTTTGGAATTTGGGAATAGTTATGAAATTGGATATGTAAATTGATTTGTGATAAATTGAGAGAGATTTATAAGTATAAAAATGGATATGTTGAATTTCAAAAATGGTTTTTCACAAGAAGTTAAGGTTTATTTTTAGAAAAAGACTTTTACTTATTTAACTATGTAGTTTAAAAACTATTGATTGGATTAAAATATTACAGAAAGTTAATTATTTAAATATTTAAATTTGTTAAAATGAATTAGTTTATAAACAAGTTTTGTAAATAAATTAGAAATTTTATAAATGAATTGGAATTAGCTATTGACGTTTATTTTAAAAGCGCTTTGATGCTTTAAATAACTATTTTACCATGTTTTTTGAAATTTATTATATATATGTGTGTGTGTGTGTGTGTGTGTGTGTGTGTGTGTGTGTATAGATTTACTAAGTGATTGCAATTTATTTATAAATGCTCTTGAGTTTTGTGAACCGGGTTTTATTTGATGGATGTGATTTTATAAGAGAACTTATAATGGAATTCCGGAACTTAAGAATTTGACAAATGAAAATTTCCAAATTGTTTAGATAACGAAACTTCGAAAATGAATCTGAATTCGTTAAAGGAGTTATAAATTGTGAGATGGATTATAAATAAGTATAATCAATAATTTTTGGAAATTGTATTGGGAATTAATAAAAATTCCGAAGATTTATAAGATAGGTTATGAAATATTTCCTAAGTTTGGTATTAAAATGATTTTAGGGAATATGTTTATAAATATTTTCCTAAGTACTGAAAAGCGGGTTTTGGAAATATTTTAAGTGTGAAATGAATGGTATAGAAATATTTTTCTAAGTGTTATTAATTGAATCTATAAATATTTCAAAGCATTGATATGGTTTAAGAATATCCTATTATGGATTTAAGTATTTGAAATCGTTTTCAAATATTGATATATTGAAAAAGATTTGAATATATATCTTGGTAAAGATATTTTGAAATAAATGTTGAGAGATTTATAATATGGCCTAGTGACTGCTTATTTATGTAATTAATAGTTAAATAATTGACTATAAATCTAGCCAATTTCGTTGATTGTCTCAAAGAGACTGGGATCAGATCTAATTGGTGATAAGTTCACGCATGATAGGGGTTCCCGCTTTGTGCTTGTTGGCGAGCAAGAGACTCTTACCCCTACTTGTCCCTGAGTAGTTGGTTTGCTAGGTGCTTATAGTCGAGAGTGTAACGACCCAGAATTTTAGTTATTCGAAATTGGAATATTTAATTGATTTTGAATATTTAAAAGTTAAATTTTCAGATTTAATAGCTTGAATTTCAAATATAATGATTTGTTGGATAATTTAATAAATGAAAAATCTTTTAAATAATTGAATCTTGGATTTTTATTTGGATAAAAATGATTTAAAGACTTATTAAATTTCTATTATTAAGGATAAATATAACGACCAGAAATTTTGGTTATTTGAAATTAGAATATTTAATTGATTTTAAATATTCAAAAGTAAATTTTTAACTTGAATTTCAAATAAAATAATTTATTAAACAATTTAATTATTTAATTTAATAATTGAAAATTAGGTAAATTATTGAATCTGGAGTTTAAGGATTGATTAAAATAATTTAAAGGCTTATAAAATTTAAATTATTAATAATAAAGATAATAAAACTTTTAAAAATGAATTTAAAAGTTATTTGTTCAATTTTAAAATATATCGTTTAAATTTACATTTAAAAATAGCCTTTCAGGGCATAGTCTCAGAATTCGACGAAACTAGTTCCTTTGGATCCGTAATAGTGTATTATTATCAGATTTGAAATTTCGAAACATTTGAAGTTATCGTTCGGCCGTACAGGATATAAACATGTTGAAATTTATGTCGAAAATTTAACATAATAATTGGGTCCAAAAAACTATTTCTCCATACGATCAAATTAGGACTCAAAACTTTTTCCATTGAGTTCGGAATAGGGGCATAACATTATTAACGCCTAGCGGTACGCCTCGATAGGAGTTCAAAATTTTGAGTTGCGTAAAATGAGATGTTTGAAATTTAAATAACATGAATTAACTAGTCAAAAACCTATCCTGTCTTGTCAACCATATTCCATCCCATCAGAGGTGGCCTTGCCTTTCTCTTCTATATCACGTTTCCCTTTTTTCACTCCTTCAAATATTACATGCAACAGTACAAGGAAAGCAAACCGAAAAAAATGAAACAAAACTATAGAGAACAAAGAAAAGAAATGGTGGCTTCAAATATTCTTTTCTCTTATTCCACTCGTCTAAAAAATTATGAAACCTATTTCGAAATCCTACTCCATCTGGATCTTCCCACTAGCGCGTTTGGAGGGTGTTCGATTGAGTTTTGGCAGGACTCGAGTGACGCCCCACCTCTATACTCACACTACCCAAGGACACTATGGGGTAATGCCTTCGACTAGTGCGAAGAATAATGCTGAGGAGCAATCTTATGTGTAATTGATTTGTGAGAGTACCTATATGCCACATAGAAGGTAATGCATTTCATTTCAAGAGGAAATCCGACATATCAAATACAAACTCAAAGCTACTACACAATGGCTAAGTAACCTACGGAAACGGATATAAAATAAGCATAACACAAATAAGTCACAGATATTCATATCACTAAGGCGGAAACAGATATGAATAGATCACATAGAAGTGTACATCAATGTAGTGGTCAAACAAGATCCACTACAGCACAAAATAATAGGTACAAGTATAAGACAAAAGAATATGTATACATCAAGGAGTCTCTATCTCGAATGTATAAAAGCAAAAACTACTAAGCTAAAGTAGTTAGCCAAAAGTCAAAAGCTAGTCCCTGCTAAGAAGTCAAGTGGAAGCAACTGTAACACCTCGGTCTGACCCAAGTATTATTTAAGAAGAAAAATAATAAACGAACCAGTCTAGCTATAAGTATCATACAAGATGAGATAGGATAAGAGACATAACAAAAATATGATAATAATAATGTCATGCTTTGACAAGTATATATTCGATAACAATGAAAATCATATAATATCTCAAATATCCAAAAAGAATATCATATTGTTTAGCTTACTCATCAACGCCCAAATATTGACAAAACATATTAATGCCAAATTGCAAAAATTGGTGAATCACGTATTCCAAAAATCAATAAGTAGAAATACAGAAAGCACAAAAGGGGGAGGCCTATCACAAACGAGAGCATGTAAACTCACCAACACGTGTACACAAACGGGACGCTATTCCATAAAAATACGGGGTACAGTCCTCCCGAAGATGGATAAGCTGAACATCGACGCACCTAAAAAGATACTCCCATGCACAGCCGAACATCGACGCACCTAAAAAGATATGCCCCATGCACATAGTTATTAAGCCGAACATTGACGCACCTAAAAAGATACGCCCCATGAACAGTCGAACATCGACGCACCTAAAAAGATACGCCCCATGCACAGTCGAACATCGACACACCTAAAAAGATATGCCCCATGCACATACTTATTGAGCCAAACATCGACGCACCTAAAAAGATACGCCCCATGCACCGAACTCATTGAGTCGATTGCTCCATGAATGGTCAAAAGGCCAGGGGTCGCTAGCCCCTAAAAATGAGACGAAGCACCATAAAACTAGGTATAGTCCCCCATGCGGACAAGCAGACCATATCGCTAGTCTAAACCATAAAACGATCACCAAAGATCAATAAGGAGTGTAAATTACACCAAGCTAGTAAATAAACGAGTTTAGTTTCATGTCCCACAACCACTAGCTTAACTTAAATATTTAGAAACAAATTGTAGATTTCCGCTCGAAAATTGTCACAAGAGTTCAATTGAACCAGTCCAAGAATTAATCGACGTAGTAAACGCAAGCCTTTCATACCACTTGTTTTGCTAAGTCGTTTAATTAGATTTCTCATACAAATGAGGTAAAGGTTTGTATATACTAATAGATTAGAAAACAGTTTTAAAAGCGAGCTTTGTATTAAAAGTAATTGTTAAGATCATTTTTTTGCGAAAGAGTTTGAGTATTTACTACTAGTGTGACGACCCGAAATTTTTGAGCATTTAAAATTGGAATATTTAATCGATTTTGAATATTTAAAGGTTAATTTCTAACTTGAATTTAAAATGTCACAGTTTATTTGATATTTAAATTATTAAATTAAATAATTTGGAATCGGGTAAAATATGTAATCTGAAGTTTTAAGCCGGTTAAAAATAATTTAAAGGCTTATAAAATTTATACTGATATTACCGAAGAGAATAGAAGTGTTGAAATTAAATTTGAGAATGGTTTGTTAAGTTTTGAAATTTAATATCGTCTAAATTGAATTTAAAAATAGCCTTCCAAGGCACAACCTCGGAATTTGACGAAACCAGTTCCATTGGGTCTGCAATATTGAATTATTATCGGATTTCAAATTTTGTTTTGATCGGAGTTAGTTTGTGACTGCACGAAATATAAACGTGCTGGAAATTTAATTGATAAATAGTCTGATGAAATTTAATTTAAATAATCGAGCCTTCTTGTATACGCTTCTTTTTTATATATATTTCAGATCTTCGCCCCTTCTTTTCTTTTCTGTCGAACTTTTCTTACATAGCACGTGATCCTTTCCTATCTTCTGAATTCTAAATCGAGAGCCCGAAAAGAAAAAAATATAATGGCCGAAGCCTAATTCCCAAATCCAGTCGTTCCTCAATTAAGTACTCGCGTTCGAGGCGTTCGAAGTCGATTCGACCGAAGGGGGGGGACGTTACCGAGCTCTGTATCTCGTTCGAAGCTAGGGGAGGCGCGCGAGCATCTGGTACCGTAATTTGGATTGGGTGGTCGCGAGATGAAGTAAGGCTCGGTGGGGTTTCCTTTTTGGAGCTAGGGTTAGGGTTTCGATCGGCTGCTAGAAGGGGATGACGACTTCGATGCCGTAGGGTATTTTTGCATGCGATTGTGGTTCGTGCGAATGAAGGAGGGGACACGAGTGTTGATGTGCAGTTTATGTTGGATTCTCGGCCTTTCACGGTGGAATCTGGGATTTCATTTTCTCGAGTTTTTGTTTGGAGTGTGATGCGAGCTGATGTGTGTTTTTCTTTGTTTTTCTGATAGTTATTTAAACTAGGTTATTAATCAAATTTTAGTTCGAGAAAAGAGGGGAAATATATTATCTATAAGCAGTTCTTTAGAAGGTTGAAGCTGATTTGAATTTAATTTAAATATATATATATATATATATATACATATAAAACAAAAATTATTATACATAAATAAGGATTGAAAAGAAAAATATATATTGTGATTTTAAAGAAGAAAAAA
Source organism: Allium cepa (assembly GCA_030765085.1). Taxonomy (NCBI): domain Eukaryota; kingdom Viridiplantae; phylum Streptophyta; class Magnoliopsida; order Asparagales; family Amaryllidaceae; genus Allium; species Allium cepa. Next base: position 877,414,311 of record CM060943.1, read on the forward strand.
GTGAAAGTTTATATAAATTAGTTTTTATGAAACCTATGTAAGTTATTTTATGAACATAAATGTAATTTCAAAACTAAACCTAAAACAAATATACATATTACATTTTAAACTTACTAGTTGTTTTAAAATAATATATTAAGGTGATTAATTTATTTAATTAACTTATTTAAATTATTTTAGTTACTAAAAAAAGAGAAGAGAAGAGAAGAGAAATTAGTTTAAAATTAGATTATTAATAATTTAAATTTTGTTAAAAGATAATAAATATATGGTTAATTAAATTATCAAATGGGAATTTAATTGTTCAATTGACTCGAATATTAATAAAATACCTAATGTTTATACAAGGTTCGAGAATTGTGGAATCAAATCGAGAATGAAGTGGGTTGCAAAACTGAAATCAAAGGTGAGTTAATCTCACTCAGTTAAATTTAAATTTAAATGATTAAATTTAAATAATTGTTGGAATGGATGAATTGATTGATGTAGTGAAAACAGGTTGGAGGGATCCAACTGGACCCCTCAACATTAATTATTTAATACCCTCTGTTGTGATTATTTTATATTCTGTGATGAATATATTGTTAATTGGAATATTGGATGTTATGATATACCTGAATATATTCCGGCGCACTAAGTTATTAAGAAATATAGAATTGGATTTTTGGAAATAAAATGAAGAGAATTTGTAAGCTAAATAATTATAGTGAATTTAAACAAATTAAGAATAAATTGGATAAGAATAATAGTAGTTTTAAAATTCTAATAAATAAATTCCGTATATGGAAGAGAAAAGTTAATGAATCTTAAAATTCAGTATTATTATTTAAAAAGAACAAAACATTTATTTTAAATTTAAGATTTGAATTATTGAAAAGAGAAAAGAAGAAATTGGGAAAAATAATAATAATAAAGTCCATAACTACTGAATTTGGAAATGAACTGATAAGTAAAGAAATTTATTTCAAAATGGAATAAATTGGTAATCAATTTGGAAAATTTATTTAAGTGATTAAAGTTGGAAATTCTCTCTGGATAACCAAGTACCTTTTCAAAGTAAATGTTTAAAATATAAGTTAAAGGTTTCAGAGTTGTTTTAAAAAGGCAGTTTTGAAAAATTTATTATTTCTAATATTTAAAGTCTAAAGTAAGTATTTCCCTTTTTAACTATTATAGCAGTAAATTATTTAAAGAGTGACTTAGTATCTTGTTTTTAAAAGTGGAAACCTAGTTTTATATTTTATTTAGTAACTTATCTTCAAATATTTATATAGAACGTATTTTAACAAATTATTGAAGTATTTTTAACTTAAATGTTTTAAATTATATTTCAAAGTAAAGTGTTTTAAATAATTTTAAAGATCTAGTTTTGTGCTTAGTGATTTCAGTGGAGATTGAAAATATTTGGGAAAGCTTATTCTGGAAAGAAAGAATGGTTTGAAACTGTTTTCAAAGAGTTGAAAATAGAAATATATATATCTTGTGAAGATATTATTGAGATTAATAAATAATTTGGGAAATTATTTATTGTCTAATGGATGTTGTGAATATAAATTGATAGTTAAATCACCGGCTATCAATATTGGACAAATACGTCGATCGTTTTGAAGAGACCGAGATCGAGATTTATTTCTCGAAAACCACTTCGATCCGGTTTGTATGTTTCATGAAAATGATTTTGGATTCGAAGATGGAGCAGTGAAGTGCAAGGGCTAGTCGCTACTAATCCTGAGGATATTCCCAAAATGGATGTAGTAGGAGTAGTGCCTTCGGTTCCGTTCGAACCCGGAGCGGACTTGTATGGATGAATGCTTGCGAAACATCGTCAGTTGGACGATGGGCATTCTAAGGGATATGTTCTAAAAAGGTAACGCTTAGCCTCAAGCCTTATCAAATGGGAATGACTGAAAATCAGGGGTTATGCAGCAAGGCTAGGTGGGTAGCAACCAAGAAGGATGAGGTCCTCCCTGTCTAGATGTCCATTTTTGTGACGCCCCACCTCTATACCCACACTAGCCAAGAACACTATGGCGTAGTGCTGTCAACTAGCATGGAGAATAAGGCTATTGAGGAGCGACCATCCATGTAATTGCTTATCACACAGTGGCTATAAATAATCTTCGAAAACAAACATAGAAATAATCATAACACAAATCAGTCACAGATATCCATATCACAAAGGCGGAAGAAGATATGAATATATAACTAACACATGAAAGTGTACATAAGAGTAGTGGTCCATAAGATCCACGATAATACAAAAGAATAGCAACACGTGCTATACAAAAGAATACAACTATGAGTCTATATCTCAAGTGTATACAACAAAAAATGCTAATCTAAACAGTTAGCCAAAAGTCAGAGTGATGAATCCCTGGGAAGAAGTCAAGCAGAAGCACCTGTAACATCTCGGTCTGACCCGAGTATTATTTAAGAAAATAATAAACGGGTCAGTCTAGCTATAAATATCAGATGACATGATATAACATAAAAGATATGGCATAAACATAAAATATCCATAATGACATACCACCATAAGTATGTAAATAATGATCAACAGAAGATCAATCAATAAGAGATAATCAATATCACAAGAATCTTCTCAAAGATTCGGAAAGGGCATCATACCCCAAACTTGTACTCATAACAAGTCAATGACATAAATTCTAGAAATCAATGCAAGAAGTCCAGAAATCATAGAAAAGAGAAAGAGGCCTATCACATGACGGTCCGAAGACCAAGGGGAGCTACCCCACATGTGTGAATGGAATCACACAGATTAAGGTCCAGACTAACCAAAAAGCAAAAAGGTATGTGTGAGTGGAATCACACAAGTGGTGTCTAGTCTAACCTCGCAACAAGAGACATCGCACAGTTGCTAGTCTAAATCATCAGAATGATCGTCATGATCAACGAGAAGTGTCAATTACACTAAGCTAGTAAATATAGAAGTTTAGCTTCATGTCCCATAACCACTTGCTTAACTTAAATATTTACGAACAAACTGTAAATCTTCACTAATAAAATTGTCACAAGAGGCTCAATGAACAAGTCCAAGAATTAACCGACGAAGTGAACGCAAGCGTTTCATACCACTTGTTTTACTAAGTCGTTTAACTAGATTTCTCATCCGAGTGAGGTAAAGGTTTGTATATACTAATAGATTGGAAAACGGTTTAAGAAAAGAGCTTTGTTATTAAAAATAGAGTTGAAATTGTTTGTTAAAAGAGTTTTGATATTTACTACTAGTATTGAAACCTTTATATTATAAAGTGACAAAACACATAAGCAATTGTAGAGACAACCAGTCACAAAAATCACATACGGAGATGTGAATAAAATCCAAGGAAATCAGCTCAATGTTTTTCAGATAAGATCCCCTACGGAGGGGGGGTCCAGGGGGGGTGGCAACCCCCCAAGGTGGGGGTGCGGGGGCAACGCCACCGCTTACGGGGTTCGACCTATGTGAAGACAAGCGGCCTACGGCCTAAAGCAAAATGAGGTCTAACGACCTAAGGGTTCACGCGACCTAACACAATGGCCGAGCGACCTAACTGGAGTTAAGGGAGGCAAGCGACTTAAGGTCCAATGACCTACGACTCAAGCAAGCCGAGCGACCTAGTGTGGAGGGGTCGAGCGACTTAAGGAAGGCGAACGACCTAAGGTCTAACGACCTACGACTTAACAGAGTCGAGCGACCTAAGGTAAATGGTCCAACGATCTAACTCGAACGACTTATCAGGAGCTTAGGTCGGAGACGACCTACGAGATAAACCAGGCCGACTTAGTGGACGAGCGACCTAAGGTAAATGGTCCAACGACCTAACTCGAACGACTTATCAGGAGCTTAGGTCGGAGACGACCTACGAGATAAACCAGGCCGACTTAGTGGACGAGCGACCTAAGGTAAATGGTCCAACGACCTAACTCGAACGACTTATCAGGAGCTAAGGTCGGAGACGACCTACGAGATAAACCAGGACGAGCGACTTAACGTTTTCCTAGAGATTATAGGTAGGAAACGACCAAAGACTTAAAGCTTAACTCGCGAGCGACCTATGGCTTAAGGCCTAACTTGTGAGCGACCTACGACTTAAGGCTTAACTCGCGAGTGACCTACGGCTTAAGGCCAAACTCGTGAGCGACCTACGACTTAAGGCTTAACTCGCGAGCGACCTACGGCTTAAGGCCTAACTCGTGAGCGACCTACGACTTAAGGCTTAACTCGCGAGCGACCTAACTCCGAAGTGCCAATACTTCCAGAATGACTTAAAGACCTGCGACCTATGGTACTAACTCGCGAGCGACCTAACGACTTAACTCGTGAGCGACCTAATTCCGAAGTGCCAATTCTTCCAGAACGACCTAAAGCCCTGCGACCTACGACCCAGGGACCTTGCGACCTATCACCGAACGAGTCAAGTGGCCAGAACGAGCTAAGTGCAGGAAATTTCCAAAAATGCTAAAAATTGGAGTTTTTCGCCAATCCAATCCAAACCAAAGGCAAATGTGCATGCAAAGGTGATAGGGAATCATTCCCAACAGTCCAATATAGTTATAGACTAGATTTGTGAGATAAAAATCTCACCTTTGCACCAAATATCAATGAAAATGAAGTTTTAAGCAAGCAAGAATCAATCCTTCTTCTATCTAAGCACAAGAAGCTTGAATCCAATGTCTTCTTCTTGAATTTGGAGTAGAAAGATGGATTGCGATTGAATTTGAGTTTTGGAATTTTAATTTCCCATTCCCTCCACCATTAATGCCAAAGCTTGATTAGTTAGGAAATTTATGAAGAGTGAGGAGAAGAGGGTTGGAACTTCGGCTTAATAAGCTAAACTAACCCAAAGTCCAATGCGGGAAAAGTTAGTGAAATTTCACTAACTCCAAACCTTTCGATGTTTATACTTAAAAAAGTTGTAAACGGCATTTCGAACTCAATGGAAGTGGTCTCGAGTCCTAATTTGACCGTTTGCAAAAAGTAGCTTTTCGGACCAAAATCCGATTAACGAGTTAATATTTAAATAAAATATTTAAATACAAACTCGATAAATATGCGGGTTGTTACACTTTTTATTTCGGCTTGGTGGGCGGTTGCTGATTCCAACCGCGGGGTGATCTCACTCGGTAAGGGGTAGTCCCGGTCTTGTGTTGTAGAGGAGCGGGCTTACTCCTCGGTACTGTGATCTAGGCCACGTACTGTGACAGGTGGTACCCCAGTGCCTAGTCATTAGTTGGAAATCCTTTCTCCCTACGAGCCTTGTATGAGTTTTGTTTGTATTACCCACTCTGTGGCTTGTAGCTGGAATTTAATGAATGTAACAATTTTGGCTATTTTATAAGTATTTGTATATAGACACTATTATAATATCAGAAGATTTCTATAAAAATTGTTTTAGCTATCGTAAGGTAAACACCCGACATGTTTATTTGTGGCATGGTCTTACGAGATGCTTTTGTTTTCAAAGGATTTTTGAAACTTTAATAATCAATTGGGTGTGATTTTCTCACGCTGGTATTCCAGACTGACTCTGGCATTATTTAACTGTAATGCTCGGGTCAGACCGAGTATTATAGAATACAGGATTTGATGCTTTGGAGCTCAGGTGACGAGCTGGACGACGATACGTACTCTCGTACTTGTATATATATATATGTATATATATATATATACATATTCCGCTGTGTTGAGTAGCTGTGTATCCAGTTGTATGTTATTGATGTTGTTAAACTCTGATGACGTGCTCTGATGATAATGTATGTATAAAACAGATATATATATTTGTTTTGTAAAGACTATTTATTATATATTATATTTTATTCTGCTGCGATGGTTAGATTTTGATGTTGTTTTCTATTCTCTTCTTCTAACTTTTCTTCTTTAACCCAAATGGTTCGTATTTCTGTGCAACTTGAGTAGATTGTTATAGAATATTGTTGACTCAAGGGTTACGGATTTGCGGGTTGTTACACTTGGTATCAGAGCGAGGTTGATGATAACCCTGGCTCTGGTAGGAATTACTCATTTAAATTAGAGTCCGTAGTACTCTAGAACGAGCTTGAGTGTATTAATAGATGCGAGCGCGTATTTGTTAGTGAATATAAAATTTTTTTAATATTGTGTTGACTTATCAGTTGGGTGTTTATGGATTCTGTTCGATATATGGGACGCCATGTCATCGATAGGGATTTCTAAACACTTAAACAAGATAAATTGACACAATATTGTTTCAAATGGGGTAAATGGAATAATTTTACCCAAAATTATTTTTGTATATAAAAGAAAATGATTTTTTGTAGATTGTCATAGTTATATATGGATGTCGGATGGTAGAAAGTGATAATATTTAATTATTATCATTGTATGATAATTGAATAAGATATTGAAACTATAATTAAAACTAAGAAATCAATTTGTATACAAATGAAATTTGTAAAGATAAACTAAATGTAAATTATAGTGTGATTAATAATTAAAATAGGATAAAATTCTAAAGTAATGTTTGAATATAAATTTAAAGAGTTTGGAATTTGAAAATTTGGAAATTTGGAAATTTAAATTCCTTTGAATTTGGAAATGTTTCTCAAAAGTTGAGAAGGTAATATATATTGAGAAATATTTTGAATCGGATGTGAAGTCTAGAGAGATTTGGAATTTAAAAATATTTGAAGGGTTTTAAAAGAGATAAAAGCATTAAACTCTTACGGTCGCTGGAAAATAACTTCGGTGATGACTGCAACATCATCGATGTTTATTTTCGAGTTTCCAAAAGAGGAATTGCTACCAGTATGTTTTGGATTAATGTTTGTTGGTGGTTGATTTTGAATATGCAAAGGAATAATTTGGTGAGATATATATGTTCAAAACTGAATGTTGAATTTAAGTTTGGAAAAGAAAATTAGTTAAGTTGGATTCAATAAAACAAAATTTTGAGATTTAAAATTTATAAGTAACTGATTAATTACTATGGTATGCAAATGAATTGAAAACTCAATGTTGGATGATGCTTGATTTAAATGTGTAAAATAAGCGTAGAATAAGTTCAAATGAACTAAAATTAATTAATGTTTGAAAACAAAATTCATTGGTTGAAAATGAATTTGTGAATGAATAAATGAATCAACTATTGAACTGATAAAGTAAAGTTGATATTAATAAGAAGGGATTGAAATTTTAATCCGGCAATTAAAATTTAACTTAAGTGAATGAAAGTGAAGAAACTATATTTGAATTTAAATTGAGATAAGTTAAATAAAATTGAAATTTAAATTGACTTAAATTGGAGTATAATTGGAAGTGTTGTTGAATGAATTGGATTAAAATGGATGTGGTGTGAAATATAAACAAATCCAATTCAAGCATAAATTGAATGGCCTTATTATTAATAAACCCAACAATGAATTGTTAATGTAATTAAAATTTAAAATGGATAAAAGAAGAAACTAATCGAATTAATTAGTGAAATGGTTGGGGATTTGATCAAAGGAAAATCAAATCAAAGATTGTGAATATGTAACAGGGTTTGGAAATAAAGCTTGAGTTGTATGGAATTGGATTAAAATAAAAATGATTGGTGATGAAATAAATCCAATTCGAGTATGAATAAATTAAAATGAGAATGAAATTAAGTTATGAAATGGTGGTGAATTGAAGTAAATTAACTTAAGTTGAAAGCCAGTTGAATTTTCTAATGAATCCAATTCGAGAAAGAATGAATTAAATATGGCCTTGGGTATAATTCTAACAAAATTTAAATGGATGTATGAGAATGGCTAATTAAAGTAAATGGAATTTGATTACATGAGTATCAAATAAATTGGAAATGAAATTAAGTATGAAGTTGAAATAAATAAACTAACTTAAGATTAAAATTTATGGAAGGGTGATTTCAAGGGAAGTGGAAAATTTATTAAATAAAACTTTGAATAATTTAAGTTGAATGAAATAAAATCCTTATTCGAATATAAATAGTTGGATAAGGATTAAATTGAATAAATAAACTTCGATTGCTTATCAAAAGAAATCTAATTGCTTGAAATGAAAGAATGTTTGGCTTAATAAAGGTAAGATCTTAAGTTAAAAGTGAAAGATAAATGTGATTGTGTGTAGATGAATGGAAGCGGGGGAAAATAAATGAGTGTGTGACTTCTAAAATTTTAAAAGTGGAATAAATAAGTCAAAATAAAATATTTTGTATCTTGGAAATGAAATAGAAATCCAAACTTGAATTGTAAAATTAAAATTGAACTCAAAATAATAATAATAATAATATGATGGAGTGATTTTGTGATAAAAATCAATATTAAATTGAAATGGGAAGTAAACTAACTTGGGATAACTTAATAAGTTGAACTGAGAATTAATAAACTTTGATTATGACTTAGAATTGAGTTATAAATAATATTCAATGCATAATGCCAGTAAACTAAATTGAAGTATTGTCGAATGAAAGAGTTAGATTATGGATTGAATTAAAAATAAATTCAAGAGAGTGGAAATAAAATTTTGAATTGGCCTTATAATTAAGTAAATAGATTTGGAAATGAACTGTGAATGTGAACTAAAATTTTTCAAATAAATACATGAACAAACAAAGTGAGTTCAGTTAGTAAGTGAAATGGGTTTAGCAATTAAAAATCAAATCAAGAATATAAGTTGGCGATTGTTTATAAAAAAATAAAAAAATATAAACTTGGGCTATAAAGCTGGGAAAAAAATAAATAACTTAAGCAAATAATTGAATGGAAGTTCGGCTTAAATAAATATGTTGAATGGTTGCTTAAGGGAGTGTTTCTAAGCCGAATAAAATGGTTTGAATGAAACCAAGGTAAGTTTGAAATAAAATGCAAATCTATAATTTGTAAATAAAAATTGAAATGGAATTAAATGTAAATTGAGTAGGAATCAATTTTAAAATGATTATAAAATTAAAGAAATTGTTTATTTAAATAAATATCGTCGAGATGGGTTAACTTTGCCGTCCGACTTAAACGAATGAAAATAAAATTCCATGAATTAATAAAAGTAAATAAAATTGATTTTTGAATCAATTATTATAAATATGAGTTGTTTAGACATAAATATGAGTTGAAGATAAGTAAATGAGTTGTAACTCACTTGTGATGAATGAAAATGGTATATGAATCGGTTAAAAGCAAATTGAACTAGTTTGGAAACTATACAAATTGCTTATGGAAGTATTTATAATGCATTACTTATGCTGTTGATATGTTGCAGCAGTTTAAATGAATGAAATGTTATAAACTTCATAGATATGTTACTTATATGTTTAAATCGAGTAAGTACAGGTACCGGGAAGCCGTTTGGCAGGATTTGGTCACGCTTGATGCTAAGAATATAAGCTGTTTGCTTAAAAATGCTAAATAAGGTACGCCTACGCAATAAAAATAGGAAATATGAATTGTTTTTGGTTTTTCCGACCGGGTGGGTCGATGTATACATATTTATTTCTTTTGTCAAATTGCAAAAGCTCCTCCGTACAATGGAGACTCTGCCAAAAATTTTCAGAAATTTTGTGGGTTAGAAATTTTTAGGAAAATTTTTGTTAACGACCAAACGATTTCAAACTGAAAATTTAAATAAATTAGTGAATGAAACTACTATAAAATCATAATATGAATCAGTTATAAATGGAAGATAAAACTAAATTTATAGAGTTGAAGATAAATTAAATTTGGATGGAAATGAAGGAATCAATTTAAATAGAAATAGAGATAAACAAAAGTGGTAAGATGAAAATAAATATAAGAAACATATAAAATGCTTATACTAAACTTAAGTAAGGAATAGTGAATTCTTAATTGGAAATTGATAATACAAATATATTCCAAGTTATTATCTGGATGAACAGATATTGGCATTTTGTGAGAAAGTCGATAAAATGTTTTGGGAATATTGTGATTGGATATTATTGCTAAGCAGGATATGCAGGTATTATAAAGAGAAAGGAAAATTGGTTTTGATTTCAGACGATAAAAATTTGATTGCCCGACCAATAAGGTATGTGTTTAAATTTCTGTGAAATTTGATTGGGTTTTTGGATCGAGCCAGTTGGCCTTTTGTTTTCTTTTTGGTTTCGAGAGGCCGTAGGGCCATTTTGTAGTTGTACCGAGCTAGCCGCGCAAAGGAGACGCTGGCGAAATTTTTCGGGAATTTAGAGAGTTAGAAAATTTTTGAGAAAATTTTGATAATTTCAAATTTGATTTAAAATTGAAATTTGAATGGTTAAAGAAATAGTATAGTTTGAAATCTATGGGGAAGTTCAGAAGTTAATAAGAATGATAATGGGTCTTTTATAAAAAGATAATTGGTTAGATGTTGAACTGTTTGGTTTTGGGGAATAAGTAAACGGGTATTAGACCATTCTTCCTAATTAATAATTTCGGGGACGAAATTCTTTTGAGGGGGGAGGAATGTGACGACCCGGAATTTTTTAGCATTTAAAATTGGAATATTTAATCGATTTTGAATATTTAAAGGTTAATTTCTAACTTGAATTTAAAATGTCACAGTTTACTTGATATTTAAATTATTAAATTAAATAATTTGGAATCGGGTAAAATATGTAATCTGAAGTTTTAAGCCGGTTAAAAATAATTTGAAGGCTTATAAAATGTATATTGATATTACTGAAGAGAATAGAAGCGTTGAAATCAAATTTAAGAATGGTTTGTTAAGTTTTGAAATTTAATATCGTTTAAATTGAATTTAAAAATAGCCTTCCGAGGCACAGTCTCGGAATTTGACGAAACCAGTTCCATTGGATCCGCAATATTGAATTATTATCGGATTTCAAATTTCGTTTTGATTGGAGTTAGTATGTGAGTGCATGAATTATAAACGTGCTGGAAATTTAATTGATAAATAGTCTGATGAAATTTAACTTAAATTATCGAGCCTTCTTGTATACGCTTCTTTTTTTATATATTTCAAATCGTCGCCCCTTCTTTTCTTTTCAGCTGAACGTTTCTTACATAGCACGTGATCCTTTCCTATCTTCTGAATTTTAAATCGAGAGCCCAAAAAAAAAAAAATATAATGGCCGAAGCCTAATTCTCAAATCAAGTCGTTCCTCAATTAAGTGCTCGCGTTCGAGGCGTTCGAAGTCGATTCGACCAAAGGGGGGACGTTGCTGAGCTCTGTATCTCGTTCGAAGCTAGGGGAGGTGCGCGAGCATCTAGTACCGCGATTTGGATTGGGTGGTCGCGAGACGAAGTAAGGCTCGGTGGGGTTTCCTTTTGCAGCTAGGGTTAGCGTTTCGATCGGTTGCTAGAAGGGGATGGCGACTTCGACGGCGTAGGATATTTTTGCGTGCGATTGTGGTTCGTGCGAATGAAGGAGGGGACACGAGTGTTGATGTGCTGTTTATGTTGGATTCTCGGCCTTTCTCGGTGGAATCTGGGATTTCATTTTCTCGAGTTTTTGTTTGGCGTGTGATGCGAGCTGAGGTTTGTTTTTCTGATAGTTATTTAAACTAGGTTATTAGTCGGATTTTAGTTCGAGAAAAGAGGGGAAAAATATTATCTATAAGCAGTTCTTTAGAAGGTTGAAGCTGATTTGAATTTAATTTAAATATATATATATATATATATATATAGATAAAACAAAAATTATTATACATAAATAAGGATTGACTCGAATATTAATTACATTATCAAATGGGAATTTAATTGTTAAATTGACTCGAATATTAATAAAATACCTAATGTTTATACAAGGTCCGAGAATCGTGGAATCAAATCGAGAATGTAGTGGGTTGCAAAACTGAAATCAAAGGTGAGTTAATCTCACTTAGTTAAATTTAAATTTAAATGATTAAATTTAAATAATTGTTGGAATGGATGAATTGATTGATGTGCTATAGTATGCTATATTATGGGATTGGCATATTATATTGTGCTAAGGTCTGTGGATGCAGGGAAAACAGGTTGGAGGTCCAACTGGACCCCTCAACATTAATTATTTAATACCCTCTGTTGAGATTATTTTATATTCTGTGATGAATATTATTGTTAATTGGAATATTGGATGTTATGGTATACCTGAATATATTCCGGTGCACTAAGTTATTAAGAAATACAGAATTGGATTTTTGGAAATAAAATGAAGAGAATTTGTAAGCGAAATAATTATAGTGAATTTAAATAAATTAAGAATAAATTGGATAAGAATAATAGTAGTTTTAAAATTCTAATAAATAAATTCCGTATATGGAAGAGAAAAGTTAATGAATCTTAAAATTCAGTATTATTATTTAAAAAGAACAAAACATTTATTTTAAATTTAAGATTTGAATTATTGAAAAGAGTAAAGAAGAAATTGGGAAAAATAATAATAATAAAGTCCATAACTACTGAATTTGGAAATGAACTGATAAGTAAAGAAATTTATTTCAAAATGGAATAAATTGGAAATCAATTTGGAAAATTTATTTAAGTGATTGAAGTTGGAAATTCTCTCTGGATAACCAAGTACGTTTTCAAAGTAAAATTTTAAAATATAAGTTAAAGGTTTCAGAGTTGTTTTAAAAAGGCAGTTTTGAAAAATTTATTATTTCTAATATTTAAAGTCTAAAGTAAGTATTTCCCTTTTTATCTATTATAGCAGTAAATTATTTAAAGAGTGACTTAGTATCTTGTTTTTAAAAGTGGAAAACTAGTTTTATATTTTATTTAGTAACTTACCTTCAAATATTTATATAGAACGTATTTTAACAAATTATTGAAGTAGTTTTAACTTAAATGTTTTAAATTATATTTCAAAGTAAGGTGTTTTAAATAATTTTAAAGATCTAGTTTTATGCTTGGTGATTTCAGTGGATATAGAAAATATTTGGAAAAGTTTATTCTGGAAAGAAAGAATGGTTTGAAACTGTTTTCAAAGAGTTGAAAATAGAAATATATATATCTTGTGAAGATATTATTGAGATTAATAAGTAATTTGGGGAATTATTTATTGTCTGATGGATGTTGTGAATATAAATTGATAGTTAAATCACCGGCTATCAATATTGGACGAATACGTTGATCATTTCAAAGAAACTGGGGTCGAGATTTATTTCTCGAAAACCACTTTGATCCGGTTTGTACGTTTCGTGAAAACGATTTTGGATTCGAAGATGGAGCAGTGAAGTGCAAGGGCTAGTCGCTACTAATCCTGAGAATATTCCCAAAATGGATGTAGTAGGAGTAGTGCCTTCGGTTCCGTTCGAACTCGGAGCGGACTTGTATGGATGAATGCTTGCGAAACATCGTCAGGTGGACGATGGGAATTCTAAGAGATATGTTGTAAAAAGGTAATGCTTAGCCTCAAGCCTTATCTAATGGGAATGACTGAAAATCAGGGGTTAATGTAACAAGGCTAGGTGGGTCGCACCCAAGCAGGGTGAGGTCATCCCTGTCTAGATGTCCCTTTTTATTTCGGGTTAGTGGGCGGTTGCTGATCCCAACCGCGGGGTGATCTCACTCGGGATTATCCAGTAAGGGGTAGTCCCGGTCTTTTGTTGCAGGGGAGTGGACGTACTCCTCGGTAGTGTGATCTAGGCCACGTACTGTGACAGGTGGTATCCCAGTGCCTAGTCATTAGTTGGAAATCCTTTCTCCCTACGTGCCTTGTACGAGTTTTGTTTGTATTACCCACTCTGTGGCTAGTAGCTGGAATTTAATGAATGTAACAATTTCGGCTATTTTATAAGTATTTGTATATAGACCCTATTATAATATCAGAAGATTTCTATAAAAATTATTTTAGCTATCGTAAGGTAAAAACCAGACATGTTTATTTGTGGCGTGGCCTTACGAGATGATTTTGTTTTCAAAGGATTTTTGAAACTTTAATAATCAATTGGGTGTGATTTTCTCACGCTGGTATTCCAGACTGACTCGGGTATTATTTAATTGTAATGCTCGGGTCAGACCGAGTATTATGGAATACAGGATTTGATGCTTTGGAGCTCAGGCGACGATACGTACTCTCATACTTGTATATATATATATATACATATTCCGCTGTGTTGAGTAGCTGTGTATCCAGTTGTATGTTATTGATGTTGTTGAACTCTGATGATGTACTCTGATTATAATGTATGTATAAAGCAGATATATATTTGTTTTGTGTAAAGACTATTTATTATATGTTATAATTCTGCTGCGATGGTTAGATTCTGATGTTGTTTTCTATTCTCTTCTTCTACCTCTTCTTCTTTAACCCAAATGGTTCGTATTCCTATGCAACTTGAGTAGATTGTTGTAGAATATTGTTGACTCAAGGGGTACGGATTTGCAGGTTGTTACAACTAGTATGGAAACCTTTGTGTTTTTAAAAGTGACAAACCACAGAAACAATTGTAAAAACAATCTATCACCAAAAATTCATAATCTACGACGTGAATTAAAACCATGAAAATCAATATCAACCCATCAAATGGATATTCCCAAAAATTCAGAAAAGAAGACATCAAATTCGATAATAAGTGATAACAACTAATCGGAACCAAAAATCGATATAAGTGGAAAGCAATATGAAATAAGCAATTTCCCTGAATTTATCAATGTCAGACGTCTGGTGGTTTTCCCAAACGTCCGGGCTGAAGTTCCGGAAATTTTCTTCCAGTTCGCCCGCACGTCTGGGGTACAACCTCGGACATCTGAGCTGTAAGTCTGGAATTTGTATTTTGACTACCCAGATGTTTGAGTGTTTACCAGACGTCTGAGCTGAAGCTCAGGGAAAAAATTAGCCTAGGCCAATGATGGCCAAAACATCTTGGATGCAATCGAATGAGCGACGGAGGCTAGGGATTTATGCCAAGCGACAACCCAGCCCTACAGGCTCTTCAATACACTCCAAACAACATGGCCAAACATCCATTGTAGGATTTTAATAGAGTGACTTCAAAATACCTTAAAATTGGAAAATTCACCAAACCAATTCAATTCAAAAGCATTTGGACATGAAATAGATGTTAGGAATTTACACCTAACAACAATGAAAGCTATAGACATCGATGTGAGTTCAAGAACTCACCTTTATACTCAAAACAAGGAATGAGAAGCTTTAAAACAAGCTAAGATCGATTTCACTTCAACAACACCTCAAGAATCTTCAATCTATTATAAATAAAATGAATTTCCTAAGTTAGGTTACAGGAATTTCTGAAAATTAAAGAGAGATTGAGATGAGGAAGATGAAGAGGATGCTTACCTAAGCTTCTCTTTGATTTTGGAACTTGAATTTCCTAATAAACTAGGGCATAGGAATTTTAATTTCCTATCTTTTCCCTCATTTTTTAGCTTGAGAGTGTTAGGAAATTAGAAATGAAATGAATGAAGAGGAGTAGAGTTTGGGTGTACGGTAGGAGGTTTGGGTAATCTTGTTGGGTTGGTGTGCTAGAACCAAACCCAAAGCCCAAATGAAAATATCAAAATCCTAATCAACTCCAAACATATCGATGTTTATACTCAAACAAGTTGTAAACGTTGTTTTGAACTCATTGAAAGTGGTCTCGATTCCTGATTAAACTATTTAGAAAAAGTCACATTTTGGACTTTAAATTCAACTAACGATGCTATATTTAAATATATAATCATAAAATATGCGGGTTGTTACAGCTCGACAATGATGTCACGAGTGGGATATAGCTAGGGTTTGGGCTTTTAGCAAATGCAGGCATTGTTGTTCAAATCAGAGGTCGTATTCGAGCTCGCCATCGAATTTAACATCTCCGGCGTGCTTTTCTGTGACGTGCGATCGCCAATGGTAAAGTGCGACTTCGCACAGTAAACGACAAGGAGGGATGTCGCATTTTTCTTGTAAGTGTCGGAAGATCAGGCGTTGGTGCCAAATGAGGCGGTGGTGCCAGGCGACAGAGGACAGCGATGCGGATATGAGCGCGAGCTCGTATTCGTGGATTGTGGTCTTTGTGCATGTATCAGTGCACGCGTGCTCGAATTTACTACAGGAAAGTAGAAGAGTGAAAGGGGAAAGAAGATGAGATGGGGAGCGGTGACGCAGCGGATTAATCAAAATAAACTTCAATCGGTGAAAGTAGCAATCGGTGGATTGATGAATACCAAAATGCCCAAATTCGTTGATCCGAAGATACCGAATTCTAGCTATCTCTAACACGTTGATCGCGCACGATACCGTGAAAGAAGATCTTCAATTCTTCAAGCGTTGATCAAGCGCACTTGATTCCGCGAATCGGCTTCAACAATCGTTGATTCAAGCGCACTCGAATAACTGAAAGTGGAGATAGGAGATTACACTCAACTACCAATTTAAGATGAAAGCACACAGCAATCAACAAGAAATTTTATCAAAAATCAACCCCCCAAAAAGTTACAACTCACTCCCTATTTATAGATGTTTCCAACCCCTGACCCTTAAGTCGCGGCCGACTCATGCCTCACGACTCAACTAGGTGGTTGCCGACTTAACAGACACCACACGCTTCAATTACAACACAACACAAGCAACCGACTCAACAGCAACACAACAGTGCCTCAACCGACTCACGACCCATGTCGACTTACGACTCATTTACATTCATACATGACCGACTTACATCTCCTGCCGACTTACGACTTAACAACGCAAACATATGTACAACACAGAACGACTCAACAAATGACCCTGCATGGCCGACCTAATGACCCAAGACACAGACACAAGACCCAACTCTTAAGTCGTACACGACTTAAGTTATACTGCCACAAAATTACAGACTCAACACCCTTAGGTCGTATGTGACCTAACGTGTAGAGTCACAAGTTTTATGAAAGTTTTGATTTCTGACAAATAAGGCGATCGACAAAACAAGGTTATGTTACTATAGATTATAGGTTGATTATTTGATATTGTAATAATTAAAAACTTGTTAAAATCTATCCTCAAATAATCATGCACCTCAATATAATCAATATATATACGTTTTATAGCATTGCACATTCATTGTGCAAATTAACAGGAACCGGTCGACCGGTTAATAATCATACGGTCGACCGTTTCTGTGTAAAATGCACAATGAACGTGCACACATGCACATAACGTATATATATTTTAAATTTCTGTCTACTGGTCACTTTTTAACCTGTCGACCGTTTTTGAACAGAAAACAATTTTTCCAAAAGACACTTCTCTTTTCCAACGGTTGCATCTCTTAACCTTTCACCAAAGATCATATCTCTTAATGGCAAAGAGTTGCAACCATTCTTATCTATATAAACTCATCCAATTCGTTGATTAAATAACAACGATTTCATATATTCTTTTAATCTAATCTCTGATCTTAATTCTGTATTATAAAAGCTCTAAATTATTTATTGAATCTTTGAAACTATTTCATATCCTTTGATTCAATAATATACTTTCCTTAATCTTTTCAAAACATCATATCGCATACTTTGAGGATAAGATTATAGGAAGGGTGTACTGCTAGTGACAAATCCGTGTTTTCAAGAACACAAGTTGTCAACAACAATTGTATTTGTTCTTTTGTTGAAGTCCTCTGTGTTGTAAGAGGCAAGTGTTGAAGTCCTCTGTGTTGTAAGAGGCAAGTGTTGAAGTCCTCAGTGTATTAGAGGCGTGAAATCCCGTTCGGTTGTTCGGGTGTTGTAAACCTGTTCCTCCGGGTGAAGCGAGGTAGTTAATAGTGAAAATCCAGATAGAAGTCTGGGACTGGACGTAGGACGGTGCTCCGAACCAGTATAAAAATCTCTGGTGTGATTTTTCTATTTACTATGCTATTATCATCTATTTCCGCATTTGTATTGTAATCCATATTACACGATCCGTGTATACTATATTAGCACATATAATTGTATACACACCGCACTTTCATTTGGTATCAGAGCACGGTCATCATATAACTGTAACACAGTTATTTGATATATTATAGTAATATGGCAAATAACGTAAGTACTAGCACTCAAAACACCACTTACACGGAGGGTCAATCGACACAAAGACCTCCATTTTTCAATGGTCTTAACTATAGTTATTGGGCAACACGTATGTCATTCTTTATGCAATCAAATAGCTATGATGCTTGGAATGCCACTCAAAGAGAAATAGTTAATCCAACAACTGATTATTCAGAATGGACTGCAGCTGAGAAAACGGCAGCAGCCGTAAATGCAAGAGCAATAAATATGTTGTTCTGTGCATTAGACCAAAATGAATATAACCGTGTTAGTATCTGCACTACTGCATATCAAATTTGGCAAACACTAAAAATCACTCATGAAGGTACTAACAAGGTTAAACAAGCCAAAATAGCCATGCTAAAAAGTCAATTTTAAAATTTCAAAATGAAACCAAATGAGACAATCAATGACATGTATTCACGGTTTCAAACTATTCACCATGCACTTATTGGCTTAGGACAAAAGTATTCTGATTTCGATGTTGTTTCAACAGTCCTACGTTCTCTGACTAGTGAATGGGAAGGAAAAGTATTAGCAATCGAAGAAGCTAATGACCTTTCCGTCATGAAGCCAGATGAATTGATAGGAAATTTAATGTCCTATGAAGCAAATTTGCAGGCTAGAAAAGAACAGAAAGAAGAAAAGAAAAATGTAGCATTTCATGTTGAGAAAGATGAAAATGAATCAGATTCTGAAGATGAAGATTTGGCATTCATTGCGAAAGGATTCAAAAAATTCCTAAAATATCGAAAAGCCAGTCGTTACAATAAAAGGAAACATGGATCAAACAAACCATCTTCATCTGCTATAGAATGTTTCAATTGCCACAAAAAGGGACACATGCAGAAGGATTGTCCAGAACAAAAGAAGAAGTCAGAAAATGACAAATTCAAATATAAGAAGGACAAATCTAAGAAACGAGCTTTCTCAATAACATGGGATGATTCAGAGTCATCTTCATCAGAAAGTGAAAGTGATTCAGAGAATGAACAAGCTAATGTTTGTTTTATGGCAACAGAAGATGAGGTACAAATTCCTACATTTGATGAATTACTTGATATTAATGCTGAATTGATAGTCAAATATAAAGACATAAAACGTCAATTAAAAATAGTCAAAGCAGATTTAAGTAGAGCAGAGTTTGAACGAGATATGTTAAAAAATGAGAAGAAAATATTAGAAGAGGAACTTGAAAATATTCAAGAATCATCATCTAATGTTGACTCTCAAATATCTCTTTTGAGTCAAGAAATAGAAGCTCAAAAAGAGAAAAATAATGCTCTAACTACTGAAAATCATGAGCTTAAAGCAAAAGTCAAAATTCTAGACCTAGAAAAAGCTAGCTTACAAACAAAGTTTGATGACATTACCCAAAATGTTTCTAACTTTAACAAAGGTCGAGAAAATTTGACAAAAATCATTGAAAGTTCACAATCTATTTCAGACAAACAAGGATTGGGATATAACAAACAAGAAACCAAGAAACATCTTGGAAATAAAAGGAAGAAGAAAGTACAAAAAACTGAAGCTAAGAAAAATCTTAGTTTATTATATTCCAAACCAAAACCAGTTGTGAAATTTCAAAAGAAAAATGTCAAGACTATCAAAATATGGGTTCCTAAAACAAATAACAATTTGATTAGGAACAAATACATTCAGCAATTCATGAATACTGTGCATTTTAATAATAATTATATATATAAAGGGGATACCGGACCCATATGGGTTTGGACTCCTAAGACCTAACTCTTAGGACCCTATAAAAAGTGGGTACCATGGACTTAATTCTATTTTTTGCAGGTCCCACTTAAGAAAAGAGGAAAGTGGATATTGGACAGTGGTTGCTCAAAGCACATGACAGGAGACAAGAGTTTATTAACAAATATTACATATTCAGATGGTGGCTCCGTCACTTTTGGAGACAATTCAAAAGGCTATATCATCGGCAAAGGCGATGTGAGCAATTGCGGTACATCTAACTTACCTCTTATTACTAATGTCATGCTAGTTAGAAATTTGAAACACAATTTGCTAAGTATTAGTCAGTTATGTGACAAGGGTTTTATTATTTCATTTTCAAATAATAAGTGTAGTATTCTAGATAAAGACCATAATTTGGTTTTCGAAGGTTATAGAGACAGAAATATATATATTTTGAATATGAACATTAATCATAATTCAGATATGTGTCTTGTGGCTAATGACAATGATCCATGGCTATGGCACAAACGCTTCTGTCATATAAACTTCAGAACTATTGACAAGCTAGCCAAAAACAATCTAGTTAGAGGACTACCCAAAATGAGTTTTAAAGTTAACAACATTTGTGACGCATGTCAAGTAGGAAAATTGACCAAATCATCTTTTAAATCCAAGAAAGTCATATCAACATTACAACCACTTGAGTTACTACACATGGATTTATTTGGACCTACTAGAGTTCAATCAATAAATCACAATCAATATGTGCTTGTAATTGTTGATGATTTCTCTCATTATACATGGACAATTTTCTTAAAAAATAAAAGTGACACTTTCGATCATTTCAAATCTTTCGTCAAAAGGATTCAAAAATCAAAAGGAATTAAAGTTAAAAATATAAGAAGTGATCATGGCGGAGAATTTGAAAATAATGAATTTGAACAATTTTGTACAAAGAAAGGTATATATCATAATTTTTCGTTTCCCAGAACTCCACAATAGAACGGAGTTGTAGAACGGAAAAACCAAACTTTACAAGAATGTGCAAGAACATTATTGAATGGAACCACCTTACCAAAACATTTTTGGGCAGAAGCTGTGGCAACTGCCTGTTATGTTTTAAATCGTGTATCCATAAGACCTCTTACCAAGAATACTCCTTATGAATTATTTAACAAAAGAAAGCCTAAAATCTCATACTTCAAAGTTTTTGGATCGAAGTGTTTTATTTTAAATACAAAAGACCAGCTTGGCAAATTTGATCCAAAGGCCGATGAAGGAATATTTGTCGGTTATTCGGAACGAAGTAAGGCCTATCGGATATTTAATAAACGAACCAAAACTATTGAAGAATCACTTCATGTCTCTTTTGATGAAATCTATCAGCACCCTCACACTATATCAGATGATGACGAATCAATAGTCACTGACAATCAAATCATCACAAATATTGATTCTGACTCAGAAATAGTTATTGAGAATAGTCCTCAAATATGTGAGTTACAATCACCACCAAGAATATTAAGAGACCATCCGCCTCAAAATATAATCGGTGAAATAACATCACATGTCAGAACAAGGAGTCAACTCAATCAAATGGGTCATGTCGCTTTTCTCTCAAATATCGAACCTAAGAATCCAAAAGAAGCTGCTACAGATGATTACTGGATCATTGCCATGCAGGAAGAACTAAATCAGTTTGAGCGCAATGACGTTTGGGAACTTGTTCCAAGACCAACTGATCAGTCAGTAATTGGTACTAAATGGGTCTATAAAAATAAGGCTGACGAACAAGGCAATATCACCAAAAATAAAGCAAGATTAGTAGCACAAGGATATAATCAGGAAGAAGTTATCGATTATGAAGAAACTTTTGCACCAGTTGCTCGACTAGAAGCTATTAGAATTCTATTATCTTTTGCTTGTCACCATAATTTCAAACTTTATCAGATGGATGTCAAAAGTGCTTTTCTCAATGGATTTATCAAAGAGAATGTCTATGTCGAACAACCTCCTCTGTTCGTACATGAAAAATATCCTGACCATGTGTTCAAACTTAAGAAAGCTCTGTATGGGTTAAAACAAGCACCTCGTGCTTGGTATGAACGACTACGTAGCTATCTTATTAACTCAGGATTTCAAATAGGCAAAGTCGATCAAACTTTGTTTATTAAACATTCTCGAAAAGATATTCTAGTTATCCAGACATATGTAGACGATATTATCTTTGGTTCAACAAACGATAAACTTTGCAAAGAATTTGCAAATATTATGACCAAAGAATTCGAAATGTCTCATATGGGAGAACTATCTTATTTTCTTGGACTTCAAATAAAGCAACTTTCAAACGGCATTTTTATTAATCAAGAAAAATACTGTGAAAACCTTATCAAACGCTTCGGATTAGAAAATACATCTGGTAAACCAACTCCTATGAGTACAACTACACATCTTGACAAAGATGAAAGTGGTAAGAATGTTGACCAGAAATTGTATCGAAGCATGATTGGTTCTCTTCTTTATCTTACAGCTAGTCGTCCAGATATAATAATGAGTGTTTGTTTATGTGCTCATTTTCAAGCCGATCCAAAGGAATCACATCTACGAGCAGTAAAACGTATAATTCGTTATCTTAATAATACCAAGGATTTCGGTCTTTTTTATCCAAAAGAATGTCCATTTGAATTAGTATCATATAGTGATGCTGATTTCGGTGGCTCACGAACGGATAGAAAAAGTACAAGTGGTACGTGCCATTTTATTGGAAAATCACTTGTCTCTTGGTTCAGTAAGAAACAGAATTGTGTTTCACTATCAACATGTGAAGCTGAATATATATCAGCAGCTCTTGCTTGTACTCAAGTACTATATATGCAACAAACACTTCAAGATTTTGATATTCATTTATCAAATTCTATTATATACTGTGATAACACTAGTGCTATAAATCTCTCTAAAAATCCAGTAAATCACTCCAGAACCAAACACATTGATATCCGTCATCATTTCCTTCGAGATAGTATTGACAAAGGAAATATATGTCTTGAATATGTTCATACTGACAATCAATTAGCAGACATTTTTACTAAGCCTCTGCTCGAATCTAATTTTATTAGATTACGAAGAGAGCTTGGTTTAATTTCAAGAAAAAATCTTGACTAAGAAATTTCTAAAAGAACATCTTCTTGTTAGTTATTCTCTTTAGTTATCCTTTAACTACAACTATTACATAAACTATATTTTTTACATTAAATATAAGCCACTGCTTTATTTAATGGTTAAATTCACTTTACTTATTTTTTTGTGATCATTCTTTACTTTCTTATCTTATAAATTCAGTTTTAAAAAGAAAGTTATTTTTAGACTTACAAAAATTTTTCTGCTTATATTTTCTTGGTTAAAATTTCTCAGTAACTCACATCCATAGGTTATACATAACAAACTTATATATAAATTTCCAAACATTTTATATTTT
Source organism: Allium cepa (assembly GCA_030765085.1). Lineage (NCBI taxonomy): Eukaryota > Viridiplantae > Streptophyta > Magnoliopsida > Asparagales > Amaryllidaceae > Allium > Allium cepa. The sequence continues at coordinate 877,437,430 of CM060943.1, forward strand.
GTTCATCTTTTCTTTTTGTCAAACCATAATATTCTATACAACGTACACTATGGCTCACATTTGTGACAAATGTGCTCAAGAAACATACATTTCAATTACGAGTTCTGAGTCGGAGGAGTTTTATTCTCCTACAACTCCAAAACAAAAATCAAGTTGTCATCATCAATGCTCTTGTATGTCTGATAAAACTCCAAATTCAAAACGAGTGAAGCGAACACTATTCTATTCTCCTCGTACCAAAGCTCAAATCGATGAGATACACCACTACCAGAAACATCAGATAGACCTTCAGAGACAACTCCATTACGGGCAAAGTCAACTTTATCACGAGCAACAACGGACGTCGGCCCAATTGTCTGTTTTAGAAAAGTTGGCAACATTTTTCTGCGGTTCCAACAAACATGACGTGCATGAACCAATGCCGTCTAGGCCATCAACATCCAAAAGTCCTAACTCATGGGATCGGAACTATGAGAAGAATGAAGGAGCTCAGAAACAATGGAGTCCATGGTCGAAACGTATTGAAGGAAACAACGATAATTCTAATGACGAACTTTCTCATTAGACTTATATATATATATAGTTTTTATCTTTATCTATCTCTTGTGTAATGAAGGTTATATTTTGTATTTCGTATAAAATATAAATAATATAGGTTGATATATGATAAAAACTCTAAATATAAACTGAAATATCACAACAGACCAAGACCGGTCGACCGCCCCTGTTATAGCCGGTCGACCGTTTGCTCTCTGGTTGAAAACGGTCGACCGGCCAAAAACAGTAGGTCGACCGGTTGTCGTATTTTCAATTTTTTTATATAACCCTATACGTTACTTTTCCCTCTACCCTCATTCACTCTCTACTCAAACTATTCTCTTACCCCAAATCACAAACCCTAGTTCCCATTCTTCAATTCCCAAATCACAAATCCTCCAACAATGGCTCCTCCTCAAAAGAAATCAAAGAAAGGAGCAACCTCTGAAACTTCATCTCTTACCATCTCCGTCAAAAAATGGCTTCAAACTCCAATTGCTGTAACAAGATGGAATCAAATGACAAATTACAAGTTTCATCAAGGCTCTTTCATCAAATTTGATGATTTCACGGCTTACGGAGTTCGGAGGTTAGCCAATAATGCCAACATTACTCCATTGATAGATTTTTCGGCAAATAGTGTGGAGATAAATCATTTAATGATCAAATTATTTTACGCCAACATGAATCTTGATGAATATCAACCTGATAATCCAAACGGCGTCATCTGGTCTATGGTCTGTGGAAAGCAAATTTTTCTTACTCATGCTAGAATTGCCTTTATACTTGGTATACCAAATCGAGGCGAAGAGTTTTCATCTACCTTCTGCGAAGTTTTCACTCGAAATAGTACCAGTCATCAGTTTATAGAAGACAATAGCGATGGCACTAAGTCTATTGGACTTCGCCCGACAGCCAGGTTACTTCATCGGGTCTTGATGCATTCTCTTTTTCCTAGACTTGGAAATTATGATGCAGTGTACAAAGAAAACTTCAAGGCACTCTATGCTATCTATGGTGAAATCGAAATCAATTGGGTTCACATGCTTTTTGATGAAATTCTCAAGGTAAATAACTCAACCCGGCCTCATTTCTTTTACAATGAATATATCATGAGACTTTTGTTAGCTTGTGGGGTCAATCCTCCTGATTCTACAACCTCAAAACCAAAATGCATTGACTCCATCACCATCAAGCGAATGAAGCTTCCTCCACCTTATCTTGAGATTATGCCTTTCGAAGAATGGCAACAAAGAGGACCAAGGAAACAACGAGCAACTTCATCTCTTCCTCGTTCCGATGAAGTAAAACTTTTAAAATCAAAGTCATCAACAAAAGAATCACTTGAAACAATCGCGCGTAACCAATTCTTGCTTGAATCACGTCTCAAGCGCATGGACTCAAAAATCGATAAGCGCTTCAATAAGGTCAAGTCATTCTTTGGTATGCTATGGGATGCTATATCTTGTTCCACATCCACCTCTGTTCTAGCACAAGACCCAGGAAAACGTCCTGCTGCTCCAGTTTTCACCTGGACATCATCTGACGAATCTACAGGAATGAGTGGTCATGGACATGGTGAATCATCTAGAGGGCACAATGATGAGGAAGAAGAAGATGATGATGATGATGATGACGATGATGATGATGAAGAGGAGATACGATCTGCTTCATCCTAGATTCTATTATGTTTTAGCTCTTTAAAAAACATTCATCGACACTTGTACTAAATAGTGTCGTTATTTATGATTTTCAATTGACATTATGTTCTGTAGTAAACTCTGTTATGCTTTTGATGTGTTAATAATTTATCTTTCTATTCATATCATATTCATTCTATGCATATCATATTCTAGTATCTGTTACTCCTTTTTGTCGATGACAAAGGGGGAGAAAAGGCTAACAATTGCTTGCAGGAACATACATTTATAAGAATTCAAAGAGAAAGAGATCACGTACTCAGGGGGAGATTCAGATTTTGCAGATATATATATTGTCATCAATCAAAAAGGGGGAGAATGTAGAGTCACAAGTTTTATGAAAGTTTTGATTTCTGACAAATAAGGCGATCGACAAAACAAGGTTATGTTACTATAGATTATCGGTTGATTATTTGATATTGTAATAATTAAAAACTTGTTAAAATCTATCCTCAAATAATCATGCACCTCAATATAATCAATATATATACGTTTTATAGCATTGCACATTCATTGTGCAAATTAACAGGAACCGGTCGACCGGTTAATAATCATACGGTTGACCGTTTCTGTGTAAAATGCACAATGAACGTGCACACATGCACATAACGTATATATATTTTAAATTTCTGTCTACTGGTCACTTTTTAACCTGTCGACCGTTTTTGAATAGAAAACAATTTTTCCAAAAGACACTTCTCTTCTCCAACGGTTGCATCTCTTAACCTTTCACCAAAGATCATATCTCTTAATGGCAAAGAGTTGCAACCATTCTTATCTATGTAAACTCATCCAATTCGTTGATTAAATAACAACGATTTCATATATTCTTTTAATCTAATCTCTGATCTTAATTCTGTATTATAAAAGCTCTAAATTATTTATTGAATCTTTGAAACTATTTCATATCCTTTGATTCAATAATATACTTTCCTTAATCTTTTCAAAACATCATATCGCATACTTTGAGGATAAGATTATAGGAAGGGTGTACTGCTAGTGACAAATCCGTGTTTTCAAGAACACAAGTTGTCAACAACAATTGTATTTGTTCTTTTGTTGAAGTCCTCTGTGTTGTAAGAGGCAAGTGTTGAAGTCCTCTGTGTTGTAAGAGGCAAGTGTTGAAGTCCTCAGTGTATTAGAGGCGTGAAATCCCGTTCGGTTGTTCGGGTGTTGTAAACATGTTCCTCCGGGTGAAGCGAGGTAGTTAATAGTGAAAATCCAGATAGAAGTCTGGGACTGGACGTAGGACGGTGCTCCGAACCAGTATAAAAATCTCTGGTGTGATTTTTCTATTTACTATGCTATTATCATCTATTTCCGCATTTGTATTGTAATCCATATTACACGATCCGTGTATACTATATTAGCACATATAATTGTATACACACCGCACTTTCATAACGTCCTACGACTCCAAGAAAACATACTGCAAAAACACACACATAAGTCGGTGACGACCTATAATACCACACGACTTAAAGAACACAGACGACTCAAGCAACACGAGCTCCCTGCGGCATATCCTCAAACGACTTAGCTGAGTCGTGATCTGCTTCCGACTCAAGGCTTTTAATAGCTGGAACTTTCCCCTGCTTCATGATAAGTCGTGGACGTCTTATAGATAAGTCGTTGGGTCGTGTACGACTCATCCATCCCAAACGACTTAAGCCCCTGTTAAGTCGTAACTTCCTTTCATCCTCTTTGTTAGGTCGTAGCTCCTTCTCTTTAAGTCGTATTTCTTTCCCACATAATTCCTTAAGTCGGAAACGACTTAATTCTACCCTCCTGAGTTGTGAACGACTTAAATACTTGTCCTTATCTCGTTTACGACTTATCCTTCTAGCCTGAGCTACATCATCCTCACCTGGTTGAGAAAAATTCGTCCTCGAATTTGTAAATTCTTCCACAACAGATTGTCCAACTCCATAATACGGCACAAGATGCTTAACATTGAATACGTCAGAAGTGTATACATCCTCCGGCAGCTTCAACTTATAAGCATTCTCATTGATTCGTTTCACAACTTCTACTGGACCAATTTTTCTGGCTTTCAACTTGTTATAAGCGCCTACTGGAAAACGATCCTTTGTTAACACAGCATACACCAAATCTCCTTCATTAAATTCAACAGTTCTTCGTTTCAGATCTGCAGTTCGCTTATACTTCTCATTTGACTTCTCCAATCGTTCTTGAACGATCTTATGACATTCCGTCAATCCTTCAACAAAATCAGCGGCTCGTTTAATCGTCCCCTTCGGTTGTGGTAATACTGTCAAATCCAACGGTCCCCTTGGCAAACTTGAATATACGATCTGAAATGGACTGAATCCCGTACTACGATTTACTGCATGATTATGAGCAAACTCTGCCTGGCATAACTTCATGTACCAACTCTTCAGATTATCTTTCAAAAGACATCGCAATAAATTTCCCAACGATCTGTTAACAACTTCTGTCTGCCCATCTGTTTGTGGATGATAAGCACTACTAAAATTCAGCTTTCTTCCCACCATCTTCCACAAACTTAACCAAAAATGGCTCAAAAATCTAGTATCCCGATCAGAAATAATGGATTCTGGTAACCCATGCAACCGATACACCTCTTTAAAGAATAATTGTGCCACTCGAACTGCATCCGCCGTCTTCTTGCAGGCAATAAAATGTGCCATCTTCGAAAACCTGTCCACCACAACAAATATAGAATCATTCCCCCTTTGAGTTCTAGGCAAACCCAAAACGAAATCCATGCTAATATCAACCCATGGTTTAGACAGTACAAGTAACGGCATATACAATCCTGCATTTGTCGCTGTTCCCTTCGAAACCTGACATATATGGCATCTCTCCACAAACCTTTCAACCTCTCTCCTCATTGACGGCCAAAAGTAAGATTGAGAAACCAAATGCAATGTACGATCACGACCCACATGTCCTTCCTCGTGCAACTCTTTGATAATCTTCAATCTCAAACTGCTCTCTGGAATACATAACTGATTTCCTTTAAACAGAAAACCATCAACCAACACAAATCATCAGTACATCCTTCCTTGACTTTCTCAACAAATTTCACAAAGTAAGGATCTTCTTCAATCTGCTCTGGCAATAATTCAAACCCTGTCACTTCAACTTTCATTGTCGTTAATAAATGACTCCTCCTACTCAAAGCATCGGCCACACGACTCGTTACCCCAGATTTATGTTTCACGACAAAAGTAAACTATTGTAAATAAGCAATCCATGATGCATGTCTCACTGAAATCTTATCCTGCCCCTGCAAATGCTTCAATGCCTCATGATCAGTGTAAAGAACAAACTCTTTCTGAAATAGATAATGCCTCCAATGTTTAACAGCTTGCACAACATCATAAAACTCAACATCGTATGTACTATATCTCATCTTTGCCCCTGATAACTTCTCACTGAAATACGCAATAGGTCTTCCACTCTGACTCAACACTCCTCCAATCCCAACCTTTGATGCATCAGTGTGCAACTCAAACAACAACTGAAAATCTGGTAAAACAAGAATTGGTGCTGTCGTCAACAGTTCTTTGATTCGTTCAAAAGCAACTCCTGCTTCCTCTGTCCAAGAAAATTGTTTCCCCTTCATGCAATCGGTAACTGGTGCCATCACGCTACTGAAGTGTGGAATGAATCTTCGGTAGAATGATGCCAATCCATGAAAACTTCTAACTTCAGTGATAGTTCTCGGCTGTGGCCAATTTCTAACTGCTTTAACTTTACTCTGGTCCACCTGGATTCCCTTCTCAGATACAACATATCCTAAAAATAATACACATCGAGTCATGAACACACATTTCTTCGTAGCTGCATAAAATTGTTCCTCACGAAGAATAATCAAAACCTTTCTCAAATGCTCTACATGTTCCTCTGCGCTCGCACTATAAATCAGAATATCATCAAAGTAAACTACAACAAACTTCCCAATGTATGGTCTGAAGATTTGATTCATCACCCTCATAAATGTACTTGGTGCATTCGATAGACCAAACGGCATAACCAACCATTCATACAATCCTTCCCTTGTCTTGAACGCGGTCTTCCATTCGTCTCCCGGTCTAATTCGAATCTGATGATATCCACTCTTCAAATCAATCTTGGAAAAGATAGTTGCCCCACTCAACTGATCTAGCAAGTCATCCAACCTTGGCATAGGAAATCTGTAGCGAACAGTAATCTTGTTCAAAGCTCTACTATCGGTACACATTCTCCATGTTCCATCCTTCTTCGGCACCAACAAAGCTGGTACTGCACAAGGACTCAAGCTTTCCTTAACACGTCCCTGCTCTAACAATTCTTCCACTTGCCTTCGCAACTCCTCATGTTCCTTCGGACTCATTCGGTAATGTGGTCGATGTGGTAATACTGCTCCTGGAACAAGATCAATTTGATGTTGGACGTCTCTTAGTGGCGGTAACTCCTTAGGCAACTCCTCTGGAAATACATCTTCAAATTCTTTCAAAACGGGCTTCGCTTCTTCAAGAACTTCAACAACTTCATTACACTCTCGCCCAATCAACAAATAGACTTCAGGCTCCTCTATAACTTCTTTAACAAACTCCTTCAAAGATAATAAAGTTTTCAGCTCTTCGATCTCCTCTAGTTTGCTCTCCTTCTGTTGTTGCTTCTTGGGAACTAAAGTGATCTTAGTACCTTCGAACATAAAACTGTAACTATTAGAACGACCATCACGTTGCACTGCTCTATCAAACTGCCATGGCCTGCCCAACAACAGATGACACACATCCATGTCTACAATGTCACACCAAATTTCGTCTTTGTATTTCTTCCCAATTTAAAAATTCACACAAGCCCTTCGACACACCTTCACTTCACCTCCCTTCCTTAACCACGCTAGCTTGTATGGTTTAGGATGCTTCTCAGTTTTCAAGTTCAATTTCCTTACTGCTTCAGTAGAGATAATATTGTCACAACTCCCAGCATCAATAACGAACTTGCAAACTTTTCCTAGAATAGTGCATGTCGACTGAAAAATATTTCTCCTCAACCAACTAGAATCCTCTTCTTGTTTTGGTGTAAGACATGACCTCCTCATCATAAGATTACAACCTTCATCTCCAGACAATTCTTCTTCCTCCTCAACATAAGGTGCATTTGAACATTCTGCCTCCTCACCATCATCCTCGATCTCAGCAACCATTGCTCTCTTCTTCGGCTTCGGACATTCATTGCTTCTGTGACCCAACTCCTGACAATTATAACATTTGAAACCACTGCTAGCCTTCGCCTTCTCAGCCTCCTTCACCACTGGCTTACTGACAGGTTTAGGAGCGTTAGAACTCCCACTAACACCCTTCACTTGATTATTGGAATTAGTAAACACACCACCTCCATGTCTTCCCTGCTTCTCCCAAGCCAACGCTTTCTGATGTGCCTCTGCTACTGATCTAGGATCAAACATATTAACCATATCCTGGATCTGTATTCTAAATCCCCCAATGAATCTAGCAGTTAGTTGTTCTTCCGTTTCCATAATATCATTCCTGGCAATGAGTTGGTAAAATTCATCAGCATAATCACTAACAGACTTCGTCCCTTGCCTCAGATTCTGCGACCTCTGGTACATAAGTGATTGGTAGTTGTAAGGCAAAAATGTAGCTCTCATCAACTTCTTCATCTTCTCCCATGATTCAATCTTTGACTTTCCCATCCTTTCTGTCGTAAGTTTAGTTTGCTGCCACCACGCCAAAGCTCTCCCCCTCAACCTAGTAGCAACCAACTTCACTCTTCTATGCTCAGGAACCTCCTTGAAATCAAAGATCTCTTCAACATTAGACAACCAATCAAGAAATTCTTCTGTTACCATTCCACCTTTGAACTCTGGGATTTCCATCTTCATACCCGACTCCCATCGATGATCTTCATCCACATCTCGATATGAATTTCGAACTTGGTCTCGATCTCGATAATGAATACTTGCTCTATCACCCTCACGTCTATATCGATCTCGACCATTATCATCCCTTCGTTCATGCATGCTTCTTCGACTATGTCTCTCTTCATCTCTATACGCCTCATTGTAAAATTAACGTTGACTTCTTCTCTCTTCATGTCCATAGTCATGATGATCTCTCCGTGATGAAATTGATGTTTCTCTTCTATCTCTAAAAGAATGCGGTGATACCCTCCTCGCTTCCGTAACCGATGGCGAAACTCGGTTTCCTCCATGGTTCGAGTTTGGTGATCTCCTCCTTTGAGTTTGATTCAAATCATTCATCAACTTCTCTAACTTTCCAATGCCTTCATCAAATTTCTCATTAATACGTTGTTCCATAAGCTCGGCTTCTTCTCTTCTATACAACGCTTCAACATTTTGATGACGGTTAGCTCTCCTTGGAAGCATGATTGAAAACTTTCACAAACACTTCAAAACTTCTCAAATTCTTCAACAAATCGAACACAAACTTCAACACAAACAAACAAGCTCGGCTCACTTGCAACTTGGCTTAACTATGACTTGACTCGGCTCGGCAACAAGCAACGACTCAAGGACAGGTCGGTTTCAACAAAGCACGGCTTATCACTCCACTTGGTTTGGTCACCTACTCCAACCCTTCAACTCAAACAACAACAAGGCACGGCTCCAATCACTAGCTTGGCCTCAATACTTAAAACACCTTTTCAACTCTAGATCCAAAATGAAATGGATCAAAATCTTCAAACTCGTTGCAACTTCAAGATGAACACGATAACTCCAACTTCAAACTTCAAAAAAATTGGCTCCAAGAATCAACTTAGCTATGATTGGCTAAGTATGGCTCCAATACCAAACTGACCCAGCGGATTAATCAAAATAAACTTCAATCGATGAAAGTAGCAATCGGTGGATTGATGAATACCAAAATGCCCAAATTCGTTGATCCGAAGATACCAAATTCTAGCTATCTCTAACACGTTGATCGCGCACGATACCGTGAAATAAGATCTTCAATTCTTCAAGCGTTGATCAAGCGCACTTTATTCCGCGAATCGGCTTCAACAATCGTTGATTCGAGCGCACTCGAATAACCGAAAGTGGAGATAGGAGATTACACTCAACTACCAATTTAAGATGAAAGCACACAGCAATCAACAAGAAATTTTATTCAAAAATCAACCCCCCAAAAAGTTACAACTCACTCCCTATTTATAGAAGTTTCCAACCCCTGACCCTTAAGTCGCGGCCGACTCATGCCTCACGACTCAACTAGGTCGTTGCCGACTTAACAGACACTACACGCTTCAATTACAACACAACACAAGCAACCGACTCAACAGCAACACAACAGCGCCTCAACCGACTCACGACCCATGTCGACTTACGACTCATTTACATTCATACATGATCGACTTACATCTCCTGCCGACTTACGACTTAACAACGCAAACATATGTACAACATAGAACGACTCAACAAATGACTCTGCATGGCCGACCTAACGACCCAAGACACAGACACAAGACCCAACTCTTAAGTCGTACACGACTTAAGTTATACTGCCACAAAATTACAGACTCAACGCCCTTAGGTCGTATGCGACCTAACGTCCTACGACTCCAAGAAAACATACTGCAACAACACACACATAAGTCGGTGACGACCTATAATACCACACGACTTAAAGAACGCAGACGACTCAAGACTCGTACGACTCAAGCAACACGAGCTCCTTGCGGCATATCCTCAAACGACTTAGCTGAGTCGTGATCTGCTTCTGACTCAAGGCTTTTAATAGCTGGAACTTTCCCCTGCTTCATGATAAGTCGTGGACGTCTTATAGATAAGTCGTTGGGTCGTGTACGACTCATCCATCCCAAACGACTTAAGCCCCTGTTAAGTCGTAACTTCCTTTCATCCTCTTTGTTAGGTCGTAGCTCCTTCTCTTTAAGTCGTATTTCTTTCCCATGTAATTCCTTAAGTCGAAAACGACTTAATTCTACCCTCCTGAGTCGTGAACGACTTAAATACTTGTCCTTATCTCGTTTACGACTTATCCTTCTAGCCTGGGCTACATCAAGCAGGCTGGGTTTGTTTTGGGTAATGGGTTTTGCTTCTTTTTTTTGAGAAATTGAATTTATATTTGAATTTAAATATCGATGAACTTAAAAATTTCATAACTTACACACACAAGGTCCAATTCGGACGATTGAAGTTGTGTTAGGTTTGTGATGTCATCATCTACGCTTAGAAAATGGTTTGGATGAGTTTAGAGCTTTTGAAATTTTTAAATAATTTCAAACGCGTTCGGATTAAATCGAAAACAGAACGCAAAAGCAATAGAAAATTAAAGTGAGTTAAACTCACTCAATTTTGGATTTACCGCAATTAATTTTAAATAGTTAAAATTAGTTATTGATTGATTGCTAGAATTGATATATTTTTGTCATTTGAATGTGATACTGTATATAAATAGTATATATATTGGAGTGATTGATATTCCAGTATATATATAGCGGATGAGACCTTACGTGCCCCGCATAATAGCAGATGACCCTATATACAGCGATATCCCCCTTAAAGTGGGTTTGGTATTTTTATATTGTGCTAACATTCGTGGATGCAGGGAAACAGGTTGGAGGGATCTAACTGGATTCCTCAAAAATGTTGAAATTATTTTCATATTCAGTGATATGATATGATATGTTGAAAAATCTGGGATAAATTATGGCGTGATTTGAATTTATTTGGTGCTATGTTGTTACTGGTTTAGATTTTGTATTTTAAAATACCATAAAGGTGTAAATTGAATTTAAAAAGAAAATTTGGAGTAAAAATATTTATAGTGAAATTTGGATTAATTTGAAGAAACGAATTTGGGAAAAATGAATAGTTTTATTTTGGAATTTTAATTGAGATATGAAAAATAGAGATTTGGAATAATGTAAATAGAAGGATTTTCAAATAATAGAACTTAAGCGATATCGTTTAAATATAAAAGGATTTAATTTTAAATCGAGATTTAAATAGTTGAAAGAATAAAAAAAGAAATTTTGAAAATAAATTATGGAACAATTGTACTAGATTTTTAAAATAGGATTTTTAATTATAAAAAGGAAGTGGAATAGAAATTTAGTTGGTTTTAGAATACAGTCGGATTATTTTGGGAAACATTAATTTAAAGTTGAAATTTAAATTAGAAATCGATTTAAAATCGATAAAGCGTTGCGAAAACGTTATAAACGGGAAATGAGACTATAGAATTTACAAACAAGGTTTGTAAATAAAATGAAGTAATTATCAGCGGATAAATTGAAATTATAAATTCAAGATGGGGATTTATAAGGAGATAGATAAATCGGTTTAAAAATGAATGGTCGATTTATAGATGTTAGACTGTTTATATGGGAATTGATATGTAAATCGAACTGGAAATAAATCAAAAGAGATTTATAGATGTTAGACTATTTATATGGGAATTGGAAATATATTATTATCGAGAGATTCAGTTATTTTATGAAGGGATGATTTTCAAGTATTAACTAGAAAATTTAAAAGTGTTAAAGAATATTTCAAAAAATTGAATTTTTTAAAGTTGTTTTAAAGTTCTTTAAAGTATGTTTAAATATTAATTAAGTTAGCTTGTAGTAAGTTAATTATTATTTAAAGACTAATCGGTATTATTATTTTAAAGGGATAAATTATTCAATATTCAATGTTGTATAATAACTTTTATTTTAAAAAGTATTCGCCAAAAGTTTTACTTAAAGATTATTATAGAAATTTCATAAGTATTATTTTGAAAATTATTAAAGTTTTTGGGAAGTAATGGTATACTCGCATGGCGTAATCGAAGGAAGTGAATGCCTGCAGTTAAGTCTTGGATTTCTGTAGGATAGAGACATAACCATTGAGCTGTGAATCTATGGTTTGATGCCATAGTGGTACTTTCCATATTATTTTGAAAAGGGTTTCAAATATTTTTGAAAAAAAGGATAGTTTGCGAATATACTAAATTCGATAAGATAAGTACATACTTCTGGATAAAGATTTTTAATTTATATAAATTAAATAAAAAATGAGACTCGATGTTTTTAGTGGAAAATGAAGTATTTGTTTAAACGATTGTTTATTTGATAGTTGAATAACCGACTATTAAAAGAGTCGTGTTTTTAGTGGAAAATGAAGTATTTGTTTGAACGATTGTTTATTTGATAGTTGAATAACCGACTATCAAAATTTAGACCAAAAATTTAACTTTGGGAATATCTAGGAGAAATACAGGATTTATATGGTAAAGTTACCGTGCGAGGTGCTATATTGTATGTATAAACTCATTTTTTTTCTTTTAGGACGTTTATAAGGAAATCCGTCCACTAACGGTTAGAAGGTGAACTTCGATCTTATTTTTGTCTGTTTATTTCCTGAAGTACCAGGTTTGAGTTTAGCAGGAAATATCGAACGTTGTTTTGAAGAGACCGAGATCAAATAAGTTATCTGAAAACCACTTCGATCCAACAAGTACGTTTTCGAAAGGAAAATAAGTGCATGAAGTCGAAGATGGAGCAGTGAAGTGCAAGGGCTAATCTCTACTAATATTGAGGATTATTTTAAAAATGGATGTAGTAAGAATAGTGCCTTCGGTTTCTTTCGGACCCAGAACAGACTTGTATGGATGAATGCTATTAGTACATTATCAATGGAGGAAAATGAGCATTCTAAGCGAAAATTTCCTTTAAAATGGTAATCGTAGCCTCTAGCCTCATCAACCGGGAAACCCAATTTGGGTATGTTTATCAACTTTCTCTATACCTTAGGATATTATTACTGCGATACTTAGAAGGAGCTCGAAAAAGGGTGGGAACACCCGAGCTGATAGCTTATTCGGTCTATCCAGGTTAGTGGTAGACCGGTCTTATGTTGTAGGGGATCCCGGCGTTGTCCTGGTATGTTATTTCTAGAACTGTATTGTGATAGGTGATACCCCAGTACCTAGTCATTTGTATGGAATCCGTTCTCCAGTATACGCCATTATGGTTTTGATTTTAAAGCCTAGCATGCTGGAATTTAATTAATATAACAATTTCAGCTATTTGAATAAGTATTTGTACTTAGACACTATTATAATATCGGAGGATTTGATATGAAATGTCTTGGTTATCGTAAGGTAAAAACCCGTCGTGTTTATTTATGGCATAGTCTTATGAGATACCTTTGATTTCCAAAGGATTTGATAACTTTAATAATTCAATTTGAGTGTGTTTTCTCAGGCTGGTTTTGCAGACTTACTCAAATATTATTTTATTATAATGCTCGGGTCTAACTGAGTATTATAGGTATAGGATACGATGCTATGGAGCTCAGGAGACAAGCTGGATGGCGAAGACGTATTACACATACTTAGTTTTTATATTCCACTGTATCCAGTTGGCTATATATTCAGCACTGGCGAGGAAAAGTTGTTATAACTGTCCAGGATTGATTTGTTGATTATTGTACTCTGATGATGTAATGTATAAATAACAGTTATAGTTCTTTTTGTATAAAGACCAGTTGTTATCTATTATATATTGTTCCGCTGCGATTGCGAGATTTTGTGTTGTTATTTCTGTTTTCTTCTTCTACCTCTTCTTCTTTTTCTCTAACGATTTGGTATTTTCGGCATTTGATTGCTCGACATTTAGTACAGTGAACATATTGATGTTGATTTTCAAAGGTCAAAAATCTTGTTCGTCACATTAGGTATCAGAGCTGAAGGTTAAGTGAGAACCTTGGCTCTGGTGGGTATTACTCATTAGAGACAGGGTCAGTAGCACCCTAGAATGAGTTTGAGTGTATTGATAGGTATGAGCGTGTATTTCTTAGTGATTATAAAACTGTTTTATATTGTGCTGATTGGTTTGTCGAGTGGCTTATGGATTCTGGTCAAAACGAGTAATTAACATTATTGATAGGGATCTCTAAACACTATAACAGAACAATTCGACACGATATTGTTTTGAATTGGGGTAAATGAAATAATTTTACCTAAATTATTTTTAAATATACAAGAAATAATTTTCAAAAATTTATTATAAGTAGATATGGTTGCTTTGTTGTTAGGAAATGATAATATTAAACTATTATCGTTGTTGTTATGGAAATTGAATAAAAGTTGATATTATAACCAAAAGATAAGAGATTAATTCATATAACAAAATGGAATTTGTAAATATTAGTTTATAAATGTGGTTTGTAATTTGAAATGAAATTCCAGAGGCATATTTTAAATTTATATGGTTTATAAAAACTATTTATAAAGGAATTAAAAGATGGAAAGATAGAAATTCGGGATTTTAAATCCCAAGGATTTGAAAATAATTTTCGAAGCCTTGGAAAAATATGGTGATGTTATTTGGGAAATATTTGGAAGAAAAATATTTATAAATGGTTTTTAAAGGAATAAAAGCACTAAACTCACTTCGGTCACTGGAAAATTATTCCGATGATGATCGCGACATCATTGGTGTTCATTTTCCAATTTCCAAGGGAGTAATTGCTGCCTGAATGTTTTGAATTGGAATTTTTTTTGCAAAACTGGTTATTACTTTGAAATGCAAAGGGATAATTTGATAAACAAATAAATTATGTATATCTAATTAATTTAAAAAATGATTTTGAAATATTAAGTAATTGTTTAAAATCTAAGAGTTTGATCTAAAATGTTTTAAGGAATAAAAATAAGTTTGATAGCTTATAAAAATTTGAAATTTGATTTTTTGTAGTGGAATTTAACTTAAATTAATTTAGATAAGAGTGAATTTTTGGAAATTAAGCCAAAGCAGGCTAAACGGAATAGTTATTGAAATAGAATTTATTAAGTTAGAAATAAATTAGTGGATAAATGAACCAATTTGATTTGTAAGTAAATGGAATTGAAATTGAATATTGGAATGATGTTTAATTTGAATTATGTTGAATAAAGTGAAATTGAAATATTAGTTCGAGCGGACTAAATAAAATAAAAGTTTGGAAATAAAATTTATTGAGTTTTTAAATAAATGGAACTAATTTATAATAATTAGTGGATTAAATATGGTTTGAGAGATGGTAGACAAAATTCAATATTTAAAGATTTGGAAGGTAAATTGAGTTCAGTTGGAATTGAAAATTTAATTTAAATAGAAAAGAATATAAACCAAAGTGATAAGGTGGAAATAAACATAATAGATTTGTATAAAATGTTTATAATAGACATATGTAATTGATGCTGAAGTTTTAAGTAAAATTAGTTTTGGGAAATAAACCGAGTAAGTATTTGAATGAAGATTAAATAAAAGTCGTGTAAAAGGTTAATTGTGAATAAGTGAATGGAAATTAAAATGAATGTGAATAGAAAGAATTTGATATAGCTATAAAATTTGAAATAAATACGTAAGTTGTACATATATTATTTTATTCGCATAACGATTCGATCCAGATTCGAGCACAGAATTTCGAGATAATTTATGTCGATCAGAGTTAGGAGTTTTCACTCGATTTTGGATTGCCCTAGATATGGATTTTTGATTGATTCTGAAATTCTCTATTATGGTATATGACTATGAAAGGGGAATAATGGTTTCTAATCAAGAAACCAGATCTGAGTCGGTGTAATAGACCATGATTTTGTAAATATTTTTAATTAATTTTTTATTTGAAAACTTTAATTTTAAAATTATTTAAGATTGAATTTCTGGAATTTTCCAATGTAAGTTTGGAATTTGTTTGTAATTTATTTTCCAAATACAATAAAATAAACGTTTTCTAAAAATTCTATATTTTGGTCAACTGAAAGTCAAAGTTTGACAAAAGTTGAAAATTTTAAATTTGAATTTTAAATTACTAATTTTTTCTTTGAAGTAGAACATAATTCGGATATCCGTTATGCTTTTCGTTTCGTTAAATTCTGAATTATACTTTTTAAATTAGATAAAATACAATGTTTTACAAGCAATGATTTTCTATATTTTTTTTCTATTTTTCCTATGTTTATTTCTATAAATTATATTTTCTACTTTTATGTGTATAAACTTTGATTTTATTTATTTGATTTTTGATTGGTTTTATTTTCAATAATAGCTTTGGAAATTTAAAAATACTTCGGTTTCTCTTCCTTTATTTGGGCCTTTTCCTTTTCCCTATCCTTCCACCTTCTTAGCCATTCATTCCTTTGCATCTATAGCCATTCCTTACCTCTAACCCTTGCCGCCCTCTAGTTTTGCAATTCACGTACAAATTAGTTTACCATCTCTCATTTCTTTGCTTGGAAAAGAAGTAATACCTTTTAATTTCCTAGCCATTCATCTCCTCATCTTTAGCCGATCAAATATTTTTGTTAACCCTAGCCGCCTCCTACTTTTTCATTCACGTACAAAGTTTTTCCATCTCAAAATCTCATTTGCTCGGAGAAAAAAATAATACAAGTTCTAATCCATGGTTTCCTTCTCTCTTCTTTTTCCACTTTCTTTTTCTCTTTTGCATTGCAAGCTATGTTCGGCCTCCATGCCTCTCTCGCCGACCTCACCACCACTCCACCACCACCATGCCGACCATCATCACCTCCTCCATCTCCCGATGCCAAAGCCGTGACCACCAAGATGAAATCCATCACCATCCCTTGATGAAAAGCCTAGCCGAGCCTATATTCCATCACCTCTTCGTCCCTTTGCCTCAGCCACAACAATTCCTCCACCATAACTTGCTTGCCGTGCCTTGTACCCATCCCTAGCCGTGCCTATTGATGCGCCTAGACCTAGTGCATCACCTGAACGAGCCACTTGAAGCCATGGCCGAACCAATAGGACCCAAACCCTTCCATGCTTGACCTTTTGGCCTTCCATTGCCTTGTAACTTACACCTCTTCACCTTCTAGCCTATTGTCATGCATGCTTGCCCAAACTAACCATCATAGCCGAGCCTTTGTGCCTCAAAGCAAGGATGGCCGAGCCTATACATAGTGTGGCCGAGCCCACTTGATGTTTAAGGCAAAGGTTATGTCAATTGATTCTTATCCTTTCATTGTTTTAATCTATATTCTTTGTATTGAATCACATATTTATGTTTGGGATATTTGTTTCATACAAGATTTGGATCTGATTGTTCATCCACTAGAAATCATGTTTGTAATTTCCGTACTTTGTGTAGTTTAAGTTGTGTGTGTTGAATCTGATTCTAGCTTTAAAAAGGTAAGTTGTCACTCTAGACTTACATACTTATATAATTGTGAAATGATGACAACTGAATTGTATAAATTATTATGCTATGTTCATACATATTGTGTGATATATTTATATGATGTTAAATTATTTTTATATACCTGTTGCATCATCTGATATGTTATTATGTGCTATACTGTTATTTTATTTCCTGTTTATCACACTGCAAGTTCCTTATCACTATGGGTTGAAATGATACATAGCCTATCGGACGTTAGAATAAGGAAAAATCATTATGAGCTGAAACGATAGGCTCGGGTGATTTTTATTTGCATTTGCTTTACTTAGGATTGCGGGTTTAAGATGATAGAACCCGGATTTTTCTTTTTAAATTACGGATTGAAATGATACATATCTGTATCACTTGACCTAGGTTATAAAATATTATACAGGCCTAGGGTTAATATTTTAAAATAATATTTTCCTAAAAAATTTATTTGGTTTTTAGAATATATGGAATTTTAACTTAAATTTTATTTAATGGTTTACATATAAAGGTATATTGGTTTTCTGTAAGAGGTATTGGTTTTCTATAAGTTAAGATTTTATAAGTCAATTTTTGGTTTTAAAAAGAGAATTTAAAGAGTTATTTAAACGAGCGTTACGGCATGCGCTTCGCACGTGAATTATTTTTCTATAGATTATATATATTTAACACATGTAAGATGAATGATTTACTCAAATATTTAGTCATATTTTTGCAATGAAAACATGTATAGTTAGTTTGAATTTTTATCCGATGCTTCAACATCTAATTTTTTGTTGGTTTGAATTTTTACTTCTATTATTAATTAATAAAGATCAAATTTGTATAATAGGTTTATTTGTTAGATCTATATTTTATGTGATATTAATATTTGGTAATACTAGCAGATGTGGGTTTTGAATTGGCAAAAATAGTTTATTTGTTTGATCCTATTTTTAAGTGTAGTGAGATTTGGGAATATTTATAAAAGAGCATATTGAATTGGTAAATGAAGTGTATTTTCCTATTTTTAGGTGATATTAAAATTTGATAATATGTGTAGAGGGGCATTTTTGGTAGTTCACGTTTACACCAAAAAAGTGTGACACCAAATGTATTACAACTATTATTAAAGATAACTTAATAATTAAATTAAATTTAATATGGAACCTTAAATCTAACGTAGAAATTTTAATAAAGGTTATTTCCTGAAATGAATATGTTTGTGTAATAAATAATGTATTTTGAATAAATTAAATGAAATACATTTTAATGGGACATTTTTAATAAAATTTATTCAACTTGAAATCATAATTAATTGATGTCTAGATGAATGGATTTATAAAGAGAATTGGATTATTATATTAACTTTGTTAAAATATTTTATTTATGGTTATGAATGATTATGATTTAAAATGGAAAATGTAACTTAAAGATGACTTAACTTGAAAATTGGAAACTTAGTTTTCAAAGGAAAGTTTAAGTCAATTTAGTGATAGAAAGATTTATTTATGAAATGGGTATTTTAAATAAAGTGTTAAGTTATTTGTCAAATTAAAAGTTAAGTAAATTAGAGAACTTTGACTTAACGAATGAATTATAGTTTAATTTGGATATTTATTGATAAAAATTTATTTTATTAAATCATAAGTTAAATGATATCCAAATGAATAATTTTGAAGCGAAAAATATGATTTTATAAGTTAAAAGGGCTAAAACTGAAGTTTTAAGGTTTCTGAAATTTTATATTAAATGTGGAATTAGTATTGGTAGCACTTCAGAAATGCCATAGTTTTAATACAGCATTTGTTCAGTGCTATCATTTCTGAAAATAAAAGTTCTGAATTAATAAAGAGCTACTACAGAACTTTGTAAGTGTTGTTATCACTAAAACTAAACTATATTTTGAAATAAATAAATAGCTACTGTAGCACTTGGTAAGTGCTGTTGTGGCTGAAAATAAACTGTTTTGAATAACTAAATAGCTACTGTAGTACTTGGTAAGTGCTGTTGTTGCTGAAATGAAATTGAACCGTTTAAATTACTATGTACCTACTGTAGCACTTCGTAAGTGCTGTTGTTTCTGAATTTGACAATGTTTTGAAATACTAAAATATTGTTTTGAAAGATATTAACATTGAATTTAAATGGTTTAAATGAACCTTGTTTTGAAGATATTGACATTGAATTTAAATGGTTTAAATAAATATGTTCCAAAGTGTTATGATTTCAAACTATTATGGTTCCAAAGTGTTTTGGTTTTGGAGTTGTTATAACTTTGAAAGTACTATGGTTTTGGAAATGAATTCATTTGGAATTTTATTTAATTAAGAATTACTTTTAAATATATTAATTTGAAACTTATTGAAATTAAAGAATATGACTTTATAACCTGGTTTGGTTTAAGAGGATTTAATGGGAATATTCCAAGTTTAAATAAATTGAAGGAAATATTCAGTGATTTGAAAGTTTGGGTTTATTTAAAAGATACCATATTTTATTGGATTTTGAAATAGAATGATATCGTATATTATTTTGAAATGGATATGATATTATGGTTTTTAAAGTATAAATTATTTTGAAAGAAATATCAATGGGTTATAATAATGGTTGGTGGTTAAAGAGACGGGATCGGATATAGGCATACTCTCTGTCGATACCGAAAACCACTTTAACTACCATGTACGCGGTGGAGATTCTAGAATAAAGTAGGATTGTGGCGACATCCTTTGAGGTATGAACGTGGACCCGACTCTCATGAATTGGATTGAGGTGGCTAAAACAGGAGCAATCTCGGGCCTATGAGGTAGCTCCTCTGATTGGACAAACTCCTTTGATGTTATATTTTGATATTGAGATTGATTAGGTGGCCACTTTCGATTTTGATTTGGGGGTGTGGCTCGAGGTGGGCGGTAGCTGCGTGCCAAGCGTTACGACAAGCCCGTGTGCATAATTGGTATATCTACCCTGGCATTGCCTTGTTGTGCCATGTCACCTACCCTAGCGCGCCTTGTACAAGTTTGATTTGTGTCGTACCTATGGAGTATCCTCTGGTAGCTTCCCTATCAGGAGGTATTACGGTACTGTATAGACTACTGGCACTATTTATGTGTTAAGGGCAATATTGGATCACTCAATGCTATTTAAAAGTAAGTTTATTTTACTATAGATATTATTATAATAGCGAAATATTACTACATAGTAAATAGTTTAACGAATCCTTAGAGGATGGGCAGGCCCAAGCATCCTTTAAGTTACTTGTACCTTATATTGCAGTTCACTTGAGTTGGTTTACAATGTATAAGTATGTATGTCCTGGCTCGAGTGTTTTGTGTTTTTCTTTACGCTCGGGTCAGACTGAGTGATAAGCAATTGAGACTCACCTTCGAAGCTGGAACTTTGCTTGAAGACCTAGCTATCAATTTCAATTTCAGTATTCAGTTGATTCCAGTTATTCGGTGGATTCCAGTGATGTATTCGCCTGTGTACTTGGTAATTGTATTGAGCTTCTGTTGTATCCTGTATAACTCTGATATATTTATATAGTAGCTTCATGAACTTCTATTTCTTTGCTTCGGCTGCATTATATTATTCTGTGTCTGTGATCTGTGATTTGTTTACTGCGTATTCTTAGTTTTGCCAAATTTATTTTTATAATTCGGTATTTTGAGCAATTCAAGTCCGACATGTGCGGATGCGAATGGTTGAAAATATCGGGTCGTTACATTTGGTATCAGAGCTTTGGCTCTAGGCAAAACTTAGCATATATGGTAAATTTATTTGCAGAATCACTTTTGTTTGAGCTTGAATATTATTCTCTTTGACTCTGTTTCCTTTGAATTTTGGAACGTTCCCTCGGTTCTGAAATCCATACTTATCCCTCATTATTTGTCTTCTTTTGATTCTGGAGTAACCCATAACTCCCTGATCTTTATATAGAGTCGGCGGTTTGGCCAATTGTAAAGGGGTGAAACTCCTTTACAAAAGACATTGATTCACCAGAGATTTTATATATCCTTGGTTTAGATGCCATTATCTCTTGTTATCGCTAATTCTATCTTTTGAGATTGAATGTAGATTTGCCCAGGATTCTACATCGATCTTACACTTTAAATCAAGGTTGACTCGGTTAAGGTTGCCCGTGATTTATATAAGTTTATCCATCTCCCTACTCTGTTATTTATCATCTTATCTTTTGTTTCCCACTTATCTTCAAATCAGAATTCTCTTTTATTTGAGTCTATCAAATTTGAATCTCTATCCTTGCTTTGAAAATCTATTCCTGTATAGTGTATTTGTGAACCGATATTAAAATGTTGTATATATTATGTTGTTGATGTTGATTTGGGTTTTCGATCAATTTGTCTGATCAACGCTATCGAGAGGATCTCCAAAACACTTCAACAGAGCAAACCGACTATTAGCACCAAAATTGGTTACTAACGCCCAAATCTAAGCGAAAGCACCAAATCACAGTCATAGCTCACAAACAGAATATATTTAGAGAGTTATAATGTGAAGAACAGTCAAAATTCAAATGAAAGCAGAAAAGAACAACAGATTTTATAGTGGTTCGGCTAACTCCGGCTTATGTCCACTCTAGAAGTTTCTTTTTTATGCTGTAATAGTCGATTCAATTACAAGATGGTAGAGTAACCTCAGCCTTAGAAAATAGAAAACTAGGGAGAAGAAAGACGATCACCCATCTGGAGACCCACATGCTGTATTTATAGGCAAAACCAGATTGTTGGGCCTCCTGAGTAGTTTGGGCCCACCAAGGCCATATCCGAACCCTACTTCATCATGCTGACTGATCCTAAGTAGTTGGTATGCCGAATAGAAGTTACCTCGGTATTGACCCGAAGCGAGCCTATCTGGATATCTGGCGTAGCGGATTAATCACAACTCGATGTAAATCGATGAAAGTAGTACTTGGTGGATTGAAGATACCGAAATGCCCAAATCCGTTGATCCAAAGATGCCGGATTCTAGCTATCTTCGTCTCGTTGATCGCGCACGATACCGAGAAACAACGATCTTCGATTCTTCGTACGTTGATCTAGCGCACTAGATTCCGTGAATCGGCTTCAACAAACGTGGATTCGAGCGCACTCGAATGACGTAAGTGGAGATAGGAGATTACACTCAACTACCAATTAGAGAAGAAAGCACGAAGCAATCAACAAGAAATTTTATTTCAATATTCAACCCCAAAAATGTACAACACATGCCCTATTTATAGCTTGTCACCACCGGCTCCCTTAAGTCGTATACGATTTACGACTCATCCTGGGTCGTCAACGACCTATGACTCATGACTCAAAAACACACTGCTTAAAACCCTGCGACTTAACAAACTTCACGACTCATCAGCTACCATGACTCTCGACTTATCATAACAAATGACTCAAAACATGTACAGACTCAATTATAGTACACGACTCAAGAAAATAAACAGTTTACAACACCCTGTCACGACTTACGACTCATCACACAACGACTCATCATTTAGGTCGTATCCCGTCCCCGACTTATGGCCTTCAATTAATGGAATTACCTTTTGCTTCTTGATGAGTCGTGGACGACTCATAGCCATGTAGTTAGGTCGTGTACGACTCATCAATCCAGAACTATTGAAACTCCCATTGAGTCGTAACTCGTGCCCTTCCTCTGACTCAAGATCTTTACTTGCTGAAACTTTATCCTTCTTCATGTTAAGTCGTAAATGACTTATGGATGAACCGTTGAGTCGTGTGCGACTCATCAAGCACGAACGACTTAAGCTGTTAAGAGTCGCCACTTTCCCATATGACTCCTTCACCTGAGTCGTGTGCGCCTTACGGGTTAAACCAGAAACTCCTTTAGATCGTGCTACATCAATATCGAAGCAGACTAGTCCAGAACACGGAGCAAAGCTAGCGTCGAACCATGTATTGATGCCAACCCATGTCACCATATAGTCGATGTCGAGCCACTATACCGAGCCGCAATGCCGAGCCATAATGCCGAGCCATCCCCACTCATCACGATGCCGAGCGATGTTCCAGGCCGAGCGAGGTGCGAAGCCGAGCGAGGTGTGGCGCCGAGCGAGGTGCGACGCCGAGCGAGATGCTACGCGGACCGAGCGAGGTGTGATGCCGAGCAAGGTGCGACGCCGAGCGAGAGGGGCTATGCCGACCGAGGCTTCATGCCGACCGAGGGGAGGTGTGCCGAGCGGGGCTTCATGCCGATCGAGGGGAGGTGCGCCGAACGAGGCTTATCTTTCAGACTGAGCCGTGCAACCCCCCTCCCCATTTCTTAACCAAATGACATATCGAAGTGACCTTCATCCTTCGAAACCGAATCCATCATATTCCAGCCAAGATAATCGTGAAGCTAGTTAGGTTGAATCCGCCTGCTTATGGCTTTGACAAAAGGCAGGTTAACACTTTGCCCCCTAAAACATGACTTGCTATTGGAAGGTGTGTTATGTAGCTCAATAAGCCGGATGTTCGTATCCTATTAATGACCTATAAGGAAATTGATAGTCTTATCAGACCGCGAATGACGATCGTTTGGAATCATATGTCATTTGGGGTAGTATGTGACCATTCGCGGTCGAATGCCATTCGCGGTGAATCGTGACCTTTCTCGGTCGGGTGCCATTCGAGGAGAATTGTGATCGTTCGCGATCTGGTGCCGTTCGAGGCGAGTTGTGACCGTTTGCGGTCGGGTGCCGTTCGAGGCGAGTTGTGACCGTTCGCAGTCGCGTGCCGTTCGAGGCGAGTTGTGATCGTTCGAGATCTTAAGCCTTTTGAGGCGAGTTATGACCGTTCGCAATCGGGTGCCATTCGAGGCGAGTTGTGACCGTTCCCAATCGGGTGCCGTTCAAGGCGATCTGTGATCGTTCGCGATCTGGTGCCGTTCGAGGCGGGTTGTGCGTGCCGGTGGGGACTTTGTATCATTAATGTCAGATTTTTTGTTCGAGTGAGTTTCTAAAGTGTTTGTTGTGGCGGTTTATCGCCATCTCAGAGCATGCCTAAGGACTGTTCGCGACCCCATACATGTGTAAGTGGCTTAGCCATCATGGAATCACAAATAGCATATTTTCATTCAAGATGAGTCTTTCAAAGAAAATGTCAAACTAAATCAAGTCCAAACACTAGAAATGGGAAACAAAATCAACAACAGGGACGTCCAAGTACAAACACCTACATTAATGCGATTTATAGTCGTATTAGAGCATGCCTGAGGATTGTTCACGGTCCTGTATATGTGTAAATGAGTTAATCGCGTTGGTGTGGAGTTTTCCACTTATTCATCATTATTTCAATCAACTGATGACAAGCTGACGCCCCGATCCCGAGCCGTTCCCAGTTGGTGTAGGTGGTGGCCGCTCTCTTTCGACCATTGTTGTTCCCTTTCTCACATATTGCGATAGCAAACCATTCCGGATATGTCCCTCAACCTCATCCTTCAAGTGCCTGCAGTCATTCGTGCTATGACCGTTCAGTTCGTGGAATAAACAATACTTGCCCGACCTTCTTTCATTACTGGTCGGATCCCTACTCATTAATTTTCGATCAGGAATCTGCCCCTTGGTATCCTGGTAGATTCGCTCCAAAGTCTCGTTCAGCTATGTAAAAGAGGTGAATCATGGTTCCTTTCGTGGTCGCATTGGTCCATTATAGTTATCCTTGGCCTTCCGTTTCCCGTTATCAATTCCTGAATCTTTTTTATGAGGATTTTCACCCTTGACTGCATAAACATTATCTCCTTCTCCTTCCTCTCTTTCAGCATTTGCATCCTCTAACCGTAGAAATCCTTCGGCCTCATGATAAAACTCCCCTAGATCCATAGGTGGATCCATTGTCAATGAATTTTTGAACTCTGTTCCATTAGCTATGCCAGATACAGCTGCCATTAAGACCATGGAGGGATCTGGTCGATCCATTGACGATGCTGCTGCATTGAATCGTGTTAGAAAGCTCCTCAAAGATTGCCCGGTCCTTTGCTTTAGCGCTGCCAAACTCATCACATTCATAGGTCTCGAAATGTGAACTCTGAACTGCCTCATAAACTTCTTAGTCAACTCGGTCCACGTTCCAATGGAAAGGCTCTCCAATTGTCTAAATCATAGTGCTACTATGTTTGTCAAGTATAATGGGAAGCATCGGGCCATGACTTTCTCTGATGCCCCCAGCACTTCCATATGCCTTACATACTATGTCAGATGAACCGTAGGATTTGTCCTCCCATTATACATCTCCAACGAAGGTGCTTAAAATCCGATGGGTTCCTAGCTCGCCCGATAGTTGGAGTAAAGGGACTCCTATTCACATCCTCCAGTCTTTGTTTACCAATCCACCTCTCATAGCTCGTCTAACCATCTCCGCCAGTCTGTCGTTGTCGCCAAGCTGTAATCCTTATCCATTGCCTCCGGTCTGCCCCCTGAGTTCATGAGGAAATTTTGGCACATACTCTTCATCTCGTACTCCTACACTCCTGTTGGTGCTGGGTTGCATAGTGTCATCTGGTATCCCTCCATGGATTGGTCCATCATTTCCTGGTGGTGTTCCCCCGAGTCTAGGTCCATCTAGATTGTTAGTTTTCTGCTGATTGCGAGCTGCCCCCTACTGAGCCATTCCCTCTGCTTGCTGGTTGAGCGCTTCTGTTCCAGCCCCACGGATCTGAGCTCCTGCATTTCCCGCTTGTGAAAATTGTCCTAGAAGAGCCTGCACCATCACCAATTGTCTTTTCAACATCACTTCCATCTCATCTCTAGTGATGTAAATGGATGCTTGACCTGCTCCAGCTCCGGAGGAAGCCTCTTGACTACCCTCCTGATTACTCCTTTGTGTCACTTGCTTCCTCGCTGATGGTCTGGCCATTGTTTCCTAGAATAAAATTTCCTAGCTCCAAAATTCCCGAGTGTTTGCGTTCTCAGTGAAAGCACCAAAATGTTAGCGCAAAAAATTGGTCACTAACACCCAAATCCAACCGAAAGCACCAAATCACAGTCACATCTCACAGATAGAATATGTGTGGAGAGTTATAATGTAAAGAAAAGTCGAAATTAAAATGAAAGCAGTAAACAACAAAAGATTTTATAGTGGTTCGGGTAACTCCAGCCTATGTCCACTCCAGAAGTTTCCTTTTTATTGCTGTACTAATCGATTACTGTTACAAGATGGCGGAGTAAGCTCAGCCTTAGAAAATAGAAAACTAGGGAGCAGAAAGACGATCACCCATCTGGAGACCACATGCTTTATTTATAGGAAAAACTACATTGTTGGGCCTCTTGAGTAGTTTGGGCCCACCAATGCCATAGCCGAACCCGATTTCATCATGCCGGCCGACCCTGAGCAGTTGGTATGCCGAACGGAAGTTACCCGGATATTGACCCGAAACGAGCCTATCTGTATATCGAAGCAGACTAGTCCAGAACTCGAAGCAAAGCTAGCGTTAAACCATGTATTGATGCCGACCTCACCATATAGCCGATGCCGAGCCACAATGCCGAGCCACAATGCCGAGCCCTAATGCCGAGCCATCCTCACCTCATCACGATACTGAGCGACGTTCAATGCGGAGCGACGTTCAATGCCGAGGGAGGTACAATGCCGAGAAAGGTGCGATGCCGAGCGAGGTACAATGCCGAGCGAGGATTCATACCGACCGAGGGTAGGTGTGCCGAGTGAGGCTTCATGCCGACCGAGGGGAGGTGTGCCGAACGAGGCTTATCTTCCAGACCGAGCTGTGCAATCCCCCCATTTCTTGACCAAATGACATATCGAAGTGAATTTCATCCTTCAAAACCGAATTCATCATATTTTAGCCTCGATAATCGTGAAGCTAGTTAGGTTGAATCTGCCTGCTTATGGCTTTGACAAAAGGCGGGTTAACACCGACACAATATAGTTTTCAAATTTAACAAATGAAATAAATTTGTATAATTATACTGTATATGTATATAAGTATAATTTTCTGAATTTTGATAGTTAATTGAATTGAATGATAAGAAATAATATCTGACTTTGTATAAATAGTTGAACTATAAAACATGGTTATAAATTAATTTGGAAATTTAAATGAATTTAAACCAAGAAACTAAGAATTTAATTTCCGATGGTTTCAAACTTTGTGTTTAAGGTTTTAAAGGGTGTATTATTTAAAGTATTTCAAGAAGAAATTGTTTCAAAGAATTTTAATTTGTAAATCATTGCTCTTCTCTTTGTCGCTAGAAAATAATTTTGGTGATGACTGCAGCATCATCGACTTTCATTTTCGAGTTTCGTAGTGAAGAGATCATTCTGTAGTTTTGCTACAGTCTTGCTTTGGAAAATTAAATTGATTTGGATGTCTAAAATATGATTTGATTATAATGAATATATGTGATATATGATCTAAAATCTGATTTGATGTATATTGTGTATATTTATTTATCTCTAAAATAGTTTGAAGTTGATCGAAAATTTAATTCCTAAAATTTTATCTTAAAGGATGATTTCAATTATAAAATGAAACCAAAATTTTGAATAAATATGTAAACTTGAATATTTGAATTAAGAAAATTTATTTGTATAATATTCTATTGCATTCCAATATAACTTACCTTAATTATTAAAAGTTAGCAATGTAATCGGATAATATACAATATTAATGGATTTTATAAATAAAATTTGAGTAGTTTAATACATGTTATACACTTAAATTCTAGTTATAAAAAGATTAATAGAGGTAAATAGAATGATAAATTAATTGAATAAAATACAATATAAGTGATGCTAAAGGAATATATAATTAAATAGGAATAGTTACAATAAATGTAATTATACTTAATATATGTTCACTACAACAAAAAGTGTCTTTTATAGCGGCATATAGCCGCTATCAATCACAACCATAGTGGTTTGATAAGCGTTGTATATCGACATGTTATAAAAAACTGTTGAATATTTATAAAACAAAATATGCCGCTATGGTTGAGCTTAGTTTTATAACGCAAATTCGCCGCTATGGTACGTTATTTCAATAGCTCATTATAGCCGCTATAATACAGCTAAATCTCAACGGAACTGGAAATCTTTATAACACCATTTTGCCGCTATAAAATATTTTTTCAATAGCGGTCATTTCACGCTATTAAATCAACATGTTATAGTATTGATAAATTCTTTTATAGCTCATATATGCTGCTATAAAAATCGTAGATACACTTTTCAAAAGCTATACCTATATATTAGATTTTAATAATAGCAATCAAACTAAATCTTCATAAACGAATAAAGATTATAATCAACAAACATAACATAAGCGCATGCTCAGAAAGAAATGTGATATATTTTTCATTACATAGTACAAACATTAAAGCAATCCTTCCAAATATTACAGTGTAAAACACTACAGAGTTCCAACATGCAAGATTTGCTTTTGACCACTTCCATTCCCTCTGACCATCAGTTTGCTATCACTGCTTCCAAGCATTGCATACCAACTTACATACACCTTTCTGCACTGCTACTCACATTCATACTTCATCTGCCAAAACTGCATTCATACCTCCTTTGTCCTCTCAACTGTCAACAAAATACAAACATACAAAACCTAACTAGCCATCATACAAACATACAAACACTCCAAACTTGCCAAACCAAACAATCATACAAATATCACCACAACCTTGCTGCCATCACACTGTAACAATCATTCCCCACCCCCTCTTGAATCAACCAAGTAACAGTAACCCCACTGCATCCAACCAATCTTCAATATAAACTACACCGTGACCATCCCCCTACAGTTCATCAAATACACCATAACATCCCAGTTATCACCACAGAGCCTGCATTTCCCATTCCCATTTCTGACCAATTGCATTTGCACTATCCATAAACTTCCATCTATCCATCATCTTGACATACTGCACATTGCCTACTTGCTGCACAAACCAAACGTGCACATCCAAATATCAACACTCCTCCCCACAACACACATTTGTGCACATCATCAAATGCTTCAACTGATAACCAAACTGTCATATTGCCATCTACAACAACTGCATACTTCATCCACCACTATCAAACAAGTGCACTCTCCAAACTGTCAAACAAGCTACCTGTCATCTCCAATCCCATACAAGCATACACACTGCATCAAAAACAACATCATACCTATCACCACACCATCACAAACCACCCATATCCATTCTTCTCTGCTTACACACAACTACAACATTGCATCAACTCCAAACATACCCATTGATCATCTTACTGCCTTCTTTATAGCCAACCACATCTTCAAACTTCATCACCGCACATCCAACATTTCCAGTGCTTCTCATTCACAACAACCATAGCCATAACAGTTCAGAGATACATTGCTCAACTCGCTACCATATATTACCATACATTACAATCACTACCCAACCTCTTTTATCATCACAAACTACCTCACTCCCCCTCAATCACATCAAAGTAACACACTATGCGTATACCACTCACAGCCACCTCACTCCCCCTACCTCAACCACAACATCACCCATTATTTTAAACTTAGTTCATTTTTTATAAAACTTGGTATATTTATTATTGTTATTGCTATTATGATTGTTTGGTTTTTGGTTATTATTATAAACTCTGTAAATTTTCATAAAAATTAGTTAAATTATTATTAATTTAGTTAAATTTTATAAGCTTGTTTAATTTTTGTATAACTTAATAAAAAAAGTTAATTTTTATAAAATTAATTAATATATCATCATTATTATAACATAAATTTAGTTAACTTAAAAAAATAGTTAACTTTGTTAATATTTATGTAACGACCCCGAATTTTATATAAATTTAAATTGATAATTTATATAATTTTTAAATTTAAATTAATAATTAAATGAATTTTTGAATTAAAATTGTAAAATTGATTATAAATGGCAGCGAGTTTCCCCGATCGTAAATAGAAAATATATATTAAGTCATATGAATTTGAAAATTTGTATATATGTGAATATTTGTATATATTGGATTAGAAATAAAATCTTAAATAAATGGTTTTAAAATAAATAGAAATAAAAATAAGTAGTCATGTAAGAATAGAAATAAATATACAAGTTAATGTAATAAAAACAAATATAACAACTTTTAAAATATGTACATAAAGTAAAATAAATATATTTAAGTATAAACCAATCAAACATAATAAATGCAAACATATCAGCCTCCATATATGCATAAACAAGTACTCAAAGCAAAGTAGAAGTAAAATAAATATGCAAGAATAAAACAAAGCACAAAAAAAAAGAAATCATCTCAACATAAACCATCCCATCTCAGCCAAAACAAATCTGCATAGCCTCCACAAAATCTTGATGGCCAGATTTTAAAAAGAAACAAAGAAGCACGAGAGAAGACAATAATAAATATGTAGCCTGTAAGTAGCATGTAAAGTAAGGCAAGTATGGATATATATGGAAGTAGCTTGCAAAAATCAAGTATCAGGGTATAAAAGTAATAAGGCAAAAGAATGTTGCCTGTAAAAATGCAAAGAAAAATCAAATACATTCAAGTGAATTAACAAAAGAAAACAGTGCAAACATATTTATATCTATAAACAAGACATATGATAGTCAATGCTACTACCTCTAGTACACTATAACATTTCATATATCAGCCGAAATGCAAAGCATGGAAATAAAGTACCAAAGCATTTAATAAAAACATCTCAGCCACCATAACATAGCATATCACCCATACCTATGTATAAACAAAGATATCATCCCTGTACAACTCATTTTCTTATATACCCAGCCTTCCTCAATCTCATTTTGTCCATCTTCAAAACTAGACAAAAAAAAAAACTGAAGCAAATATCCTTTCAAACTAAAACAAAACTTCAACAACACTATACAAACAATTCAAACCAAAGGATCAAATTTAAAAGCTTCAGCTAACAATTCAAGACAGTTTCAAAATTGTGAGTAACTTCACCTTGTCAACTTTCAAGTAAAATTTAGTTATATGCCAGTAATGTTGAAAAGAATTTATGTGAATCTGCTGTGTATTTCTGTTGAGTTGTGTATTTCTATTCCCCTGTAATTCTAGTTACAGAGCAAAATAAAGTAGAAGAAAACTAATATATCTTCATACAAAACATTTTATAACTTAGGAATTTAGCTAATTATGTTTGTTTAAACTAAATATCAAGGCTTAGAAAATGGTTTGAAGGTTGGCTGTGAAATATAAAAACTGTAAATCCAAATATGCAGCATAAAGCAAATAAATGTTTAAAATTCGAATAATTTAAATTGTAAGTTTGAATTTATATCTTGAAATAACATTCAAAAGTAGGATTTTTAAAACAAAAATTATGATTTTTAGATAAACATAAAGAGTGCAGTTCGTAAAGGAACCGAAATTGCTTTTTCATGAATTCCTGTCGATTTAATCGACTATTGATGTTGAAACTTATGGTGAAGCTAGATTATTGATTTAGTAACATAGGAAAAATATATAAAAAAATTCGAATGCCAAGGAATTTGGAACGAATTGAAAGTAGGGTTGGGTTCGAGTGTTTTTTGGTGTCCTGTAGAATATTGTTTTCGCCGCCTATGGTTGACCGAGTGCGAAGCGGTTCTGGGTAATGGAAGAGGAAGCGTCGAGGGGTTGGTGGCCGGAGTTGTGTAGCCGTTGGTGGTTGGAATCTCATCAATGCCGTGATTTCCAGTTCGGCTTTTAGTTCAGTTTTGGGTTTAAAGCTCGATTTCGATTCGATGATCTTCTCACGCGTTTGGGTGGTCGTGGGGCTTCAAGGCGTCGACGTTGACTTGTTGATGATCGAGACGGTGGCCGGAGGGGTTTGGGGTTCGTGTGCATGTGCACGGTGGGTCACGAGCACGTTTGGGTGTTGAGAAAGTATTGGGTTCTCCAGAGTTTGCTCGAGGAAGTAATCGATTTTTCTCGTGAAGATGTTTGTTTCGCTCGTAGGGATCCTGTAACATACTAGTTTATAAGTTTAAACGTAACTTAAATTAACTGGAAAAAAAAAGAAGAAGAAGAAAGAACAGGTAGGAGTAGAAGAAGAGGAGAAGAGTGAGACGCGGGGAAAAGTAGGGGATGACTCGAGAGTTACTCGAGTAAATGAGGTACTTTCCTCGGGTCTGTTGATATTGCCTTAATAGTTTAAGTATTTTAATTAACAAAGTTAATATTAATTAACTAAGTAATTAAATGTCATTTACAATTATTTTAAAGATTTTTAAATAATTAATTAATGTAATTAATGTTATTTAATTAATTAAATTAATCAATTTTGACAATCATTTGTAAATTGATAAATATAATTACTTGATAACAGTAATTGAAAAATTAATTACTTCTTGTAATTAATTTTGATAATATGATTAATTTAAGTTAATTAATTTAGTTTAATTAGTTTAAGAAAATATTTGATAAGTGTAATTTTCTTAGTGTAATTAATGGAGCATAATTACTTAGGAAAGTAGTTAATGATAATTACTGGAATGTAATTAGTGAAGATGATTTATAAATGGAGCAATTTGGGTAATTACCTTTGTAATTTATCAAAGGATTAATTTGTAGGGATAATTTATTATGGGATAATTGATTTATATAATGAGCAATTAAGGAATAATTAATAACGAGGTGATTAATTGATGTGATTAATCAAGGTAATTAATAAATTAATTTATATCAAATGATTTGTAATTTATTAATCAGAATTGGATTAATTCATAAATAATTAATTTAATTGGAAATAAATTGAATTACTTATGATTAAATAATTAATTAATCCTGCTTATAAATGTTTATTGAATATTTGACCTTACTTATGAATGATTGTATTGAATGAGTTGCCTTGAATTGATTGTCCTATCTGATCTGTGATATTTTGTTCTGTGGATTGTGCTATATTAAATTTATTCATTTATTGATGATACATCTGCATATTATCTATGGATCTGTGAATGAAAGATAAGCGTTATAGTTTATATCGCTTATCAACTATATTTCTATGTTTTAATCTGTGATGATTGAATGATGTTGCACTATTGTGTTAAACCCCTGGATCACACCATACACACACAATGATGGATTTCACGAGGAAATCGGTTAAGTCACAGATTTTTGAAATAGTTTAAAATTTGAATTTTTTAAATTCAAATGTTTTGGAAATGGAATCAGAATAAATGTGAAAAGCTTTTGGAATGGAATTTCAAGATAAAAAAATTTATTTTTAAATTACTGGATTAAGTTTTTGAATTTAAATACTTTGATTTAAATTTGAATTCAATATTGAAATTGAATTCTGTAATTTGAAACTAGGGATTAACGATGTTATAATAGTCATTATGAGTTAAACCATTTTTAAAGTATTATTTTTGAAAATTTGAATTAACCCAAAGATTGTAACTTGTATAAATGAAATCGGGTTTTTCGAAATAAGACTGTTGTTTCTAAATGATAAAAAGGCTTTCATAGGAGAAACGAATTTCAAATTATATAAAAAGGGATTTAAGTTTAAAATGAAATAGTTTACCAAATTATGGATGAAAATTTGGAAATGAATTTTGAAAGTGAATATTTAGGAATGGTTTGAAAGCTATAAGATAAATCTTTGATTTAAAGATTTAACGAGTTAATCAAATTGAAATGAAAATTGATTTGGAAAATCTGTGAATGAATCTTTTGTTTAAAAGATTAAAATGTGAAAATTGTTTAAACCGTTAAAGGTTGTGAAAATGAATCATTTTGTTTAAAGATTGAAAATGGTAATTTGTTAAGCCATTTGAAGAAAGTCTTGAATTATTAAGTTATGACTTAATTGAAATCCCATATCCATATGTTTTAAATGTTTTCGCTCACTATTCGGTTTAGCCGGGAAAGGACCTTTGTGTCGTATAACCTATTCCGAATATGTGATTCGACGTTATGGATAGCATTTGAAGACCGGTGATGAAGACCGGGTATTTGCGAAAGCGATAGGATGACCTATCGATTGTTGCTGCACCGAGTTGCGCCGGTATAGAGACTCCCTAAGTGATGGGAAATCCGATCGGGATTGTGAATATCCGGATTGCAAGGACTTCTTTGGAAGTGCCTTTGGTTCTGTTCGAGCCCGGAACAGACTTGTATGGATTGTTATGTCTGACATTACAATTTCAGATATAAAGCTGATTTCTTTCAAATATATTTCTGTTGGTGGCGGAGAATTTATTCTCTTAGCTTAACACCCTTCTCTGAGACTTACGAGCTCAGAGGTTATGTAGTTGAAGGTTATCAGCGATATATTCCCAATTTGGTAATGTGACATGCTGAGTGTTACTGTGAAATGATCATTGTGTTGATCATTTGTGATAGGATCATTTGTTTGATCGTTTATCTTTGTGATCATTTCTATGATCATTTGTTGACCCAAAGCACAGCTTTTGTATAAAGCGTGTTTTTGTGGACGAGACTTCGTCGAGCCTCACACCCCGGAAATGGTCAAAACAGGAAAGATGCGGCAAGGTTATGAGGGGTTGCTCCCTTTAGGGTATGTGCATTTCCTTCTGGATAGAGGTGGTATCATGGTATGGAGCCCAGATATTTAACCTATGTGGTTACTACGAATTTATTACTTTGTGGTTGTTGGTTATCGGGATCCCGTGAGAAAGGTCGTTTACGATCGGGGGATGGCATACTCGTGTCAGTAGTTACCCAGTTAAGGGTAACCCGGCCTTGTGTTGGCAGAGATCCGGTTTGGTTCTCGGGGACGTCCTTCCAGAGGCGTTCTCATGTGGCAATGGGAAGTTCCTTGGCCTGACCATTTGTTGGAAATCCAATTCCCAATACGAAACCCTGTACGGTTTTAGTTGTATAACATGCCATTTACTTATGGTGGTCACCACTGTTTAGATGGTAGCTATAGTAGGCATACGATAATGGTAGTATGTTGGCTAAGATTTATATCTTTACTTTCGAAATAATTTTTCCTACAATATGCACTAGTAATAATATCAAAAGTTTCTTTTTAATGCGTATCAAGCATCTTTGACTATCATAAGGAGAAACATCCTTCGATTCTGCGTTTGCATTGTGTGTGTGTGCGGGAGGCCTTATGGTAGTCTCATTTTTCAAAAGCATTGCGAATTGACTTTAAAATCTTTTGTTGATTGTTTAAAAGATAAACTGTTTTTGTTGCTCACACCAGTCCCACGACTGATCCAGAGTTTATTGTTTCTTTCCTAAACTCTGGGTGCTCATTATTTTCTACACGAGCAGTCTAGAGTTGGGTTTTTTTCAGATAGTCAGGTTTATTAGATTATCTAGAGTTAGTTCAGTCTTTGGATCACACCAGTCTTGCTTAGCTTGGTGCATCGTTATTGGGGGTTCGAGCTATTGTTGGATTGATTCTTGGAGATGGAGTTGCAGTTCTTGGAGTTCTTCCTTGAAGACTACCTCAGAGTTATATTGTTTCGCTGCTAGATGTTATCTATCGTTTTCTTTTCCGCTGCTATTTTATTGTATCATATCTCTGATGTATATTGATATCTGTTGGATCATCTGTTGTATCAGATATTGTATCAAAGCTGTATATCAATGTATTATTCTTTTATTCCGCTGTGTTATTTACTTAATGTTGTTATAAGCTCCGGCGAATCGGATTTGAACGGTCGAATCTATGGCATTCGAATACGATATGAAGTATGGATGTCGATTTTCGAGCGGGCAAAAAATCCGCGACATTACATTTTTTATCAGAGCTAAGGGTTGAACTTTAGCTCAGGAGTATAACACATTAAGTAACTCATTAAAGATAGGGTGAAGTATACCCTAGAATGAGTAATCCTTAAGATATCCGTTTTAACGCCTCAGTAAATTCTCTTACTATCCACTGATAGTAAGTATGAGTGCAAGAAGAGAACGAGATAGGGGACAGGGAAATACGACTATAATTGGTCAATACTCTGTAACAACAGTGGAAACAACTTTCTTCTCAATCTCTTTTGATTCGTTTCCAAAATTCTTTTGATTGCTTCGTGACAGCTCTAGAAAAAGAAGTTTCGGTGCGGTGATGCTCTACGAATCGTTGTAAGAAATTTTTACTTCGTATCTTTATCGGTTTCTTATCAGCTTTTCGATTTAAACCTTAATGAATATAAATTAGAAATTTTAAATTGAGTTTAATTGGTTAATGGAATATGAAGGATAAATTGAATTGTATCGATAAAGCGATTTCGTTTAAAATCAAATTTTGAAATTCTGTTGTAATTTCTTGGGTTGATCGAAGTTCGAAGAGGGACAAATTGGTATGTATTCTGAGATATTCCGACTTGAGTTTGGAATTCATATCTTAAGTTTGATGAATTATAGGAAATCGAATCTGTCTATCTCTGTATTATTTTCGTGCCTGCGAATTTCGAGGACGAAATTCTTTTAAGGGGGGAAGTTTGTAACGACCCCGAATTTTATATAAATTTAAATTGATAATTTATATAATTTTTAAATTTAAATTAATAATTAAATGAATTTTTGAATTAAAATTGTAAAATTGATTATAAATGGCAGCGAGTTTCCCCGATCGTAAATAGAAAATATATATTAAGTCATATGAATTTGAAAATTTGTATATATGTGAATATATGTATATATTGGATTAGAAATAAAATCTTAAATAAATGGTTTTAAAATAAATAGAAATAAAAATAAGTAGTGATGTAAGAATAAAAATAAATATACAGGTTAATGTAATAAAAGTAAATATAACAACTTTTAAAATATGTACATAAAGTAAAATAAATATATTTAAGTATAAACAAATCAAACATAATAAATGCAAACATATCAGCCTCCATAAATGCATAAACAAGTACTCAAAGCAAAGTAGAAGTAAAATAAATATGCAAGAATAAAACAAAGCACAAAAAAAAATAAGAAATCATCTCAACATAAACCATCCCATCTCAGCCAAAACAAATCTGCATAGCCTCCACAAAATCTTGATGGCCAGATTTTAAAAAGAAACAAAGAAGTACGAGAGAAGACAATAATAAATATGTAGCCTGTAAGTAGCATGTAAAGTAAGGCAAGTATGGATATATATGGAAGTAGCTTGCAAAAATCAAGTATCAGGGTATAAAAGTAATAAGGCAAAAGAATGTTGCCTGTAAAAATGCAAAGAAAAATCAAATACATTCAAGTGAAGTAACAAAAGAAAATAGTGCAAACATATTTATATCTATAAACAAGACATATGATAGTCAATGCTACTACCTCTAGTACACTATAACATTTCATATATCAGCCGAAATGCAAAGCATGGAAATAAAGTACCAAAGCATTTAATAAATACATCTCAGCCACCATAACATAGCATATCACCCATACCTATGTATAAACAAAGATATCATCCCTGTACAACTCATTTTCTTATACACCCAGCCTTCCTCAATCTCATTTTGTCCATCTTCAAAACTAAACAAAAAAAAAACTGAAGCAAATATCCTTTCAAACTAAAACAAAACTTCAACAACACTATACAAACAATTCAAACCAAAGGATCAAATTTAAAAGCTTCAGCTAACAACTCAAGACAGTTTCAAAATTGTGAGTAACTTCACCTTGTCAACTTTCAAGTAAAATTTAGTTATATGCAAGTAATGTTGAAAAGAATTTATGTGAATCTACTGTGTATTTCTGTTGAGCTGTGTATTTCTATTCCCCTGTAATTCTAGTTACAGAGCAAAATAAAGTAGAAGAAAACTAATATATCTTCATACAAAACATTTTATAACTTAGGAATTTAACTAATTATGTTTGTTTAAACTAAAGATCAAGGCTTAAAAAATGGTTTGAAGGTTGGCTGTGAAATATAAAAACTGTAAATCCAAATATGCAGTATAAAGCAAATAAAAGTTTAAAATTCGAATAATTTAAATTGTAAGTTTGAATTTATATCTTGAAATAACATTCAAAAGTAGGATTTTTAAAACAAAAATTATGATTTTTAGATAAACATAAAGAGTGCAGTTCGTAAAGGAACCGAAATTGCTTTTTCATGAATTCCTGTCGATTTAATCAACTATTGATGTTGAAACTTATGGTGAAGCTAGATTATTGATTTAGTAACATAGGAAAAATATTAAAAAAAAATTCGAATGCCAGGGAATTTGGAACGAATTAAAAGTAGGGTTGGGTTCGAGTGTTTTTTGGTGTCCTGTAGAATATTGTTTTCGCCGCCTATGGTTGACCGAGTGCGAAGCGGTTCTGGGTAATGGAAGAGGAAGCGTCGAGGGGTTGGTGGCCGGAGTTGTGTAGCCATTGGTGGTTGGAATCTCATCAATGCCGTGATTTCCAGGTTCGGCTTTTAGTTCAGTTTTGGGTTTAAAGCTCGATTTCGATTCGATGATCTTCTCACGCGTTTGGGTGGTCGCGGGGCTTCAAGGCGTCGACGTTGACTTGTTGATGATCGAGACGGTGGCCGAAGGGGTTTGGGGTTCGTGTGCATGTGTACGGTGGGTCGCGAGCACGTTTGGGGGTTGAGAAAGTATTGGGTTCTCTAGAGTTTGCTCGAGGAAGTAATCGATTTTTCTCATGAAGATGTTTGTTTCGCTCGTAGGGATCCTGTAACATACTAGTTTATAAGTTTAAACGTAACTTAAATTAACTAGAGAAAAAAAGAAGAAGAAGAAGAAAGAACAGGTAGGAGTAGAAGAAGAGGAGAAGAGTGAGACGCGGGGAAAAGTAGGGGATGACTCGAGATTTACTCGAGTAAATGAGGTACTTTCCTCGGGTCTGTTGATATTGCCTTAATAGTTTAAGTATTTTAATTAACAAAGTTAATATTAATTAACTAAGTAATTAAATAAGTAAATTAGTTAAAGACTTTCCTTATATAAGTTTCATATGTAAGTAATAAATGTCGTTTACAATTATTTTAAAGATTTTTAAATAATTAATTAATGTAATTAATTTTATTTAATTAATTAAATTAATCAATTTTGACAATCATTTGTAAATTGATAAATATAATTACTTGATAACAGTAATTGAAAAATTAATTACTTCTTGTAATTAATTTTGATAATATGATTAATTTAAGTTAATTAATTTAGTTTAATTAGTTTAAGAAAATATTTGATAAGTGTAATTTTCTTAGTGTAATTAATGGAGCGTAATTACTTGGGAAAGTAGTTAATGATAATTACTGGAATGTAATTAGTGAAGATGATTTATAAATGGAGCAATTTGGGTAATTACCTTTGTAATTTATCAAAGGATTAATTTGTGGGGATAATTTATTATGGGATAATTGATTTATATAATGAGCAATTAAGGAATAATTAATAACGAGGTGATTAATTGATGTAATTAATCAAGGTAATTAATAAATTAATTTATATCAAATGATTTGTATTTTATTAATCAGAATTGGATTAATTCATAAATAATTAATTTAATTGGAAATAAATTGAATTACTTAGGATTAAATAATTAATTAATCCTGCTTATAAATGTTTATTGAATATTTGACCTTACTTATGAATGATTGTATTGAATGAGTTGCCTTGAATTGATTGTCCTATCTGATCTGTGATATTTTGTTCTGTGGATTGTGCTATATAAAATTTATTCATTTATTGATGATACATCTGTATGTTATCTATGGATTTGTGAATGAAAGATAAGCGTTATAGTTTATATCGCTTATCAACTATATTTCTATGTTTTAATCTGTGATGATTGAATGATGTTGCACTATTGTGTTAAACCCCTGGACCACACCATACACACACAATGATGGATTTCACGAGGAAATCGGTTAAGTCACAGATTTTTGAAACAGTTTAAAATTTGAATTTTTTAAATTCAATTGTTTTGGAAATGGAATCGGAATAAATATGAAAAGCTTTTGGAATGGAATTTCAAGATAAAAAAATTTATTTTTAAATTACTTGATTAAGTTTTTGAATTTAAATACTTTGATTTAAATTTGAATTCAATATTGAAATTGAATTCTGTAATTTGAAACTAGGGATTAACGATGTTATAATAGTCATTATGAGTTAAACCATTTTTAAAGTATTATTTTTGAAAATTTGAATTAACCCAAAGATTGTAACTTGTATAAACGAAATCGGGTTTTTCGAAATAAGACTGTTGTTTCTAAATGATAAAAAGGCTTTCATAGGAGAAACGGATTTCAAATTATATAAAAAGGGATTTAAGTTTAAAATGAAATAGTTTACCAAATTATGGATCAAAATTTGGAAATGAATTTTGAAAGTGAATATTTAGGAATGGTTTGAAAGCTATAAGATAAATCTTTGATTTAAAGATTTAGCGAGTTAATCAAATTGAAATGAAAATTGATTTGGAAAATCTGTGAATGAATCTTTTGTTTAAAAGATTAAAATGTGAAAATTGTTTAAACCGTTAAAGGTTGTGAAAATGAATCTTTTTGTTTAAAGATTGAAAATGGTAATTTGTTAAGCCATTTGAAGAAAGTCTTGAATTATTAAGTTATGACTTAATTGAAATCCCATATCCATATGTTTTAAATGTTTTCGCTCACTATTCGGTTTAGCCGGGAAAGGACCTTTGTGTCGTATAACCTATTCCGAATATGTGATTCGACGTTATGGATAGCATTTGAAGACCGGTGATGAAGACCGAGTATTTGCAAAAGCGATAGGATGACCTATCGATTGTTTCAGCACCGAGTCGCGCCGGTATAGAGACTCCCTAAGTGATGGGAAATCCGATCGGGATTGTGAATATCCGGATTGCAAGGACTTCTTTGGAAGTGCCTTTGGTTCTGTTCGAGCCCGGAACAGACTTGTATGGATTGTTATGTCTGACATTACAATTTGAGATATAAAGCTGATTTCTTTCAAATATATTTCTGTTGGTGGTGGAGAATTTATTCTCTTAGCTTAACACCCTTCTCTGAGACTTACGAGCTCAAAGGTTATGTAGTTGAAGGTTATCAGCGATATATTCCCAATTTGGTAATGTGACATGCTGAGTGTTGCTGTGAAATGATCATTGTGTTGATCATTTGTGATAGGATCATTTGTTTGATCGTTTATCTTTGTGATCATTTCTATGATCATTTGTTGACCCAAAGCACAGCTTTTGTATAAAGCGTGTTTTTGTGGACGAGACTTCGTCGAGCCTCACACCCCGGAAATGGTCAAAACAGGAAAGATGCGGCAAGGTTATGAGGGGTAGCTCCCTTTAGGGTATGTGCATTTCCTTCTGGATAGAGGTGGTATCATGTTATGGAGCCCAGATATTTAACCTATGTGGTTACTGCGAATTTATTACTTCGTGGTTGTTGGTTATCGGGATCCCGTGAGAAAGGTTGTTTACGATCGGGGGATGGCATACTCGTGTCAGTAGTTACCCAGTTAGGGGTAACCCGGCCTTGTGTTGGCAGAGATCCGGTTTGGTTCTCGGGGACGTCCTTCCAGAGGCGTTCTCATGTGGCAATGGGAAGTTCCTTGGCCTGACCATTTGTTGGAAATCCAATTCCCAATACGAAACCCTGTACGGTTTTAGTTGTAGAACCTGCCATTTACTTATGGTGGTCACCACTGTTTAGATGGTAGCTATAGTAGGCATACGATAATGGTCGTATGTTGGCTAAGATTTATATCTTTACTTTCGAAATAATTTTTCCTACACTATGCACTAGTAATAATATCAAATGTTTCTTTTTAATGCGTATCAAGCATCTTTGACTATCACAAGGAGAAATCTCCTCCGATTCTGCGTTTGCATTGTGTGTGTGTGCGGGAGGCCTTATGGTAGTCTCATTTTCCAAAAGCATTGCGAATTGACTTTAAAATCTTTTGTTGATTGTTTAAAAGATAAACTGTTTTTGTTGCTCACACCAGTCCCATGACTGATCCAGAGTTTATTGTTTCTTTCCTAAACTCTGGGTGCTCATTATTTTCTACACGAGCAGTCTAGAGTTGGGTTTTTTTCAGATAGTCAGGTTTATTAGATTATCTGGAGTTAGTTCAGTCGTTGGATCACACCAGTCTTGCTTAGCTTGGTGCATCGTTATTGGGGGTTCGAGCTATTGCTGGATTGATTCTTGGAGATGGAGTTGCAGTTCTTGGAGTTCTTCCTTGAAGACTATCTCAGAGTTATATTGTTCCGCTGCTAGATGCTATCTATCGTTTTCTTTTCCGCTGCTATTTTATTGTATCATATCTCTGATGTATATTGATATCTGTTGGATCATCTGTTGTATCAGATATTGTATCAAAGCTGTATATCAATGTATTATTCTTTTATTCCGCTGTGTTATTTACTTAATGTTGTTATAAGCTCCGGCGAATCGGATTTGAACGGTCGAATCTATGGCATTCGAATACGATATGAAGTATGGATGTCGATTTTCGAGCGGGCAAAAAATCCGCGACGTTACAATTTATAATTTATTATTATTATAAACTTAGTTAATTTATATAGAACTTATAATTAATTTGTGTTATTGATGTTGCTGTTGTTGTTTATGATTGTTATTACTGTTGTTGTTATTAGCATTATTCTTATAAAATTAGTTAATTTTTATAAACATTAGTTGTTGTTGTTGTTATATAAATTTATTTAATTATACAAAACTTAGTTAATTTTTTAATATTTTATAATTCATATGAGTGTCAGTATTTTTTTTTTATTTTAAACTTTGTTGATTTTTATAAAACTTAGTTTATTTATTGTTATTATTGCTATCATGATTGTTATTCTTGTTAGTAATATTATGATAAACAGTTAATTTTCATAAACATTATTTAAATTATTATTATTATGATTATCGACTTAGTTAATTTTTCAATAACTCAATAAATGAAGTTAGTTTTTATAATATTAGTTAATTTATTATCATTGATATATAAATTTAGTTAAGTTATTATTATTATTATTATTATTATTATTATTAAAAACTTATTTAATTTTAATAATACTTTTAATTAATTTATTATCATTCTTATTAGTTATGATTGTTGTTGTTGTTATTATGGATATACTTACCGTCAAACCAGTGGTCGTCCTTAAAGACCTGCAGACCAGGAACTTCATTTGGCACAAGGATAGTGAGGCTGGACATGTCAGTGTGGGCTACGACGCCTAAGGCCAAATCAGGGCAAGGACAAGGAGGGTAGTAGTTTATTTTCAGCAGATATTTGAGGTCATCTCCTCCTACTGCTTCTTTAAGAACATGGCTTTCCAATCCTAATCCAAGTGATAAGTAGCTGTGCATTTTGATCACTATGACTTGTAGAAGCTTTGTGTACTCCTCGTTTGCCTTCCTGTAATTGCAGCCACACACACACCAAAAGAAAAAATTATTTACAAATGACACAAATACTGGCGTTTGAATAATGTAGGAATGTCAGACATACTTCAAATGACCCATATTATCTACGTTTCTTACACAAATGCTGAAAAAACACAACATTCATTGTTGCTCTAATTATTGTGTTATTTATATTTGGTATAATCTGATATTTTTATCCTCTTTTTGGCATAGCATTTCTATTGCTAAAGCGGTTATTTAAGAGAATTAATAGCTGATAACGAATCTACAAAAAAACCACACATGAGTTGCCTTTTTTTCAACCATAAATTTTTTTCTTGTAGAAATGCTTTTTGATTCGAGGGAATTAGAAAGAAAAACAAACTTCGAAAAAAAGGGTTGAAGGATGTTAACCTAATTCATAAATATGCCTAATTCAGTATTTGGGATGCCTTGTGGATTTGTATTTGTTTATATTCTTTTTCATGATGAGAAACGGGTAAACGTTGTGCAGGGATTCTGTTATTGGTCTAACTACATAATCCATTCTATATACAATGTGGTTTTAAAGTAAAACTACAACATACTTTGAGATAATACTTTAGACCAGTTCAATTTCTTTTCAAAACAACAAAGCTATATTTCTCTAAAATTCCTCTAACGGAAAAAAAGAAATACATACCTATAAGCAGGAGGATTCTTAGGCCAAAACTTATAATTAATCTTGTGTATGAAACAAGTAATCAACCCAGTCCTTCTTCCC
This sequence comes from Allium cepa, assembly GCA_030765085.1. Classification (NCBI taxonomy): domain Eukaryota; kingdom Viridiplantae; phylum Streptophyta; class Magnoliopsida; order Asparagales; family Amaryllidaceae; genus Allium; species Allium cepa. The sequence continues at coordinate 877,481,882 of CM060943.1, forward strand.
TTCCAAATCCTTTTGCAACTTCATGCCATATCCTTCGAAACTCCCTGAATCTGGAACCGTGGCCTTGTGGATTTGTATTTGAATAAGAACCAACTACATCAACTCCCTATACACAAACATCACCTCCCGCTTCTACCTTACCACAATAACACAACTACACACAACCACCAAACACCATCCATATACAAAACACTGTATCACCAACCACTAAAACATGTGCAGGCATTTCTAGCTTATATTTTTGTGTACAAAGTGATGTCAAGTCAAACTAATTTACTGAAACATGTGCAGGCATTTCTAGCTTTTACACACACACACATAGTATGCAAAGTTAAGCTACTAGAAACATGTGCAGACAATATAAGCAAGAACGAAAATTTTAAAGCAACAAGCTGGCTTCGGCACAACACAAGACAACAATATAAAGTGTAATAGGTAGGGATGAAAAATTAAGCAAGAATGCTTTTTCAATTTAGGCTATGCAGGCCCATATTTAAATGCATTGGGACAAATTAAAATATGAACTGACAAGGTTGAAATAAATCAAAGCAAAATACTTTGGTGTATGATTTTTTTTCCTTACGGCAAAGGACATATAAAGGATGCAATCAAATTAGAATTGTAAATTTAATTGACAGTCTTAATATTTCAGTTATATGCCATGTCGTTCACTTGCATTTCATTCTATCAAGCCATGCAGTTCACGTTTTTCAACTTCTTCTAGCTCCACCTAAGGCTTCAGCCTTGTGTCTCCCTATAGCAACATTGCAGTTTTCAGCCTTCGTGCAATGCAACATCAAGCCATTGCATCAAGCTACTTCATGTTGTCGTCATTTAACCCCTACAGCCTACTCGGTTTATTGGTGTTGCACATTTTCTTCAGCAATGAGCCTATTACAAAGCACTTACTCCAGGTCTTACCTTGTTCCTACTTTGCTCCTGTTGCAGCCAGATGTGATGAGCAACGCGATCCGGTTACTTGTGTATCCCATCCCCTTGATGTAGTAAATGATGAAAGCTGGCTATTTACCTTGCCTTGGTGTTGTTCAAGCTCTGTATCTTTATGCAGCACAAGTCCATCTCCCTAGCAATTTATTCATGTATATGTTTTAACTTCATTCTCTGCATTCTGTGTTCTTACTATTGCTACAGCCTCTCCTAAAGTTGCTACACCCTCAAGAATGTTCTTTCCACCAATCAGGATTACCTACAAGCTTACATCAACCATATACAGTAATAGATTTACATATATTTATCACATGATGCAAAGCCACCATCATCTTTATCACCATCTCTGATCTTAGTAGCTTCAGGAAAAAAATTCTACACATATTATCGGCTTCACAGCTTCATTTCTCGTATATTGTCTACGACGATAGGATAAATTTTAATTCAGTCGATAAGAAATAAAAATTTCGATGCAGGTTTAATAAATTTTATCCTAACATTTCATGAAACTACCTACCAAATCATAAAGATGTCATGTTACATTCTACATCACTTGTTCAATTAATTAAGAAAAACCTATTTATAATTTTAATAAATTTATTACATGATGATTTTTTGCACCATTCTCAAATCATTGAATGACATAATTGATTCAGAATCCAAAAACTTCAAAAAATAATATATACCTCATAGTTTGCTCTTCTCTAAGAAAATTGTTATAAAATGAGGCCCTCAAGGAACCGACAACTCCTCCAATCTTAGTCTCAACATCAAACTCTTCATTAAGCAAAATGTTAAGTAAATATATATATGGTGACAGATCATGGAGAAAAATGATGGTATGAAAATCGGTAAAAATGAATCATAATTGTGCTTTGTGCATAAGTATGAATTATTAATAATAAGTGGCTTATTACTATTTCTATGACTTGCACTCTTAAGACTCCGATGCAGGGAGTAAAATTTCTCAATCGAATATAACCCATCTCAAACCCGATGCTCCAAAAAAAGACCGGTAAAATAGATAATGTGTAATATGCCATGAGTTTTTCTATTGTCGAAAATGTTAGTGTCATACTGTGTTATCAAGCTTAAGTTGCAATACCGAGCATACAGACAAATAATTAATAGCATAACCTTGTTAACAGTTTCTTCATCATCGATATGATTGTTCAACATGATGAGGAAGAGTATAAGTATTAGAAAGATGAATGCAAAATAAATTCCAAAGTTGCAAAAGAAAAGGAACATAGGTTTTGTTACCCATTTAAGAAGTTGATCAGCTGTGCCATAGTAGTAAATTCCAGTCAGCTACATACTCGGATACCAATCTATTAAACTACAAATTAATCTCATGATCACATTATGGATAAAAACTACTTACAAATATATTTTTTCCATTTGTATTCTAAGAAATATTCTTTCTTAAACGCACGTCATACTTTGTATCCAATATTTGATAATCCAGGATGTATGTGGGTATATGCATATTACCTATGTAGGTAGATGCATAATACGAATATGGCCTTCAGGAATCAAAACTAAATAATAAAAATATAAAAAAGTAAATGCATTGTCCTAAACCAAAAAATAAGAACAATAGCTCAAACTAATAAGATGATTATTTTATAGTGACTATACCTGATTAGATAGCTTAATTCACTAAGATATGATTCATGGTGCATCCAATTTAAACTATCTTGATTGCCAAACAACAAAAACTGCATAAAAACTAAAATTTGAAGTTCAATATTCACAATAGTCAAGAGGCTCTATATATTCGAAAAATATTAAAATTTATAAACCAGTAAAAAAATATATTTAAAAATAGCTAAGGCGCGATGATTATGGATTTACAATACATCATGATTGGGGAAAAAAATGCAGACAAAACCCGTTGAAGCTCAAACAGTAGAAGAAAACCAACAAAATGGATGTCCAAATAGAAAGATGGATTTTTACCTCAAACAGATGGATATGCAAGAGCTCAAACAATTTACCGATTTCCTTCTCCATTTCTTAAACTGTCGAACCCTAATCTAATGTATCTTGGTTTTTTCCCCAACAAACTGGCCTCCCCATCTCCCAATTTCCAACAGTTTCTTCTTCCTGTATCGAAGCAGAATACTTTTCAGTTGCTTATCCGATTTCTCTCAGTTGCCTTAGATACCTATGCATGGGACGGTGTGCCTTGGGCAATTGCTTTAACCGTCTAGAAACATGTTTAGGTAATCTCCTCTCTTGATTATGCCCGTCCTTCATTTAATTTCCTATGGTTTGAAATTATTCCTCGAAAATTGGAATAGATAGTTAGAAGTTCAATATTAACAACCAGAAATTCATTCTACGGCTCTTGTGTGACTTATGTTTAAAAAGAACTTGCAAACCATCTCGATCACCATCTATATCCATATATAATTAAGCACTGATATTATAAATCAACATTTCCATGTGAGTTATGTTCTAAATTGAGCCTGAAATTTGCACGGTACGGGAGCTATAGTTGAATTCTATACATCCAATTCATCATCTGCAATTTGGTTACTAATTAATGATTATTTCAGTAAATTCATAATAACTTTAAATGAGAAAACGTAAAATAATTTATCTGCTTACATGTTTGCGTCCTATGCATTGGTCAACTATCTACATACAATACAAGAATCAATCAGAAGCTCAATTCACTATTGACAATGTTAACTTCTACTGCTATTACTACGTATTTCGCACTTTTTGAGAAACGACACAACTTTTCTTTTTTGCCATAAAAATTGTAATTAGGGAAAGAAAGGGTGAAAATATCATGTTAGGTGGGGAATAAAAGTCTATAAGGAGATTAATAGAATGAATACCTAGCTGATGAGCAACCAGAGGGAAGCATTAAGGAAGCAGCGTTGGTGATGGCTTGGGGAAAGCTATTGGCACCAAGAAAAGCACCATCGAACTTGACACCAGGGCCGGTGTTGGAGACACCATGTAGGGCCTCAGACCACCACTCGTAGCCGCTGATACCCAACCGGGGCACAGAGATGGCATTGTTGACAAGTAGCCTGATCTTCTCCGGCATGGCCAACCGACTCACAAGGTCTCGGGCTCGCACTTTTATAGGTAGGTTGGTTTTGCAGAATGGGAGGTTGCTTGCCGGCCCTACGCACACGAATGCGGGTCAAGCTTCGGAGTGGGTGTGGAAGACTGTGATGGCGAGGAGAAGTAAGAGAAGGAGGAGAGGGATGAGGGGGCCATGGTGGGTGGGTCTAGGTGAGTAGAACTCGATCCCGTTGATGCATAGGATTTAACTGGATCCGATTAGGGTTTATGAAGGAGGGATGGATCTGAAGGAGTGATTTGCGGATTTGATTCCACTGGTATGGGAGACTAAGGAAAATTGGAATGAAATGAAAGAGGAAAGATGGAGAGGGAAATAATTGAGAAACTCGGGGCCACGAAATAATTTGGAGATTTCACACTTTGTGAAGGCGTTACATGTAAACAGTACAAAACAAATAGAGTAAAAAAAAATTAAGGGCAAACAATAACGCTTTAGAATAATGCGTTATTAAATGGCGTTATTAACAATACATTTTCTTGTAGTGGTTATTAAATATATATTAAGTGGAATAAATGTTAATAATGATTTTGAATAAAGACGAATTAAATAGTTAAGATTTATTAACTTAGGAGGAATCAAATATTAATTCAAGTTGAAATTTTCATGGTTTCAAAATTTATTATCTTATTTGTTTTCCAATTTATTTTCTTTCGTGATGTTCCTATTCTCTTGCATCCTAAAGCTGGAAATTGAATTCCGAATGGATCTTATTCCTGAAGTTCGGCCTGTATTTGCCTCCATCTTGTTGAATTTACCTATAATAACAGTTATCAGGCATAATTTCAATCTTCTTTCCATCTTGTCCAAATCATATATCGTTCTATCTTGATTTCTCTGTTTTCCATGCCTCGTTCCTTTTCGGGGATGAAAAGTTTTGAGGGGGGGAGAGTGTAATAGCCCATAGTTTTGTAAATATTTTTAATTAAATTTTTATTTGAAAATTTTAATTTTAAATTATTTAAGATTGAATTTTTGGAATTTTCCAATGTAAGTTTGGAATTTGTTTGTAATTTATTTTCCAAATAAAATAAAATAAACATTTTCTGAAAATTTTATATTTTGGTCAATTGAAAGTCAAAATTCGACCATAATTGAAAATTCTAAATTTGAATTTTTATTTTTTAATCTTTTTATCTGAAGCAAAATATAATTCAAATATCCATTTTGCTTTTCGTTTCGTTAAATTCTGAATTATACCTTTTAAATTAGATAAAATATAGTGTTTTACACGCAATGATTTTCTATATATTTTTTCTATTTTTCCTATGTTTATTTCTTTAAATTTTACTTTCTATTTTTATGTGTATAAACTTTGATTTTATTTATTTAATTTTTGATTGATTTTATTTTCACTAATAGCTTTGGAAATTTCAAAAGACTTCGGTTTCTCTTCCTTTATTTGAGCCTTTTCCTTTTCCCTAGCCTTCCACCATCTTAGCCGTTCATTCCTTTGCATCTATAGTCGTTCCTTACCTCTAACCCTAGCCGCCCTCTACTTTTGCAATTCACGTACAAATTAGTTTCCCTTCTCTCATTTTCTTTGCTTGGAAAAGAAGTAATACCTTTTAATTTCCAAGCCATTCATCTCCTCATCTCTAGTCGTTCAAATATTTTTGTTAACCCTATCCGCCTCCTACTTTTTCATTCACGTACAAAGTTTTTCCATCTCAAAATCTTATTTGCGTGACGAAAAAAATAATACAAATTCTAATTCATGGCTTCCTTCTCTCTTCTCTTTCCACTTTCTTTTACTCTTTTGCTTTACAAGCTATGCTCGGCCTCCATGCCTCTCTAGCCGACCTCACCACCACTCCACCACCACCATGCCGACCATCATCACCTCCTCCATCTCCCCATGCCAAAGTCGTGACCACGAAGATGAAATCCATCACCATCCCTTTATGAAAAGCCTAGTCGAGCCTATATTCCATCACCTCTTCCTCCCTTTGCCTCGGCCACAACAATTCCTTTACCATAACTTGCTTGCCGTGCCTTGTACCCATCCTTAGTCGTGCCTAGACCTAGTGCACCACCTGACCGAGCCACTTGAAGCCATAGCCGAACCAATAGGAACCAAACCCTTCCATGCTTGACCTTTTGCCCTTCCATTGCCTTGTAACTTACACCTTTTCACCTGCTGGCCTATTGCCGTGCATGCTTGCCCAAACTAACCATCATAGCCGAGCCTTTGTGCCTCAAAGCTAGGATGGCCGAGCCTATACTTAGTGTGGCCTAGCACACTTGATGTTTAAGGAAAAGGTTATGTCAATTGATTCTTATGTTTTCAATGTTTTAATCTATATTCTTTGTATTGAATCACATACTTATGTTTGTGATATTTGTTTGCATACAAAATTTGGATCTGACTGTTCATCCACTAAAAATCCTGTTCGTGCCTTGTCGTACTTTGCGGAGTTTCAGTTGTGTGTTTTGAATCTAATTCTAGTTTTAAAATGTGAGTCATCACTCTAGACTTACGTACTTATATAATTGTGAAATGATGATAAGTGAATTGTATAAATTAATATGATATGTTCGTACATGCCTGTGATATATTTATATGATGTTAAATGTTGTTTATATACCTGTTACATCATCTGATATATTATTATATGCTATATTGTTATTTTATTTCCTGTTTATCACACTACAAGTTCCCTATCACTATGGATTGAAATGAAACATACCCGAATGGACATTAGAATAAGGAAAAATCATTATAAGCTGAAATGATAGGCTCGAGTGAATTTTATTTGCATTTGATTTACTTGGGATTGCAGGTTTGAAATGATAGAACCCGGATTTTTCTGTTTAAATTACGGATTGATATGATACATATCTGTATCACTTGACCTATGTTAGAAAATATTATACAAGCATATGGTGAATATTTTAAAGTAATATTTTCCTAAAATTTTTATTTAGCTTTTAGAATATATGGAATTTTAACTTAAATTTGATTTAATGGTTTACATATAAAGGTATACTGGTTTTCTGTAAGAGGTATTGGTTTTCTATAAGTTAAGATTTTATAAGTCAATTTTTGGTTTTAAAAAGGGAATTTCAAGAGTTATTTAAATAACTTAATAATTTAATTTAATTTAATATGGAACCTTAAATCTAACCTAGAAATTTTAATAAAGGTTATTCCCTGAAATGAATATGTTTGTGTAATAAATAATGTATTTTGAATAAATTAAATGAAATACATTTTAATGTGACATTTTTTATAAAATTTATTTAACTTGAAATCATAGTTAATTGATGTCTAGATGAATAGATTTATAAAGAGAATTGGATTGTGATATTAACTATGATAAAATATTTATTTATGGATATGAATGATTATGATTTAAAATGGAAAATGTAACATAAAGATGACTTAACTTGATAATTGGAAACTTAATTTTCAGAGGAAAGTTTAATTTAGTTTAGTGATTGAAAGATTTATTTATGAAATAGGTATTTTAAATATAGTGTTAAGTTATTTGTTGAATTAAAAGTTAAGTAAATTAGTGAACTTTGAATTAACGAATGAATTATAGTTTAATTTGGATATTTATTGATAAAATTTTATTTTATTAAATCATAAGTTAAATGATATCCAAACGAATAATTCTTAAGCAAAAAATGTGATTTTATATGTTAAAAGGGCTAAAATTGAAGTTTTAAGGTTTCTGAAATTTTATATTAAATCTGGAATTAGTATTGATAGCACTTCAGAAATGCTGTGGTTTTAAGACAGCATTTGTTTAGTGCTATCATTTTTGAAAATAAACTAAGTTTTGGAATAATAAAGAGCTACTACAGCACTTTCTAAGTGCTGTTGTTACTAAAACTAAACTATATTTTGAAATAACAATATAGCTACTGTAGCACTTGGTAAGTGCTATTGTTGCTGAAAATAAACTGTTTTGAATAACTAAATAGCTACTATAGCACTTGGTAAGTGCTGTTGTTACTGAAATGAAACTGAACTGTTTAAATTACTATATACCTACTGTAGCACCTCGTAAGTGCTGTTGTTTCCGAATTTGACAATGTTTTGAAATACTAAAATATTGTTTTGAAAGATATTAACATTGAATTTAAATGGTTTAAATGAACCTTGTTTTGAAGATATTAACATTGAATTTAAATGGTTTAAATAAATATGTTCCAAAGTGTTATGATTTTAAAATATTATGGTTCCGAAGTGTTTTGGTTTTGGAGTTGTTATAACTTTGAAAGTACTATGGTTTTGGAAATGAATTTATTTGGAATTTTATTTATTTAAGTATTGTCTTGAAATTTATTAATTTGAAACTTATTGAAACTGATGATTTAAGAATATGACTTTATAACCTGGTTTGGTTTAAGAGGACTTAAATGGGAATATTCCAAGTTTAAATAAATGAAGGAAATATTTAGTGATTTGAAAATTTGGGTTTATTTAAAAGATATCTTATTTTATTCGATTTTGAAATGGAATGATATCGTAATTGGTTTTGAAATGGATATGATATTATTAATCCCTTTTCGAACGGCGACTCAACTACTTACAGCAAGGTGCGACCAAACGACCTAAATGACAAGCGACTCAACGAGTTAACGACTCAACGACTTAAATCACAAAGTGGCACAATACGGCACGACCTAATTACTTAAAGAGCTCCAGTGACCTAACGAGTTAAAAGGTCCAGCGACCTAGCGAGTTGAAACAGTGTAAAGCCGCTTGCATATAGGTCGCTCCCAACCTTAGGTCGCTACCTCTTCTAAGTCGCGCCATATAAGTCGCCTTCCACTCCCATAGGTCGCTACGACCTACCAGCAAAAGCAGTTGATCAAGCCATTGACCGTATCCATTAGGTCGCTGGCGACCTACGACCTAACCTACTCCTATGTCACCCACAACCTACGACCTAGACCCAGAATTTCCCTATAAATACCCCGCCTACTCTACCAGGAAATAGACTTTTGGGGGGATCATTTCTGGAATGCCAATACTTTGCTGTTTTCTCGACTCCTTCAACACTTCAAACACCAAAGACGCTTCAAAGAACTTTGGGAAAGATCTAACTCATTCAACATGAATTCAAAGAGCTTTTCTACATCGAAGTTCTAGCTACTCGACTTAATCGTGTTGTAATTGAAGAATCACTGAAAAAGTTGTAATCAAATCAGCAATAAAAGAGATTAAGTGGATGTAGGCTTGACTTTAAGCCGAACCACTATAAAAACTGTTGTCTCTTTACTATTTCTCTCCTATTTTCTGCTTATTTTCAGTTCCTGTACCAACGTTTGGTGCTTTCACTATACTACAACTTACACCGAGGTGTTAACATATATTTTTAGCGTTAACATTTTTGGTGCTTTCACTGAGAATTGAACTCAGGGTGCTCTCATCATTGCTCCACAAAGATTTGTTGAAAGACTCTCTCTAAGAACCAGATGTCTATCTGAGATTATGGCTCCTGGATGAAAAGGTAGATATGCTAGATCTGGAAGTGCTTATGACAACACCACTACTTCTCCCGCATCAAATCAAGCGGCTCCTAGTGTTGGAGTCACAAGGGCGGAGTTGGATGCTGTAGTGTCTGGGTTGTATCAATAGATGGAAGCCCAGAACACTTTGATGTTGGACATGTTAAATGCTTTGCTTGGAGTTAATCGTCAACCAGAAAACAATGAAGTAACCTTTGCCGAAGATGTTCATGATCCCCAAGGAAAAAGTATTCCTCAAAGGGAAGTTGGCACTGCCGAAGGGGAACCTCCCAATCTGGAGGTTCAAGGCCGCAGCCAACTCTTCGTGAACGTTTTCCTAGGCAAACTTATGAAAAAGTAGTTGACGTCTGTCCTGCGGGGCCTCTAAACGATGAGGGGTACCTCTCGAGAATGATCCGACAAATTATGAATGAAGTATGCAAAGGAAGGAAGATGAAAATGACTGGGGGTTTACTCCAAGCATGACTCCTTTTACTGAAATGATCCTGAAGGCTGAATTTCCAAAGAAGTTTGATCCCCTTACTATTCCAGCTTATCGGGGGACAAGCGATCCTAATCAATTCTTATACAAGTATGACTGGCATATGACTGGGGCTAGGGCAACAGATGAGATCAAGTGCAGATATTTTCCTGTGTACTTGGAGGGAGTGGCCCTGCTTTGGTTCACAAAGCTGCTAGTTCGATCCATAGATCAGTTCTTCGACCTGACTCGGAAGTTCAAAGATCAGTTCAGGTTATATGCTTCGAAGGCCAAGGATATAATGTCGCTTTTCAGCCTTGAACAAAGCCCCGAAGAGTCTATCAGATCTTTCTTAAACCGCTTCAATATAGCCTTGGCTGAAGTTGATAATGCGGAGCCTCGAATGGTTCTAACCTACTTAATGCGAGCTATTGATAAATCAAGTGAATTTGGAAAATGGTTGAAGATGAAAGAGCCAAATTCGCTTGAAAAGTTCTACAAAAAGGCCGATGAATTCATGCTCATACAAAGCCTTCCTGTGTCGGCAAAAGTAGTTGTGACTAAGGTTGAGACTAACACTGTTGCTTCTAACAGGAAAGAATCTCATGGCCAGAAGAGGGAGAATAACGGCGGGAAAAAGAAGAAAGATGTGAAGAAAGCTTGCCACTTTAAACCTTCAGACTTCACTCCCTTAACTGATACTCCAGAAAATATCTTCTTTGCAAACAAGGATACTGTTGAATATCCCAAACCACCTAAGATAAAGCCTGGAAAAAATGTTGCACATAACGGGAGATTCTGTCGGTTTCACAATCAACCTGGCCATGATACTAACGAATGTCTCCATTTAAAGAATTTGATTGAAGAGTTTCTCCAACAGAATAAATTGCAACAATATGTAAAGAGAAACAGAAGTGACCCGAGTTCATCTAGTCAGGGGCAACAAGTTCCTGCTCATTATTCTGGTTCAGGTGAGAGGGCTACAACGCATGAATCTGAGAGTCCTTTCATTAATGTTATCATGGGGGGACCTCACCCAGCGGGCAGAAGCTGGGGTGAGATGGAAAGATATGCTCATGCTTTAAGATACGCCCCGACTGAAGTAAGTGTTTTTGTCTTGGAAGATGCTACACCCTTAAAATAGCAAAGAACTTTTAATGATGACATCATATTCAGGGCTAGAGACTCTGCCGGTGTTGAGGCTTCCACCATAGATCCCTTGGTGATATCTGCAGGCATCGGACCAGCCATTGTGAGAAGGGTGCTTTTGGATTGCGGCGCCTCTTGCAATGTCCTCTTTAAAAAGACATTTGATCAGATGAAAATCCCCATGGCTGACGTTCAAGCTTCCTCACAGAAAATTGTTGGGTTCACTGGAGAACCAAAACAGCCTATTGGGACTATTGACTTGTTTGTAGATCTCAGAGAAGAAGAGAAGAAGGTGGTCCGAAAGCAAACTTTTGTGATTTTTGATGAATTCTCTGCTTATAATGCCTTCTTGGGTCGACCGGCTCTCGCCGCATTCAAGGCCATTCTCGCCCCTGGTGCCTGACTATGAATTCCCTACCGATAATGGAGTTCGTGTTGTGAAGGGGGACCATAATGTCGGACGAGAATGCTATCTCACAGAGCTACGAGAGGCGAAGAAGAGAGGGATGGGTAAGGGTGCGGCAGCTCCGCTACACATCAAAGAGCCCACCTTGTAGCAATTACAGGGTGGACCTTGCACTGGTGAACATAGTGGTGCACGAAAAGAGATTGATCGTAGAAAAGCCAGTGCAGGGGAGAATAGAGTGGTGCTGGTAGAAGTGACGGTGCCAATACCTGTTGACCTGAAAGATCCAAGCAAGGTGCTGAATGTGGGTTCACAACTCGGTGTGACGGTTCAGAATATGTTGATATCATTCTTGAAAGCAAACGTGGACGTATTCGCTTGGAGTCATGCCGACATGTGTGGAATATCTCCAGAAATCGCGGTGCATGCTTTGAATATTGATCCGAAATTCACACCCGTAAAGCAGAAAAGAAGAACCAAGGGTCCTGAAAGGTCGGCATTATTAGAAGAAGAAGTAGATTGGCTCATGGAAAATGGCTTCATCAGAGAATCCACTTATCCCAATTGGGTTTATAATCCAGTGTTGGTTAAAAAGCAAATGGAAGGTGGAGAGTATGCATCGACTTTTCAGACTTGAACAAAGCATGCCCCAAAGATTGTTTCCCGTTACCCAGGATTGATCAGTTGGTGGAAGCCGGGCATGAACTATTGTCTTTTATGGATGCTTACTCAGGATATAACCAAATCATGATGCATGAGCCAGATTAGGAGGACATGAGCTTCATTACTGACGTTGGTCTTTATTGCTATAAAGTCATGCCCTTCGGACTAAAGAACGCAGGGGCAACTTATCAGAGACTTGTCAATGCCATGTTCAAGCCCCAGATTGGCAAGACTATGGAAGTATATGTTGATGATATGCTGGAGAAATCGAAGAAGGCAGTAGACCACATGGATCATTTGGCAGAAATGTTTGCTGTTCTCCGAAAGTATGGGATGAAGCTATATCCTCTAAAATGCTCATTCGGGGTAGAGCCCGGAAATTTTTTGGGTTTCATTGTGAGTGCTAGGGGCATTGAAGCCAATCCTTCTCAGATTACTGCTTTAAGAGAAGTCAATGCCCCTAGGAAAAAGAAGGAATTGCAAAGCCTCAACGGGAAAGTCGTTGCTTTTAGTCGGTTTATTTCCAAGGCCATTGATAAATGCATTCTCTTCTTTGACGCTCTGAAGAAAGGAAAGAAAAACTTTCAGTGTACTCCTGTATGTCAGAAAGCCTTTGATGAACTGATTCGACACATGGAAACGCCTCCAATACTTTCTAAGCCCAGCAATGGTGAAGATCTTTTCATATATTTGGCTGTTTCATCTCACGCTCTTAGTGCAACATTGGTACGGGAAGACATAAAAGTTCAGCGCCCGGTTTATTACGTCAGCAAAAGATTCACTAGGGCAGAGATGAATTATTCAAGGCTGGAAAAGCTCGCCTATTGTCTGCTGATTGCACCCAGAAAGTTGAGGCCATATTTCCAAGCTCATCCTATTAAAGTCCTCACCGATCAACCGCTCAAGCAAGTCCTATTTCTCCTTGAAACTTCGGGTCGTCTTCTGAAGTGGAATGTTGAACTCAGCCAGTATGATATCACCTACCATCCCCAAAGAGCAATAAATGGACAAGCTTTAGCGGATTTCATTGCAGAATACACAGATAAAGGTGACAGTGAGGAAGAGGTCACTGATGACATCCCGATCCGATGGAAATTATATGTTGATGGTGCAAGAAATGATTGTTGTTCCGAAGCTGGGGTTGTGCTTGAAACCCCCGAAGGGCGATCATTATGCTATGCACTGAGACTAGAATTTCCTTCGACAAATAATGAAGTAGAATATGGAGCTCTTATTGCCGGTTTGAAGATTGCTAAAGAACCGAACATCAAAGTATTGCAGATCTTCAGTGATTCCCAGCTTGTTGTGTGTCAATTTAAGAAAGAGTTTCAAACTAAAGGAGGAAATCTGCCTGCTTACTTGTCAAAGGCCTGGGAGCTTCTTAATGATTTTGACCATTATACAATAAGCCAAATACCCGGGGAAGAGAACATGAAGGCAGATTCTCTCGCAAAATATTCAAGCTCTAGCGAAGCTCAATTATTGTGATTGGTCCCTGTGGAAGTCTTGTCAGCTCCAAGTACTGATGAGATGGATATTGACTGGATTATGGCTGTATCTCAAGAACAAGAGTCATGGATGACCCCGATCAAGGAATATCTACTCAACGGCTCCCTTCCGAAAAACTCAAAAGAGAGCCAGAAACTGTTAAGAAAAGCCTCGAGATATGTAATTCAAGATGGTCGGTTGTACAGATGGGGGTTCTCGATGCCATTACTCCGATGTGTAACCAAGGAAGAAGCTAAGATAATCTTAGCTGAAGTGCATGGAGGAGAGTGTGGGGATCATTCAGGTGGTCAAACTCTAGCAAAGAAAATTCTCCACTATGGGTATTTTTGGCCAGACATTAATCGAGATGCTGCTAGCTACTCTCGAAAGTGTGACAAATGCCAGAGATTTGCAAAAATTCCAAGAGCACCTTCCACCGAGCTAACACAGATGGTCAGTCCATGGCCATTTGCCATTTAGGGGACAGATCTCATCGGGCCTTTGCCGGTTGCCAAGTCCGGAATTAAATATGCTATTGTTGCTGTTGATTATTTCACTAAATGGGCTGAATCTGAACTGTTAGCTACTATTACCTCTAAAAAGATGATAAACTTTGTGGCTAAGAATATCATTTGTAGGTATGGTGTGCCTCAGAAGATAATCACCTACAATGGTACCCAATTCGAAAGCGAAGAATTCCTGGACATTTGCAGACGATTCAAAATCCAAAAAAGCTTCTCAGCAATGGGTCATCCGCAGGCAAACGGGGAAGTGGAAGCAGTGAACAAAATTATCAAATCAACCATCAAAAACAGCTGGAAAAAGCAAAAGTTTGTTGGGTTGATAAGCTCCCACTAGCACTATGGGCGTACAGAACTACTCATAAGACTACGACTGGGCACACTCCATTCTCATTAGCATATGGTTCAGAAGCCATGATTCCAGTGGAAATAGAGGTCCCCTCACACAGGAGAATTCATTTCAACAGAGCTGAAAATGAAAAGCTGCAACTTGAAGCACTTGACTTGCTTGATGAAAGAAGTAAAGAAGCTGAGCTCAGAATTGCAGCCCATCAGCAAAGAATAGCCATGCACTTCAATTCTAAAGTTCGCCAACGCAGCTTTGAAATTAGGGATCTAGTCTTGAAAAGGGTCATGACAGCAACATGAGTGTTTGGGCCAAACTGGAAAGGACCATATGTCATAGGCAAAAACTTCTCAATGGCACTTTCAAGCTCACAACTGTCGAAGGAGATCCAATTCCGAGAGCCTGGAACAGCAATCACTTGCGTCCATATTTTACATAGAAGCTATGCTTAAATTTGTAAAATGATTATGGATTTATCATTCTTGTATTGTAAACCATTGTAAAATCGGTGTAAATCAATAATAAGAACTATAAAGTGGATGTAGGTCCAATTCTTTGCCCATGCACTACAAATCTTGTGTTCTTTATTACTATAAAATGCCTGTCTCATTTCGATGTGCATGTATCCTAAATATATTACTAAAATGTCGATTTAATAATGCAGGCTATCAAAGCGAAGCTTACCTATTCAACACATCACAGGGCCAAAGATTCCTACAAATCACTCGACAAGCAAATGTCAAGCCACAAAAATTCCACATTTAATTCCTACATCGAAAGTGATTCTCACAAATAGTTGGTGATTCCACCGGAGGGGCACCTTCCCAACGTGATGGTTCCAGGCCCTTGCTAACTGATTGTGATCGTTTTTGCAAACAGGTATCTGGTCAAGAAGCTTGCGTCTGCCCCATGGATTCACTTAACAATGAAATGCACTTCTCTGGAAAAAAGCAAACAACTTGCAAAAGAAAGAAATGTGTACTTGAGAATGATAACGAGGAATTGCTAAAAGGCAGATGGTGGAAAGACGTGGGCAAGCAGACAAAGAACAACCAAAAGGGAATCTTGTGCCTCAACCAAAAAGGTTGGTGGAACCACTGAAGGGGCACCTTCCCAAAGTGCAGGTTCCAGGCCCTTGCTAGTTAATTGCGATCGTTTGTGCAAACAAACATCCAATTAGGTAGCTTGCGTCTGCCCCGTGGATCCACTTAACTGTGAGATGCAACCTTTCAGGCGAACACCAAAGCCCTCTTTGGAGGCACACTTTACCAAATTCGAGTGCCAAAGCCTCTTCGTAGGCAAAAGCCCTCTTCAGAGGCAAAAGCCCTCTCCGGAGGCCCTCTTCTCCTCTCAAGGGGGGAAGAGCCAAAAAAACCTCTTCGGAGGCCCTCTTCTCCTCTCAAAGGGGGAAGAGCCAAAAGCCCTCTTCGGAGGCACACTTCACCAAGTTGGAGTGCCAAAGCTATCTTCGGAGGCAAAAGCCCTCTTCGGAAGCACGCTTCCCCACGTATAGGGAAAAAACAAAAAGCCCTCTTCGGAGGCATGCTTCCCCGCGTACAGGAAAAAACAAAAAGCCCTCTTTGGAGGCACGCTTCCCCGCGTAAAGGAAAAAAATAAAGCCCTCTTCGGAGGCACGCTTCCCCGCGTACAGGGAAAAAACTAAAAGCCCTCTTCGGAGGCATGCTTCCCCGCGTACAGGGAAAAAACAAAAAAGTCCTCTCCAGAGGCACAAACAAAAAAGCCCTCTCCAGAGGCACAAACAAAAAGCCCTCTCCAGAGGCACAAACAAAAAGCTCTCTTCAGAGGCACAAACAAATCAAAGCCTTCTTCGGAAGCCCGCTTTATCGAGTAGGAGAATCCACTTCTCAAAAATAAAAGTGACCATCTCCGAAAGTTGAAGTGTAAAAACTTTTTCCAAGAAGGAAAGAAAACTTCTCCAATACAAAGCACGCTCTACTAGAGTAGAATAATATTTCCACAAAATGGAAGAGTTATTCTCCAAAGTAAGAGTACAAATCTTGTCAAAGTGGAAGAATTGTTCTCCAAAGTAAGAGTACAAGTTTTCTCAAAATGGAGAAGATTGCAAGAAGCCGTGGTATGGGGCAATGTAATATAGCTGCATTAATAAAAGCAACGCTCAAGCAACATACCACGAGCTCACTGCAATATCATACAAGGAAAATAAAGAAACTTGTGTGATAAAAAGGAGTAAATGCATTTATTAATACAAACAAAAGTTTGTGCAAATATAAAGAATCATTTTATTCCGTATTATAAAAAATCTGTATATATGTGCAGGCTTCAAAAAGCGGGGGCCGGTACCCGCACAATTTCCGGTCAATACAAATCTTCAAATAAAAGCAAAAAAAAAAAAAGCAAAACAAAGAGGATAAAGCCAGACCCATCACTTCTTCTTCCCTCCGCCTTTAGAGCCTTCACCCAACCTAATGGTTAACTTCTTAAGTCGGCTTGAACGGGCCAGGGAAAGAGGAGAAAGAGGCACAATGGGTCCTCTTCTGCTTTCTCATCACCAGCAGAAGTATCCTTCCTTTTCTTCGAAACTCCACGCTTGCCCCTCTTCTTTGAAGTAGATTCGCTGCCCAAAGTAATAAGATCAATCAACTTTGTATCATCGGCAGTGAATTCCTCCGGGGTCCTCTCACCCTCCTCAAGCTCTTCATTTTTCTGCTCTTGCAAAGTGGCCGGGTAATCCAAGCCTTGAAGAGCTTCTATCTGTTCTTCTTGAGACCCCGGTTGAGAAGCAAAAGAAGGAGTAACTTGAAGAGATGGAGGAGCAACAGCTGGAGGAGGCGAAGCTTGTGCAGTACTTGTTGTTTTCACTACAGAAGAAGAAGAATTAAACATCAGTATTTCTCACAAAAAGAGGAGATAGTGGCATGTCAAGGTTTAAGTAATAATCAAGAAGTTCATTAAACTCATGTGAAGCAAACACGTAGTCCACTTGAGCAAGATCAGTGTTGAAGTTACCTGGAGGAGTTGGCTTTATCACGTCGATTTCAAAATCGTGGGCTTCAGTGTCTTTCTGGGACTCAGTGTGGGCAGTTGTAATTTCGGTCTCGGCTTTGGCAGGAGGCGGAGAATGAGAACTACAGCCAATAATGTCGATATCATCTTAAGCCGAAGAATGAGTTGGGTCGGTCAAAGGTGCCTTCCCTAAATGCTCTCCTTCCGCCGCTTCGGCTCGTTCTTTGGCGAGTTGTTCTTTCCCTCTAGCAAGGGCGGCTTGACCTTCATCGTCCAAAAAATGAGCCTCAAGACCCTCCTCAGCGTAGCCGGCACCTTTAAGCATTTCAACCGCTGCCTCCCACACTTCAGCAAGGGTAATTTCATACTTCAGGCCCAAAAATGAGAGACTGCCATGCCCCAAGACGCTGTGAATGTAAAACTCGAATAAAGTGGAGCTGATGTTGGCCTTCGTCTCCTCATGAGATTGTCCAGCTGCTGCTTTTCCAGCAATGGCCTCGTCGCGCTCCTTTTCAACTTTAGAAAGCTGAGCTTTTAACATTTCAATCTCCATGTATTGGGAGCAAGTCTTTTCCCGCAATTGAGCAACATCAGTGCGGTAGCTTTCCATAATTTTCTGCTGTGCCTCAAGTCTAGCCTCAGCATCTCGTTGACTAGCATGGGCATCTCTTACTTACTTTTGAAGCACCTCTTCTTTTGAGTATAAGAAGTAGAAGTGGTAGCAAGTCATCTTTAAGTTGCTTGACTTCAGCCTCGAGTTTCTCATTATATGCGGTGATGTTCTTCATCTCCGTGTCGTGTTGATCAAAAACATTTTGCCTTTCAAATTTATCACTTTCCATGGTTAGCATAGCTTCGAGATTTAAACGGTTCACTCTTTGAAGCTCATTGACTAGCTTTTGCCACCCAGACATTCTTTCAATGTCAAGCTTAACAGCATCAAGATTTCTTAGCATAACCTATTTGTCAATGGGGACCAAGTCCAAATCGAAGCATACTCCTTTTAAACACCAGTTTGGAAACCGGCTTTGGAGTGCAGGCGGAGCATTCTCAAATTGATACGTAGGCCTATTAACAATTGTTTGAATCTCAGCTCTTTTGAGGGCAGGGGAGCTAGAAGGGATGTCTAAAGAAATAGAAGTAGCGGGCACTTTAGAGATTTCAGCTGAAGTTTTTTCACTAGGCTTGGCCCGCTTGCTGGATTCTTCAGCTTCATAACTCCTCCTCTTGTCGTCATGAGACTTTCTTTTATGGGAGTCATCATCCCTTTGGTGAGAGTCATGACGGTCATCCCTTCTTCCATACCGCTCCTCATAAGCCTGCCTCTCGCGAGCTTTCCTGACAGCTCTTTCTTCATCGGTCTCCCTAGGGGCAGGAAAATAACGCCTGGGGTCGTCAGAATCGCGCCTCCCATAGCGTTGAAAGTCGTCGTAATACGAACCTCTGCGTCCCATGGGAGAATTTGAAAGTGACGAAGAGACAAGTTTAGAAATCTTCGAAATAAAGAAGCTAAGTGCACATAATTGCCAAAATCCTAAGTATGTGTGGCGTTTGAACTACGCGCGTCAAGCTACAAACCACTCTTCGGCGTAAGAGTCAATTCATGGATTGATAGAGTTGACCGCAAAACAGTCGTTGCTTCAATTGACGGAGAAACGAGCTTAGAGGTGATGGTGTCATCTTTAAAAAGCTCTTGGGAAGTCACCATAAGGTCACTCAGTTCCTCGAAGACATCATCACCATCATGCCCAATGGAATGAGTCATGCCCTCTTCAACACACTTTGCACTCTTTAGAACAAGACTTTCTTTCTCAGGTCCCTCATCAGATTCTCCAGTGGCCTCCCCAAAACATTGAGGAAGTTCCTCTTCTTCAATAACTGGGAGAAGTTCAGATTTGCCAGATAATCCCGCATCGGCAATGGAACTTGAGCATTTCACTAACGGAGCCTCGACAATAGATTCCTTTGGTGCGGATTCCTTCACGGAGGATGGGGCATCCGACACTTCTGCCTAAGAACTAGGGGCATCACGGGGTTGAGTAGACCGACAAGAATGCAAAAGTTCGAATTGGTGCAAGAACTCGTCCTTCAACAGAAATTTAATACTTCTCTCCTCAGTAGCCACAGCCCTCAATCTATCGAAAGTTGGTTTGTGGCTAGAATATTTTGAGGTAGGAGGAATTGTTGCAAAAGTAGGGAATGAAGTTAACACTTGATGACTCGAGTTTTGAAAGGCTCAGAAATGAAGTAAACGGAGATTAGTAGTCTTACTTCCTACTCTCCAAATGCCATAGAATCCCGAGGGCAGCGAACAAAGAAGAACTGATTTAAAAAACCGTGAGCACTCTCGGGAAGATCTGTAATCAGTTTACGGTTTCTAGCACTCCTTACAAGGGTGATGGAAAGGTGATCTTTGTTCCCCCCGAACGAACACAAGTAACAGATCTCCTAAAAGCTTGGGAGGCGATTAAGTGTCCTCCTAAACAGTATGCACAACCCCATCAAAATGGCATAGCCGTTTGGGTGCAGCTGGAATGGAGAGATAGTCAATCGAAGAAGGAGTATTCTGAGAAAATCATTGAAAGGAGGAATAGCTCCATTTAAGCACATTTGACGATTGACTGCAACGAAGCCAGGAGGCGGTCTATCGGTAGTGTTATTTACTCCGGGAAATAGAGCATCCGTTTCAACAATGCCAAATTGAATGCATAGTTGGCTGAAAGCCCGTTCACTCAATGAAGTTGAAACTCTTTCTGGAGGATTTTCTAGAGGGTCAGCTATTGGGAAGACCTCATAGGATCGCTCCGGTATCTCTTCTTGCATTTGTTGAGAAGTCATTCTACACAAAGAACTGGATATTCAAATATGAAGGTGCACGTTTCCTAAATATGTGAAGTGTCGTGCAAAACTAATAAAATGACAAGCAAATATAACTGGAATTAAACTAATTGGAATATGTTGATTATATAGTTTCAGGGGTTTTTATTTTAAGTCCAAGTACAAGTACAGTGTTGACGCAAACAGATCAGCTTTAGGTGATTAATTTAGCTTTGCTTTAGTACTTCACTTGAACTTGTTAATTCACAGCACTTCGTTCGTATAATTCCTTTAAGTTGATTATTCTTTATCGACTAATCTGTCATTCGATGTGGGCAGTCGGTGGCAGTATATTCACCCTAGTTTTCTGCAAATGTTGTATTTAACAGGTTGTTAGCTTAAAAGTAATATAATCTATGAAAAAGTGCAACAAGTTCAAGCAGCCCCTTCTAGATGTTCAAGTTGGAAATTCAATCAAGTTCTGTCAAATTTTACAAGTGTTCAAGTCCTGTTCATTTCTTAGGTCGCAGGAACGGCTTAATTTAACTCAGAACTCCTTAGGTCGTCCAGATCAAGTTCAATTGACTTAACATAGGTCGAGCTTCCCTAAGTCGCTCTGCTCGAGTTATGGAGTTCATCAGTTATCTTCCTACGAGTTAAAAGCTACGTTGTAGGTTAAGGCATAAGGCTTTAAGTCGAGACAAAGTAAATTTTCTTAAGTGTTGACTCGTCCAAGTACGTCCGCAACCTAAAAGGTTATGTTACAAAATGTTAAATCGCCCAGGTCATAGTGCAACCCAAACAAAGGTCGTTAGAAGAGTTATCTCGTCCGAAGAAATATGCTATACATCTTAAGTCGCAAGTTTGTAAGTCGTTCAGATTTCCTTAAGTCGCAAAGTTCATAGGTCATTCAATGCCCTAAGGCACTCTACATGTTTAACTCGCTTCGTGCCCAAGGTCTCTATAAGAAGTAACCCAGAGATGCCGAGCTATCTTCCGTTAAAAAACCCTGAATCCCGCTCTCCACTCACACGCTGCCACATGTCCATCTCCCTTGCCCCACCAGAAACGCCATGGCATAACCTAAAATCCACTAACCCGTTAACCAAATATCTCTTCGTCTCCTCCAAACGCCTAAAACCTCATCGCCTCCTCCAAATTCTCGAAAACCATCATTAACTCCACAAATTCGAACACTCTCCTGATAAATCCATGAGATCCTAAGCCAATTCATTTTAAGGCAATTGCCAACGATTTGACGATGATCAGAGGGTGAATCGGGGATAATCCTACAACATGGAAGCGAAAACTGTATTGAAATGGTTATGGCGGAATCGATGGTAAACACAATGGATAGATGATCAGAATTACCTAAATTTGCTGTTGGAAATAGTGATTGGGGATGCAAAGAAGGGAATTTCATGTCAACTTTTAAGCTCGAATGCAACAATGGCAGCAAAGTAATGAGCGATAAAGTGAAGAGGACGAAGCGACCTAACGATTTATATAGGAGACAGAGGAGAAGACGAATGGGCGTGCGAGTTAACGAGCTTCTTGAGTCGCCCACGACCTAGCAGAGTAAGATCGAAGCACATGACCTATAACCTAGGCATATGCTTCGAGGGGCAAGTGTTGATCCCTTTACGAATGGTGACTCAACTACTTACAGCAAGGCGCGACCTAACGACTTAAAGGATAAGCGACTCAACGAGTTAGCGACCCAACGACTTAAATCACAAAGCGGCACAACACGGTGCGACCTAATTACTTAAAGAGCTCCAGCGACCTAACGAGTTAAAAGGTCCAGTGACCTAGCGAGTTAAAACAGAGTAAAGCCGCTTGCATATAGGTCGCTCCCAACCTTAGGTCGCTACCTCTTCTAAGTCGCTCCATATAAGTCGCCTTCCACTCCCATAGGTCGCTATGACCTACCAGCAAAAGCAGTTGATCAAGCCATAGACCGTATCCATTAGGTCGCTGGCGACCTACGACCTAACCTACTCTTATGTCACCCACGACCTACGACCTAGACCCATAATTTCCCTATAAATACCCCGCCTACTCCACCAGGAAAGGGACTTTTGGGGGTATCATTTATGGAACGCCAATACTTTGCTGTTTTCTCGATTCCTTCAACACTTCAAACACCAAAGACGCTTCAACGAACTTTGGGAAAGATCTAACTCATTCAACATGAATTCAAAGAGCTTTTCTACATTGAAGTTCTAGCTACTCGAATTAATCGTGTTGTGATTGAAGAATCATTGAAAAAGTTGTAATCAAATCAGCAATAAAAGAGAGTAAGTGGACGTAGGCTTGACTATAAGTCGAACCACTATAAAAACTGTTGTCTCTTTACTATTTCTCTGCTATTTTCTGCTTATTTTCAGTTCCCGTACCACCGGGTGGTGCTTTCACTATACTACAACTTACACTGGGGGTTAACGTACATTTTTAGCGTTAACAGATATTATGGTTTTTAAAGTATAAACTATTTTGAAAGAAATATCCATGGGTTGTAATAATGGTTGGTGGTTAAAGAGACCGGGATCGGATATGGGCATACTCTCTGTCGATACTGAAAACCACTTTAACAACCGTGTATGCGGTGGAGATTCCAGAATGAAGTAGGATGATGGCGACTTCCTTTGATGTATGAACGTGGACCGGACTCCCATAAGTTGGCTTAAGGTGGCTAAAACAGGAGCAATTCGGGCCGATGAGCTAGCTCCTCTGATCGGACACACTCCTTCAATATTATATTCTGACTTTGAGATTGATTTGATGGCCACTTTTGATTTTGATTTGGAGGTGTGGCTCGAGGTGGGCGGTAGCTGTGCGCTACGCTTTACCACCCGCCCATGTGCGTAATTGGTATATCTACCCTGGCATTGCATTGTTATGCCATGTCACCTACCCTAGAGCTCCTTGTACGAGTTTGATTTGTGTCATACTATGGAGTATCTTTTGGTAGCCTCTCAATTAGGAGGTATTACGATACTTTATATACTTCTGGCACTATTTATGTGTTAAGGGGAATATTGGGTCACTGATTAATGCTATTTAAAAGTAAGTTTATTTTACTATAGACATTATTATAATAACGAAATATTACTACATAGTAAATAGTTTAACGGATTCTTAGAGGATGTGCGGGCCCAAGTGTCCTTTAAGTTACTTGTACCTTATATTGCAGTTCACTTGAGTTGGTTTACATTGTATAAGTATGTATGCCCTGACTCGAGTGTTTTGTGTTTTGCGTTACGCTCGGGTCAGACTGAGTGATACCACATTTGAGACTCACCATCAAGCTGGAGCTTTGCTTGAAGACCCCACTATCTATTTCAATTTCAGTATTCAGTTGATTCCAGTGATGTATTCAGCTTTGTACTTGATTATTGTATTGAAGTTCTATTATATCCCGTATGACTCTGATGTATATATATAGTAGCTTCATGAACTACTATTTCTTTGCTTCCACTGCATTATATTACTCTGTGTCTATGATCTGTGATTTATTTACTGCATAGTCTGAGTTTTGCCAAATTTATTTTTACAATTCGGTATTTTGAGAAATCAAGTCCGACGTGTGCGGATGCGAATGGTTGAAAATATCGGGTCATTACAGTCGGCACTAGAGAGTCATGTGAACGATAATAATTCGAAAGTGAAATTGTGTGATCGAGCGATCAGGTTTGATATTGCATACGAATGGTACATGTACATCGTATGGGTTTTGGTGAAATAAACGTTGAAAATTTGAAAATGCTAAAAAAAATGTTTTGGAATTAAATCATTGGATATAATTAGTAAGTAAGGTGCGGGAATTTAAAAGCAAAAGCTAAATTGATATCCTTGATTTTAGAAGTAAAATTTGATTGGCAGATAAAAAGGTATGTGTTTAAATTTGATGATTTTGTGATTAAGCCACTTGGGTTTTGTTTTTTCGATGATTTGGGGCCGTAGAGGAAGTTTTGTAGTTTTTCGGATTTAGCCGCGCAAAGAAGACGCTGGCGAAATTTTGTGAAAATTAAAGGAGTTAGAAAATTTTAAAGGAAATTTTTGATAATTTAAATTTTGGTTTTAAATTATAGTTTGAATGATTAAGGTGATAATATTGGGTGTAATCTATGGATGAAGTTGGAAATTATTAAAAGTGTTAACATGGTTTCAATAAAATTGTTTTTGGGAAATTGTTTGAAACTGTGTAGTTTTAGGAAAAAATTAATGGGTTTTGGATCATTCTTCCTACATGGCAATTTCGAGGACAAAATTCTGATAAGGTGGAAGGAATGCAACGACCTAAAATTTTGGTTATTCGAAATTATAATATTTAATTGATTTCAAATATTCCAAAGTAAATTTTTAACTTGAATTTCGAATAAATGATTTATTGGATAATTTATTTATTTAATTTAATAACTAAAAATTGGGTAAATTATTGAATTTGGAGTTTAAGGATTGATAAAAATAATTTAAAGGCTTATAAAATTTATATTATTAATAATGAAGATAATAAAACTTAAAAATGAATTTAAAAGTGATTTGTTCGAGTTTAAAATATATCGTTTAAATTTACATTTAAAAATAGCCTTTCGGGGCACGGTCTCGGAATTCGACGAAACTAGTTCCATTGGATCCGCAATCGTGTATTACCGTCAAATTTCAAATTTCAAAACGTTTGGAGTTATCGTTTAGCCGTACGGGATATAAACGCGCTGGAATTTATGTCGAAAATTTAATATAATAATTGCGTCCGAAAAGCTATCTTCTCCATACGATCGAATTAGGACTGAAACCTTTTCCATTGAGTTCAGAATAGGGGAATAACATTATAAATGCCTAGCGGCCTGCCTCGATAGGAGTTTAAAATTTTGAGTTACATAAAACGAGACGTTTGAAATTTAAATAACATGAATTGACTAGTCAAAATCCTATCCTGTCTATTCAGCCATGTTCCATCTAATCATAGGTGAGCTTTCCTTTCTCTTCTACATCACGTTTCCCTTTATTCACTCCTTCAAAAACTACAGGCAAAAGTACAGGGAAGCAAACAGGAAAAAAAGAAGAAAGAAACAACAATGTAGTGAATAAAGAAAATAAATGGTGGCTTCAAAAATTCTTTTCCCTTATTCCCCTCGTCTAAAAAATTATGAAACCTATTTTAAAGATCCTACTCCATCTGGATCTTCCCACTAGCGCTTTAAAGGGTGTTCGATCGAGTTTTGGGAGGGCTCCGCAGTGATGTCACGAGTGAGATAAAGCTAGGGTTTGGGGTTTTAGCAAACATAGGCATTGTTGTTCGAATCAGAGGTCGTATTCCAGCTCGCCATCGAAAATAGCATCTCCGATGTGCATTTCTATGATGTGCGATTGCCAATGGTGAAGTGCGACTTCGCACAGTAAACGGTAAGGAGGGTTGTCGCGTTTTGCCTGGATGTGTTGGAGGATGAGGCGGTGGTGCCAGGCGACAGAGGAGGGTGATGCGGATATGAGGGTGAGCTCGTATTCGTGGATTGTGGTCTTTGTGCGCGTATCAGTGCACGCATGCATGAATTGGCTACAGAAAAGTAGAAGAGCGAAAGGGGGAAGAAAACGAGATGGGGAGTGGGCCGGGTTTGTTATGGGTAATGGGTTTTGCCTTTTCTTTTGAGAAATTGAATTTATATTTTAATTTAAATATCGATGAACATAAATTTTTTAATAACTTCCACATACGAGGTCCGATTCAGAAAACTGAAGTTGTGTTAGGATCGTGATGTCATCATCTACGAATAGAAAATGGTTTGGACGAGTTTGGAGATTTTGAAATTTTTAGATAATTTCAACGCATTCGGATTTAATCGAAAACGGAATGCAAAAGTGGTAGAAAATCAAAGCGGGCTAATATCACTCAATTTTGGATTTACCGCAATTAATTTTAAATAGTTAAAATTAGTTATTGATTAACAGATAGAATTGATATATTTTTATCAGTTGAATGTTATATTATATGCAATAGTATATATATTGGAGTGATTGATATTCCAGCGTATATATAGTGGATGAGACGCTATGTGCCCCGCATAATAGTGGATGACTCTATATACCGCGATATCCCCTTCGAAGTGGTATTGGTATTTTTATATTGTGCTAATATCTGTGGATGCAAAGAAACACGTTGGAGGGATCCAACTGGATTCCTAAAATATTTTGAAATTATTTCATATTCAGTGATATGATACGTTGAAATATCTAGGATAAATTATAGTATGATTTGAATTTATTTGGTGCTATGGTGTTACTAGTTTAGATTTTGGTATTTTAAAATACCATAAATGTGTAAATTGAATTTAAAAAGAAATTAAAAGAAAATTAGGAGTAAAAATATTTATAGTGAAATTTGGATTAATTTTAAGAAATGAAGTTGGGAAAAATGAATAGTTTGATTTTGTAATATTATTCGGGATATGAAAAATAGAGATTTGAAATGATGTAAATAAAAGGATTTTCAAATAATAGAACTTAAGCCATATCGTTTAAGTATAAAAGGATTTATTTTTAAATCGAGATTTAAATAGTTGGAAGAATGAAAAAAGAAATTTTGAAAATAAAATATGGAATAGTTGTACTAGATTTTAAATAGGATTTTTAGTTATAAAAAGGAAGTGGAATTGGAATTTAGTTGGTTTTGGAATACAATCGGATTATTTTAGGAAAAATTAATTTAAAAATGAAATTTAAATTGGAAATCAATTTAAAACCGATTGAGCGTTGTGGAAACGTTATAAATGGGAAATGAGAATATAGAATTTACAAACAAGGTTTGTAAATAAAGTGAAGTAATTATCCATGGATAAATTGAAATTATAAATTCATGGTGAGGATTTATAAGGAGATGGGTAAATCAGTTTAAAAATAAGTGGTAGATTTATTTTTGTGAAAAGGGATTTACAGATTTGGGATGTAAATCGAATTGGGAATAAATGAAAGAGATTTATAAATGTTAGACTGGTTATATGGGAAGTGGAAAATATATTTTTATCGAGAGATTCAGTTATTTTAAAAAGGGAGGATTTTCAAGTATTAACTAGAAAATTTAAAAGTGTTAAAGAATATTTCAGCAAATTGATTCTTTTAAAGTTGTTTAAAGTATATTTAATTATTAATTAAGTTAGTTTATAGTAAGTTAATTATTATTCAAAGATTAAGCGATATTATTATTTTAAAGGGATAAATTATTCAATATTGAATATTATGTAATAACTTTTATTTTAAAAAGTATTCCCCAAAAGTTTTACTTATAGATTATTATAGAAATTACATAAGTATTATTTTGAAAATTATTAAATAAAGTTTTCGGGAAGTAATTGTATACTCGGATGGCGTAATCAGAGAAAGTGATTGCCTACAATTAAGTCTTGGATTTCTTTGGGATAGAGACGTAACCATTGAGCGGTGAATCCACAGTTTGATACCGTAGTGGTACTTTTCATATTATTTAAAAAGGGTTTCAAATATTTTTGGAAAAAAGCATAGTTTGTGAATATACTAAATTCGATAAGATAAGTACATATTTTTGGATAAAGAGTTTTAACTTATATAAATTAACAAAAAATGAGACTTGTTGTTATTAGTGGAAAATGAAGTATTTGGTTGAACGATTGTTTATTTGATAGTTAAATAACCGACTATCAAAATCTAGTCCTAAAAATAACTTTGGGAATATCTAGGAGAAATAAGGGAATTATATGGCACAGTTACCGTGCGAGGTGCTATACTGTACATATACTGGGTTTGAGTTTAACGGGAAATATCAAACGTTGTTTCGAAGAGATCGGGATCGGATAAGTTATCCGAAAATCACTTCAATCCAACGAGCACTTTTTCGAAATGAAAACAAGAGCATGGAGTCGTAGATGGGGCAGTAAAGCACAAGGGCTAATCGCCACTAATCCTGAGGATTATTCCAAAATGGATGTAGCAGGAATCGTGCCTTCGGTTTCAATCGAACCCAGAACGGACTTGTATGGATGAATGCTATCAGTACATTTTCATTGGAGGACAATGAGCATTCTAAGTGAAAATTTCCTTTAAAAAGGTAATCGTAGCTTCTAGCCTCATCAACCGGGAATGACTGAAAAGCAGAGAAGATGCAGCAAGGCTATGTTGGTAGCACCCAATGAGGGTATGTTTATCACCTATCTTGATTCCCTCGGATATTATTACTACGATACTTGGAAGGAGCTCGAAAAAGGATGGGAGGGGTGATAGCATATTTAGTCTATCCAAGATAGGGGTAGACCGATCTTGTGTTGTAGGGGATCTCGGCACGGTCCTCGGTACGCTGTTTCTAGACGTGTACTATGACAGGTGGTACCATAGTAACTAGTCATTCGTATGGAATCCATTCTCCAATACGTGCCTGTATAGTTTTGATTTTAGAGCCTAGTATGCTCGAATTTAATTAATGTAACAATTTCAGCTATTTGAATAAGTATTTGTACTTAGACACTATTATAATATCATAAAATTCGATATGAAACGTTTTGGTTATCGTAAGGTGAAAACTCGACGTTTTATTTGTGGCGTGGTCTTACGAGATACCTTTGATTTCCAAAGGATTTGCTAACTTTAATAATTCAATTTGAGTGTGTTTTCTCACGCTGGTTTTCCAGACTGACTTGGGTGTTATTTTATTATAATGCTCGGGTCAGACCGAGTATTACACGTATATGATAGAATGCTATGACGCTCAGGAGAAAAGCTGGATGGCGAAGATGTATTACACGTACTTGGTTTTCATACTTCGGTGTGTATTATAGGCTGTATATTCAACACTGGTGAGGACAAGTTCTTATAACTATCTAGCATTGATTTCTTGATTATTGTACTATGATGATGTAATGTATAAATAACAGTTATAGCTCTTTTTGTATGAAGACCAGTTGTTATCTATTATATATTGTTCCATTGCGATTGTGAGATTCTATATTGTTATTTCTGTTTTCTTCTTCTACCCCTTCTTCTTTTTCCTTAACGATTTCATATTTCTGACATTCGATTGCTTGGCATGTAGTACAGTGAACATTTTAATGTCAATTTTGGAGGTTGAAAATCTGAGTCGTCACAATGAAGGTAATAAACCTTTTAAATTTGATTTAAAGGTGATTTATCTTATTTTGAAATTAACTCGTTTTAATTAATGAGTAAAAATAGCCTTCTGGGGAGCAGTCTCGGATTTCGACGGAACTAGTGTCATTAGGTCCATAATAATGAATTCTATTATGCCGTCAAATTTCGTAGCGATAAGATGCATCGTTTGGTCGTATGGGATAGAAACACGTTGAATTTAATATCGAAAATTTAATATAATAATTGGGTTCAAAAAGCTATCTTAAAATCGAATTAGGGTTCGAGACCAGCTCCATTGCGCTCGAAATAGGAGCATAACATGAGGAACGCCAGGCGGCACGCTTTGATAGAAGTTCGGGATATTAAGTTACTTTAAACGAAATATTTTGGAATTAAATATTATTAGAAAATTTTAAAGTCAACCACTCAGCCACCGTACCCTATGCAAGCCACCCTACAAGCCACCTTACGCTGCCTTATTCTCCCCAGCCTTTATAAACGAGTAGCTAAAAAAAGAGAAAGAGAAAAAAAAGATGGCTTAAAACAAATATTTTCTCAAAATCTACTTAATAAAAGAATTCGAAACCATCTTTAAAACACATGATTCTTCAAGAGCTTCATTTTCATATACTGTTTAAGGGGTGCGATCTTGTCTAGGCATTCGGCAGAGGGAAGCTCGAAATCTAGGGTTCGCAAATTCTTGACTTTGGTGAAGTTTTGGATTGAGTCGAAGATGTATTCGAGCTCGGGGGAGGAAGGCGCATCAGCTGCCAGAGTTGGATGAGGCACGGTGAAGGAATGGCAAACACGACATTATAGGGGTAGCGTACATGCCAAAGGGGGGTCGCATTTAGCATGGAGTGACCGGAGCTTGGGGGATGGTGTGCAATCGAGGAGGAATGGGAGGCGAGTTTGCGGGTGTCTCAGATCATTGGATGAGGGAGCGTGGAGGCGGTGCACTTGCATAACCAAGCGTGGTTTCTATATCATGCATAGGAGATTGCTTTAGATTTGGGAAAAAGATAAAGGAGGAGCATTTTTGTAAATATAATGAACTTGTAATTAAATTATGCTATTTGATTTAAAATATATCGATAACTTATAAAATTCATACCTCTCTCATACGATGTCCGCTTACAACGAAACTTTTTGTGTTGCGAACGTGAGGATGGGAGTTTCGCTATGGAACTGGTTTGGATGGGAGATTGTTGAATTTTGGGCTAAACTCGGATGTCTGGTTTTAGTTCCAAACTGGATCTCCTCGGCGACATCAAAAATAAAGGTGAGTAAATCTCAGTCATTTTGGATAATTGGGTTTATTTTAAATAGTTAAGATTATTTATTAGTTGATTGGATGGATTGATAAATTAATATCAGTTGGATGTTATATATATTATATTTATTAGTGTGTATGTGTGTGTTTGTATATATTAGTAGTTATATTGAATATTCCCACCGTTGGAGCGGATGAGATACTATGGGCCCTGCATAATAGTGGATTACCTATTTTATTGTGATATCCCGCCTCAAAGCGATGATTATATTATTTTGATATATAACAACCGTGGTGGCAGGGAAACTGGTTAGAGGGATCCAACATGATTCCTCAAAAATATTTATTTTAATTTCATATATAGTGATATATGATGTGTTTGAATAATCTGTGATAGATTAAGATGTGATTTGAATTTATTGGATAATATAGTAGCACTGGCCTTAATTTTGGCATTGTAAATACCATAAATAATATTTTTTTGAATTTAAAAAGGAAATTCAAAGATGATTTAGGAAATGAAAATATTTATATTGACTTTTGGATTATTTAAAAGGGAATTGATTTGGATTAAATAAATGATTGAATTTTGGATATTTATTTATCCATTTTGTAGAATCGTTTCAAATAGGTAATTTAAAATTTAGGATGTTAAAACAATGGATTTTAAAAGACACTTAAAATACGAAATGGAAGTCGAAATCGAGATTTGAATAGTTTTGGAGTATAGTTTGGGTTATTTAAGAAATAGATTTATAAATGCTATTTTAATTTGAAATCGATTTCTAAATAGATTTTTGTAATATAAAACTATTTAAAAAAATGGAAATGAGTTCATGAAAGTTATAAGTAATGTTTATAAATAAAGTGGAATGATTATCTTTTGATAAATTGGAAATATAAATTCATAATGTGAATTTAAAATGAGATATGTAAATCGGTTTAGAAAGAAATAGTGCATTCTATTTTGGTATTTGGGGATAATTATGAAATTGGAAATGTAAATCGATTTGTAATAAACCGAGAGAGATTTAAAAATGGATATGTTGAATTCAAAAATGGTTTTTCACAAGGAGATAAGGTGTAACGTCCCGCCTTTTCGCATGCTTTAAATTGACACACATGTCGATTTAAACCATACAGAAGGTCGGATTTCTATGGGGTAAATATGAAAAACAGAGAATAAAACAAAACAAAACAAAATAAAACTCGTAATGGAAGGATAAAATATAATAATCAAGTATACAGTTCATGAAGCTGTTTTACAAAATTTTGATTATATTCATACAATACATATCATAGTACACATACCAGAGAATACCACACGGGCTACGGGAGAAAACCAAAATCGTACAAGGCGCGATAGGGTAGGTGACACGGCAACCCTAGGCAATGCCAGGGTAGATATACCAATTACGCTTCCGGGTCGGTGGTAACGCGTAGCGCACAACTACCGCCCACCTCGAGCCACACCCCCAAATAAAATCAAAGGTGGCCACCGAATCAATCCAAAGTCAAAGTATAATATCAAAGGGATGTTTCCGATCAAAGGTGCTACCTTATTAACCCGTCAATCGCTCCTGTTTTAGCCACCTTATGCCAACTCATGGGAGTTGGGTCCACGTATTTACCTTATAAGAAACGCCACCACCGACCTACTTCATTCTGGAATCTCCACCGCGTACACGGTTGTTAAAGTGGTTTTCGGAGTTGGCAGAGAGTATGACAACTTTCGATCCCGGTCTCTTCAACAACTAAACGTTATTATAACATCGCGGTCTTTAAAAATAGTTTATACTTTAACCAGAATATAATTATCCATTTCAAAACCCATAAGTACGATATCATTCCCATTTCGAAAACAACACATTTCGATATTATTTTTATAAAACCCAAATCAATAATATCATTTTTATTTCAAATATATTTCTTTTTCCAAAATCATACTGCTTAAAATTTATAATATCTGGAAACCAAACATTTGGATTATAACTTTCAAAACATAATACTTTGAAATTCAAAGCTTTAAAACCATAACTTCTAAAAACATGAATGGTCTGGATATTCAACAGTATATAGAATAAAGTGGTTTAATTTTAGATTTACTTTGTAAAGTAAAATAATTTCCATTACTTTACAAATATATTTTCTTTAGATAAAGTCTAAACCATACATTTAAATTTCACCTTCAGTTTCCAAAACCACTTCAATTTCAATATATATCAAATTTGAGTATTAATAAATTTCAAAGCTAAAGTTGGAATTTTATTCTTTCAACAAATTCACCGTTCTATTATTTAGTCTTGAACATTTGCATGATAAATCTATAATCATTTATATAAAACTCAAATTTCCTATAACTAAATATTTCCTTCCATTTATTATACTAGAAATATTCATTTAATTTTTTTTGAATAAAAATCCAATTATAAATATCATACCTTTAAAATTTCCAATTTTAATAAGTTTACATCACTTATGGAGTTAAAGTTTTAAATAAGCTTAATTCCAAATAAATTTCCAATTTATCTTCCAATCTTAATTGCTTTGAGTCATTTAAAACTCTATATATACACAAGATCTTAAACCTGTACTTAAACATATAATATAAATTATCAAACTCCATTTTTCCAACTTATTCATTTTTGTTAACAATTTTATACATAGCTTAAATTCAAAAATTTAACTATATATGTATATATAAATATATTTATATCATATCCAAATTTAATATTTATTAAACCGTATCATATCCAAACCATAAAAATCATTTCAGGAATAATTTTATACATATACCGCGGTGCCTGTATGTAATTCTCTATCCTAGGGTCAAGTAATACAGATATTTATCATTTCAATCCGCAATTTAAAAATAAAAATGCGGTTGTATATCATTTCAAACCACAATCTCGAATGAAATGAAAATGCATGATAACTTTCAATTTATATATAGATAGAACACATCATCCATTCACCCAATATCAATCATCAACCAATTTATTTCAATCATCATCAATTTAAACAAACATCAATATATAGCATATAAAATAAAAGATATCAACGAACAGTTTATATTCAATAATAAATTAATAACTGTTAAATTGAAAGTTTATATGCAAAATAAATAAATTTAACTGTCAATTTATATGCAATAATAAAACTAAATAACAATTTAATTTGAATAAATGCAATCTAACTGAGATGATGAATAAAATATGCCAAACAATCATAAATGAATTTCTACTCGTATCATAAATCAATTTAACAAACATAAGAAATTTTAGAAGTTGTGAGTGGGTTAAAACACTCACCTTTTGAATTTAAATTGAATTTAAATCCAATTTAAACCCAAAAATTCAACCGTCTTCAAATTCGTGCAAACCAGCGTCAAAGTGTCTGGGATCTCAATACGAACCTAGCGGAGAAAACCGCGCGTGAAACGGAGTTCGTATGTATGTGTTATGATTATTAAAACTAATTGAAATCGAGATTTACAAAAATAAATTAAACAAAAATAAAATACCGGGTTAAATTTCAAATTATTTTAAAATAATAGATAAATATATTCTTACAACTTATATATCTCTAATTATATTTAAAACAATTCACTTATATTCACTTTATGAATAAATTGGTATTCCCTTTAACCCATTAATTACTAACTTTAATTATTGCAATTCATTATCTTATATTGATTTTATACAATTACCATTAACTTTACATTCCATTACTATTCAATACATATTCATTCATCAATCAATTCGATATTTATTCTTCTTCCCTTCTCTTTGATAAATAACTTAGTATACATTTACATACATTCATTTCCTTCCATTCATTTATGGGTATTGCATTGAAATTTAATTTATTAACTAATACCAACGTTATTATCATTAATTATAATTGGATTCCCAATTTTATTCACTACCCTAAACAAATAACATATATATTAATCAAATCCTTACATTTTTTTTCTCATGTTCCATTAAAAATCAAATCATAACATTTAAAATGACTTTATTGAATTTGGAATCTCATTCAAGTCATAAATTATTAACTTGTACTAATATGATTCCTTAATTTACTCCAATTACCGTTTACAATCTTTTATTGCATTAAATCAAATTAATACTTTCATAAATTTCTCATATAAATTTTATATCCAAGTAAGAATCTTTTTCCTACTTAATTCATTTGGATTTTATTTAAATTTCTATAAATAGGTTTTAAGTCACCATTTACATAATTTATTTTAGCCTTCATTTTAACATTTATATCCAAATGCGACAATTTCCACTATTACAAATTAATTGCAATATATAATCTAATTTGTAAAATTTTAATTATCCTTGATACATCTAATTTTCAACATTCTCTTTCTTATAAATAAATAAGATTTCTGTTTCTTCCTAAATTTAAATTAGAAATCCTATTAAATAAACAAATTAAATTATCGAAATTTACGGGTCGTTACACTCTCCCCTACTCAAAACTTTTCGTCCCCGAAAAGGAAAAGATGGGAAAAGAAGAAATAAGAAAACAATATATCTTTCTTAATTAATTTATAAACAAATAATTTACAAATTTTATTAGTTTAAATAAAATATACCCATTCTATTAAAATTTCTTATTATACAAGTTTGTTCCATTTCCTTTAATTAATTCATTTTCAATAAATTTTTACCCTTTTCTTATAAGTTACTATTTCAACTTCCTCTTTATTTCCTTTATAACTTAGCGTTAAATCTCTTACCTAAATTAGAGGCTTTGAAACATAAGAATTGAAATGGTATTTGGAAGTTTAAATCGATATTTTGAAATGATTTTCTATGGTTTTGTAAAGTTATATATATATATATATATATATATATATATATATATATATATGGTTTATGGGATATTGATTTGGTTATTGGTAAAGGTTATTATATATATAGTAATTTCCGGTTTTAAGCTTTGTATAAATTTGATTTGAAGTTTTAGCTCTGGAGGACGAAGTCGAAGATTTGTATTACTATTATCTACTATTATTCCACTACACCATTTAATTCCGCTGCATTGATATTTATTGGAATGTGAACTCTGATATTTATTGTATAAAGAAGAAGCAAATGTATGTAAAAAGTTTTATGAACTATACATTGATTATTATATTTTATCCTTCCGCTATGAGATTCTGTTTCTTTTTTTTTTCCTTCTTATTTACCCCATGACAATCCGCCCTTCTGTATGGTTTGAATTGGCACGTGTGTCGATTTAAAGCGTGCGAAAAGGCGGGATGTTACATAAGGTTTGTTTTATAAAACGGTTTTTATTTGTTATACTATGTAGTTTTAAAACTGTTAATTGGATTAAAATACTTTAGAAAGTAAGTTATTTAAATATTTAAATTTATTGAGATGAATTCTATGTTTTATAAACAAGTTTTGTAATCGATTAGAAATTTTACAAATGAATTAGAACTAGTGATTTGCGTTTATTTTAAAAGCGCTTTGATATTTAAATAATTATTCAATCATGTTTTTGAAATTTATTATTATTATATATATAAATATATGTATATCATTTAAAAGTAAGTGATTGCAATTTATTTATAAATGCTCTCGAGATTGGTAAACTAGGTTTTATTTAATGGATGTGATTTTATATGAGAAAATCTTATAATGGAACTCTGGATCTTAGGAAAATTTGAGTAAAGGAAATTTCCAAATTGTTTAGATACGGGAACTTCGGAAATTAATCCGAGCTCATTAAAGGAGTTATAAATTGTTAGTTGGATTATAAATAAGTAAAATCGATAATTTTGGGAAATTACAAGGGGAATTAATAATAAATTCCAGAGGTTCATGAGATAAGTATGAAATATTTCCTGAGCATGGATATTAGAAATGATTTTGAAAAAAGGCTTATAATATTTTCCTAAGTATTAGAATTGAAGGTTTTGGAGATATTTTAGCGACGAATGATTTATATAAAAATATTTTCGTAAGTACCGAATTATAAGTTGGATTGGGAATATTTCTAAGTGTTGATATGGTTTGCAAATACCCTGTTATGGATATAAGAATTTGAAATTATTTTTCAAATATTGAAATATTAAAGTGATTTGAATACATATCTTTTAAAGGATATTTAAATTAAATGTTTTGAAGATTTATAATATAGGCCCAGTGATTGCTTATGTATGTAATTTGATAGTTGAATAACCGACTATCAAATCCGGCCTAATTCATTGATCGTTTCAAAGAGACCGGGATCAGATTTAATTATCCGAAAACCACTTCGATCGAACTTGAGCGTTGTGAATTGTGATATCGTAAAGACAACAAAGACGGTGATTTTGGAGATTTGGTTTGTTCAGACCAAGAATAACTTGAATGGTGAATGCTATCAACACATTGTCAATGGAAGGCAATGAGCATTCTAAGTGTAAATTTCTTGGAAAGTAATCGTAGCCTCAATCCTCATCAACTGGGAATGACTGAAAATTAGAGGAGATGCGGCAAGGCTAAGTGGGTCGCACCCATTAGGGTATGTTGTCACCTTTCTAGATACCCTATATCTATATATTAATGGATTGGTTATGCATGAGATCTCAAAAGGGTTGTTGTAAGGACCCACTATTTTGGACTATTCGCACCCGCACATATCGGACTTGAATAATTCAAAATACCGAATTGTTAATTTAAATTTGGCAAAACTGAACATATACAGTAAATAAATAATCACAGAATCACAGACACAGAGTAATAATATGCAGCGGAAGAAAAAAGATAGTACTTCATAAAGCTACTATATATATATATATATATATATATATATATATATAACAGAGCTAAATAAGATACAACAGAAGTTTCGAATAGAATAGTCAAATATAAGAATCAAAATACATCACTGGAATCAACTGAATATCTGGAAGCTGGATAGATAGATGGATCTCCAAGCGAAGCTCCAACTCCAAAGGTGAGTCTCGAATACTGGTACACACAGTTTGGCCCGAGCGTAAAGCAAAACAAAAAACACTCGAGTCAGGGTTAACATTCTTGTATCAATAAATCCAACTCAAGTGAAATAACAACTGAAATACAAATAACTCAAAGGACGTTGGAATAACCGTCCTCTAAGGATCCGTTAAACTATCTACTATGTAGTAATGTACGCTAAATAGATAATGCCTATCAGTAATATAAAGTATCAAAATAGCGTTAAGGCGTTACCATTATCCCCCTTAACACATTTTATATAAATGTCATAGTCTATGCAGCACTGTAAACTCCACCGTAAACTGGTAGGATATCAGGGAGTATACATAAGTATAACACAAAACAAATTCGTAGTGGTCACGTATATAGGGATGCAAGTATGACAAGGCACACGAGACAATACCCAAGGTAGTGAAACTCCCATTTGCCTGTTCTAGACTGGTGAAAACGCATCGCCGCAACGATCGCAACACCGCGAAACAATACTCCCAAAAGTATGAGGGTGCACCAATCAATAACAAGTAATGAGTAGTTTACGAAGAAGTGTGTTCGCTCGAGGTGGCTATCCCCATTTGGCCCGGCACGACTCCTGTTTTAGTCATTCCAATTTGACACAAGTGTCAAGGCTATCCATCATCGTTCTCTTTCTTCAGTCATCACGTACATCATTCCAACCACTTCATTCTGGATCACATTCCGCGTATAGTTATTAAAGTGTTTTTCGGTTTAGATAGAGAGTATGTCCATAACCGATTCCGGTTTCTTTAATAATTTTCGTAATTATTACACCGATTGGTCGTTTAATATATTTCAAAACCAAATTCAAATTCAATTTCAATTAGAATTTGTAAATCAACATTTCATTTGTCTTTCTATATCAATTTCCATAATTTATGTTTCAAAACTTCAAAATTACCATTTCAAAATCTTGTAATGCAATTTCAATTTTTATTTAACAATTCAAATATTGATTCAAGTTCGTATATAAGTTTTATTCCGTAATCATTTAAAATAAATTTAATTTAATATTCAAATCAATTTAAATTCATTTATCGATTTCATTCAATATTCGTTAAGTAAATTTGTCATTCAAAACAATTTCTATTTAATTTCCAGTTCATTAAATCAATTACTTAAGTTCAACTTTATTATAACAAAACTTCAAATTGAATTAAATTAGATTCATCAATCAAGTTCTATAACTTACAAGCCTTATATTTATTCCAATAAATCACATTTTATTTCTTGTTAAAGAAATCCAATTTCACTTATTTATTTAATTAGTTACAAATTTCAAAACTCAATTAATGAAGAAACTAAATTTCACATATTCAAGAAGTTCAATTTCACTTATTAACTTACTTAAATAATTTTCCAAAACTTAATAAAGAAACCCAATTTCATTTATTAACGAAGTTCAAATTCACGTATTCAAAAGTTCAATTTC
Source organism: Allium cepa (assembly GCA_030765085.1). Classification (NCBI taxonomy): domain Eukaryota; kingdom Viridiplantae; phylum Streptophyta; class Magnoliopsida; order Asparagales; family Amaryllidaceae; genus Allium; species Allium cepa. Next base: position 877,521,078 of record CM060943.1, read on the forward strand.
TCTAATAAAAGAATTCAAATTTTTATTTAATTCTCAAATAATTAAATTTTATTTAATTATTAAACAATTTCAAAAAATTAATTAAATAATTTGAAACTTAATTATTAAATAATTTCAAAACTTTATTCAATCATTCCTTAAATTAGACAACGTTCTACCATTAACTACTATGTTAATATTTTGTTTCCGATTATTAAATATTAGCATTTAAATTTCACTATAATTCAAATTTCAACTTCATTTAAAACCCTTATTATTTTATTCAAATAAAATCTTTATTTTATTTTTAAATCAAATTATTGACCAATCGGATTTTGTTATTTAATTCTCTATCCTAGGTCAAGTTCATTTGGTTATTTATCATTTCAACTCGATTCCATTTCATTCAAAATTAAAGCATAGCAAAGGGAACTTGCAGTGTGGTAACTGGGATGGTGTCAAATTAAATAAACAAGCAATAACAGCAATCAATAACAATCCAATAATTAATTCAAATAATCCCGAAATAATCGTATTAATTCACATTGTTGTTAGTGCAAAGTAATATACTTATTTCTAGAATCTACACCATCATTTCATGTAGATTAAAGATTATTACATTAATATTTATACGGTTTTTCACTTAATATTCATTATTTAATTTATACTACATCAATTTATACAACATACATTTAATGGTTCAAGGTGTAATTAAACAAATTCTATGTGTCAAGTAATTAAACATTTAAAGGGGTATATTATACAAAATTTAACTAATCAAATTCAACACATATATCAAATTTAAATTGTTAATTATCCTATATCATGTTCAATTGTATATTATTTATCACTTTAAACATTAACAATTTAATGTCCAATATCAACATCAAACAATCAATCATTTTTCAACCAAACTGGATTATCATCATATAAATAACAGATAATGGTGTCAGATGTCACAGGTGAACTAATACAGGAAATAACATATATAACAGTGTAAATAACTAATAGTAGCATATTTTAATTGAAATCGAATTTAGTAAATAAAAGAATATTAATCGTGAGTGATTGCTCACCTTTCAAGGCTAGAGAGGATAGACAACACAAAAACTACGAATTCCAAAGCAAAGCTAGATTGGTGCGAATTTGACGAACAAGGCTGATAATCAAGAATCGATGAACTGAATCAGAGTCAGATTGATGCAATATATATTTACTAACATTCAATATAACTCACGTGCTTATTACTTTTAAGCGTTAGTATAAACTGACATAGCTACAAATATGCAAGTGACGAAAATTATTGTCATATAAATATCATATGTATATAACCTGACGCATAACTCTATATATATAAAATATACTTATTTAAATCAATCTACTCAAAAAAAAAAAGAATATGCATATAGCCCACATGTTATGGAATACTTATATAACTTAAGTAAACTCTTATAACTTAATATACTAACAACTGATCTTTAAACAACATTTTGAAATTGCATTTTTTTAGAACCAAAATATAGGTAAGTTAATATCTACAAGCTATATGCAGCAACCCAACATATTCACTTTTACTGTAACATAACTACAAATCAAAAGATCATTTAAAAACTAGCGTACACAATATATGCAGACTAGTTTATGTATAAATCTATGCGTCATGTGCATAGCTAAACAAATTATCGTACTAATATTTATATAAGGTAGCATAGCAGCTATAAAAAATATAAGCTGAGGCATCTATATAAACAACATACCATGGCCAACAAAAAAAATTAACCCACATGCGTTATGCAATACATGCCACACATACACAGGCAATTCAATGAAACTTATGCACATTATGTTTTGTAAACTCATTCTTTTTCTTTTATAAATAAATATATGGGTCACTTGGTTTGAAGGAGAGAGGGGAAGAAAGAAAGAAGGCTCGATCATAGGTTGGAGGGATAAGGCAGTGACGAGGCTGCCGTTTTGAGAACGCTGGAGGCGGCACGAGTGGGCAGTCCAAGGCTGCGCGTTGCACTTGTTTCGGTGGCAGGGCCCGACATGGCGCAGTTGGCTTCGTCCAATGGGTTTAGGAGGAAGTCTCGGTTTGAAGGAGGCGCACGTGAAGCTTGGGCTACGGGAAGAAAAGAGAGAGGTGGGGAGAAACGTGAGCAATGTGAAAAATTCACTTTCCAGGTGAAGAAAAAGAAGGTGTTGCTTTGTGGTGGCGTGGCTGTAGCAAAACAGGGAGAAGAGAGAAAAAGGAATTGAGGGTGGAAAAATAATAATTATTACAATGAGGTTCGCATTGATTAAAAAAGAAGTAAAGAAGAGAAGGCAAACATAAACAATGTGAACCGTTTCGCATTAAATAAATTGCAATGTGAATATAATTTTTTTTTGGAAACCGATGAAAATAAAGTCTATCATTCATGTATTGGAAAGATCGAAAGGTAGCAGCCGATAATAAATGCTTCAAGCCATTCGAAATTTGAATAGACATTGAAGGTGGTGCCGATACGGTATCGTTTTACTGAATTAGCGGCGTATCAGACTCCAAAACAGACAATCGAATATACCGTAGCGATCACCATGACGAGACGCTCAAAACGATATACAGATATCAGCGGTACGATTGGATTATAAAAATTCATAATTTTCTACTCGCGGAAAATGCAAGATAAATGTAGAAAAATAATATCGACGAAGCTAAAGAAGTCCGAATTTGGAAAAACGAAAAATGACGTCTTGCTCAGAAGATGACTTAGAATTTTTCTATGTAAAAATATTTAGGTTTCGAAAACTTTTTATTTTCATCGATTTTTAACTGATTGAATTGAAATTTACGCACGAAAATAAACTTCATATTTTCGGATGAAAATTTACCAGTTGCAATGTTTAACTAGACGCATTTCAAATATCAAATTTTTATTTCAAAATTTCATTTTATTTATTTTTTAATATTAAATTTCACACAAATTTAGTTAATTAAATTAATTAAAATCGTTAAAATATCCAGGTTATTACACTGTCCCCCACTCAAAACTTTTCGTCCTCAAAAAGGATGAAGGTAGGAGAATAAAAACAACCAGAAAGAAAATTGATTGAAAACAAAATAAAACAATTAGTTTAAGCCATATAACTTTCAATTTTAATTAATTAATATTCAATAATTGATTTTAAACTCAAGGAATTTCATTAAGTTGGTTTATTTTCAATATTTTGTTGTTTGTTACAAAATTTATTTCAAACAACCATTTTTTTATTAATCCATTTATTATTCAACTAACCTAGTATTCTATTTATCTCTATTAATCATTTTATAATTAAACTTAAGTGTATAACATTTTTTTTATAAGCACTCAAATTTATTTATAATGACAATTTATATTGTATATTATCCAATTATCTTAAATTAACAATTTCAAAGATCATAAATTTGAATAGTCATTTTTTTATAATCATATTTTATTTGACAAATTTAATTCATCTTTATTCCAAATTATTATTAAATTTATTCCACTTAATATATCTCATCACATATATATTAAGTATATTCACATTTAATATAACTTCTCAAATTTATTTAAAATTCCTTTGATATCATTTATATTGTAAAATATTCAATTTCATAATTAACTTTTGAAAATTTAGATAAGTTATATATAATGCAATTGAGTATTATCCAAATATAACTTTATAATTCAACTATCTCACGTTTACATATTAATTCAAAATTTTGGTTTCATTTATAATTGAAATCATCCTATACCCAATTTTAAGAATTAAATTTCTAATTAACTTCCAACAATTTAGAGATAATTATATACATACAATATATCCAAGTGAAATCTAAATCAAGTACTTATATATATATATATATATATATATATATATATATAAATCATACTTAAGAAATTTAAATCGATTCAATTCCCAAACAAAACTGTAGAAAAGCTATGAATTAGTCTCTCCACTTCGAAACTCGAAAATGAATGTCGATGATGCGGCCGTCATCGCCGAAATTATTTTCCAACGACAAAAGAGAAAAGCTCTAATTTAATCATTTTAAATTCTTTGGAAACAATTTCTATTCAAAAATATTTTAAATAATATACATTTTAAACTTTAAAACATAACTCGAAATTATCGAAAATTAAATTCTCAAATTCTTTATTTAAATTCATTTAAACTCTAAATAAATTTATAAACCATATTTATATTTTCAATCATTTATGTTGGCAAAATCAGTGGCTTACAAAATAATAAATGAAAATCATTTTACCAATCAATTCGGTTAACTATTTAATTCCGTAAAATTTTACTTATGTAATATAATCATATAAAAAAATTATTTACCAAATTTGAAAACAATATCGTGTCAGTTTGCTCTGTTCAAGTGTTTTGGAAATCCGATTGATAGCGTTGATCAGACGAATCGATTGAAAACCCAAATCAACATCAACAACTCAAACAACACAATATATAACACATTTTTAATATTAATTTACAAATACACTTCCTCGCTCGACGATACAAGAATGGATTACAAATGAGGATAGAGATTCAAATTTGATGGAAATCACATCAAAGAGAATTTTGATTCGATAATAAGTTCGAAACAGAAGATAAGATATTTCAATTAACAGAATCGGGAGATGGACAAACTTATTTAATTCACGGGCAACCTTAACCGGGTCGATCGTAACTTCAAGAATACGATCGATGCTGAATACCGAGGTAAATCAACATTCGATCTCGAGAAATAGAATTCAGACATAGCAGGAGATAGATAGTATCGCAAACCGAGGATACAGAAATCTCCGGTAAATCAATGTCTGTTGTAAAGGAGTTTCACCCATTTACAAGTAATTCTTCGAAGTTTGGCGAGACCACCGATCTATTATAGATATCATTTGAAGTGGAGTTATGGGATGCTCCAAAATTGGAAGAAGACCAATAATGAGGGACACGAATGAATTCTGGAGTCGCAGGGAACGTTCTAAAATTCAAAGGAATTGAGTCAAAAGGAAGAGAATGAAACTCGAATGAGAGTGATTCTGTAAATATATTTACCATACATGCTAAGTTCTGCCTAGAGCTACCAAAGCTCTAATACCAACTGTAACGACCCGCTATTTTGGCCTATTCGCACCCGCACATGTCGGACTTAAATAATTCAAAATACCGAATTGTTAAATTAAATTTGGTAAAACTAAACATAAACAGTAAATAAATAATCATTGAATCACAGACACAGAGTAATAATATGCAGCGGAAGCAAAAGATACTAGTTCATGAAGGTAGTATATACATATAACAGAGTTAATGTAACATCCCGAAAATTTTGAATTTAAAAATTTGGTAATTTATTGGAACTTTTAAAATTTAAATTTGAGAATTTCAAAAGAAATAAAATATGGTAATAAAATCACATAGTTATTTAATGTTAATAACTAAAACAACTTTTCTTTTTAACAAAGTAAAATAAGAAATTGTCTTAAAACCATTAAAAAAATATGGATTATAAATTTAAATATTGAAAGATGAGCTTTTAATGGAAATAAAACTGTTAATGTAAGTTACAATAAAATTATAAAATTTAAATCACATAATTATAACCTAACATTTAAACAAATAAACAAATAAACAAATAAACCAAGATAACAAAAGAGTGAAGAAATATAAACTGTAAAAGGAAACACAACTTTCATAAACCAATATGAAGACATAAGAAAGCAAAACACTTTCAATTAGCAATGTAAACAAATGAAGGACCAGGAAAATTAAGTATGCAAGCCTCAATATAAATATAAAAAAATAAAATGTACTTATAATAATCAAGTTAAACGGCACTATGCTGTAAGTACATAAGATGGAAGCATCACAAAACATACTTGCATTAAATACAAAACTCCACAAAGCATATCAGCCAGATTTAAAACAATAAAAGAAAATTTTCAAACTAAGTTGGCTGTAACATGAAAAGGAAGCATGGGCAATAAATGCCATCCCCTCTAGCTCAAAGAAAAAAATCGTTTTAGTCAAAATTTAGTTTGTTAGTCAACAAAAAAAGATATAAAAAATGTAATTATAAAATCTAATTGAACAAGAACATACTGCAACATAGAAAAAGGGAACATGAACATTCCATTTACATGCTTCATTTAATGCATTGCAACTCAGCCAGGAACAAGTCAGTTCGAAATAGTAAAAAAAAATGTGCAAATAGTTGCAAAGTACAAAGCTTGTATAGAATAAGTATACAATACAATGATGCTCTGTACTCTATTTGAGCCTGCATGTCCTCCTTATATACATGGCAATTGTCTTAGTTTATACGTTCAACAAATTTTTGCAAAGAAAAAAAAAAGAGAAAAGAAAAACTAAGTACACTGATATTATCAGTAAGTAAGGAGGTTAGGGTATTATCATCTCCTAAGCAAAACAAAGACAGAGATCAAATTGCAGGCCTTCAAAAGAGAAGAAAAAAAAGTGTTCTCTGTTTTAAACATTTGCCAAGTGAGTAAACTTCTGTTTAAAACAAAATTTATGATCTAATATTATGATGATACTCAAAATAATTATTGTAGTAGTGAAACAAAAGATGTTTACATGCATAGATTCATTTGTGAGGTGATTTGGGTGGTGAATATCTAAGTATTTCTGCTCTCTATAATTTAGTTACAGGGTAGATAAAACTGAAACCCAATCAAACATCTTCATATAAATTTCTTTAAACTTAAGGTCTTGAACAAAATAAGTTTGTTTTTAACTTGAATTACAGTTAAAATTTGTTTGGAGTATATAAATGGAACACTCTACTCTGTATACATGATTACAGTAAAAACAAATTTTTTTTATGATAAATTCAAGAATGTTAAATCGTTGAATGGATTGCATAATTTGGATAAGCATATAAAGTTACAATTTTTAGAAGTAATATGATGATTTTTACTAAAGTGGTTTAAGAGCAGTTTTAATTCAAACAAAAGTTTCATTTTTCTAAATCTCTGATTATCTAATCAATTATAAATGCTGAAAATTGTCATATAGCAAGTTTAATCCTTTACAAATCCAAGAAAAATGCTTAAAGATTTTTCGAATGGAAGGATTTTGAGGTTGGAATAAAAGTAGGGTTTGGGTTCTTAAATTTCTATGCTCTGTAAATTAATGATCGTCACCAATAAACGATCGAGTGGTACGAGCTTCTGCAGGTTGATGGTTTATTACGTCGGCGACGAGTGAGCGAAATCCTGGGTGCTGCAGGTGGATGGTGCGGCGATGGCGAGGCATTTTTGCCAAAGGGGTTCATTCCAGTTTTCGAGCGATAGGAAAATTTTTGGGTTTCGTTTTTTTCGAAGCTTTAGATTTTGATTTCTAATGGAGGGATGAAGCACGACTTGTTGGCGATCGCGATGGCCACCCGAGTGGCGCCGTGACGATGTACACGAGCACAGCGCTTGTTTGGGAACAGGAAATTTTTGCGTGTGCTTGGCTTCGGGGGAAGACTCGGAAAATTTCGAGTAATGCTTCGGGTGGGTACTCGTGTTCGAGCGAGTTCTCCCTGATGCTATTTTAGTTAGCTAAAATTTAAACTTAAAAAAAAAAAAAAAACTGGAAGAAGAAAAGAAACTGGGATGAGGAGAGAAAGGGAAGGTCTCGGGGATGTAACGTGAAGAACCCGGGGTAAACGCGAGTGAGACCTGGGCTTTACTCGGGTTGTTTTATAATGGGCTAAGGCCATTCAAATCTTCAAGTTAACAATGTTAGGAAAATTTTGTGTTTGCAATGTAAACAATATAGATTTAGTTAAGTTAAATTATTTAACAAATGTTTTAGAATTTGTTAATTCTTTAATTGAGTAAAGAAAGTTTAAAATAAAATTTAATTAACCCTTTAATTAAATGATTAAATTTTAAAACAAGAATTTAAAATTAATTTACATTAAATTTCAATGTAGCAATAAATTAATTTTTTTAAGTATAAAGTAGATTTTCAAATGATAATTAAGGTAAACAATTTATATTAATAGTTTTAAAAGGAAATTTAGAATGATTTAAAAATTGTAATAAGAAAATTGATTTATAAACAATTAAGTATTTAAATAAATTTAAGTAAGTAAGAATTGTTAATTTGGAAACAATTAATCGAGTTAATTTAGATTTAGATTATTTATTCAAATTCTTATCATTGATTTAAATTAATTTTGTGGTAAATTTATTTAACCACATTTGAAATAAATTAACTATTGTTGTTAACTTACATTGATATTTCTGTTCTGATTGTGATGCTGTGTTATGTAAATTGTCATGTTCTACACTGTGTTGTGATTATTCTGTATTGATGTGAAAACCTTGTTGCCCGTAAAACGGCATTTAAACTTCGATGCGACAGGGAATCGAATTTCCGTTTGTTATCCGAAACCCACATCGAACCTGTGAATTTTTGTGAATGACATCCATACGTTTTAAAATTTGACACTCACTATTCGGTTTAGCCGGGAAAGGACCTTTATGTCGTGTAACCCATTCCGAATATGTGATACGACGTTATGGATAGCATTTGAAGACCGGTGTTGAAGACCGGGTATTTGCGAGAGCGATAGGATAACCTATCGATTGTCTCTGCACCGAGTAGCTACGGTATAGAGATTCCCTAAGTGATAGGAAGTCCGACCGGGATTGTGGATATCCGGATTTCAAGGACTTCTTTGGAAGTGACTTCGGTTCTGTTCGAACCCGGAACAGACTTGTATGGATTGTATGTCTGACATTACAAGTTGAGATATAAAGCTGATTTCTTTCAAATATATTTCTGTCGGCGGCGGAGAATTTATTCTCTTAGCTTAACACCCTTCTCCGAGACGTAAGAGCTCAGAGGTTATGTAGTTGATGATTATCAGCGATATATTCCCAATTTGGTAATGTGACATGCTAATTATTGCTGTGTAATGATCATTGTTTGATCACTTGTGATATGATCATTTGTTTGATCATTTATCTTTGTGATCATTACTTTGATCATTTTTTGACCGAAAGCATGGCTTTGAACCAAAGCGTAGTTTTGTGGACGAGACTTCGTCGGACCTCACACCCCGGAATGGTCGAAACAGGAATGATGCAGCAAGGTTATTGGGGGTAGCACCCCTTAGGGTATGTGCATTTCCTTCTGGATAGAAGTGGTATCATGGTATGGAGCCCAGATACTTAACTTATGTTGATATCGCAGATATATATATATATTACTTTGTGATTTGTTGCTGGGGCCCCGGTTAAAGGTGGGTTACAACCAGGAGATGGCATACTCGTGTCAGTAGTTACCCTGTTAGGGGTAACCCGGCATTGTGTTGGCAGAGATCCGGTTTGGTTCTCGGGAACGTCCTTCCAGAGGCGTTCTCCTGTGGCAATGGGAAGTTCCTTGGCCTGACCATTTGTTGGAAATCCAATTCCCAATACGAAACCCTGTACGGTTTTAGTTGTAAAACCTGTCATGCAGCGTGGCGGTAACCTGCCACAAAACATGGTCGCTATAGTAGGCATACGATAATGGTCGTATGTTGGCTAAGATTAATATTCTATTTTCGAAATGATTTACTTCACTATGCACTAGTATAATATCAAAGAATTCTTTTCTCGTACCAAGCATATTTAACTATCATAAGAAGAAAACTCCTCCAATTCTGCGTTCGCATTGTGTGTGTGGCGGGAGGTCTTATGGTAGTTCCATTTTTAAAAGCATTCCAAAAATCCTTTTTATAAATCTAGTTTCTTTAATAGTAACTGTTGTTTTTGTTTACTCATACCAGTCCCATGGCTGATCCGGAGTTTATTGTTTTCTTTCCTAAACTCAGGGTGCCCATTATTTCCACACGGGCAGCCTAGTAGCAGGTTTCTGTATTTTGGAGTAGCAGTATTTTGGAGCTCTTATCTTGGAAATATCTTAGGAGCAAGTTGGAGATTTTCAGGTGTTTAGCTTTTGGGAGTTCGTTATCATCTCTCTCATTTGAGGACTTTTGGATATATGATCATTGTTGTATTATCATGATGTCGTATTTAGAGTTGTGGTGTATGTATTATATACTCTGTTGTAGTATGGATATTATGATGATGTTGTAACTATGATGATATTTATGATATTGATTCTGTTCCACTGTTTTATATTCATCTAATTGTTGTTATAAGCTCCAGCGATGCGAATTTGATGTCGTTTGTCGTACATCGAGTTTGGGTCGTCACAAGTGGTATCAGAGCTGTTGGTTGAGTAAGAACTTTAGCTATGGAGTATAACACATTAGATGGCTCATTAGAGATAGGGTGAAGTATACCATAGAATGAGTATAACCAAGACTGAAACTTTAAATTTTCTTAGTCTATTTCTTTTTACTGCTGATATTCCTTAAGATATCTCGTCTGTATATCTAAATCAATTTTCTTACTAATCTCAGATAGTGAAAATGAGTGGACGCAGAGGAAGAGCTAGGGGTCAAGGAATGCCGCAACACCTAATAAATTCCCCCAGCCGTAGAAGCAGTAATAGATATTCAGCAGCAGCCGGACTTGGCTGATTTATATACCAAGTTCGAAAAGCTTGGTGGCAAACCGTTCACCGGCAAGGAGTCAATTATTGAGGCTCAAGCTTGGGTAAGATCGTGTGAGAAGATTTTTAAAGGGCTAAAACTGCAGGACGAGCAGAAGAGGCTTATAGCTTCTTGGCAACTCCAAGGAGAAGCTTCAGCTTGGTGGGAAACCATCATTATAGATGAACCCGAGGAAGAATTTACTTGGGATCGTTTTAAGGAAGTGCTTGAGAAACGTTACATGCCGTTGGCGGAAATTTCCAGAATGTATCAAGAATTTCTGGATTTGAAACAAGGAAGTTTGTCGTTTGAAGAATACTTAAATAAATTCAGCGAATTATCTCAGTTTGGTCCGGAATTGCTAAACACACCTCTTAAGAAAAACGAAAGGTTTATCCGTGGGATGAACCAGAAATATCATGAAAGAATGACGGGCCACGTTAAAGAATCTTTTTCGGATTTAGTTGATAATGGTTACAGATACGCTACCCTTGATGTGCAAGAAGCCCCGAAAGAGAAAGGAAATTCAGGTAGTCAAAATTATAAAAAGCAGAAATTTGGAGGCAAGAAACCTTGGCAAGGCAACGAGAAGAAGAAGAGCATTCAAGGAAGCGCAGCAGAAAATGTCACTTGTTACAACTGCAAAGAGAAGGGCCACTATTCAAATAACTGCCCAAAACCGAAGAAGCCAGCTAAAGAATGTTACAATTGTCACAAGCCGGGACATGTAGTTAAAGATTGCCCAGTGATGAAGCCAGCGTAGGTGGCAAAAGTTTATACGATAAAGAAGGACCCCTCATCTTCAAAAGCTGATAAAGGGAAAAGTGTTTTGGAAGGTAACCTTACTATTAATGATAGAACCGTTAGAGTTTTATTTGATACAGGAGCTTCACATAGCTTTATCCTCAACAAACCGTAAATGAATTAGGACTTAAAACTAAATTTGTTGACGATCCTATTTGCGTGAAAAATCCGGCTGGAGGTCCCGCAAACCTTTGTTCATATTGTAAGAGAGTTCCTATTTCATATGCTAGCTATCAATTTCCTATCAACCTTTTTGTCCTCGAATTTAATGAATTTGAAATCTTACTCGGTATGAACTGGTTATCGAGATACGAAGCTATATTGGATTGTAATAATCGGACAGTTTTAATCAAAACGAACCTTGAAAATTTTATTAAAATCTCTTGTGAGGATCCAAGTCCAAGGAGAGATAGGTTGATGTATACTTTGGGAAATCTTGAACCCACTTTGCAGTCTATACCTGTTGTTCGGGATTTTTTCGACGTATTTGAAGAAGTGAAATCTTTACCTCCTCACCGAGAAATAGCATTCTGAATTGACTTGGTATCTAATAATGCTCGTCCTGTTGTTCACGCAAGTCGTAGGATGGCACCCAGGGAAAAGATTGAATTGGTTCATCAAACTGATGAACTACGAGCAAAAGGATTAATTCGACCCAGTGTTTCTGAATGGGGCTCAGTCGTCGTATTTGTTGCTAAATCAGACGGATCTTTGAGATTGTGTGTAGATTACCGCGATCTAAATAAACAAACTCTCAAAAATAAATTTCCACTGCCCAGAATTGATGATTTATTTGATCAGTTGCACGGCGCTCGTTTCTTTTCAAAAATGGATATAGCCCAAGGATTCCATCAATTACGAATCGCCGAAGATTGTGTCCATTTGATCACTTTCAGAGGTCCTGATATGTTCTACGAATGGTTAGTTATGCCTTTCGGGCTAACCAATGCTCCAGCATACTTCGTAGATCTTATGACTTGTGTGTTTCGGGAAGTTTTGAATAAATTTGTGCTCGTATTCATTGATGATATTTTGATCTATTCTAAGACTAAAGAAGAGCATGCCGAAAATCTTAAAATCGTATTGCAAATATTGAGGAGAAATGTTCTATATGCAAAATTTTCCAAATGCCACTTCTGGGTCAATGAAGTCAAATTCCTTGGCCATATTGTTAATGAAGAAGGAATTTCAGTAGATCCTAGCAAAATTTCCGCTATTCTTGATTGGAAACAACCCACTACTCCAAGAGAAGTTCGAAGCTTTTTGGGTTTAGAAGGCTATTACCGAAAATTCATTCAAGATTTTTCTAAGTTGGCTAGCCCATTGACTAAGCTAACAATGAAAAATGCAAAGTTCATTTGGGCTCCAGAATGTGAAGAAGTTTTTCAAGAGTTGAAAAAGAGATTGACCACTGCTCCTGTTCTCACTATTGTTAACGGGAACCAAGGCCTATCTGTCTATACTGATGCATGTAGTGAAGGGGTAGGTGCAGTATTAATGCAAAATGGAAACGTAGTTGCCTACGCGAGTAGACAATTACGTCCACACGAGAAGAACTACCAGACGCATGACTTGGAACTTTTGGCTGTTGTTTTCGCTTTAAAAATATGACGACACTATCTTCTGGGTAAGAATCTTTTCAGCTTTCTTAACAATTTATGAAACTAATTTGACTAAAGAAATATACCTAATAAACTCTCTTTGTTTTAGGTGAAAAATTCGAATTATTCACCGACCATAAATCCTTGAAATATCTTTTCACCCAGAAGGATTTGAATTTGCGACAACAACGTTGGTTGGAATTTCTTGCATCATATGACCTAGATATCCAATATACGCCGGGAAAAGCCAATGTGGTTGCCGATGCTTTAAGTAGGAGACATGTTGTTCTTGCATATCGTGTTATCACTCCTACTCTCCTTGAGAAGATCGCGAGCAAGCAAACTGAAGACAAGTTTCTTCGAGAAATGCGTAGAAGAATAGATCGAGGAGAGGATACTACTGTTGAAATAGATAATAGAGAAGTTACAAGGGTGAAGGGCAGAATTTGTGTCCCTGACATTCCAGAACTGAAACGTGAAGTATTGGACGAATGCCAGAAGTCAAAATTCAACATCCATCCAGGAGTCAACAAAATGTATCGTGATGTTAAAAGAACATTCTGGTGGAAAACAATGAAGAGAGACATATCTATTTATGTTAGTCGCTGTGCTACTTGTCAGCAAATAAAGAGTGACCAAAAGAAAGTGGCCGGTTTACTTCAACCTTTGGAAATACCGAAATGGAAGTGGGATCAGGTATCGATGGATTTCATCGACGGATTGCCATGAACCAAGAAGGAAAATGAAGCGATTTGGGTTATTGTGGACCGTCTAACCAAAAATGCTCATTTCATTCCAGTTAAATCCACTCGGACTGCGGCAAGCTTGGCAGGTATATATATAAAGGAAATTGTTCGCCTACATGGTATTCCCAACAGTATAGTGAGTCATCATGATCCGATCTTCACTAGTAGATTTTGGGAGGCATTCCAAGACGCTTTGGGAACGAAATTAAATTTCAGTACTGCTTATCACCCACAATCTGATGGGCAGACTGAGAGGGTCAACCGAATTTTAGAAGACCTACTACGTGCTTGTGTGCATGATTTTGGTGGTTCTTGGGAGGACCATTTGCATCTGGTTGAATTCTTATATAATAACAGCTATCAGGCCAGTATAGAAATGGTTCCTTTCGAAGCTTTATATGGTCATCCGTGTCGATCACCTACATGCTGGATCGAATCAGGTGATAGACTTGTTCTTGGACCAGACATGATAAAAGAAGCCACTGAGAAGGTAGACTTTATTCGAAAGAAGTTATTAACTGCCCAAAGCCGTCAAAAGAGCTATTATGACCGACGAAGGAGAAATTTGGAATTTCAAGTTGGAGATTCTGTATTTCTGAAAGTATCTCCGATGCGAGGTGTATTGAGATTCGGGAAAACTGGAAAGCTAGTACCGCGTTATATTGGTCCTTTTCCTATTCTGGAAAGGATTGGTTCTCTAGCATATCGAGTACAATTACCCAGCTGGTTGTCTGGCGTACATGATGTGTTCCATATTTCTAATCTTCGAAAATATGTGCACGATCCAGATGGTATTATTGAAGAAGCTGCTCAGCAGGATCTTGAAATCATTCCCAACTTGGCAGTTAGAAGGGAACCGATAAAAATTGTTGATCGTGATGAAAAGCGATTAAGATACAAGATTGTGAAGCTGGTCAAAGTTCAATGGAGTGGCGATCCAAAGGACTGTACTTGGGAGACTGAAGATAATATGAAGAAATCGTATCCCAATTGCAGAATAGACATCTCAGCTTAAAACTGTAAGTCATTTCCTTGTTTCTGAATTCGTATATTATTTGCTTGCGTTTCTCTCTCTTTCAATTTCGAGGACGAAATTTTCTTAAGGAGGGGATATTGTAACATCCTGAAAATTTTGAATTTAAAAATTTGGTAATTTATTAGAACTTTTAAAATTTAAATTTGGGAATTTCAAAAGAAATTAAATATTGTAATAAAATCACATAGTTATTTAATGCTAATAACTAAAACAACTTTTCTTTTTAACAAAGTAAAATAAGAAATTGTCTTAAAACCATTAAAAAATATGGATTATAAATTTAAATATTGAAAGATGAGCTTTTAACGGAAATAAAATTGTTAATGTAAGTTATGATAAAATTTAAAATTTAAATCACATAATTATAATCTAACATTTAAACAAATAAACAAATAAACCAAGATAACAAAAGAGTGAAGAAATATAAACTGTAAAAGGAAACACACACTTTCATAAACCAATATGAGGACATAAGAAAGAAAAACACTTTCAATTAGCAATGTAAACAAATGAAGGACCAGGAAAATTAAGTATGCAAGCCTCAATATAAAAATAAAAAAATAAAATGTACTTATAATAAACAAGTTAAACAGCACTATGTCGTAAGTACACAAGATGGAAGCATCACAAAACATACTTGCATTAAATGCAAGCCTCCACAAAGCATATCAGCCAGATTTAAAACTATAAAAGAAAATTTTCAAACTAAGTTGGCTGTAACATGAAAAGGAAGCATGGGCATTAAATGCCATCCCCTCTAGCTCAAAGCAAAAAATCATTTCATTCAAAATTTAGTTTGTTAGTCAACAAACAAAGATATAAAAAATGTACTTATAAAATCTAATTGAACAAGAACATACTGCAACATAGAAAAAGGGAACATGAACATTCCATCTACATGCTTCATTTAATGCATTGCAACTCAGCCAGGAACAAGTCAGCTCAAAATAGTAAAATAAAATGTGCAAACAGTTGCAAAGTACAAAGCTTGTATAGAATAAGTATACAATACAATGATGCTCTGTACTCTATTTGAGCCTACATGTCCTCCTTATATACATGGAAATTGTCTTAGTTTATACGTTCAATAAATTTTTGCAAAGAAAATAAAAAGAGAAAAGAAAAACTAAGTACACTGATATTATCAGTAAGTAAGGAGGTCAGGGTATTATCATCTCCTAAGCAAAACAAAGACAGAGATCAAACTGCAGGCCTTCAAAAGAGAAGGAAAAAAAAAGTGTTCTCTGTTTTAAACATTTGCCAAGTGAGTAAACTTCTATTTAAAACAAAATTTATGATCTAATATTATGATGTAAAATAATTATTGTAGTACTGAAACAAATGATGTTTACATGCATAGATTCATTTGTGAGGTGATTTGGGTGGTGAATATCTAAGTATTTCTGCTCTCTGTAATTTAGTTACAGGGTAGATAAAACTGAAACCCAATCAAACATCTTCATATAAATTTCTTTAAACTTAAGGTCTTGAACAAAATAAGTTTGTTTTTAGCTTGAATTACAGTTAAAATTTGTTTGGAGTATAGATATGGAACACTCGACTCCGTATACATGATTACAGTAAAAACAAATTTTTTTATGATAAATTCAAGAATGTTAAATCATTGAATGGATTGCATAATTTGGATAAGCATACAAAGTTACAATTTTTAGAAGTAATATGATGATTTTTACTAAAGTTGTTTTAAGAGCAGTTCTAATTCAAACAAAAGTTTCATTTTTCTAAATCTCTGATTATCTAATCAATTATAAATGCTGAAAATTGTCATATAGCAAGTTTAATCCTTTACAAATCCAAGAAAAATGCTTAAAGATTTTTCGAATGCAAGGATTTTGAGGTTGGAATAAAAGTAGGGTTTGGGTTCTTAAATTTCTATACTCTGTAAATTAATGATCGCGTCACCAATAAGCCATCGAGTGGTACGAGCTTCTAGAGGTTGATGCTTTATTACGTCGGCGACGAGTGAGCGAAATCCTGGGTGCTGCAGGTGGATGGTGCGCGATGGCGAGGCATTTTTGCCAAAGGGGTTCGTTCCAGTTTTCGAGTGATAGGCAAATTTTTGGGTTTCGTTTTTTTCGAAGCTCTGGATTTTGATTTCTAATGGAGGGATGAAGCACGACTTGTTGGCGATCGCGATGGCTACCGGAGTGGCGTCGTGACGATGTGCACGTGCACAGCGCTCGTTTGGGAACAAGAAATTTTTGCGTGTGCTTGGCTTCGGGGGAAGACTCGGAAAATTTCGAGTAATGCTTCGGGTGGGTACTCGTGTTCGAGCGAGTTCTCCCTGATGCTATTTTAGTTAGCTAAAATTTAAACTTAAAAATAATAATAAAGAAACTGGAAGAAGAAAAGAAACTGGGATGAGGAGAGAAAGGGAAGGTCTCGGGGATGTAACGTGAAGAACGCGGGGTAAATGCGAGTGAGACCTGGGTTTTACTCGGGTTGTTTTATAATGGGCTAAGCCCATTCAAATCATCAAGTTAACAATGTTAGGAAAATTTTGTGTTTGCAATGTAAACAATATAGATTTAGTTAAGTTAAATTATTTAACAAATGTTTTAGAATTTGTTAATTCTTTAATTGAGTAAAGAAAGTTTAAAATAAAATTTAATTAACCCTTTAAATAAATGATTAAATTTTAAAACAAGAATTTAAAATTAATTTACATTAAATTTCAATGTAGCAATAAATTAATTTTTTTTAAGTATAAAGTAGATTTTCAAATGATAATTAAGGTAAACAATTTATATTAATAGTTTTAAAAGGAAATTTAGAATGATTTAAAAATTGTAATAAGAAAATTGATTTATAAACAATTAAGTATTTAAATAAATTTAAGTAAGTAAGAATTGTTAATTTGGAAACAATTAATCGAGTTAATTTAGATTTAAATTATTTATTCAAATTCTTATCATTGATTTAAATTAATTTTGTGGTAAATTTACTTAAACCACATTTGAAATAAATTAGCTATTGTTGTTAACTTATATTGATATTTATGTTCTGATTGTGATGCTGTGTTATGTAAATTGTCATGTTCTACACTGTGTTGTGATTATTCTGTATTGATGTGAAAACCTTGTTGCCCGTAAAACGGCATTTAAACTTCGATGCGACAGGGAATCGGATTTCCGTTTGTTATCCGGAACCCACATCGAACCTGTGAATTTTTGTGAATGACATACACACGTTTTAAAATTTGACACTCACTATTCGGTTTAGCCGGGAAAGGACCTTTGTGTCGTATAACCCATTCTGAATATGTGATACGACGTTATGGATAATATTTGAAGACCGGTGTAGAAGACCGGGTATTTGCGAAAGCGATAGAATAACCTATCGATTGTCTCTGCACCGAGTAGCTACGGTATAGAGATTTCCTAAGTGATAGGAAGTCCGATCGGGATTGTGGATATCCGGATTTCAAGGACTTCTTTGGAAGTGCCATCGGTTCTGTTCGAACCCGGAACAGACTTGTATGGATTGTATGTTTGACATTACAAGTTGAGATATAAAGCTGATTTCTTTCAAATATATTTCTGTTGGTGGCGGAGAATTTATTCTCTTAGCTTAACACCCTTCTCTGAGACGTACAAGCTCAGAGGTAATGTAGTTGATGGTTATCAGCGATATATTCCCAATTTGGTAATGTGACATGCTAAGTGTTGCTGTGTAATGATCATTGTTTGATCATTTGTGATATGATCATTTATTTGATCATTTATCTTTGTGATCATTACTTTGATCATTTGTTGACCCAAATCATGGCTTTGAACCAAAGCGTAGTTTTGTGGATGAGACTTCGTCGGACCTCACACCCCGGAATGGTCGAAACAGGAATGATGCAGCAAGGTTATTGGTGGTAGCACCCCTTAGGGTATGTGCATTTCCTTCTGGATTGAAGTGGTATCATGGTATGGAGCCTAGATACTTAACTTATGTTGATATCGCAGATATATATATATTACTTTGTGATTTGTTGCTGGGGCCCCGGTTAAAGGTTGGTTACAACTGGGAGATAACATACTCGTGTCAGTAGTTACCCAGTTAGGGGTAACTCGGCCTTGTGTTGGCAGAGATCCAGTTTGGTTTTTGGGAACGTCCTTCCAGAGGCGTTCTCATGTTGCAATGGGAAGTTCCTTGGCCTGACCATTTGTTGGAAATCCAATTCCCAATACGAAACCCTGTACGGTTTTAGTTGTAAAACCTGTCATGCAGCGTGGCGGTAACCTGCCACAAAACATGGTAGCTATAGTAGGCATACGATAATGGTCGTATGTTGGCTAAGATTAATATTCTATTTTCGAAATGATTTACTTCACTATGCACTAGTATAATATCAAAGAATTCTTTTCTCGTACCAAGCATATTTAACTATCATAAGAAGAAATCTCCTCCAATTCTGCGTTTGCATTGTGTGTGTGGCGGGAGGTCTTGTGATAGTTCCATTTTTAAAAGCATTCCCAAAATCCTTTTTATAAATCTAGTTTCTCTAATAGTAACTGTTGTTTTTGTTTACTCATACCAGTCCCATGACTGATCCGGAGTTTATTGTTTTCTTTCCTAAACTCTGGGTGCCCATTATTTCCACACGGGCAGCCTAGTAGCAGGTTTCTGTATTTTGGAGTAGCAGTATTTTGGAGCTCTTATCTTGGAAATATCTTAGGAGCAAGTTGGAGATTTTCATGTGTTTAGCTTTTGGGAGTTCGTTATCATCTCTCTCATTTGAGGACTTTTGGATATATGATCATTGTTGTATTATCATGATGTTGTATTTAGAGTTGTGGTGTATGTATTATATACTCTGTTGTAGTATGGATATTATGATGATGTTGTAACTGTGATGATATTTATGATATTGATTCTGTTCCGCTGTTTTATATTCGTCAAATTGTTTTTATAAGCTCCATCGATGCGAATTTGATGTCGTTTGTCATACATCGAGTTTTGGTCATCACGGTTAAATAAGTTACAACAGAAGTATCGACTAAAATAGTCAAATATAAGAATCAAAATACATCACTAGAATCAACTGAATATCTGGAAGCTGGATAGATAGCTGGATCTCCAAGCGAAGCTCCAACTCCAAAGGTGAGTCTCGAATACTGGTACACTCAGTCTGACCTGAGCGTAAAGCAAAACATAAAACACTCGAGTCTGCATTAATATTCTTATATCAATAAATCCAACTCAAGTGAAATAACAACTAAAATACAAATAGCTCGAAGGACGTTGGAATAACTGTCCTCTAAGGATCTGTTAAACTATCTACTATGTAGTAGTGTACGCTAAATAGATAATGCCTATCAGTAATATAAAGTATCAGAATAGCGTTAAGGCGTTACCATTATTCCCCTTATCACATTTTATATAAATGTCATAGTCTATGCAGCATTTTAAACTCCACTGTAAACTAGTGGGATATCAGGGAGTACTCTATAAGTATAACAAAACAAATTTGTAGTGGTCGCGTATATAGGGATACAAGTATGACAAGGCACATGAGGCAATACCCAAGGTAGTGAAACTGCCATTTGCCTGATCCAGACTGGTGAAAACGCATCGCCGCAACGATCGCAACACCGCGAAACAACACTCTCAAAAGTACGAGGGTGCACCAATCAATAACAAGTAATGAGTAGTTTACGAAGAAGTGTGTTCGCTCGAGGTGGCTATCCCCATTTGGCCCGGCACGACTCCTGTTTTAGTCATTCCAATTTGACACAAGTGTCAAGGCTATCCATCATCGTTCTCTTTCTTCAGTCATCACGTACATCATTCCAACCACTTCATTCTGGATCACATTCCGCGTATAGTTATTAAAGTGTTTTTCGGTTTAGATAGAGAGTATGTCCATAACCGATTCCGGTTTCTTTAATAATTTCCGTAATTATTACACCGATTGGTCGTTTAATATATTTCAAAACCAAATTCAAATTCAATTTCAATTAGAATTTGTAAATCAACATTTCATTTGTCTTTCTATATCAGTTTCCATAATTTACGTTTCAAAACGTCCAAATTACTATTTTAAAATCTTGTAATTCAATTCTTATTTAACAATTCAAATATTGATTCAAGTTCGTATATAAGTTTTATTCCGTAATCATTTAAAATAAATTTAATTTAACATTCAAATCAATTTAAATCCATTTATTGATTTCATTCAATATTCGTTAAGTAAATTTGTCATTCAAAACAATTTCTATTTAATTTCCAGTTCATTAAATCAATTACTTAAGTTCAACATTATTATATCAAAACTTCAAAATTTAATTAAACTAGATTCTTCAATCAAGTTTATAACTTACAAGTCTTATATTTATTATAATAAATCACATTTTATTTCTTGTTAAAGAAATCCAATTTCACTTATTTATTTAATTAGTTACAAATTTTAAAACTCAATTAATAAGGAAACTAAATTTCACATATTCAAGAAGTTCAATTTCACTTATTAACTTACTTAAATAATTTTCCAAAACTTAATAAAGAAACCCAATTTCATTTATTAACGAAGTTCAGATTCACGTATTCAAAAGTTCAATTTCTCTTATCAAAGAATTAATTTTTTAATTTAATTCTCAAATAATTAAATTTTATTTAATTATTAAATAATTTCAAAAACTTAATTAAATAATTTCAAACTTAATTATTAAATAATTTCAAAACTTAATTCAATCATTCCTTAAATTAAACAACGTTCTACCATTAACTACTATGTTAATATTTTGTTTCCGATTATTAAATATTAACATTTAAATTTCACTATAATTCAAATTTCAACTTCATTTAAAACCCTTATTTTTTTAAATAAATCTTTATATTATTTTTAAATCAAATTATTGACCAATCGGATTTTGTTATTTAATTCTCTATCCTAGGTCAAGTTCATTTGGGTATTTATCATTTCAACCCGATTTCATTTCATTCAAAATTAAAGCATAGCAAACGGAACTTGCAGTGTGAAACTGGGATGGTGTCAAAGTAAATAAACAAGCAATAACAACAATCAATAACAATCCAATAATTATTCAAATAATCCCGAAATAATCGTATTAATTCACATCGCTGTTTGTACAAATTAATATAATTATTTCTAGAATCTACACCATCATTTCATGTAGATTAAAGATTACTGCATTAATATTTATACGGTTTTCACTTGATATTCATTATTCAATTTATACTACATCAATTTATACAACATACATTTAATGGTTCAAGGTGTAACTAACCAAATTCTACGTGTCAAGTAATTAAACATTTAAAGGGGTCATATTACACAAAATTTAACTAATCAAATTCAACACATATACTAAAATTAAATTGTTAATTATCCTATATCAAATTCAATTGTATATTATTTATCACTTTAAATATTAACAATTTAACGTCCAATATCAACATCAAATAGTCAATCATTTTTCAACCAAACGGGATTATCATCGTATAAATAACAGATAATGGTATCAGATGTCACAGGTGAACTGATACAGGAAATAACATATATAACAGTGTAAATAACTAACAGTAGCATATTTCAATTGCCTTTTCAATTGAAATCAAATTTAATAAATAAAAGAATATTAATCGTGAGTGATTGCTTACCTTTCAAGGCTAGAGAGGATAGACAACACAAAAACTACGAATTCCAAAGCAAAGCTAGATTGGCGCGAATTTGACGAACAAGGCTGATAATCAAGAATCGATGAACTGAATCAGAATCAGATTGATGCAATAAATATATTTACTAACATTCAATATAACTCACATGCTTATTACTTTTAGGCGTTAGTATAAACTGACATAGCTACAAATATGTAAGTGACGAAAATTATTCTCATATAAATATCATATGTACATAACTCGATGCATAACTCTATGTATATAAAATATACTTATTTAAATCAATCTACTCAAAAAAAATGTATACGCATATAGCCCACATGTTATGAAATACTTATATAACTTAAGTAAACTCTTATAAGTTAATATACTAACAACTGACCTTTAAACAACATTTTGAAATTGCATTTTTTTTAGAACCAAAATATGGGTAAGTTAATATCTACAAGCTATATGCAGCAACACAACATATTCACTTTTACTGTAACATTACTACAAATCAAAAGATCATTTAAAAACTTGCGTACACAATATATGCAGACTAATTTATGTATAAATCTATGCTTCACGTGCATAGCTAAACATATTATTGCATACTAATATAAATATAAGGTAGCATAGTAGCTATAAAAAATATAAGCTGAGGCATCTATATAAACAGCATACCATGGCCAACAAAAAAAATTAACCCACATGCGTTATGCAATACATGCCACACATACACAGGCAATTCAATGAAACTTATGCACATTATGTTTTGTAAACTCATTCTTTTTCTTTTACAAATAAATATATGGGTCACCTGGTTTGAAGGAGAGAGGGGAAGAAAGAAAGAAAGAAGGCTCGATCACAGGTCGGAGGGATAAGGCGGTGACGAGGCTGCCGTTTTGAGAACGCTGGAGGCGGCACGAGTGGGCAGTCCAAGGCTGCGCATTGCACTTGGTTCGGTGGCATGGCCCGACATGGCGCAGGTGGCTTCGGCCATTGGGTTTAGGAGGAGAGTCTCGGTTTGAAGGAGGCGCACGTGAAGCTTGGGCTACGGGAAGAAAAGAGAGAGGTGGGGAGGAACGTGAGTAATGTGAAAAATTCACTTTCCAGGTGAAGATAAAGGAGGTGCTTGCTGTGTGGTGGGGTGGCTGTAGCAAAGCACGGTGAAGAGAGAAAAAGGAATGGAGAATGGAAAAAATATAATTATTACAGTGAGGTTTGCATTGATAAAAAAAAAAGTGAAGAAGAGAAGGCAAACATAAACAATGTGAACCGTTTCGCATTAAATAAATTGCAACGTGAATATAAATTTTTTTTGGAAATCGATGAAAATAAAGTATGTCATTCATGTATTGGAAAGATGGAAAGGTAGCAGCCGATAATAAATGCTTCAAGCCGTTCGAAATTTGAATAGACATTGAAGGTGGTGCCAATACGGTATCGTTTTACTGAATTAGCTGCGTACCAGACTCCGAAACAGACAATCGAATATACCGTAGAGATCAGCATGACGAGGCGCTCAAAACGGTATATAGATATCAATGGCACGATTGGATTATAAAAATTCAAAATCTTCTACAGGCGGAAAATGCAAGAAAAATGAAGAAAAATAAGATCGACGGAGCTAAAGAAGTCCGAATTTGGAAAAACGAAAAATGGCGTCTTGCTCAGAAGATGATTTAGAATTTTTCTATGTAAAAATATTTAGGTTTCGAAAACATTTTATTTTCATCGATTTTTAACTGATTAAATTGAAATAAATTTACGCACGAAAATAAACTTCATATTTTCAGACGAAAATTTACCGGTTGCAATGTTTAACTAGATGCATTTCAAATATCAGATTTTTATTTCAAAATTTTATTTTATTTATTTTTTTAACTTAAATTTCACACAAATTCAGTTAATTAAATTAATTAAAACCGTTAAAATATCCGAGTTGTTACAGTTGCAAAGCAACCGATGTGATGACATATTCGGTACTATCCAGTAAGGGTTATGTCGGTCTTGTGTTGGCAGGGATCGATAGGTTCGATCTCGGTACATTTTCTAGGCGTGTACCATGATAGCTGGTACCTCAATGCCTAGTCATTGTATGAAATCCATTCTCCAATAAGCGCCGTATGCTTTTGATTATGCCCAACTATGTTGAAATATGAGATGCAAGCATTTTAGCTATTTTAATAAGTATTTGTACACAAACACTATTACAATATCAAGGGTTTTTACATAAAATTGTTTTTGGTTATCGTATGTTAAAAACCTGTTGTGTTTATGTGTGGCATGGTCTTACGAGATACCTTTGATTTTCTATAATTTTCTTATGACTCTATATCTAGTTAGGTATGTTTTCTCACACTGGTTTTTCAGACTGACTCGAGTGTTATTTTATTATATTGCTCGGGTCAGACCGAGCGTATTACATATTAGTTTGGCTGCTTGGAGCCTCAAGGGACGAGTTGGAGGCCCTGGGACGTATTCATGTAGATGGTTATCTTTTCCGCTGTATTCATTAGTGTGTTATCAACAATTATGAGGATAGACTGTTATAATTGTCCGGGCTAAGATATGTTAGTATACTCTGGTTCATGTCTGTATATACATATATTATAGTTTTGTTTTTATGTAAAGATTTATTGTATATTATAGATTATTCATTCTGCTATGAGATTCTATGTTGTTTATTTTTCTTCTTATCTTCTTCCTTCTTTCTTTTCCCTTAAAAAATTGGGTTTTATCGAATTCGATTGCTCGGCATGTGATATAGTGGACGCATCAGTGTCAATTTTTAAGGGTCGAAAATCCCGGTTGTTATAGTTGGTATCGGAGCTGAAGGTTAAGTGAGAACATTGGCTTTGATGGGGTAACTCATTAGAGATATGCTCAGTAGCACCATAGAATGAGTTTGAATGTACATATATGAGCGCGTATTTGTAGTATACAAATTTTTTTTATATTGTGTCGGATGATCTATGAGTGGCTTGTGGATTCTGGTCAATACGAGTAATTAACAGGGATCTCTAAACACTTTAACAGAGTAATTCAACGTGGTATTGTTTTAAAATTGGGTATATGGAATAATTTTACCCTGATTATTTTATGCATAAAGGGATAATTTTTTGGAATATTATTATGGTATATGTGTTGTGCTTGGTAGTTAGGAAATGATAATGTTAAACTTTATCATTTGTTGTTTGTTGCTGTGATCAAATAAAAGATGACATTATGATGAAATCAAGATAAATAAGTAAGAAATGATTTATTATAATCAAAGTAAGATTATATAAATATATGGTTAATAAATGTGATATATAAATTGAAAGGAGATAAAATTTCAGGAATGTATTATATAAATATGGGTTATAAAAGTAATTTTTAAAGGATTCAAAAGTTGGGATTGTGTGAAGTTAAATCCTATCGCTTTTGAAATGTTTTTGAAGTTTTGAAAAATAATAATAGTGTTATCTGAAAAATATTTTTGAATAGGAATATTTAAAGGGATTTTAAAAGGAATAGGAAGCACTGAACACGCTTCGGTTGCTAGAAAATAGTTTCGATGATAACTACAGCATCATCGATATTCATTTTCGAGTTTCCAAGAGAGGAATTGCTACCATTGGAGTTTTTTTGTAAAATAGATTGTGGTTTTGAAATTCAAAAGAATGATTTGATATACCAAAAGGATTTTGTGTACAAACATGATTTCAAAAATGATTTGAAATACTTTAGAAAGAGGTGTTTAAACTCTGGAATTTTCATTTAAAATGTTTTATTGAAAATGTGAGAAAATAAGTTTGATAACTTATAGTATTTGAAATTTTTTGAGTTAAAGCAATGTTTTCAAAATTTGAATGTGAATGCAAGAAAAATAAAAAATTTGAAATTTAATTTTAGAATGAAATTTAATTTTAGAATGAAATTTAACTTAAATTAAGTTAAATAAAGTGAATTTTGAAAATTTATCCTAACATAGGGTAAATGAAATAATTTTTGGAAATGGAATTGATTGAGATTTGAAATAAATTAATAATGGAACTAATTAGATTAATTAGTGAATTGGATATGGTTTGGGATGTTGATTGATAAAATCAAATGTTGACTTGGAGAATGAAATTGAGTTTTGTTAATAAAGGATATACTAAATAAATAATGAATGTAAATAAATAAATGTGAATAATGATTGTGCATAATTGATTGTAAATGAAATGAATGCAAATAAGAGAAATTGGGATAGCTAAGTAATCAACTGGAAATAAATACGTAAGTTGTATGTATATTATATTATTTGCATAACGGTTTAGTCCAGACCTGAGCACAGAATTTTGAGATAATTTATGTAACAACCCGCATATTTTACGATTGTATATTTAAATGTTTTATTTAAATATAGCATCGTTAGTCGGATAAAAGTTCGTAATGCTACATTTTGCAAGCGGTCAAATTAGGATTTGAGATCACTTCCATTGAGTTCAAAACGACGTTTGAGACCATTTTGAGTATAAGCATCGATATTTTTGGAGCTGAGTTGAAGTTTTATAATTTTCTATTGGTCTTTGGGTTTATGTTTCAGCCCATTAACCCAACATATTACCCTAACTTCACCCCCTCTCCTCTTCATTCATTCTATTATTTTCCTAACACTCTCAAGCCCTAGAAAAATGGGGAAAAAGAAAAGAGATTAGAATTTCCTAAGCTCTGATTCTCTTAGGAAATTCAACTTCAAGCTATAAATCAAAGAGAAGCTTAGGTAAGCATCCTCTTCATCTTCTCCGTCTCAATCCCTCTTCCATTTTCAGAAATTCCTAAACCAAAACTTAGGAAATATTTTTCTTATGAGCTTAGATTAAAGCTTCTTGAGTTGAAATTGAAGAGTGGTTAATCATGCCTTGTTTTATAGCTTCTCACTTGTGCTTTTGGGTTTAAAGGTGGGTTCTTGAACTCACATCTATGTCTATAGTCTTCATATTGTTAGGTATGAATTCCAAACACCTATTTCATATTCATTTTCTTTGAATTGAATTGGATTGGTGAATTTTCCAATTTTTGGTATTTTGAAGTCAAAATTTATGAAAAATCCTATATTGAATGTTTTGACATGTTGTTTGGAGTGTATTGAAGAGCTTATAAGGCTGGGTTGTTGCTTGGCATAAATCCCTAGCCATCGTTGCTTGCTCATCGCTTGTGAGATAATTTGGCCATCATTGGCCCAACATATTTTTGCTCTGAGCTTCAGCTCAGACGTCTGGTATTAAGGTCAGACGTCTGGAGATGCGGGAATAAAATTCTAGACCATCAGCTCAGACGTTTGATCCTATTTCCCAGACATTTGGGCAATCGGGAATTAAATTTCCAATCCCTCATCTGGAGCTGCTAATTTCAGCCATCTTGCTTGTTTTTGATGGGTTTTTATTTATATTGATTTTTCGGTTGATCCGATTGGTCATCGTCATTTATTATTGACTTCGATGACTTCTGTCTGGATTTTGCGGAATATCCACTGATATCGATTTCCATTGTTTGATTCACGTCTACGTATGTGAATTTTTGGCGATTGATTTTTTTTACAGTTATTTCTGTGATTTCTCACTTTCAAAATACAAAGGTTTCTATACTATTAGTAAATACTAAAACTCTTTCAACGTTTCTTTTAGTGCAAAGCTCATTTTTAAATCCGCTTTCCAATCTAATAGTATATACAACCTTTACCTCACTCTACGAGAAATCTAATTAAACGGCTTAGTAAAACAAGTGGTATGAAACGCTTGCGTTTACTTCGTTGGTTAATTCTTGGACTTGTTCGATTGAAACCTTGTGACAATTTTCGAGTGGAAATGTACAATTTGTTCATAAATATTTAAGTTAAGCCAGTGGTTATGGGACATGAAGCTAAACTCATTCATTCACTAGCTTAGTGTAATTCACACTTTTTATTGATCAATTGTGTACGTTTTATGGTTTAGACTAGTGATATGCGATGTCTGTTTGTCCGCGTGGGGGACTATTCCTCGATTTTATGGAGCTTCGTCTCATTTTTATGGGCTAACGACCCATGGTCTTTGGGCCATTCTTGGAGTTTCGACTCACTTTTATGGGCTAGCGACCCATGGTCTTTGGACCGTTCATGGAGAAATCGGCTTGATAAGTCGAAGCATGTGGCGTATCTTTCTAGGTGCATCAACGTTCGTTTGTGCATGGGGCGTATCTTTCTAGGTGCGTCGATGTTTGATTATGCATGGGGCGTATCTTTTTAGGTGCGTCGATGTTCGTTTATGCATGGGGCATATCTTTTTAGGTGCATCGATGTTTGATTATGCATGGGGCGTATCTTTTTAGGTGCGTCGATGTTCAACTGTGCATGGGCATATCTTCTTAGGTACGTCGATGTTCGGTATCTAGGATAGCTTTCACTTAGTGATACACATGTTGGTGAATTTTCATGCTCCCGTTGTGATAGGCCTCCCCCTTTGTGATTTCTGGATTTCTAATTGATGTTTTCTAGAATTTGTGTTTCACCAATTTTTATGATTTATATTAATAAGCTGTATCAATATTTTTTGTTTGGTGAATAAAATAAAGAATATGACATTCATTTTGGTGTTTGAGATTCTTGAGATATTGTATGATTTTTTTTTGTTATTTAATGTATACTTGTTACATTATGGCATTATTGTTATCATACGTTTTTATTATACCTCTTATCATATCTCATTACATGATATTTATAGCTAGACTGATCCGTTTATTATTTTCCTCTTAAATAATACTTGGGTCAGACCGAGGTATTCTTGGTGCTTCTACTTGACTTCTTATCTGGGTCTGCCATCTGACTTTTGGCTAACTACTAGCTTATTTGTTTTTATACATTCGAGATGGAGACTCCTTGATGTATACATATTCTTTTGTCTAGCACTTGTACCTATTCTTTTGTGATGTAGTGGATCTTACACGACCACTACTTTGATGTACACTTGTATGTGTTGTATTCACATCTGTTTCCGCCTTAGAGATATGAATATCTGTGACTGATTTATGTTATGCTTATTTTATATATGTTTCTAAAGGTCACTCAGCCAATGCATAGTAGCTTTGAGTTCGTATTTGATATGTCGGATTTCCTCTTGAAATGAAGTGCATGTTATACTATCTGATGTATCGGTACTCGCACAAAGCAATTACATAGATTGTCGCTCCTCGGCAGCCTTATTCTTCGTGTTAGTTGACGCATTACTCCATAGTGTCCTTGGCTAGTGAGAGCACAGAGGTGGGGCGTCACAGCTTGGTATCAAAGCCAAACTTCGGAACAATATATAATAATCTAGCAAGGATCATTGTCCTAAGTGTCTCTTAGGGATCATGCCTTAGGATTTATCCGAGTCTTAGGACCCGTTCTATCCTAATTTCTTTTGTGATGCCTTGTTTTATCAATCAAGTTTGTTTTATATTCACTCTGAGAGTAACCTTTTTCCTCTTCTTTCTTTCTTTCTTTCTTAAAGAAGAGAAACGGTTAGATCTAGCTGTCCCAACGCCGGTCAATCAAGTGCTTCACCTCAAGATGGTGTATTTATATCTGCCCAGCAGCTTTTAGATCTTGTAAAGAATGCTCAAGCTGCCGGAACCATTCCAGAGCCTACTCATCCTAGATCTGGGTTTGCACGCTTGTGCAGAGATTATACCGATTTGGGTGGAAGGCCATTCAAGGGCTCCGAAAGAGTTATAGAAGTCCAAGCTTGGCTTAGAACATGCGATCGCATCTTTTCTCGTATGAATCTTATGAATCTACATCGAGTCCAAGTGGCTTCTAGCATGCTCCAAGAAAGTGCATTAAAGTGGTATGAGCTTTTGATTTCGGAAATCGTTAAAGCGGATCTTACTTGGGAGCAATTCTGAGAAAGGTTCGAATTGAAGTTTGTGCCGGAAGGTGAAAAAGTAGCTTTGGCCCGACGCTTTATTAACCTTGTTCAAGGTGAATCTTCTGTGACGGGTTACGTCGCATCTTTTGAATCTCTCTCTAAATATGGGGTCAAGTATATT
This sequence comes from Allium cepa, assembly GCA_030765085.1. Taxonomy (NCBI): domain Eukaryota; kingdom Viridiplantae; phylum Streptophyta; class Magnoliopsida; order Asparagales; family Amaryllidaceae; genus Allium; species Allium cepa. The sequence goes on from CM060943.1 coordinate 877,551,480, forward strand.
AATACCCCATTAAAGAAAAATTAGAGGTTTATCTATGAGTTGAATAAGAACCTCAAAAAGCCCTTACTTCTGAAACTAGAAGTTTCTATCGATCAGCTTGTTGATATCGCTCTTCGACTTGAAGAGGCCGATAAAGAAAGTGATGTTGAATTGGTGGGTGCCAAACAAAACTTCAACAATAACATGAAAAGGCCTATTATGTTCAAAGGCCCTAAACCCAAAAAGAAAGGGAAGCAAGAAACTAAGATAGCAAAGACTCCTACCTCTAGTCGTGGACAATTCTACAATTGTGGTTCTACGTACTACTATGCAAATGAGTGTCCAAAACCTCTTTATTGTCGCTATTGCAAAAATTCGGGTCACCCTATATCTGCATGTCCCATACTTCAAAGTAGGAAGGAGGGAAAGCTGAATGTTGTGCAAGCCCCTAGTAACACTTCTCACGGTCAAGGTATTTTTCCTTTAATCCTTGATGGCATTATTTTATTTAGTGATATTCATATTCGAGTTCTTTTTGATACAAGTGCATCTCATTCTTTTATATCAAAAGAACTTGTTGAAACTTTTTCTTTAAATATTTTGGGCTTGATGACTTCTTTGATAATTGCGAATTCGGTTGGTGGATCCGAAACACTCACTTAATTTTGTAAAGATGTTGAGATTATTTTATGTGATTATGCTTTCCGATACGATTTGCATGTTATGTGCTACTTAGGTTTCAGAATTGATTTTTGTGAAAGAATTGGCTTAACCGTTATGAAGCCCATATCCTATATCCCGATAGGGCTATCTATCGTTGACATCCTTAATCTGTTAAGCATATTTCTATTTTTCTTAATAATTTCGATTCCAATTCAGCGGCATCATTTCATTCTTTAAAACCACATGATGAGGAAAATGTTATTTCTCTCATTCAGGCAGTTGGTGAATTTTTTGTACCTTTAAGCTTGTCTTAGGATTATCACCTAAGCAACCTTTTGAGTGGTGCTACGTGTTAGGAACTGAGTTGATGATGTTTTGATGACAACAACCTTATATAGTTATTATACTTTACTTTATAAAATATATACTAACATTTCCATATATATAGATATATATATATGTATATAGGAAGTATACGAAGGTATCATCGAAGATTGATCAGTATAAAGACTCAAGCATCAAGATGAAGATTAGAGATTCAAGATTCAAGACTCTAGAGAATCAAGATTTCAAGATCTCAAGATAAGTGTCTAGTATTTTGTTAAAACTTCATAATAGCACTCTCATCTTTCTTCCAATTTTCTTTTGGGATGGAACCCAATTTCTATCGAAACCAGTGGCATACAAACCCACGACAGGTGGCTTACAAACCCACGAAAATCAAAATCATTTAAACTAGTTTGTACAAGTTCTCGAGTCCTATGGAGGAGCTCTGTAGGAAGGTTCTTGCAATTTCAGTTTGAATAGATTTTTCAAAATGTTTTTAAATCTATTTTCAAAATGTTTTCACTTTCAAAATCATGTTTTCAAAAATATTTTCAACCTTTGTCTTAGCCTTGAAATATTCCTCTATTCTGATTTAAAAAAAAACTTCTATTTTTAAAACAACAAAACTTATTCTGATTTTAAATATTACTTATATAATTGACGGTCTATATCAATTATATATATATATATATATATTTAAAATAATGTTTTATATTCATTCTCTATCTCAAAATATTGTTCAAACATTTTACTTTGCTTCAGAGAATTTTCAACTTGTTTTAAATTCAATTGTCTTTACAAAACAACATCTCTATAATTTTGAACTAAGGGATGTCGACATAAGGGGATACCCCATGTTGAAATGGTGACAGTTGGATTCAAAATTCAATTTTCAAAAGAAGTGTCCATTCGTTCGAAAACCTTTCGCCAATGGTTATGACTGTTGTGCATCTATATAAAGTCTTCCAAAACGAAATTTTTTTTAACAACTACTTTCTTATTTTCTTCACTCTTTCTTCTCCACCATTCCATATCCATAAAACTTCATATTTTCAAGGTCGTGCCATCATTCGGCCAAATTCTCAATAGGAAATCATTTAGATACTCTCTCTATTTGATTCTCCATCATTCTACTAAAGATCAAAGTGCTATTCAGAGTTATAGGATTAATTTGTAATCAAAAAATCCATAAAGTCTATCCATTCAAAAGGATTGTTATTAAGAAGTATTAGGGTGATCTTGTGTCTCGTAAATCAAGAGAGTTTACCCCAGACTTGGAGATAGGAGGGTTCCTCAAGGCCTTAGAAATTGCGGGTTGTAATTTGGATATTGGCTTATAAAAATCTGTACAAGGATATTGCCTTGGTGCAGGACTGGATTTAGGAGGATTCCGAACAAGTATAAAATCCGGTGTGTTCTTTCCTTTTACTTGCTTTACTTTACTACTTGCATTTGTTATATGTTCTGTGATCATTCTGTGTTAGAATTCTGTTTAGATTTTTGTTGAAAGTTTTAATTTAGTCATATAGTTCATATATTCTTTAAAACACTATTCACCCCCCCCCCCCCTCTAGTGTTATTTCTGCCTTAAGATCCTTAATCCGCATCCCTAACAATTGGTATCAGAGCATTGGTTTTCATTGTTTTCATAATCTGAAACTTGAAAAATATAAAAATGGCATTTTTGGAAAATTGTGTTAAAACTGTTTTGAATCTATGTATTTCATCAAAGTATCAGAAGTCTGCATATAGTTATTTTGAAAAATTAAGTTATCTCCCGAATTGGTGTGCTATGCAGGGACTGACATGTTATATGGCTTTTGACGAATCAACACCCAATGGACAAACTGTGCAAATTGAGAAAGATAAATGGATACTTGATAGTGGCTGTTCGAGGCACATGACTGGAAATCCCGAGATACTCAAGGACATTACATATCAAGATGGTGGATTAGTCAATTTTGGTGACAACTCTAAAGGATATGTGGTTGGCGTCGGCAATGTCGGTAACTCTAAAACTTTACTTATTTCTGATGTTTTATTAATGAGGAACTTAAAACATAATCTTCTTAGTATAAGTCAACTTTGCGACAAAGGTTTTAAAATTAAATTTGGAAAAGATAAATGTCACATTGAAGATGATAAGTCTAATATAATTTTTGAAGGTATTAGGAAGAAAAATATTTATATCCTTGGTATGAAAATTTCAAATGATAATCTATGTCTTTTGGCTAATACAAGTGACCATTGGATTTGGCATAAAAGATTTGGCCATTTGAATTTCAAATTATTATCCAGGATATCAAAACTTGACTTAGTTAGAGGTCTACCCAAGTTAAACTTTAAAGTAGATAGTATTTGTGATGCTTGTCAATTAGGAAAACTTAAGAAAAGTTCATTTAAATTAAAAGATGCTATTTCTACCTCTAGTCCTCTAGAATTACTTCATTTAGATTTATTTGGTCCATCTTAAGTTCAATCAATTAACCATAGTAAATATGTTTTTGTTATAGTAGATGATTATTCAAGATATACTTGGACAATCTTTTTAAAACATAAAAGTGATGCTTTTGAAATATTTAAAAACTTTTCTAAAAGAATTCAAAAACAACATTCTTTCAAAATTAAAACTATTCGAAGTGATCACGGTGGTGAATTTGAAAATGAAAATTTTGAGAATTTCTGTACTCAAAAGGGAATTACTCACAACTTTTCATTTCCAAGAACTCCACAACAAAACGGAGTAGTAGAACGTAAGAATAGAACGATTCAAGAGTGTGCTCGTACAATGCTTTTTGATAGTAATTTACCTAAACATTTTTGGGCTGAAGCAGTTGCTACAGCTTGTTATATATTAAATAGAATTTTAATTAGACCATGAACAAATAAAACTCCATATGAATTACTTTATAATAAGAAACCTATAGTTGCTTATTTTAAAGTCTTTGGGAGTAAATGTTTTATACTTAATACAAAAGATAATTTAGATAAATTTGAACCAAAAGCTGATAAAGGATTCTTTATTGGTTATTCTAATAGAAGCAAAGCATTTAGAGTTTTTAATTTAAAAACTAATACTATTGAAGAAACTATGCATGTACCTTTTGATGAAAATCATAAAGATATTGTACAAATAGATGATGAAGAAGATTTTATAAATTTAAATCAATCTAATGAAACTATTAGTGAAATAAATCAACCTAATAAGAGATTTAAAATATCAAAAGATCATCCTATAAAAAATGTTTTAGGAAATATTGAATCTGTAGTAAGAACTAGAAATTAATTAAGTAGTATGAGTAATGTAGCCTTTATATCAACAATTGAACCTAAAAATCCAAAGGAAGCATCGTCTGATGATTCATGGATTCTTGCTATGCAAGAAGAATTGAATCAATTTACCAGAAATGATGTATGGGAACTTGTTCCTAAACCTGAGGATAAAAGTATAATTGGAACTAAATGGGTTTATAAAAATAAAATAAACGAACTCGGTGAGGTCGTAAGAAATAAAGCTCGTTTAGTCGCGCAAGGTTATTGTCAAGAAGAAGGAATTGACTATGATGAAACCTTTGCCCCCGTAGCAAGATTAGAAGCTATAAGAATTCTACTTGCTTTCGCTAATTATAATAATTTCAAATTATATCAAATGGATGTTAAAAGTGCTTTTCTAAATGGTTTTGTAAAAGAAGATGTTTATGTTAAACAACCTCCACTTTTTGAACATAATAAATTTCCAAACCATGTATACAAGTTAAAGAATGCTCCATATGGTCTAAAGCAAGCTCCTAGAGCCTGGTATGAAAGACTAAGATCTTATTTACTTCAATCTGGTTTTGAAATTGGTAAAGTAGATACAACACTTTTTATTAAAAGAAATAATCAAGATATTCAACTGGTTCAAATATATGTAGATGATATAATCTTTGGATCAACTAATAACATAATGAATAAAGAATTTTCAGATATAATGAGTAAAGAATTTGAAATGAGTCACATGGGAGAATTAATTTTCGTCTTAGAGCTTCAAATTAAACAACTAGAAAATGGAATCTTCATAAGTCAAGAAAAATATGCTAAAGACTTAATCAATAAATTTGGTTTAAGCACCTCTAGTGGGAAACCAACTCCAATGTCAACAAATCCAGGTTTAAGTAAAGAAGATAAATCAAAAGATATTGATCAAACATTATATAGGGGAATGATTGGTTCGCTACTCTATATAACAGTGAGTCGTCCTGATATTATGCATAGTGTTTGTCTCTGTGCAAGATACCAATCACAACCTAAAGAAACTCTCTTAAAAGCTGTTAAAAGAATTTTAAGATATGTAAAACACACTTTAGATTATGGTTTATTTTATCTAAAAATAATACTTTTGATTTAATATCATATTGTGATGCTGATTATGCTGGTTGTAAATCAGACCGAAAGAGTACAAGTGGAACTTGTCACTTTCTAGGACATTCACTGGTTTCTTGGTTCAGCAAGAAACAAAATACTGTTTCCTTGTCAACAACTGAAGCAGAGTATATATCTGCTGCTCTGGCCTATTCACAAGTCATATATATGCAACAAACTTTAAAAGATTTTGGAATTAACATAAGTAAATCACCAATATATTGTGATAATACTAGTGCAATAAATCTATCTAAAAATCCAACTCATCATGCTAGAACTAAACATATTGATATAAGCATCATTTTCTTAGAGATAATATAACTAAAGAAATAATAACTCTAGATTATATAAATACTAAAAAACAAATTGCTGATATATTAACTAAACCATTAACCGAACAGAATTTTACTAAATTTAGAAGAGAATTAGGTATTTGTTCAAAATCTGAAATATAAAATAATATAATATAATAATCAATAAAAATTCAAAATAAAAATTACATTTTTTTTGAATAACATGTCGACATGCCCCATCTCATGATGTCGACATACCCAACAAAAATTTGAAAATTGAATTTCCCTCCAAAGTTAGTTATTTGGTTATTTATCTATTTATTTCGTTTTCTCTCCTCTTTCTTTACTATATTCTCTGTAAATAACTTCTGAAACAATAAAATAATGGCCTCCTCTTCTACTAATGAACCCACTTCACCCACATCTCCTCATTCTGGTCCATTTCAACGAACTACGCACGCTCGAGTGATCAAATTGCAAGAGAAGATGAAAGATATCCTTCAATCGATGATTGAAATTCAAGTAAGTCAACTTAGGATGGCTAGAGAACAACAAAGGCAAGGGAATATTATTAGGAATGTATAAAAATTACTTATGGATAACCGTACAAATCCTATTAATATTGAAGACTCTTCATAAGCCATGGAATTTAAGGAAGAAGAACCTATGGAAGAACCACAAGAAGACCAAGAGGAAGATCAACCTTTACCTCAACCCGAAGTCCCTATGAATACGGACGATAGCGTTATTTGCGTTGGTGAGATCCTTGTTGATACTAATGGAAACATAATTGAACAACGTGGAAACTTTTGTCTCCACTACCCCAATTGTTCGATTCATAAGTCTCCTATAGTTAAGGATCGCCATTAAAGCGTACTTTCATTTTATTCTTTGTTTTAAATTGTTTTGTTTGTTCGTGTTTATGTATGTTCTTATATATGTTGTAATAACTAAAATGTGTTCACTTATACTCATTGTTTCATGCTTGTTCTATACATATTATTTGTTCATACTAATCATTCTTGAATTCTTAAGTAGTTAATAGTTTTTGTTGATGACAAAGGGGGAGAAAGTTATAAAAATATATGTGCTTGGTGTAAGAGGGAGTCATGGAGTAAGGGGGAGTTGTAGTTTTAAAAAGAAATCACGGAGTAAGGGGGAGTTATGGTATGGTAAGAATATTTTATAAATAAAGGTTGTCATCATCAAAAAGGGGAGATTGTTAGGAACTGAGTTGATGATGTTTTGATGACAACAACCTTATATAATTATTATACTTTACTTTGTAAAATATATACTAATATTTCCATATATATATATATATATATATATATATGTATATAGGAAGTATATGCAGGTATCATCGAAGACTGATCAGTATAAAGACTCAAGCATCAAGATGAAGATTAGAGATTCAAGATCCCAGACTCTAGAGATTCAAGATCTCAAGATAAGTGTCTAGTATTTTGTTAAAACTTCGTAATAGCACTCTCATCTTTCTTCCAATTTTCTTTTGGGATGGAACCTAATTTCTATCGAAACTAGTGGCTTACAAACCCACGACAAGTAGCTTACAAACCTATGACAAGTGGCTTACAAACCCACGAAAATCAAAATCATTTAAACTACTTTGTACAAGTTCTCGAGTCCTATGGAGGAGCTCTGTAGGAAGGTTCTTGCAATTTCAGTTTGAATAGATATTTCAAAATGTTTTTAAATCTGTTTTCAAAATGTTTTAGCTTTCAAAATCGTGTTTTCAAAAATATTTTCAAACTTTGTTTTAGCCTTGAAATATTCCTCTATTCTGATTTTTAAAAAAAACTTCTATTTTTAAAACATCAAAACTTATTCTGATTTTAAATATTACTTATATTATTGACGGTCTATATCAATTATATATATATTTAAAATAATGTTTTATATTCATTCTTTATCTCAAAATATTGTTTAAACACTTTACTTTGCTTCAGAGAAGTTTCAACTTGTTTTAAATTCAATTGTCTTTACAAAACAACATCTCTATAATTTTGAACTAAGGGATGTCGACATAAGGGGATACCCCACGTCGACATGGTGACAGTTGGATTCAGAATTCAATTTTCAAAAGAAGTGTCCATTCGTTCAAAAACCTTTCGCCAATGGTTATGACTGTTGTGATCTATATAAAGGCTTCCAAAACGAAATTTTTTTTAACAACTACTTTCTTATTTTCTTCACTCTTTCTTCTCCACCATTCCATATCCATAAAACTTCATATTTTCAAGATCGTGCCATCATTTGGCCAAATTCTCAATAGGAAATAATTTAGATACTCTCTCTATTTGATTCTCCATCATTCTACTAAAGATCAAAATGCTATTCAGAGTTATAGGATTAATTTTTATTCAAAAAGTCCATAGAGTCTATCCATTCAAAAGGATTGTTATTAAGAAGTATTAGGGTGATCTTGGGTCCCGTATATCAAGAGAGTTTACCCCAGACTCGGAGATAGGAGGGTTCCTCAAGGCCTTAGAAATTGAGGGTTGTAATTTGGATATTGGCTTATAAAAATCTGTACAAGGATATTGCCTTGGTGCAGGACTGGATGTAGGAGGATTCCGAACCGGTATAAAATCCGGTTTGTTCTTTCCTTTTACTTGCTTTACTTTACTATTTGCATTTGTTATATGTTCTGTGATCATTCTGTGTTAGAATTCTGTTTAGATTTGTGTTGAAAGTTTTAATTTAGTCATATAGTTCATATATTCTTTAAAACACTATTCACCCGCCTCTAGTGTTATTTCTGCCTTAAGATCCTTAATCCACATCCCTAAAACTATGGTCTTTTCAGCTCGACCTTGCCACCGGTTTTCATCAGCTACGAGTTGCGGAGGATAGCGTTCCACTTACCGCATTCCGCACTTGTAATGAGTCTTATGAGTGACTCATGATGTCATTCGAGTTGTCCAGCTTATTTCATCCATCTTATGAATCAAGTATTCCACGAATATTTCGATGAGACCATCCTTGTATTGATCGATTTTGGACGAAAACAACAGTTTAAAATTTGCAAATCTTTTTAATAAGATATCTTTAAGTATAATTGGATTTTGTTCTTAAAACGAGAAAAGAATATTCGTCAAATTTTTAAGAGACATTTTTATCATATAGAAGATGATTTAATGTTGTTTTGCCCATTAAGTGCTTTAAGAATTCTGGTCGATGCGCTTGATCAACGTTATCGATAGGGATCTCCTAAATGCTATGATGAGACAGTCAAACACTGTAAATTGACTTGGAATAAGTAAAAAAATTCTAAAAAGAAGATTACATAAAGTTAATTATAATTTTTGAAAGTCTTAGCTTTTCGGGAAACAGGATCAATTGAAAGAACTCCTTTCCGATACTCCTATTCTTGTGATTCCCGAAGAGATTCAAGACTTCACTGTTTGTACCGATGCTAGTCGTATTGGTTTGGTTGCCGTTCTCTTGCAAAAGAGAACGTGATATCACTTATGTTCTATACCATTAAAGCCTATCGTGACTAGGTATGCCACTCATGATCTAGTGCTCGTGGCCATTGTTTTCGCTTTTAGAATTTGGCATCATTATCTTTTGGGAGGTAAATTGTGTTGCCTATGCCCTTAGTCATAAGCAACAAGCGGTTATTTCTATGATAATGTCCGAATGGAATGATCTTTTTAACAGGTCCATCTGGCGTACCGTTATTGTACTACGTCGTTGTTCCAAATTAATTGAGTTTCATGTTCCTCGGGCGTACTGTTATTGTACTACGCCGTTGCACCGGCTCAATTTTCTGCTATTCATGATGTTTTCCATGTCTCTCAACTAAGGAAATGCCATAGGTATTCTGATTCTATCCTTGAGCCCGGTGTTATTGAAGAAATTGAAGTTTCGCCTAATTTGACTTATGAGCAACATCCTATTCGCGTCATTGCTTCGGAGGTTGAGCGCCTTCGAAATAAAGATGTTCCTCTTGTGAAAGTTCAATGGTCCTCAAATCCTAAGTATTGCTCTTAGGAATTTTGAGAATTCATCGAGCACACACATCCGTACTTACTCACTCATGCTCTTTAAAGGTGAACTTCTTATTTAATTTTTTTTGTGTTGATATGCTTTTATGGTTGTTACTCCTTATATTCTTCTTAAGTATTGCGAGGACGCAATTTCTTTAAGGAGGGGAGTCTGTAACAACCTACATATTTTACGATTGTATATTTAAATATAGCATGGTTAGTCGGACTAAAGTTCGTAGTGATACTTTTTGCAAATGGTCGAATTAGGTCTCGAGACCACTTCCATTGAGTTCAAAATAGCATTTGCAATCTTGGAGTTGAGTTGAAATTTTCTATTTTTCTGTTGGGCATTGGGTTTGGGTTTCAGCCCATTAACCCAACATATTACCCTAACTTCACCCCTTCTCCTCTTCATTTATTCTATTATTTTCATAACACTCTCAAGCCCTAGAAAAATGAGGGAAAAGAAAAGAGATTAGAAATTCCTAAGCTCTAATTCTCTTAGGAAATTCAAATTCAAGCTATAAATCAAAGAGAAGTTTAGGTAAGCATCATCTTCTCCATCTCAATCCCTCTTCCATTTTCAGAAATTCCTAAACCCAAACTTAGGAAATATTTTTCTTATGAGCTTCGATTGAAGCTTCTTGAGTTGAAATTGAAGAGTGGTTGATCTTGCCTTATTTTATAGCCTCTCACTTGTGCTATTGGGTTCAAAGGTGAGTTCATGAACTCACATCTATGTCTATAGTCTTCATTGTTGTTAGGTATGAATTCCTAACACCTATTCCATGTTCATTTGCGTTGAATTGATTTGGATTGGTGAATTTTCCAATTTTTGGTATTTTGAAGTCAAAATTTATGAAAAATCCAAGATTGAATTTTTTTTACATGTTGTTTGGAGTGTATTGAAGAGCCTATAGGACTGGGTTGTCGCTTGGCATAAATCCCTAGCCATCGTTGCTCGCTCGATCGCTTGTGAGATAATTTGGCCATCATTGGCCTAGCATATTTTTGCTTTGAGCTTTAGCTCAGACGTCTGGTATTAAGGTCAGGCGTTTGGAGCTAGGGAATAAAATTCCAGACCATCAGCTCAGACTCTGATCTTTTTTCCCAAACGTTTGGACGATCTGGAATAAAATTTCCAATCTCTCAGCTAAGATGTCTAAGAGAATCACCAGACGTCTGGAGCTGCTAATTTTAGCCATCTTGCTTGTTAATGATGTGTAACGACCCGAAAATTTCGATCTCGAAATTTCCAGATAGTTAAGAAAAGAAGAAAAGAGAAAGAAGAAGAAAACAGAAACAAGACACAGAAACCTCACATTCGCAGCGGATCAAATATAATATCAAATAAACTAGCAGTTATACAAAGAAAACTATATCAGTTAATTTACATTTAAATACATCAGAGTTACACATATACATAAATACTGGACAAAACAATCATGTCCAGATACTACAATATCACTGTGAAAATTCTCCATATGTCCCTGCCATCCTGCTCCAGAACGTCCTTACCTGAAAATCTGTAATACTCGGTCTGACCCGAGCATTACATCAAAGTAACACCCGGGTCAGGCTGGAAACCAGCATGAGTAAACCTATCTAATATGAAATATACCAAAATAATACCCAAGTTTTAACCCGGGGTAACTCATAATAATTTTACAATCCACAGGTTTAGTATAGACAACACCTATCATACCATCAATATCTAAGTGTCAGAACTTAGATTTATTATCCAAATCACTAAAATCATTCCATATCAGTTTATTGATTGCACTTATCAATCTATAAAGAATCGAAGTGGTTTCGGGTATTAACTAATACCCGACTCCGGTCTCTTGGATTCCAATGTCATCCTAACTTAAATTATTCAAGTGAAATACCATTCAACTTTAAATACAGGATGTCACAGTAATTCATCATCAATAGATAACCACATCATCCAGTTTAACCCAACATATCTTATCATATAGCATCATAAACCATATATTAGGAATAACAATTAATCAAAGACTTCCAATATCGTTCTATTTATCCTTTAATTACATTTAAGAAATTAACTCTTAATTAATTTCACAAATTAATTATCCTTAACCCAATACGGTAATTAACCTTTAATTATTTCATTAATTAATTAATTGCTAACCATAAATATTAATCACCCTTGATTAATAACATCAGAAATTTATTTACCCTTAATTACTTCATCAAATAAATTAATTACTCCTTAATTATCTTAAATTAATCCTTTGATTAATTATACAAGATAATTTGTTCCAAATTACTTTCACAATTCCATCTTCCACCAATTATATTCAGTAGTTATCATTAGTTACTTCACTAAGTAATTATACTTCATCAATTACATTAAGTAATTATTATCAAATCATCAAGTGATTAATTAATCTTAATTAATTAATTTAAACCAATCACATTAAACTCCATTATGTAATTAACTTAGATTAACCATCGTTAATCACAAATTAAATTATCTTTAATTTTCCACTAATTAAAGTCTAATTATTTAAAAAATTAACATTGATTATAAATTAATTTCTTAATTAAGAAATCTTTAATCATTAATTAATAATCTAATCAATGATCTTAAATTTCAAATTTATTTAACCCTTAATCAATATTTATTAAACCTAAAGCAATTAATTAAATAAATTAACTAGTTATTCCTTAATTATTCCATTAATTAAATTAATTTCAATACATTAATCTTAACTTAATTTTAAGATAAAACATTTCTTAATGATGTTTTAAAAACAAATTTATTTCAAACAAAGTGCTTTTGAACTTACGTTGAAATTTTATTTTAAATATGAAATTTAAAATGAATATAAGTTGAACTAAATCAAAATTTAAACAATTTAAAACTTTTTGAAATTATACGACAAACAAGTGATTGTCCTAGAAATGAAATTCATAAGAATTTCGAAACAAAGTTCATTTCAAAATTTTAATAACTTCAATTTACATTTAGTTTAAATCTTTAAAATTTATACCCTCTTTTAATTTCAAAAACTGAAATACATTTTTAAATTCCTAGATTTAAACCTCATTTTAAACTTGCTCATAATTTAACAAAAACATCATTTTTAAAAAAATTGCAAACTACTAACTATTTTACAGTAATTAATAATTCCAGTTTTAAAACTTTACTACTTTCGTTGCTCTTTTTTTTCTTTTATTATTATTTAAAACTGAGATTTTAAATTAAACTTGGATTCTAAAATTCAAATTTGGATTTAAAACTGGGTTTTAAACATTAGCTTACCATTACCTTTAAAAGCTTCAGATTTAAATTTTTATATAAAAACAGACACTACGGGTTTATCAAAACCTGTAAAACAAGAAAAAACCCGAGACTACCCAGAACCTACTTCGAGTCTGCAACCATCATTTTCGAGTCAATTACTCAATTACTTCGAGTGCCTTCACTACTTCAAAACTCAAAAAAAAACCACAGACACACTCAAATCTCTCCAGTTTCTACTCGTGCCGTAACCCCTAAGGCACTGTCTCTACTTCGAGTTTACATCACTACTCCACTCCAGATACAAAATCATCAACGTGCACCTGCACAGTTGCTAACGACGACGGTGACGATCACCGTAACCTCCAACACAACGTCCATCATCCCAACAACCATTTCCGAACATCCAAACTCAAACACAAGCCTTAGATCAAATTCGAGCAGGAAGGTGGACACTGGAACTCAAAATGTCACCAGAAACTGCTTTGTTCACCTCCCTCTGACCACTAGAATCATGCCCCTTCTGACCTCGCATTCATCTCCCATTTCCGAAGAAATTTCCTTGATCCGGTGACGCTCGATCCACCATGGAAGTCACACAGCTCCAAATTATCATCTCGACAAAAATTAGGTTTAGAATCTAAACCACTTCGCTGACAACGCTACGGCGAACTCTAGGACCTCCAGCCATTTTTCCTAATGCACTGTTCGACCCTCCACTTCCAGATGCACTCCCGACCACCCATCAACAGTAGATCGTCACAAAATGATTCAGAACCCATTTCCAGACAAACCTAGATTTCTCATTCAATTCGATCTTAAAATTTATGATTTTTATTTTAAAATTCATGATTTCCTAAATCAATTAGTAATATATACTTGAATCCACTTAATTCAACCCTTAATTTTGTCATACGTTTTTATTCCCATCAGAACTATTTGATTTCAGAGGTACTCAAACCTATCTTGCTGGAAATAAACTTTTAAACTTCAACTTAGGCTTTAACGAAAACATTTTTGTTTGAATCCTAAGTCCAGATAGTGATTTATTGAAAAGATATTAAATTTTGTTTTAAATTTTCAAATCTGGAACTCATAGAACAGAGAACCACTGACATGCATACAACGACATATCAATCATACAGTACTTTTCTATTTCATATGCAAACAATCATTGATCACAGCTATTTCCACAAGAAACAGACAAGATTTACTTATCTATAGATTTGATAAAGATTCTCAGATTAAAGATTTAGCTACTCACCTGTAACAGAAGAACATAACCTTATTTAGAGATCTGGAATTAAAATCTTGATTTGTTTACAACTTTGAATTTGTTTTAGGTTGATGTTGAATCTCTGCTTCAGGATGAACAGTAACTCTAATCTTTCTTGAGGTTGAATTTGATTTCATTAACCCCTCTTTATTATTATTATTATTATCATTATTATTTTGAAAGAAAGAAAAATGAAAACATGGTATATCATCAGCCTATGTTACTTCCAATTAAAGAAAAATAAAGTTTTTGCCATTTGTATCTTTTTCTAAGCTACACTTGTTTGATTATAGAGTGTAATATTTACATTTGTTTTAATGCATGCTTAAATAAATTTACATGTCAAAACAAAGTATTTTATGTACTAAACCCTTAACTAATTTATTTATAAATTTAGGTATACCCCTTTATCTTGTTAAATTTATAAATTTTATTTTGAATCCTTTATTAGTTTGTGAATTAACTTATCTCATGTGTACTTTAATTCTTGTAATTAGATTTCAAAAGATATATTCATATCAAGGCTTAAATGTTTATCTACATAATTTTTTTAAGAATACTTACATATCTTAATTTATAAAATAAAATCCTTTAAAAGAAATTAATGTAAAACAAACTATAAAATCATATATAATATATTTTTAAATCCAAAATGTTTTAAAAAAATATCTATCTTTTAAATCTCAAATTCTAATCGAACTTCAAATTCAAATTCAATTCAAAATCCAATTTGAAATCAACTCAAATATATGTATATTTTGTCAATATAAATTAAATTTGTAAATAATTTAATTTTAATTTTAAATCCATTTATATTTAAAAAAACATTACATTATTACTATTGTTTGAAAATAACAATTTTGCCAATTTTAAATAATTTATAAAAGAGATTATTATGGTTGAATTTGTTTGAAATTTCTAGGATATCAAGGATATCCTTATTATATTTTCAAATCCATTTACACATCCAATATCCTTTATTAACAAAATTTTATTTGTTTAATATAAAAATTAATATTTTAACAATTCTAATCCTATTAATTACCAAATGCTTGAAAATCCATGTTATCACATTCCTCCCTCCTTTGAATCTTTTCGTCCTCGAAAAGGAACGTAGCCAGAATTATTAAATACTTAAAATCATATAAATTTTCTTTGATCATTTTTAAAACACTTTAAATCCTATATAGTATTACAATAATAGTTTTATAAAAATACTTTTATAACTCGATGTTTCCACAAGTCCGTCTTTGTTCTCATAGAAATTCGGTCATATGTTGATCAGGCGTACGACTGAAAATCTATAAGTACTTAGCAGACCCGTTTTCAACACCCAGTGAAAATACTATGAAAATAATTTTGTTGAAAATTCCGAAAACAGTTTTTGAAAATAGAGGATATATCTTTGTGAGAATGCTCTGGAAATCATCACCCCCATCCATGGTCGCAGTTACATTCCAGGGTTACGTTGCCGTCGCAGCAAAAGTCCATGTAACTGCAGGCTCTCCGTGGCCTCTCGATTACGCCATGGAACCCACACTACTGATCACAGTTACATCCAGGGTTACGTTGCCGTCGTAGCAAAAGTCCATGTAACTGCAAGCTCTCAACGGCCTCTGATTTTCGCTGTCGAAATGAAACCTCTCCACTCCTACATAGGTCGCAATCTACCGATATAAAATCAAACGCAGACTGTTGGCTCTCAGCGGCACACACGACTTTCGCTATATTATACCATAGGTCGCAGTCTACCGATATAAAATCAAACGCAGACTGTTGGCTTTCAGCGGCACACACGACTTTCGCTATGTTATACCATAGGTCGCAGTCTACCGATATAAAATCAAACGCAGACTGTTGGCTCTCAGCGGCACACACGACTTTCGCTATGGTATACCATAGATCGCAGTCTACCGATATAAAATCAAACGCAGACTGTTAGCCTTCAGCGACACGCACGACTTTCGCTATGGTATACTCTACTCATAATCCCCAGGAACTAGTTTCGTCCGGACTCCTCACAGGATCAACTTTAGAACCCCCCATTGGGGCTCAAGGCAGCACCACACGGTGGTACTCCTGAGAAGTCCATTCCAAGGGAGCGCCTTTTTCTCCAGAGCCATCATCAAAATATTTTATACTATACACATATAGTATTTTCAAATCATACACCTAGTATGATCTCATACAAAACTCCTTTACATAAAATCGATTATTCAAAATCGACAATTCTTAAATTAGGCTTCCCAAATTCAATATTGATTTT
Source organism: Allium cepa (assembly GCA_030765085.1). NCBI lineage: Eukaryota > Viridiplantae > Streptophyta > Magnoliopsida > Asparagales > Amaryllidaceae > Allium > Allium cepa. Next base: position 877,567,969 of record CM060943.1, read on the forward strand.
ATCCAAAAATCAAAGCCTTTTCCAAATTCAAAGGTTCCGAAAACCTCTTTCCAAAATCCTCATATGATCCTTTATATATATATATATATATATATATATATATATATAATTTTTAAACCTTTGGATCATTTCAAACCTGTATAAAACTCCTTTTATACTTCAAATATTTTCAAAAACCCTTTTCTTCTGGCAAAAGATTCAACAAGGGTAGTTTCATTTTATAAAACAAGGATATTTAACTTTGTTTCCTCAAAATAAAATATTCAAATTTGACTACTTCTTTCAATATCAGTTTTTTATTCAAATCTGTACAATGTACACATATCATCCGTACACTATACCAATCTGATCGCTCACTCGATCACACGATTTCACTTCCGAACTAGTATCGTCCACCCGACTTCCTAGTGCGGACACAGATCTGGTTTCTTGATCAGAAACCGTCATTCTCCTTGCATAGCCTGACTATGATAGAGAATACCCAGAACCAATAAACAATCCATATCCAGGTTCGCCATCGAAAATCGAGTGAAAAATCCCATTCGGATTGATATAACTATCCCGAATTCTGTGCTCGAATCTGGATCACATTACTATGCGAATAAAATAACATACGTACACCCTACGTGTTTATCTTTATTGATTATTAGCCAAATTAATTTCATTTCTATTCACATTCACTTTGATTTTCAATCACTTACTCTCAATTGCTTCAATCCATTTGGATTATCATCTTTATTCTTATCTCGATTGGGTATTTAACCAATAACAGTTTGAACTCCGACCAGTTTATTTAGAAAATAGCTTGAAAATTTTAAAAATAGATAAGTAGTTGGAAAATAATTACTATTTTGTAAATTAGGAGTAAAATAGTTAGAAAATAGTTATAATAATTGTAGAAATTTTAGATAATTGTGAAATAATAGTAAGACAGTAATTAGTTTTGTAAAATAGCTGAAATATAGTAATTAGTTTATAAAACCGTTGGAAAATTGTTAAATAGTTTAAAAATTAATAATTGTAAAACAAGTATAAAATAATTTGGCTTTTAAAATAAAGGTTGTATATATAATGAATACCTTGGAAAAATAGGTTTATATTAAAACAATTTATATTAAAAATAGTCCAGAGTCAAACTGGTCACTTCCCAATCTCTATTCTCATCGATTCAATTTAAATTTCCTCTACCATTTAAATTGATCCAATTTCAATTTATTTCAACTCCATTTCCAAATCAAGTTGAATTATTCTTGACTTCCTCCTAAATTTAATTCAAATTCCAATTGAATTTAAAACTATTCAATTTTAATTATAATTTCAAATTATTCAAATCAACCCAATTCAAATTTTCCATTTGAATCTTATACTCATACATCTTCAATCACCATTTCAATTAATTCAAATCAAATTCAATTTGAACTAATTCAAATTTCAAATTTAAACCATCTCTCATTCATTTAAACAATTCCAATTCACAACTTAAATATTTTTAACAACAATAGGATGATATTATCTAATTTATTTTAAAACATCCATTCATTTTTAATTTCTAGATCTCAAACCCAATTTGAGATCACTCAAACTCTCAATTACAATCAACCATTTAACTTCCCAAGTTAAATCTTAATTTCATCTAAAAATTTACAAATCTGGTTGAACATCCCAACATATTTAACTTTTCCCAAGTTAAACTTAATTCACTTTATCCAGTTAACCTTACCGAGTTTGAACTTCCATTACAAATTTTGAACTTCTCATAAATAATCTTCCCACTTATTAAGTTCAAAAACTTATCACCTTGGGTATCGCATTTTATTCCAAATTCAAAACTCACCATTTAGAGTTTATTTCCAACTACCTTTGATATTATGTATATCCACATGTATACATATTAATTTCTTTTACATACCAAGTTATAGTTTAAAATTTTAAACCACCTTTGGCTTTTAATTCATAACAAATTTCTTTCAAATTTTCAAACAACTCTTGTTTGAAAATAGGACCCCTTCATTCAATAATATTATTTATTATTTCCATATCACTTTGAAACAATTTTCAAATTCTGGGCCCAGATTTAAATCTTTACAATTCAGATCATTTTCAATTCCAATTTATAATTCATACTTACCTAAATGTTTTATTTCCTTAAAACATTTCATTTTTTTCATTTTGCTTTCTCATTAATACACACTTTATTATTAAATACAACAACCATTTATGATAATAACCAAGCTTGTCATATCTGGAAACCAATTCATAATTATCTTATTCTAAAACTCCTTCTCTAATTCAAGATTTTGATTTCAGTTTGAATCCATTTTCAAACTTATCTTTATTTAATTTCAATTTGGTTGTAATTCTATTACCCTTTAATTTAGTTTTCAATAATTTAACAACCGATTACCTTAATATTTATTAGAAAGAAATATTGCTTTATATATAGAAATATAATCTTTATATAACAAAATAACAAGTACGCTCTCTCATATATATACACTCAACTCATTTTAGGGTACCACTTACCCTATCCTTAATGAGTAATCCCACCAGAGACAAGGTTCTCGCTTAACCTTCAGCTCTGATACCAAATGTAACGACCCAAAAAGTTCTATCCCGAAATTTCCAGATAGTTAAGAAAAGAAGAAAAGAGAAAGAAGAAGAAAACAGAAACAAGACACAGAAACCTCACATTTGCAGCGGACCAAATATAATATCAAATAAAATAGCGGTTATACAAAGAAAACTATATCAGTTAATTTACATTTAAATACATCAGAGTTACACATATACATAAAAACTGGACAAAACAATCATGTCCAGATACTACAATATCACAGTGAAAATTCTCCATATGTCCCTGCCATCCTGCTCCAGAACGTCCTTACCTGAAAATCTGTAATACTCGGTCTGACCCGAGCATTACATCAAAGTAACAACCGGGTCAGGCTGGAAACCAGCGTGAGTAAACCCATCTAATATGAAGTATACCAAAATAATACCCAATTTTTAACCCGAGGTAACTCATAATAATCTTATAATCCACAGGTTTAGTATAGACAACGCCTATTATACTCATCAATTTCTAAGTGTCAGGACTTAGATTTATTATCCAAATCACTTAAATCATTCCATATCAGTTTATTGAACCTATCAATCTATAAAGAATCGAAGTGGTTTCGGGTATTAACTAATACCCGACTCCGTTCTCTTCGAATCCAATGTCATCCTAACTTAAATTATTCAAGTGAAATACCATTCAACTTTAAATACAGGATGTCAGAGTAATTCATCATCAATAGATAACCACATCTCACAGTTTAACCCAACATATCTTATCATATAGCATCATAAACCATATATTAGGAATAACAATTAATCAAAGACTTCCAATATTGTTCTATTAATCCTTTAATTACATTTAAGTAATTAACCTTAATTAATTTCACAAATTAATTATCCTTAACCCAATACGGTAATTAACCTTTAATTATTTCATTCATTAATTAATTGCTAACCATAAATATTAATCACCCTTGATAAATAACATCAGAAATTTATTTAACCTTAATTACTTCATCAAATAAATTAATTACTCCTTAATTATCTTAAATTAATCCTTTGATTAATTATACAAGATAATTTGATCCAAATTACTTTCACAATTCCATCTTCCACCAATTATATTCAGTAGTTATCATTAATTACTTCACTAAGTAATTATACTTCATCAATTACATTAAGTAATTATTATCAAATCATCAAGTGATTAATTAATCTTGATTAATTAATCTTAATTAATTAATTTAAACCAATCACATTAAACTCCATTATGTAATTAACTTAGATTAACCATCGTTAATCACAAATTAAATTATCTTTAATTATCCACTAATTAAAGTCTAATTATTTAATTAATTAACCTTGATTATAAATTAATTGCTTAATTAAGAAATCTTTAATCATTAGTTAATAATCTAATCAATGATCTTAAATTTCAAATTTATTTAACCCTTAATCAATATTTATTAAACCTAAGTCAATTAATTCAAACAAAGTGCTTTTGAACTTACTTTGAAATTTTATTTTAAATATGAAATTTAAAATGAATATAAGTTGAACTAAATCAAAATTTAAATAATTTAAAACTTTTTAAAATTATAAGACAAACAAGTGATTGTCTTAGAAATGAAATTCATAAGAATTTCGAAACTAAGTTCATTTCAAAATTTCAATAACTTGAATTTACATTTAGTTTAAATCTTCCAAATTTAAACCCTTTTTTAATTTCAAAAACTGAAATACATTTTTAAATTCCCAGATTTAAACCTCATTTTAAACTTGCTCATAATTTAACAAAAATTTCATTTTTAAAAAAATTGCAAACTACTAACTATTTTATAGTAATTAATAATTCCAGTTTTAAAACTTTACTACTTTCATTACTCTCTTTTTTCTTTTATTATTATTTAAAACTGAGATTTTAAATTAAACTTGGATTCTAAAATTCAAATTTGGATTTAAAACTGGGTTTTAAACATTAGCTTTCCATTACCTTTAAAAGCTTCAGATTTAAATTTTTATATAAAAACAGACACTACAGGTTTATCAAAACCTGTAAAACAAGAAAATACCCGAGACTACCCAGAACCTACTTCGAGTCTGCAACCATCATTCCCGAGTCAATTACTCAATTACTTCGATTGCCTTCACTACTTCAAAACTCAAAACAAAACTCACAGACACACTCAATTCTCTCGAGTTTCAACTCGTGCCACAACCCCTAAGGCACAGTCTCTACTTCGAGTTTGCATCACTACTCCATCCAGATACAAAATCATCAACGTGCACCTGCACAGTTGCTAACGACGACGGTGACGATCACCTTAACCTCCAACACAACGTCCATCATCCCAACAACCATTTCCGAACATCCAAACTCAAACACAAGCCTTAGATCAAAATCGAGCAGGAAGGTGGACACTGGAACTCACAATGTCACCAAAAACTGCTCCGTTCACCTCCCTCTGACCACAAGAATCATGCCCTTTCCGACCTCGCATTCATCTCCCATTTCCGAAGCAATTCCCTTGATCCGGTGATGCTCGATCCACCGTGGAAGTCGCACAGCTCCAAATTATCGGCTCGACCAAAATTAGGTTTAGAATCTAAAACACTTCGCCGACGACGCTACGACGAACTCTAGGACCTTCAGCCATTTTTGCTAACGTCACTGTTCGACCCTCCAATTCCAGATGTAGTCCCGACCACCCATCAACAGTAGATCGTCACAAAATGCCTCAGAACCCATTTCCAGACAAACCTAGATTTCTCATTCAATTCGATCTTAAAATTTATGATTTTTATTTTAAAATTCATGATTTCCTAAATCAATTCGTAATATATACTTGAATCCACTTAATTCAACCCTTAATTTTGTCATACGTTTTTATTCCTATCAGAAATATTTGATTTCAGAGGTACTCAAACCTATCTTGTTGGAAATCAACCTTTAAACTTCAATTTAGGCTTTAACGAAAACATTTTTGTTTGAATCCTAAGTCCAGATAGTGATTTATTGAAAAGATATTAAACTTTGTTTTAAATTTTCAAATCTGGAACTCATAGAACAGAGAACCACTGACATGCATACAACAACATATCAATCATACAGTACCTTTCTATTTCATATGCAACAATCATTGATCACAGCTATTTCCACAAGTAACAGACAAGATTTACTTATCTACGGATTTGATAAAGATTCTCAGATTAAAGATTTAGCTACTCACCTGTAATAGAAGAACAGAACCTTATTCAGAGATCTGGAATTAAAATCTTGATTTGTTTACAACTTTGAATTTGTTTTAGGTTGATGTTGAATCTCTGCTTCAGGATGAACTGTAACTCTAATATTGCTTGAGGTTGAGTTTGATTTCGTTGACCCCTCTTTATTATTATTATTATTATTATTATTATTATTATTATTATTATTATTTGAAGGAAAGAAAAATGAAAACATGGTATATTATCAGCCAATGTTACTTCCAATTAAGAAAAATAAATTTTTTGCCATTTGTTTCTTTTTCTAAGCTACACTTGTTTGATTATAGAGTGTAATATTTACATTTGTTTTAATGCATGCTTAAATAAATTTACACATGTCAAAACAAAGTATTTTATGTATTAAACCCTTAACTAATTTATTTATAAATTTAGGTATACCCCTTTATCTTGTTAAATTCAAAAAATTTATTTTGAATCCTTTATTAGTTTGTGAATTAACTTATCTCATGTGTACTTTAATTCTTATACTTAGATTTCAAAAGATATATTCATATCAAGGCTTAAATGTTTATCAACATAAATTTTTTTTACGAATACTTACATATCTTAATTTATAAAATAAAATCCTTTAAATGAAATTAATATAAAACAAACTATAAAATCATATATAATATATTTTTAAATCCAAAATGTTTAAAAAAAAATATCTATCTTTTAAATCTCAAATTATAATCGAACTTCAAATTCAAATTCAATTCAAAATCCAATTTGAAATCAACTCAAATACATTATTACTATTGTTTGAAAATAACAATTTTGCCAATTTTAAATAATTTATAAAAGAGATTATTATGGTTGAATTTGTTTGAAATTTCTAGGATATGAAGGATATCCTTATTAGATTTTCAAATCCATTTACACACCTCGATATCCTTTATTAACAGAATTTTATTTGTTTAATATAAAAATTGATATTTTAATAATTATAATCCTATTAATTACCAGATGCTCGAAAATCCAGGTTATCACATGATGGGTTTTTATTTATATCGATTTTTGGGTTGATCCGATTGGTGGTCGTCATTTATTATTTGCTTCGATGACTTCTGTCTGGATTTTTGGGAATATCCACTTTGATGGATTTGATATCGATTTCTATGGTTTAATTCACGTCTTCGTATGTGTATTTTTGGTGATTGATTGTTTTGACAATCATTTCTGTGATTTTCACTTTCAAAATACAATGGTTTCTATACTAATAGTAAATACTAAAACTCTTTCAACGTTTCTTTTACTACAAAGCTCGTTTTTAAATCCGCTTTCCAATCTATTAGTATATACAAACCTTTACCTCACTCGTATGAGAAATCTAATTAAACGGCTCAGTAAAACAAGTGGTATGAAACGCTTGCGTTCACTTCATCGTTTAATTCTTGGATTTGTTCGATTGAAACGTTGTGACAATTTTTGAGTGGAAATCTACAATTTGTTCGTAAATATTTAAGTTCAGCCAGTGGTTATGGGACATGAAACTAAACTCGTTTATTTACTAGCTTAGTGTAATTCACACTTTTTATTGATCAATGGTGATCATTTTATGGTTTAAACTAGCGATATGTGATGTCTCTTTGTCCGTGTGGAGGACTATACCTCGATTTTATGGAGCTACGTCTCATTTTTATGGGCTAATGACCCATGGTCTTTTGACTGTACTTTGGAGTTTCGACTCACTTTTATGGGCTAGCAACCCATGGTCTTCGGACCGTTTGTGGAGAAATCGGCTTGATAAGTCGGAGCATGGGGCATATCTTTCTAGGTGAGTCAACCTTCGTTTATGCATGGGGCGTATCTTTCTATGTGCGTCGATGTTTGATTATGCAAGAGGCGTATCCTTTTAGGTGCGTCGATGTTCGTTTATGCATGGGGCGTGTCTTTTTAGGTGCGTCGATGTTTGATTATGCATGGGGCGTATCCTTTTAGGTGCGTCGATGTCCGACTGTGCACGGGGCGTATCTTTTTAGGTGCGTCGATGTTCGGTTTTTGGAATAGCATTCCGTTTGTGATGCACATGTTGGTGAGTTTTCATGCTCCTGTTTTTGATAGGCCACCCCCTTTGTGATTTTTGGATTTTTAATTGATGATTTCTAGAATTTGTGCTTCACCAATTTTTGTGATTTATATTGATAAGTTGTATCAATATTTGTGGTTTGGTGAATAAAAAAAAGAATATGACATTCTTTTCGGTGTTTGAGATTCTTGAGATATTTTATGATTTTTGTTTTTATTTAATGTATGCTTGTTACAGTATTGCATTATTATTATCATATGTTTTTATTATACCTCTTATCATATTTCATTTTACATGATATTTATAGCTAGACTGATATATTTGTTATTTTCCTCTTAAATAATACTCGGGTCAGACCGAGGTATTCCAGGTGCTTCTACTTGACTTCTTATCGGGGTCTGCCATCTGACTTTTGGCTAACTACTTGCTTAGTAGTCTTTTTTTTGTTTTTATACATTCAAGATAGAGACTCCTTGATGTATTCATATTCTTTTGTCTAGCACTTGTACCTATTCTTTTGTGATGTAGTGGATCTTACACGACCACTACTTTGATGTAAACTTGTATGTGTTATATTCATATCTATTTCCGCCTTAGTGATATGAATATCTGTGACTGATTTATGTTATGCTTATTTTATATTTGTTTCCAAGGTCACCCAACCACTGTGTAGTAGCTTTGAGTTTGTATTTGATAAGTCGGATTTCCTCTTGAAATGAAGCGCATGTTATACTATCGAACATAGCGATACTCGCACAAAGCAATTACAGAGATGGTCGCTCCTTAACAATCTTCTTCTTCATGCTAGTTGATGGCATTAATTCATAGTGTCCTTTGCTAGTGTGAGCGTAGAGGTGGGGCGTCACAATTTATATCGATCCAAGTTAGGATTTTTCACTCGTTTCTCGATGGCGAACACTGGATATGGATTTTTGATTGATCGTGGGATTCTATATCTTAGTATATGGCTATGCGAGGAGAATGATAGTTTCTTATTAAAGAACTAAATTTGACTCCACACTAGAGAGTCGTGCGAACGATACTAGTTCGAAGTGAAATTGTGTGATCGTGTGAGCGATTAGATTGGTTGTTGCGTACGGATGATATATGTACATCGTACGGGCTTAAGTGAAGCAAATGTTGGCAATTGGAAATGCAGAATAATATGATTATGAACTACATGATTGGATATCACTGGTAAATAAGATGCAGGTATATAAAAAGCAAGAGCTAATTTGATGTCTTTGATATCATATGAAAATTTGGTTGCCCGACTAAAAGGTACATGTTTAAACTGTTCTTTAAATTTGATGGTTTTATGATTGAGCCACTTGGCTTTTGTTTTCTTTTGCTGGTTTGGCCCATAGTGGTGATTTGTAGTTGTTCAGATCCAGCCGCGTAAAGGAGAAGCTGGCGAAGCTTTTCAAAAATTTAGTGAGTTAAAAATTTTGAACTTTTCTTTTTGATAACTAAAGTTTGATTTTTATTTATAACCTGAAGCGACTGGGTGGATAATATTAGTTTGAGTCAATGGATGAATTTGGAAATTTATTAAAAGTAATGACAAGGTTTCGACAAATTAACTCTTGAAAGTCAAAGGCTTAAATGGATTTAGGAAGTTATTTCAACTAATTTGTTTTAGAAAATAATTAGGTTTGGGGCATTTTTCCTACCTTGGAAATTTCGAGTACGAAATTCTTTTGAAGGGGCGAAGAATGTAATGACTTAAAATTTTGGTTAATTTTATAGATTTAATAACTTGAATCTCAAATATATGATTTATTGGATAATTTAATTGCTGAATTTAATAATTGAAAATTATTTAAATAATTGAATCTTGGATTTTTATTTTGATAAAAATGATTGAAAGGCCTATTGAATTTCTATTAATAAGTATAAAGGTAATAAAGCTTTTGAATTTGATTTAAAGGTGATTTAGCTAATTTTTAAATTAACTCATTCTAATTAACGAATAAAAGTATTCTTCCGAGGCATAATCTCGGATTTCGACTAAACTAGTGTCATTAGGTCCGTCTTAATAAATTATATTACGCCGTCAAATTTCGTAACGATCAGATGCATCGTTTGGTCCTAAGGGATAGAAACATGTTGAATTTAATATAATAATTGGATTCAAAAAGCTATCTTCTCCATATGATCGAATTAGGGTTCGAGACTAGTTCTATTGCGTTTCGAAATATGGGTATAACATTATGAATGCCAGGCGCCTTGCCGCGATAGAAGTTCGGGATTTTAAGTTACTTTAAACGAGATATTTTGGAGTTAAATAATATTATAAATTTTTAAACAACCCCTCAGCCACCCCTACCCTGTGCAAGCCCCCCTACAAGCCACACAGCGCTGCCTTCTTCATTCCAACCTTTATAAACCAAAAACGAAGAAAGAGAAAAAAAGAAGGCCCAGAATTTTTTTTCTCTAAATCTACTTAATAAAAAAATTCAAAACCAGCTTTAAACTCGTGATTCTTTAAGAGCTTCATTTTCATATGCTTTTTAAGGGGCGCGATCTTGTCTAGGCTTTAGACAGAGGGAAGCTCGAAATATAGGGTTAGCAAATTTTTGGCTTTGGTGAAGTTTTGGATCGAGTCGAAGATGTATTCGAGCTCGGGGGAGGAAGGCGAATGCGACATTGTAGGGTTTGCGTACAGGATGGGGGGGAGCATGGGTGACTAGAGCTTGGGGATGGTATGCAATCGAAGGAGGAAGGGGAGATGAGTTCGTGGGTGGTCTCAGATCGTTGGATGGGGGAGCATGGAGGGGATGCACGTGCACGACCAAGGCATGGTTTCTATATCATGCATAAGAGGTTACTTCCGATTAGGGAAGATGGTAAAGGAGGGGAATTTTTGTAAATATAATGAATTTGTAATTATATTATACTATTTAATTTAAATTATGCTGATAACTTATAAAATTCATAACTCTCTCATACTAGGTCCGATTAGGATGAAACCTTTTGCGTTGCAATCATGAAGATGAGAGCTTCGCAATGGACCTAGTTCAGACAAATTGGGAGACTGTTGAGTTTTGGGCTAAAATCCGACGTCGTCCGGCTTCAGTTCCAAACTGGAAAGCCTCGACGACAACAGAAATAAAATTGAGTAAATCTCACTCATTTTGTATAATTGGTTTTATTTTAAATAGTTAAAAAATTATTGTTTGATTGGATGGATTGATAAATTATAATCATTTGGATGTTATATTATACAAATATTAGTATATATACTAGTAGTTGGATTGAATATTCCCGTAGTTGGAGCAGATGTGACACCATGCACCCTGCATAATAGTGGATGACCCTTTTTGTTGCGATATTCCGCCTCTAAGCGATGATTATATTATTATGATATACAACATCTGTGGTTGCAGAGAAATAGGTTGGAGAGATCCAACTGGATTCCTCAAAAATGTTGATTTTAATTTCATATATAGTTATATATGATGTGATTTGAATTTATTGGATACTATAGTAGCACTAGCCTTAATTTTGGTATTTTAAATACAATAAATAATATTTTTTTTGATTTTAAAATGGAAATTCAAAGGCGATTTTGGAAATGAAAATATTTATATTGATTTTGGGATTATTTAAAAGGTAATTGATTTGGATAAAATAAATGATTAAGCTTTGGATATTTATTTATCCATTTCGTAGAATGGTTTCAAATAGAGAATTTAAACTTTAGGATTTTAAAATAATAGATTTTAATAAGATTCTCAAAATACGAAATGGAAATCGAATCGAGGTTTGAATGATTTTGGAGTATAGTTTACGTTATTTAAGAAATAGATTTGTAAATGCTAGTTTAATTTGAAATTGATTTATAAATAGATTTTTTTAATATAAACCTGTTCAAAAACTAGAAATGAGTTCATGAAAGTTATAAGCAATGTTTATAAATAAAGTGGAATGATTATCTTTTGATAAATTGGAAATATAAATTCACAATGTGAATTAAAATGAGATATGGAAATCGGTTTAGAAAGAAATAGTAAATTTTATTTTGGAATTTGGGGATAGTTATGAAATGGGAAATGTAAATCGATTTGTAATAAATCGAGAGAGATTTATAAGTATAAAAATGGGTATGTTGAATTTAAAAATGGTTTTTCACTAGGACTTAAGGTTTGTTTTATAAAAGGGTTTTTATTTATAAAACTATGTAGTTTTAAAAACTTATAATTGGATTAAAATATTTCAGAAAGTTAGTTATTTAAATATTTAAATTTGTTGAGATGAATTCTAAGTTTTATAAGCAAGTTTTGTAATCAATTAGAAATTTTACAAATGAATTGGAACTAGTGATTGGCGTTTATTTTAAAAGTGCTTTGATATTTAAAATAATTATTTATTGATGTTTTTGAAATTTATTATGTATGTATATCGTTTAAAAGTAAGTGATTGCAATTTATTTATAAATGCTCTCGAGATTTTGAATAGGGTTTTATTTAATGCATGTGATTTTATACGAGAAAATCTTATAATGGAATTTAGGAACATAAGAAAATTTGAGAAAAGGAAATTTCCATATTGTTTAGACATGGGAACTTCGAAAATGAATCTGAATTCATTAAAGGAGTTATAAATTGCTAGTTGGATTATATATAAGTAAAATCGATAATTTTTGTAAATTATAAAGGGAATTAATAATAAAATTCCGAAGATTCATGAGATAAGTACATAATATTTCCTAAGTATGGATATTAGAAAAGATTTTGGAAAACGGCTTGTTTTCTAAGTAATGAAATTATAAGTCGTATTGGGAATATTTATATGTGTCAATATGGCTTGGAAATATCCTATTATGGATATATGAATTTGAAATTGTTTTTCAAATATTGAAATATTGAAGAGATTTGAATACATATCTTTGTAAAGCTATTTGAAATAAATGTTTTGAAGATTTGCAATATGGGCCTAGTGATTTCTTATGTGTGTAATTTGATAGTTAAATAACCGACTATCAAATATGGCCAAATTCTTTGATCGTTTCGAAGAGACAGGGATCAGATATGATTATCTGAAAACTACTTCGATCCGATTTGAGCATTGCAAATTGTGATACCGTGAAGATAATAAAGACAGTGATTTTGGTGATTCGTTTTATTCAGACCCAGAACAACTTGTGAGGATGAATTCTATCAACACATTGTCATTGGAAGGCAATGAGCATTCTAAATGTAAATTTTTCGACTAGGAATGATTGAAAATCCAGGGAGATGCAGAAAGGCTAGGTGGGTCGCACCCATTCGGATATGTTGTCACCTTTCTAGATACCCTACATCTACATATTTATGGATTGGTAGTGCATGAGATCTCAAAAGGGTTATAAGGCAGCCGGGGTGATGGCATATTCGGTACTATCTAGCAAGAGGCAGGACAGTCTTATGTTAGCAGGGATCGATAGGTTCGATCTCGGTACATTTTGTGACGCCCCACCTCTATGCTCACAATAATAAAGAGTATTAAAGGAAATACTGTCTGTTATTACAAAGAATAAGGCTGGATAGGAGCGGCTAGCCGTAGTTAGGCCTTACACTAGTATTGATTATCTCGATAGGAGTGGTGTATATTTTTCATCTCTGTTTATTTACTCCCATCGACATATTCAATTCCAGTATAAAACGAACTACGATGGTTCATAATAGTTTAGGACAAGATATATAATAACAACACAGATAAGCTAAATACATATCATGGATAATATCAAATCTCATATACATAACTGAAGTCAGTTACAATACATGTGATACAATATATATGATACAACTATAATTGTCGACTCAGAAAGTTACATATACATGTAAATTATCGTGAATAATATACATGAATACATATCATCCTAGAAAATACACTGACTACTCCAAAAGATATGAAGAGACTTCATAGCTCAAGCAGCAACCCAAAGCAAGATATCTACAACCTGAAATAACTCGGTCTGACCCGAGTATTAATTCAAAAGAAAATAATACATGGTTCAGTCTAATTAAAACTCAGTTATTAATGCAAGGAAGCAATAATAATTAAATAACAATTAGACGACAATCACAAAAATCTCACATATCCAATCCTTCAATAAGAGAATCAGATAACGGTAGATATAACACGTAACAACAATAAACAACGAATCAACAATGCCAAATCATCAACAATGATAAATAAAAGAATTATCAATGAAGAAAATTTAGAAAACAACGGAATTGCCTAAATAGAAATTAACATCAGGTGGCCAAATCAAAACTCAAGCCAGTGAACAGCATAAACCACAAAATCTAATTATCGATACGATAATTAGAAAACCCATAATCTAATTATCCAGTAGATAATTAGACAACAACAAAATAATCAAATTAAACCGAATCAAAATACAATTTCAAAATATTGAATTGGACACACAAAACAATTCAAGCAATTGAAATATCAATTAAAACGTCACTTCTGTTTGGCCGCAGTACATGCACGCGTGCACTGCCTCGCCAATACAGTATATGATGTCATCACAGCTCCAAATGTTAACAGCAAGTCGAGACTGCAAAGCCAAATCAATAACAAAATGCAAAGGTCAAGTCAATGCTATCATGACTCAACACAACTGCAAGGACAAAACAAAGCTAACAGTAATACCAACAATAAACACATCAAACATCATGAGCCAACTGTGTACACATAAAGGAGTTGTACCAAAAAATGCCACAGTGAGAAAGAAATAAATTAAGCAATGGCATAGCACACAACAGTGACAATGCAACCTGACTCGAAGCAGTGCACAGTGAAGCTCAAATGTGCAAGTTTAAAACAATGCAAACTCAAATTGAATCAGTTTCAAGTCATGTATAACAACAATGCACAAAAGTCACATCAAATACTCTAGCTCAAGACAGTATAAACAAAAATGCAAACTGCAAATACATGGGAAGTGACAATATCAAGTCAATGCAGCAACCAAAACAAATGCAATAGTGATTCATAAACCAAGTGCGCCAAAGATATGGCAACACAACAACAAAGACAAAGGCCCAATTTGCACAGATATGCAACAAAAGATGCGGTTATGACACAATGCAGACAAGCTACAATGGATAATCAAACTCAACAAAATCAGACTACAGAGTTCAATATGACCTAAGTCAGAAATGACACAAATTCAAATTAAAACCAGACATAGCAATGATGGAAATATTGGGATGAAAATGCAGTGGTGGAGCAAAGAATCCAAGTTTATATGCAAATAAACAGTGCAGGGATGAAAATGCAGTGATGGAACAAAGAATCCAAGTTTATATGCAAATGAACAGTGCAGTGATGAAAATGCAGTGATATGCAGCAGCGTAAACAACACATTGAAGCAACTCGAGCAAATACAACACATATATACATACATAGGTGTATGTATACACATGGCAGTTAAGGCATAATGCCGGTGAATAGCAAGATCAAGCAAGGTACCAGAGATGGTATATAGCATGGCAAAAGTATCAAGTCCAATATTTTTTTCCATCAAAAAATCAAGTGTACAGTTCGAACAATATCCAGCAGTTTAAAAAAATCAAAATGGCCGAAGTAAACACGATCAGTGTCAAGGCCGAAGTCATCAGAAAAACGAAGTTGAATTCTCAAATCAACATCGAAGTTGACCAAGTCCGAAATCAAGTGTGTGTAAAAATTAAAAAAGTCAAAAATCAAATCCAAACAAAATAGGAAAGTGGCTGCCGTAACGATCAAGGAAGTATCGAACGGTTTCAAGCTAAAACAGTGACAGTGAAGTAAGGGAAAGATACGATATGAACAAGTCAGAAATATCCAAAGCATTTATAACAAAATCAAATGGCCGAGAATACTTAAGTGACGAATTCAAATAATGGTATACGAACGAAATCAAGGAATTCAAACTCTAAATAAACTTCAGCTTCAATTAAAGATGTGAGTGAAAAACACTCACCTTTGTTCGAAGAATCCAAACCCAATTCACAGCCGAAATCATTACAAGCTAGATCAAAATTCGAAGCAGTCGAAGTAAAAAGGAGACCATCGATTGACAAAAAG
Source organism: Allium cepa (assembly GCA_030765085.1). Classification (NCBI taxonomy): domain Eukaryota; kingdom Viridiplantae; phylum Streptophyta; class Magnoliopsida; order Asparagales; family Amaryllidaceae; genus Allium; species Allium cepa. The sequence continues at coordinate 877,583,885 of CM060943.1, forward strand.
GAACGCTGAATCATCTATTTAATCGAATATTTCAAGCCGGCTTCTTTGAATTCATGAAAACCCTAATTTTTTTCAGGAGCAACGACGAAGGAAGCCGCCATTTTTTTCATTTAGTTTAGGGCACACGAAAATGAAAAATGAATGGAGGAACGATATTTACACTGATAATTATCACTGCCCCAAGCCAGAGAAACGTGGGCCAAGAGTCAATATTTAAATCCCACACAACATTCAACGAATTTTCGAAAGAATTTCAACCCGATTAAAACTTCCAATAGCAATTAGCTAGCACATTAATCGTTTAATGACGATTATAATTTGGTGCAAAACCCCGGGAGTTACAGACTCCCCTCCTTATAAAAATTGCGTCCTCGCAATTTTCATAATTAAAGGCATCAATAACAATTATTTTTCTAACATAAACGGTTAAGCTAGAAAAATAAAGGTCAAGAATACAAATGCCAGAGAAATCTTTTAATTTCATAAAAGAAATTCACAAATTCTCACAAAGTTTAATCGTCAAATAGATAATCAGAAACAACAAAACTGAATAAATACAATTATCAGCAATATTTAATTATCAATTAGATAATTAGAATATAGAAATCAAAAAACAACAATATCTAATTATCGATACGATAATTAGAAAACAACAAAATCTGATTATCAACAAAGACAATTAGAAAAAACAAATCACATATCGCAAAACCGCAAATATCTAGTTATCCAACAGATAATTAGAAAATACGAACTTGATAATCAGCAAAAGCTAACTATCAACAGAGATAGATAGAAAACAACAATTCAATATAATCAACATAATCTAGAATCAATTAGAGACTAGAAAATCTCATAATCAGCAAAATTAGCAAATATCCAATTATCAAAAACGGTAATCAGAAAAAAAACAATTATCTAATTATCAAAAACGATAATCAAAAAACAACAAATATCTAATTATCAAAAACAATAATCAGAAACAAGCAGATTCAGACGACTGAAGTGTATGATTCAGACGTCTGAATCTGGAAAATAAAATATTTTCCAGAACATAATTCAGATGTTTGAATCTATAAATTCAAACGTCTGGAAATGTTAATTTTTATCCTATTTCTTCTCTGGTTCAATTCGAACCAATTCAGACGTCTAGACCTTTGATTCAGACGTCTGAATACTAGGGAATAAAAATTCCCAGTATAATATTCAGATGTCTGAAATAAAAATTCAGACGTCTGAAAACTGATGTTCAGGCTTTTCCTGAACCTAGGCCAAAGATGGCCAAACGATTATCGGGAGCGATCGAACGAGCAATGACGACTAAGGATTTATGCCAAGCGACAACCCAGCCTTAATGGCTCTTCGATATGCCTCGAGTATCAATGTCCAAATATCCATATAAGGATTTTCATAAATTTTGCTTTCAACACACCAAAAATTGGAATATTCACCAAAGCAATCCAAATCAAAAGCAAATGCACGTGAATAAGTGTTAGGAATTCATACCTAACAACAAGGATAGATATAGACATAGATGTGAGATAAAAATCTCACCTTTTTACATAAAAACAAGGAAGAAGAAGCTTTTAAAACAAGCTAAGATTAATTCCTCTTTAATAACAACTCAAGAATCTTCAATCTAAGCTTAAAAGAAGAACATTTCCTAATTTAGGTTTAGGAATTTCTAAAATTGAATGGAGAATGAGTTGGAGAAGAAGAAGAGAAGGCTTACCAAAGCTTCTTCTATGAATTTGGAGCTGGAACTTGAATTTGTAAATGGAAACTAGGGCTTAGGATTTCCTAATTCTTTTTCTCTTTCCCCATTTTTGATGAAGCTTGAATGTATTAGGAAATTATGAAGGAATGAAGAGAAGAGGGTTGGAGCTAGGTTGATAAGTGTGGTTAATGGGCTAAAACCCAACCCAAAGCCTTAAGTGAAAAGTAGCAAAATTCTACTAACTCCAAACATATCAAAGTTTATACTCAAAAAGGTCGCAAACGGCATTTTTAACTCAATGGAAGTGGCCTCGTGTCCTAATTCGACTGTTTGCAAAAACTAGATTTTCGGACTAAAATCCGACAAACGATGCCGTATTTAAATAAAATATTTAAATGTACAATCGATAAATATGCGAGTTGTTACTGACTCCTCTCCTTAAATAAATTGCGTCCTCACAATACTTAAGAAGAAAATAAAGAGTAACAACCATAAAAGCATATCAACACAAAAGAAATTTTGAAAAAGAAATTCACCATAAAGAGCATGAAAGAGTAAGCCCGAACGAGTTTTCTCGATGAATTCTCTGGATTCCCAAGAGAAATCCTTAGTATTTGAGAACCATTGAACTTTCACAAAAAGAACATTTTTATTTCGAAGGCGCTCAACCTCCGAAGCAATGATGCGAATAGGGTGTTGCTCATAAGTTAAATCTGATGAAACTTCAATTTCCACAATAATACCGGACTCAAGAATAAAATCAGAATCCCTAAGACATTTCCATTGTTGAGAGACGTGGAAAGCGTCATGAAGCAGGAAAATTGAGCCGGTGCAATGACGTAGTACAATAACGGTACGCCCGAGAAACTAGAAACTCGAATAATTTGGAACAAAGGCGTAGTACAATAACGGTATGCTAGATGAAACAAAGCTCAAATAATTCGAAACACCGACGTAGTACAAACGACACGTCAAGTGAACCGAAAAGCTGGGACATCGATGTAGTACAATAACGGTACATCCGATGAACCAAACACCATAAAAGAACAATCGGACGCTAGTCCATAAAAGAAATGAGATGAAGCTCAATAAAGCGAGGTGCATTGAAACGTCCGATGAACTTGGTAAAAAGATCATTCCATTTGGATAAAATAAAAGAAACAACCACTTGCTATTTAAGGCTAAGGGCATCAGCAAAACGATTTTCCTTTCCAAAGTATAGAGAATATCAAGATCATAAGATGCAAGGAACTCAAGCCAACATTAAGTTCCTTATGAGAAAATAAACATTTCAAAGATTTATGATCGGAGTGGAGAACGAATTTATTCCCCAAAAATAAATGAGATGTCAAACTCTAAAATTCGACAACAATAGCCGCGTGCACTAGATCATGAGTGGCATATCTATTCTCGATCGGCTTAAATTGCATAGAAGCACAAATGATATAACATTCTCTTTCACAAGAGAACGACACCTAAACCAATACAACTAGCATCAGTAGAGACGGTGAAATCTTGGTTTCCTTCGGGAATCATAAAAATATAGAGTATTGGAAAAGAGTTCTTTCAATTGACCCTCTTTCCCGAAAAGCTAAAACTTCCAAAAATTATAATTAACTTTATGTAATCATCTTTCTAGAAAAATATACATTTTACAAGTCAATTTATTGTGTCTGACTGTCTCATCAAAATGTTTAGGAGATTCCTATCGATAACGTTGATCAAGCGCATTGACCAGAATTCTTAAAGCACTCAATGGGTAATATAATCACAAAATTATCTTCTATATGATAAACATGTTTCTTAAAAACTTTTAAGAATATTCTTTGTTCGTTTTAAGAACAAAAATCTAATTATACTTATAAATAAATCTTATGAAAAAGATTTGCAAAATTTTAAATTGCTATTTTCATCCAAAATCAATAAATACAAAAAAATGGAGTCATCGAGATATTCGATAGAATGCTCGATTCATAAAATGGATGAAATAAGCTGGACAGACTGAATGACATAATAAGTCATTCATAAGAATCATAACGAGTATGGAATGCGGTAAGTGGATGCTAACTCCCGCAACTCGTAGCCAAATGAAAACCGGTGGCAAGGTCGAGCTGAAAAGATCTTAACACCACCCAAAAGATTTCTTAGGTGATAATCTTAAGACAAGCTCAAAAATACCGGAAAATTCCACAAACTACCCGAATGGGAAAAATAACGTTTTCCTCATCTTGTGGGTTTGAAGAATAAAAATGATGCCATCAAATTGGAATCGAGATCACAAAAGAAAAATAGAAATTTGCTTAACAGATAGAAAATGTCGAAGATGGATAGTCCACTTGGGACATAGGATATGGCTTCATAATGATTAAGCCAATCCTTTTACAAAAATCAATTTCGAAGCCTAAATAACGCATAACATGCAAATCGGGTCGAAAGAAAAATCACATAAAATAATCTCGACATCAAAACAAAACAAATTGGGTGTTGCGGATCCACCAACCGGATTCGCAATTCCCAAAGAAGTCATCAAGCCCAAAACGTTTAAAGAATCAACAAGTTCTCTTGATACAAAATAATGAGATGAACTCATATCAACAAGAACTCGAAAAGGATAATCACAAAACAAATGTCATCAAGGATTGAATGAAAATACCTAGACCAAGAGAAGTGTCTCTAAGACCTCGCACACTATTCAGATCTCCCTCTCTTCTACTTTGAAGAATGGGACATGTAGATATATGATGACCCAAACTTTTGCAATAACGACAAAAGATAGGTTTCGGGCATTCCCTTGCATAGTGGTCCGTGGAACCACAATTGTAGCATCGTCCATGACTAGTGGTAGGAGTCTTCGCTACTGGAGTTTGTTGCCTCCCTTTCTTGTTGGGATTGGGGCCTTTGAATTTAATAGGCATCTTCATGTTATTGTTGAAGTTCTGTTTGGCACCCACAACTTTAACATCGCTTTCTCTATCAGCCTCTTCAAGTCGAAGAGCGATATCAATAAGCTGATCAAAAGAAACTTCTAGTTTCAGAAGTAATGGCTTCTTGAGGTTCTTGTTCAACCCATAGAAAAATCTCTGATTTTTCTTCAATGGGGTATTAATATACTCGACCCCATACTTAGAAAGAGATTCGAAAGATGCGACGTATTCCGTCACAGAAGATTCACCTTGAACAAGGTCTATGAAACGCCGGGCTAAAGTTACTTTTTCAGCCTCCGGTACAAACTTTAATTCGAATCGTTCCCGGAGTTACTCCCAAGTAAGATCCGCTTCGATAATCTCCGAAGTTAAGAGCTCATACCAATCTAACGCTCTTTCTTGGAGCATGCTAGACGCCACTTGGACTCGATGAAGGTCAATAAGATTCATGCGAGTAAAGATGCGATCGCATGATTTGAGCCAAGCTTGAATTTCTATAACACCCTCGGATCCCTTGAATGGCCTTCCACCCAAGTCGGTATAGTCTCTGCACAAGCATGCAAAACCAGATCTAGGATGAGTAGGCTCTGAGATGGAACCGGCAGCTTGAGCATTCTTCACGAGATCAAGAAGTTGCTGGGCAAACATAAATACTCCATCCTGGGGAGTAGCACTGGATTGTCTGGCACTAGGATGATTTGATCTAACCATTTCTCTTCTTTAAGAAAGAAAGAAAGAAGAAAAAATTTATTCTCAGAATGAATATCAAACAATAATGATTGATAAAACAAGGCATCACAAAGAAAATAGGATAGAACGGTTCGAAGACTCGAATAAAATCCTAAGGCACGACTCCTAAGAAGAACTTAGGACGATGATCCTTGCTAGATTATTCTATATTGTTCCAAAGTTTGGCTCTGATACAAAGATCTGACGCCCCACCTCTATACCCAAGCAAGCCAAGGATACTACGGGGTAATGCCGTCAACTAGTATGGAGAATAAGGCTGTTGAGGAGCGACCATCTGTATAATTGCTTTGTGCAAGTACCGATATGCCAGATAAAAATATAACTTTTCATTTCAAGAGGAAATCCGACATACCGACACAAACTCAAAGCTACTACACAGTGGCTATATGTAATATTCGGAAACAAATATATAAAAAATCATAACACAAACCAGTCGCAGAAGTTCATATCTCAAAGGCGAAAACAGATATGAATATTACACATAAAAGTGTATATCAAAGTAGTGGTCTAACAAGATCCACAATATCACAAAAGAATAGTTACAAGTGCTACACAAAAGAATAAGTATACATCATGGAGTCTATATCTCAAATGTATACAACAAAATAAACTACTAATCTAAGTAGTTAGCCAAAAGTCAGAATAATAATCCCAGATGAGGAGTCAAGCAGAAGCACCTCTAACATCTCGGTCTGACCCGAGTACTATTTAATAAGAAAATAGTAAACGGATCAGTCTAACTATAAATATAAGAAAAAAATGAGATAGAATATGAGATGTGACAAAAACGTATGATAACAATAATGTCATTCAATGACAAATATATCTTAGACAACACGAAAATCATACAACATCTCAAGAAATCTCAAAACACAGAAAAGAATGTCATATTCTTTATTTTTTTTCACCAAACCATAAATATTGACAATTATATCAATGCCAATCACAAAAGTTAATGACACACAAATTCACCAACACACAAATATTGATAAAACTTATCAATGTAAATCACGAAAATTTGTGAAACACAAATTCTAAAAATCATCAACTAGAAATCCAGAAACACAAAGAGGGGGGAGGTCTATCACAAAATGGGAGCATGAAATCTCACCAACACGTGTATCACAAAACGGAACGCTATTCCATGGTTGCTAACCATTAATTTTGAGTCGAGACTCCACAAAAACAGGGTTTAGTCTCCCTAGCAGACAAAGAGACATTGCACAATGCTAGTCTAAATCACAAAAATGATCATCATCATCATCAAGACGTGTCAATTACACTAAGCTAGTAAATATATAAGTTTAGCTTCATGTCCCATAACCACTAGCTTAACTTAAATATTCACGAGCAAATTGTAGATCTCCACTAGAAAATTATCACAAGAGATTCAATCGAACAAGTCCAAGGATTTACCGACGAAGTAAACGCAAGTGTTTCATACCACTTGTTTTACTAAGTCGTTTAATTATATTTCTCATCCGAGTGAGATAAAGGTTTGTATGTACTAGTAGATTGGAAAACGGTTTAAGAAACGAGCTTTGTAATAAAATAGTGTTGAAATCTTTTTGATGAAAGAGTTTTGATATTTACTACTAGTATTGAAACGTTTATATTTTTAAAGTGACAAATCACAAAAATGATTGTAGAACAATCAATCACCAAAATTCACATTCAAAGACGTGAATAAAATCCAAAGAAATCGATACTGAATCCAACAAAATGGATATTCCCAAGAATCCCGAAGAAAATGTCATCAAAGTTGATAATAAATGATAACAACAAAAGGGAAACAACACGAATCGATTAAATTTGGAAACTCAAGCTAAATATGCAAAATAGGCAAAAACAAGCAGATTCAGACATCTGAAGTGTATGATTCAGACGTCTGAATCTGGAAAATAAAATATTTTCCAAAACATAATTCAGACGTCCGAATCTATAAATTCAGACGTTTGGAAATCCAATTTTTAGCCTATTTCTTCTCTGGTTCAATTCGAACCAATTCAGACGTCTGGAACCTATGATTCAGACGTCTGAAAACTGGGGAATAAAAATTTCCAATGTAATATTCAGACGTCTGAAATAAAAATTCAGACGTCTGAAATAAAAATTCAGACGTTTGAAAACTGACGTTTAGGCTTTTCCTGAACCTAGGCCAAAGATGGCCAAATGATTATCGGGAGTGATCGGACGAGCAACGATGACTAAGGATTTATGCCAAGCGACAACCCAGCCTTAATGGCTCTTCGATACGCCTCAAGTATCAATGTCCAAATATTCATATAAGGATTTTCATAAATTTTACTTTCAAAACACCAAAAATTGGAATATTCACCAAAGCAATCCAAATCAAAAGCAAATGCACGTGAATAAGTGTTAGGAATTCATACCTAACAACAAGGATAGATATAAACATAGATGTGAGATAAAAATCTCACCTTTTTACACAAAAACAAGGAAGGAGAAGCTTTTAAAACAAGCTATGTCAATTCCTCTTCAATAACAACTCAAGAAGCTTCAATCTAAGCTTAAAAGAAGAACAATTCCTAAGTTAGGTTTAGGAATTTCTGAAATTGAATGGAGAATGAGTTGGAGAAGAAGAAGAGAAGGCTTACCAAAGCTTCTTCTATGAATTTGGAGCTAGAACTTGAATTTGCAAATGGAAACTAGGGATAAGGATTTCCTAATTCTTTTTCTCTTCCCCCATTTTTGATGAAGCTTGAATGTATTAGGAAATTATGAAGGAATGAAGAGAAGAGGGTTGGAGCTAGGTTGATAAGTCGGGTTAATGGGCTAAAACCCAACCCAAAGCCCTAAGTGAAAAGTAGCAAAATTCTACTAACTCCAAACATATCAAAGTTCATACTCAAAAAGGTCGCAAACGGCATTTTGAACTCAAGGAAGTGGCCTCGAGTCCTAATTCGACTGTTTGCAAAAACTAGGTTTTTTGGACTAAAATCCGATGAACGATGCTATATTTAAATAAAATATTTAAATATACAATCGATAAATATGCGGGTTGTTACAAAAAATCAAAAGTAGCCACCGAATCAATCCAAAAGTCAGAGCATAATATCGAAGGGATGTGTCTGATAAGAGAGGCTACCTCCTTGTCCCGAGAATCGCTCATGTTTTAGCCACCTTATGCCAACTCACGGGAGTCGGGCCCATGTATATACCTTAATAAAACGTCGCCACCATTCTACTTCATTCTGGAATCTCCCCCGCGCACACGGTTGTTAAAGTGGTTTTCGGAGTTGGCAGAGAGTACGACAACTTTCAATACCGGTCTCTTTAACAACCAAACGTTATTATAACACCGCGGTCATTTCAAAATAATGTATACTTCAAAACCAAAATATAATATCCATTTTTAAACAATATAAATACGATATCTTTCCATTTCAAAAACCAAATCATTATGATATCATTTTTATAAAAACCCAAATCAATATAATATCATTTTTTATTTCAAATGTATCTCTTTTCTAATATCTTAGCACTTTCAAATTTATAATACCTCGAAACCAGACGCTTGAAATATAACTTTTCAAAACATAATACTTCGAATTTCATAGCTTATAAACCATAACTTTCAAAACTTAAATGGTTTGAATATTCAAACAGTATATAAAATAAAATAGTTTGAATTTTAAAATAACTTTGTAAAGTGAAATAATTTCCTCGACTTCACAACTTTATTCACTTTAAATTAAATCTCAATTCATAACTTTCAACTCACTTTCAGTTTCAATAGACCATTTCAATTTCAATATATTTCAAACTTTGAGTATTAAACAATTTCAAAACTAAGGTTGGAAATTACGATTCAACAATTCAATGTTCTATTATTTAGTTTTGAAATATTTGCATAATAAATCCATTATCATTTTAATAAAACTCAAATTACAAATAACTTAATATTTCCTTCAATTTATTTATACTTGGAATATTCGTTTAATTCATCTTAAACCAAAATCCAGTTATAAAAATCATACCTTTAAAATCTCAATTTTATTAAATTCAATCAATTTCATATTTATCTTCCCACCTTATTCTCATTTAAGTTATTATAAACTCTAGAAATATAATTTAAACAAATACTTAACCATATTATATCTTAATAAAATCAAACTTTATTATTAAACTTCTTTTATACTTTAAACCAATTTTATACATAGCTTAAAACCAAGAATTTAACCATATATAAAATAAAATTTATAAAATATCCAAATTAATATCTCATAAAACCATATATTTCTTTACAAAACCATAAAAATCATTTCAAAATATTTTTTATATATAGACCATGGTGTTTGTATAAAATTTTCTATCCTATGGTCAAGTGGTACGAATATTTATCATTTCAATCCGTAATTTAAAATAAAAATACGGTTATATATCATTTCAAACCACAATCCCGAATGAAATAAAGTGTATAACAACTTGCAGTTTATAACAATATAAAATACGACATCCATTCATCCAATATCAGTCATCAACCATTCATCACAATCGTCATCCAATTAAATCCATATAAACAGTTAATAAACAACAGGTATTTACTGGCAGTTTATATTCAATAATAAATTAAATAACTATTTATCCAAATAAATTCAAATAAACTGATATGATGATTCAAAATATGCCAAACAGTCATAAATAAATTTCTAATCACATCATAAGTCAATTTAACAAACATAAGAAATTTTAGAAGTTGTGAGTGGGTTAAAACACTCACCTTTATATGAATCTGAAAATAATAGACTTCTAATTACTAGCTCCGCTCTATGTTTTCTTAGTCTCCTTCTTGATTGCTAGCTTTGTTCCGTAATTTTTCTTTTACTTTGATTTACTTTAATTTTCCTCCTTATTATATTAATATATATATATATATGTATGTATGTATGTATGTATGTATGCATGCATGTATATATGTATGTATTTTTAAAAGGTTTGAAAAAAAGAAGATTTGAAAAAGAAGAATTGAAAAAGAAGATTTGAAAAAGAAGAATTGAAAAAGAAAAGGATTAAAATAAGAAGAACTGAAAATGGAAGAGAAGATCAAGATTTGAAAGGAAAGAAAAAGTTTGAAATAGAATAAATTTGAAGAAGAAGAATATTTGAAGAGGAAGGAAAAAATTAAAATGAGAGATAATAAGGAGATTTGAAGGAAAAAAAGAAAGAAAGAAGATTAGAATGGAGGCTGGGGTTTCATTGCATCATATCTTATTTATAAGGTTAGAGTTAGGTTTAAGGCCAAAGAGATTTGAAAAGAGAGGCCGCTATTAATTAGAAATAAATGAAATGACGTTTCTGTAAAAGGAAGTTGGAAAATGTACGAAAAAAGAAAGTAAATATGAACAAACTTGGTATGGAATATAGTAAATATGAACAGCCTTAATTTTAAAAATAGCAGGTATTAAAAGGAGGTAAATGAAAGAACTAAAAATATGAAAAGTAGTTCATGTTTGCAAAATCGAAAAGCTTCGGACAATGTAAATGGAAAGGAGTAGTGGAGCAAATAGAGAAAAAATGAAAAGAATGAGGCAATTATTAATTAGAAAGGGAATGAATGGACCAACTCTATACTGTAAACAAACTTTTAGAATTCAAATTTCAAAAACAATCGTTCACTTAATTAATTTTGTTAACACTAAACATATCAAAATTAACATCCTTTAAAGATTTAATTAACACACAATAAATGAAAATAAATTCTCTACACAAATTTGTGTCATAAATTAAAATAATATACAGCATTAATAACTTTTCATTTCTTCCTTTTGTGATTAGATTGGGAATTAAACAAACATGTTAACATTTCGATTGAATGTTTTACTAGGAATGCATTAATGTACATTCAAAAATATGATAGCATAAACAAGGTAATATAAACAGGTGTATAATATATATATGTACATCTTTATCGCCACTTATAGTTTACATTCATAAATAAAAGGTATGAAAATAATCCACATAAGGAGGCAATGAATGTAAGAGTAAATTAGAAAAGTGAAGATGGAAAGGTAAGTTATGTTGCAATTACAATCTAATAAAGTCTAATTGAAAAGGAAATAATCAAGTGTAAATCTATTTTATCCTTTTTATCATCTCCTATTAACATTTAATTGAATAACGTATGAGATTTCAAACCTAAATAATCCTTTCTTTTAATGATCTAATTGGATCAAAAACATATTCAGGTATAAACATATATGCAGTAAACTAGCATTAAATTTTGAAACGTGAACTGATTTAATTGGAAATAAATCACCCAATCTAAATTTATTTCAATATATGTTTACAATTAACGTATTCCTACTTTGTAATTAAATGATTACAATCACATTAATTGTCCTTGATTTCTAAGGTAAAAATAAAACAATTCAATTCCTTTTTATAGTAATTTAACGTATTTACGGAATTAGAATTATTGTATACAAACCAAAAGTTATTAATTTCTTATTTTTGTAATATATTTTTCAACTACCAACATTTCAAATAAACAAACATATGATTTTTTTTTATTTAGTTAAGAAACATATATTATTCTTTTTTTTAACATTTATTATTCCAATCAGTTAGAATTTACATTCATACGGTCATTTGTTTTCTTCCTTATTAAACGTTACAATTATTTCCAATTTAAACTCTACAATTACATTCCTAAATGTGTATTTTTGTCAATTGTACACATTAATTAAGGTTTAAAACCAATTAAATAAATTTACCTTAGTTCCATTCTTTTACCAATTTATTACTTTATAAATACATTTTCGTTTCTATTTAATTTAAACATTCACACCTTCCGTTACTGCATTAATTCTCATTGATGACATTTAAGATTTCCTATTTTAATTTAGTAGACCAATTAATTATACCATTTCATATATTTACGCAACACTTACCCTTATTTACTTAAATTCAAATTTTATACTCAACCATAACATTTACACTAAATTAATATACAATTTAAATAGTAAATTACCACCGTTACTATAACTTTTAATCACATCTTTGATTTCATTGTTCACAACAAATGTTACCCTTCTTATATACCCAATCGTTGTTCACTAGTCATTTATTTCATATTATTCCGTTTATAAATTTTAATGTTTTCATTTGTTTTCTTACATTAATTTATATCCAAGTATAACAATTTTCATTACTTCCGTTAATTGTAACTTCATTCAAATAGTTAATATTTAACTTAGATTACCCTTATTACATCTCATTTAAGTTATTATTTCATTGGTTAACTCAATACTTACTTTTACTTACTTATTTTCAATTTTTATAACTAAATGCAACAATTTACACTATTTCATTATAAATTATAAAGTTTTTATTTCTTTCTAGATTTTATTACAAAAATCTTATTTAATTAACCAATTTTAATTATTGAAAATTTACGGGTCATTACAATATTGATCCACATTCAAACGCTCTGTATTATCTCTTGGATGTGTACCATTTCCTCCTAGATTAGCTCCGACCATGCTCCCGTGTTCTTATGGATCGATACCGATCCATACCTTTGAATTGGTACCAACCTATACAAATAGTTCAAGGTTCATTCTAATTTGATATACATGGCTCCCACTAAGTGCATTTGCTCCAGCTTTTGTCCTTTGGTTCTGATTTGACGAAACTCTGACTATTCCTCTTTGTCCCATCCTCCTATAGAAATTTTCCATCATCTCTTCCTAATGGGCCATCATCTGTTCCTCCATTATATTTATCATTGTTTCCATCTTAACCCTGGTTATGTAGATGGTTGAGGGGTTGGCTCTTGAGGATGTCTCTTGGCTGCCCTTGTAGATTCTCTCCAATAGTAGTTTTTCTAGTCGATTGTCTCATCATTTTGAACATTTTCAAATCTCAAATCAACAATTTCAAGTGGTTCTCGATAAAAGCACTAAAATGTGTGAACCAAGATGACACAAACACCTAAGTGATTTAGTAGAGAATAAAAAGTGAAGAAAAGTAAATAAAAAAGAGCAAGAAAAGAATACACAACCTTTTATAATGGTACGGCTACTCTTGGCCTATGTTCACTTAGCAATTTTATTGATGATTTATAGTGTTGTATAGACTTCTGTTCTTACAGATTGATATAAATCCATGAATGATTTTAAGAGGTTAGATTTAGAGAGCAAGAGAGCCAAAAAGATCCTTAAAGATGACCCATACTCTCCTATTTATAACTGTAGAAAGCCTAAAATCTCGTCCCCATGATCTCCACATAGTTTTCCATATCCAGACTAGTTCTCCCAAGAAATTTGGTGGACACCTCATCGATATGCTCGGATCGGCACCGATCTAGAAGATGGCCAAATGGATCGTCTTGAATTCTTTGTCTAGGATCGATTCGTGGTTAGCTTATGATTCCAGACTTTTTTGCATTATTATTAGCCTGTTTCTAAGTCCAAACGATAGACCGGTGAAAGAATGTAATTGCTGATTCAAGTGCTCGAGGAGAACAATAGAGAATTGCATGAGAACAGTGAAACAGAACTTGGAATAAGCTTTTGGCACCATAACTTGTAAGCAGTAGGAGTGGTGGCAAGATTAGATGAAGAATCGTGGATCTGTACTAATCCAAGTGGTTGGATCGGTACTGATCCATTATTTTGGTGAATGTTTGATCTTCGTTTCTTATAATGGATTGGTCTTTATCCCATGACTATCTTTGTACTTGGTTTCTTGACTCTGGGGCTATCTCTCCGGCCTGCCTGCCTGCCTTGACAACTCCCAAGTTTGATTTGTCTAATCTATCTGAATATTTCTCGGTCAAAAAGTTGGATAACACCATGCTCTGATACCAACTGTAGCATCCTCAACTTCAAGACTTGAAGATGAATGTCGATGATGCTGTAGCTACCGTAAGAATTATCATCCACGAATGGATGTGAGTTTAGTATATTCAAATACAGAAAAAGTAAACATAGTAGCTAAATATTTTATTACATAGAAATTATCATAACGTTCATTATGTACAATTTTTTTAAATTAAGTCCAAGTCGTGCCCATGTAGGGGTCAAATAAAAATATAAAATAACATAGTAAAGAGTAAGGTCAACATATGATGATGCCGCTTGAACTCCTTAAACAATAGAAACGACATCTTTATTTGCTAACAAAGCCTCTTACTCCATCTTTGATCTATGTACCATGACTCTTATTATCGACCTGCCTAATCCCATAAACTCAACCTACTCAAATGAGCACCTGTAAGTTTATGGAAAATAGTAATAATAAAAATATGGATCAGATATAAAGTCTAATATGAATAATACTTACCAAAAAAATATAGTAAGACCAAACCGTACTAAAGGGAATGAGTTTCCACCCTTACTATCCAAAGCATCATAAGTGAAACAATCATAGTTACTAACGCGAGTATTTCTCATTTACTAATATGCCTTATACATTCTTAAGCAGTTTCCATTTACTACTGCACCGCTGGCGCAGTCCCCACTAAGCTCTCATTTAGCTTTATCTTTAATCTGATATTGTCAAGAACCACTCACACACTACATCCTTTTAATTCATTCAAATTGAAACTGCTTGAAATAATCCCACCACAGTCCTTATGTATAAAGAAACGAATATGTAGTCCTTAAATATTTATTTAATTTGGAAATGCTTGGAATAACCCCACCATAGTTCTTGGAAGTTAAATGTCTCTCTTCATTTCACTAGGAGAGCATTTGAGTAAGCGTCCCCATCCAGAGTCATGGCCCTTCTGACTCTATCCTTAGCGCGAGAGTTCTTTCCCTTTACTAACCCGAGTTTCCCCGAGTCCTGCCCAATTGTCTTCTATTAGGTTTCATTCTCACCACTCTTTGGCGCAATACCACCCTGCCTTAATCTGGGTGCGTAGTACACTCTTTACTAGTTGAGTTAATATTTCCAAATCGTCTCGTAGTATATCTTTTACAAATTGCGGCATAACACTACTTTCCCCTAAAAGTCCATAGATCTCTTTGGCAAATCACTATCTCTTTCCTATATGTGTAGTTCTTTTATAAAATGTTAGATCGACGCCTCAGCTCCATATTAGACAAAGTCCAACATGTTTGACAACATCTTTATACGTGTCGCTTTCTGATACATCACGATTTCACTTTCTGTTATTGATGGGCCCTTCAATTTTCTTTTTAGCTTTTTATTTGGATCTGGTTCCCTGTTTGTCTAACACTTGTTTCACCTATTATATCCAATTACAAGCGACCGCGTAGTTCCCTTTTTCCCCAATGTAGTACCCATCTTATACTTGGTTATTTTCTTCATGGGAAGCCTTATTAAAATCCCAGAAAATTCGTGAACAACTATTACCATACACTTTATTCATTATTGTGATTTTTCGTACATTTCCCCCATTATCTTCTAGGATCCTTCAAAATTCATAATAAATTAATTTGGCATACGGAACCTCTTGAACCAGAATCCCATTCCTAGATTCATGGTTAGAATATCATATACAACTTTCGCTGCATTTAGAGATCATTAGAGTTGGGAAATACATCTCTAACGACCAAGAATTTCTGTCATTTGAAATTCGTATATTTAATTGATTTTAAATATTAACAAGTAAAATTTGTAAGTCGAATAAATTTTATTTCGAATATCTAGATTTAATTAGATAATTAAATCGATAATTTAATTTGTGAAATTACAGAAATAATTGGAAATTGGGTTTAAAATGATTAAAATTTATTTTTAAAGTTGTATTAAATCATATTGGAGTTAGGATGATGTTATAGAACTTTTAAAATTGAATTAAAAGTTAATTTGCACAAATTGAATATTTTAATATTTAATTGACGAGTAAAATAGTCATTTTTCAAACAGTCTCGGATTTCGACGAAACAAGTTTCATCAGATTCATAATGTTATATTATTATATGGTTTCAAATTTCGTGTCAATCGGATTTACGGTTTGTCCGGGGCAAGCTAAAACGCACTGAAATCGGTTTGAGTGAATTTTTAAATTTAAATAGTCGATTCAAAAACCTACCTTTAAAATATGATCAAATTGGCTCCTGGTATATATTCCATTGCGTTCGGAATAGGGGTAAAACATTATATATGCCGGGCGGCACGATTCGTTTGGAATTCGGAAAAAAATTCGGGTGAATAGTGTCACGTAATTTTCTATATAAGGCGCCCTATTTTCATTTTTTTTGACAAACCCTAATTCATTCAAGCCCTAGCCGCCAGTTATATGTTGATGGCCGAAATTTAATCTCTTTCCTCCCTCATTTTCTTCAAATCCATCAACAATTACGACAAACGTTCAACTACAAAGTTATAGAGAGCATCAAGATCTCTCTATCCAACGGTCAAGATCGTAAATGGAGCTATGGATTGACGGCAAATCAAGTTCGAACGCATGGAGGTCGCGCACGTTTTTCGAGATACAGGGGAGGTCGAGCTCGTCTAAATTCAGGCCGGAGGTGGAGCTTGCTTCGAGTTTCGAGGCGCTAGCATCTGATCATCTTCATTTTGCTCGTAGTGGTGGCGAAAATTCACGAGTTTGTGGCGGCTCTATGGGTTTATTCGTGTGTTCAAAAGCTGGGGATGGAGAAGATGCAATGATCGGCCCCGATCTAGGGTTTGGTATTGTGCGGCTATGATGAAGCAGAGGTTAAAAATATAAAAAGAAATGAAATTAATTATATATAAATGTGTACAAACTTTAAAATGCTGTAACTTTTTGATAAGAGGTCGAAAAATGACGAAACGAATTGCGTTGGCTTCGTATTGACGAACACTATGCGATGGAGCTGGATTGGAGTTGTTTGGAGATAGTTTGAATTTTAGGTAAAATTAAATGCACGTTTAATTTTATTCGAAATAAAACGCTAAAACTGTTATTGAAAGCTAAGGTGAGAACTTCTCACTCAATCGAATCTGTTTCGATTTAAATTTTAAATAGTTAGATTTAAAATTGCATGATTGTATGTTTGGATGATAAATGATTATCTATTGTATTGAAATAGACCCTATGCACCGTATATTAAGCAGATGTTATTTATTAAACACATATACCATGATATTTCACCTTGAAGTGGAATTGGTATTATATATGTACTTGGAGTTGATTTTCCCGCATTATATAGCGGATGAGACCCTATTGCACTGCATAATAGCAGGTAATATTTTATATAAACCCATGTACCGCGATATTCGGTCATGAAATGGGATTGGTATTGTGCTAACAACTGTGGATGCAGGGAAACAAGTTAGAGGGATCCAACTGGATTCCTCAATAGTATTGATCTATTTACAGATATTTGGGATACATTCTGTTATCATATTGACATATGATGTTTGGATGCCGTGGTTGATGTATTTGTGTTGTTGCAGCATTGGGCCTATTTTTGGAGTTTTAAAATTGTTAAAGTAACGATTTTGAATTTAAAAGGATTTTCAAGTGATTTTTGAAAGTATACATTTTATTGAATTTTGGAATTGATTCATTTTAAATAAATAAACGTTATTAATTTTATGGTTTAAAAGTTTTGATTTTTGCGAAATATAACCAAAATGTATTTTTTTGAAATAAGTAGTTGATTAATTTGTAAAATGGTTTAAATTGATATTTTTGAATTATTATAAACGGTTTATATAAAAGATATAAAACAAATTGAATTTTTATAAATCAGAATAATTGAGTTATAAACGAATTTTTATAAGTGTTAAAATGAAGTATAAATGGATTTCACAAGTGAATGAAATTTATAGATTTATAAATTGTGAAGTTATAAAATGAATAGATTTTGTAAAATAAAAGAATTATAAGAAATTAACTTATAAATTGGATTTTGGCATTTAAATGAGATATAAATAGAATTTGTTAATTAAGGGATTTTATAAGTTGAAGTTTTTATAAAATATATAAATGTGAATTTATAAACGTTGTTTTATAAATCCGAAACCAATTGAATTTGATAAGTAAATATGAAAGCTTATTAAAGGATATATATCCACGATTTTGGACAGTGGATAATCCTTTAAGTTAAAATATGTAGAAGTGTTGAATTTGACAAACAATTTATATTCACGATTTTGGACAGTGAATAATATATTAAAGAAATGTTTAGGAAGTGATCTTTTAAATAGAATTAAAACGATTTGAAGTTGTTTTAAATTGTGTTAAGGATCGAAACCATAGATTTCAACATTCATTGTTGAAATAGACGTTTTCGAGAAACAAGGAAAAGATGGAATATAACACTGTTGTTATCGTAAATGATTTTCGAAAGGACATATTTTATATAGTATTGGGATTTATACATCTATCTTAATTTCGAATCCCTATACTAGTGATTTTGGGTTGTCGTAACGATGTTTTACGCAACATTCGTTTTGACCCAGATAAATGGGTTTAAAGAGAACGTTTTCCTTAAAAGAATAAAATATATACTTAATCGTGTTTTAAGTATATTGAATATTTTCTAAGTATTGAAAATAAATAGAGTTGTGAATTACTTATTGTTAAATAAGTATGGAAATGTTTTCCAATATGAAGTGAAATGTTTTAAGATTTTATATCTTTTAAAGATAAATTGAAAGTGAATATTTGAAATCGATTTGAGAATCGTATATTAATAGATATTTTGGAAATGTGAATTCACCATGGAATTTATAAAGGAAAGGGAAATTTATTTAAAAATAAACATTGATTTATTTTTGAAGCGTGGAAATAAATTTACGGATTTGGAACATAAGTTTAAATTAAATCGGTAAGGATTTATTTGATTGGTTTAAATGAACCATTTTGAAGTGAAAATGAATAAATATTTGGAAATGTTTCCGCGTAAGCAAAATGATTTGAAAATTTGTTTTCAAAAGTTGTAAAGGTGATAAGTGATTTGAAATTTGTTTTCAAATGGTTTAAGTGTGGGAAAATATATCTTATAAGGATATTTTTGGAAAATAAATAATTTGGGAAATTATTTGGAATCTAGTGGTGTTGTGCATATCTATTGATAGTTAAATAACCGAATATCAATATTTATCTTTAAATGGGTATTTGTTGTGATTTGCTTGAATTTGAATGCTACACTTACTTAAAATAAGCGTCCGTTATTCGGTTTAGCCGGGAGAGGGCTTTTGGGTCATGAGTCCCATTTCGAATAGTGATACGTCGTAATGGATAGCATTTGAAGAACGGTGCTGAAGACTGGATATTTTCGAAAACGGAGGGATTACCGTCGAATGTCTCTACATCGGCTGATCTACGATATAGATATTTTATCACCCTTTGTGATGGGAAGTCCGGTCGTGATTAGTGAATATCCGAATTCTGCGTATCAAGCATGTTTGGCTATCATAAGGAGAAATCTCCTCCAATTCTGCGTTTGCATTGTGTGTGTGGCGGGAGGCCTTATGGTAGTTACATTTTCTAAAAGCATTGTGGATCTATTTTAAAATATTTCTTTGTTTGTTTTAAAGATAAACTATTTTAAGCTCTTACACCAGTCCCATAACTGACCTGGAGTTTATTGTTTCCTTCCTAAACTTTGGGTGCCCACCAATTTCTACGCGGGCAGTCTATAGTCAGGTTATCAGGTCATTCTGGAATTCAGGAGATACTGTGGAGCTCAAGAGGCGAGCTGGATGGCGTGGCATATCAACTAGTATATAGTATTTCTTTTCCGCTGTTTGTTGTTGTAAACTCTGATAATGTAATGATAATGTGATGTAATGTAATAACTGATATAGTTCTTTGTTTTAAAGATATTCATTTATCTATTATATGTTGTTCCGCTGCGATTGTGAGATTCTGATATTGTTTCTGTTGCTTCTTCTTTCTTTCTTCTTCTACCTCTTCTTCTTCTTAAACCCTAAGGGTTCGGTTTTCCGACCTTCGATTGCTCGGCAGTTGATACAGTGGACGTATTGATGTCGACTTTCGTGAGTCGAAAATCTCAATCTTTACAGTTGGTATCAGAGCATTTGGTTAAGCGACAACCTTGGCTCTGTTGGGAATTACTCATTAGAGATAGAGTCAGCAGTACTCTAGAATGAGTGTGAGTGTAATAATAGATATGAGTGCGTATTTGTTAGTGAATATAAAAATTGTTTTATATTTTGTTGATTGGTTTGTTGAGTGGTATACGGATTCTGGTCAATACGAGTAATTAACGTTTTTGATAGGAATCTCTAAACACTTGTACAGAACAAATTCAACACGATATTGTTTTAAAATAGGGTAAATGAAATAATTTTACCTAAATTATTTTCGTATATAAAAGAGAAAATTTTTCTGTGAATTATTATAATATATGATTGATTGGTTGTTAGAAAGTGATGATATTAAATTATTACCATTAATGTTGAAAAAGATATTGAAATCGTAACTCCAAAGTTAAGAAATAAATTCACATACAAATAGAATTGGTGAATATAAATTGTAAATGTGATTTGTAGTTTAAAGTAAAATTCCAGAGGAATAATTGGAAATGTTTTGAAAGGGTTTGCAATTTGGAAAAGATTAAATTCCTTTTTGAGTTTGAAAATGGTTTTCAAGGGTTTGGAAAAATGTTTTTGGAGGGATAAAAGCTCTAAACTCTTTTCGGTCGCTGGAAAATAATTCCGATGATGATTGCGACATCATCGGTGTTCATTTTCGGGTTTCCAAAAGAGGGATTGCTGCCAAGTTGTTTTAAATAAAAGTTGTTTGGGAAAATTTGGGTTTGGATTTTGAAATTCAAAGGATAATTTGAATTGGTGTCAAAAATGGTTTTGAAATGTTGGAAAGACTCTAGAATCTGATACAAGTAGTTATGGAATAAAAATTATTGAGTTGAAAATAATTCTGGGTAGAAACAAATGAATTGAAATTGAGTTTGAATTATGAAAATGAATTTATGAATGAATGAATTTACAATTGCAAGTAAATTGAAAATTTGTCAAGTTGGGTCAAATGAAGCTAAGTATTAAAATAAAATTAGTACGTAAAACTAATCGAAGAAATGATAAATTTAATATGGGTTGAAAAGAATTGAATTCATCATTTATAAATAAAGGGTAAATTAAATTCATATGGAATTTGAAATCCAGTTTAAATATAACTGGTTATAAACCGAAATAGTGAATTGAATTGTGTTTGGGAACGAACAAAAGAATAAAAAAACTGAAATTGAAAACTGAATATCGAAAACCAATTTGAATTGTGCGAGATGAAATGAGTTATAACTTGTAATGAATTAGTAAAAGAAACTTATTTAAAATAGCAAGATGAATCAACTGTGAATGAAAAATAATTGATAAAATTCAATATTCAGAAGGTAAATTGAATCCAAATAGAATTGAAATTGTAAATTGAATTCGAATGAAAATGATAATGTGAGATTGAATGAAAATGGATATTATGGCTAGCAGGATATACATGTGTAGTAAAGGTAATTGGGATTTTGATTTCGAAGATAAAAGAATTGAATTGCTCGACAAAAGGTATGTATTTGAATTTCAGTATGAAATTTGATGATTTTCTTGTCCAGCCACTTGGCCTTTTCTTTTCTTTTTGAAACCTGGGGGCCATGGTGTCATTTTTGTAGTGTACCGAGCTAGCCGCGCAAAGGAGACGTTGACTAAATTTTTCGAAAATTTAAGGCGTTAGAATATTTTTGAGAAAATTGGAAATTTTTGAAAACTATAAATTTGATTTTGGAGTGAAAAGTTAAACGATATAGTTGGTTTTGAAAAGATAACTAAGTATGATTTGAAAACTTAGTAAAGTTATTGTAAGAAGTTTAACTATGAATTTTAGGAAAGTTAAAATGTTTAAATGAATTTGAAAATTAATTTGAACAAATGGTTTTGAAAAGTTAATGGATTCTGTAACCTTTTCTTACTTGGTAATTTCGAGGACGAAATTCTTTTAAGGGGGGAAGTTTGTAACGACCCAGAATTTCTGTTATTTGAAATTCATATATTTAATTGATTTTAAATATTAACAAGTAAAATTTGTAAGTCGAATAAATTTTATTTCGAATATCTAGATTTAATTGGATAATTAAATTGATAGTTTAATTTGTGAAATTACAGAAATAATTGGAAATTGGGTTTAAAATGATTAAAATTGATTTGTAAAGTTGTATTAAATCATATTGGAGTTAGGATGATGTTATAGAACTTTTAAAATTGCATTAAAAGTTAATTTTGCAGAAATTGAATATTTTAATATTTAATTGACGAGTAAAAATAGTCATTTGTCAAAAAGTCTCGGATTTCATCGAAACCAGTTTCATCGGATCCGTAATGTTATATTATTGTATGGTTTCAAATTTCGTGTCAATCGGATTTACGGTTTGTCCGGGGCAGGCTAAAACGCACTGAAATCGGTTTGAGTGAATTTTTAAATTTAAATAGTCGATTCAAAAACCTATCTTTCAAATATGATCGAATTGGCTCCCGATATATATTCCATTGCGTTCAGAATAGGGGTAAAATATTATAAATGTCAGGCGGCACGCTTCTTTTGGAGTTCGGAAAAAAATTCGGGTGAATAGTGTCGCGTAATTTTCTATATAAGGCCCCCTATTTTCATTTTTTTTCACAAACCCTAATTCATTCAAGCCCTAGCCGCCAGTTATATATTAATGGCCGGAATTTCATCTCTTTCCCCCCTCATTTTCTTCAAATCCATCAACAATTACGACAAACGTTCAACTACAAAGTTGTAGAGAGCATCAAGATCTCTCTATCCAACGGTCAAGATCGTAAATGGAGCTATAGATTGATGGCAAATCAAGTTCGAATGCATGGAAGTCGCGCACGTTTTTCAAGATATAGGGGAGGCCGAGCTCGTCTAAATTCAGGCCGAAGGTGGAGCTTGCTTCGAGCTTCGAGGCGCAAGCATCTGATTATCTTCATTTTGCTCGTAGTGGTGGTGAAAATTCACGAGTTTGTGGCGGCTCTATGGGTTTTTACGTGCGTTCAAAAGCTGGGGATGGAGGAGATGCAATGTTAGGCCCTGATCTAGGGTTTGGTATCGTGCGGCTATGATGAAGCAGAGGTTAAAAGTATAAAAAGAAATGAAATTAATTATATATAAATGTGTACAAACTTTAAAATGCTGTAACTTTTTGATACGAGGTCGAAAAATGACGAAACGAATTGCATTGGCTTCGTATTGACGAACACTACGCGATGGAGCTGGATTGGAGTTGTTTGGAGATAGTCTGAATTTTGGATAAAATTAAACGCACGTTTACTTTTATTCGAAATAAAACGCTGAAACTGTTATTGAAAGCTAAGGTGAGAACTTCTCACTCAATCGAATCTGTTTCGATTTAAATTTTAAATAGTTAGATTTAAAATTGCTTGATTGTATGTTTGGATGATAAATTATTATCTGTTGTATTGAAATAGACCCTATGTGCCGTATATTAAGCGGATGTTATTTATTAAACACATATACCGCGATATTTCACCTTGAAGTGGAACTGGTATTATATATGTACTTGGAGTTGATTTTCCCGCATTATATAGCGAATGAGACCCTACTGCGTCGCGTAATAGAGGATAATATTTTATATAAACCCATGTACCGCGATATTCCGTTTTGAAATGAGATTGGTATTGTGCTAACATCTGTGGATGCAGGAAAACAGGTTGGAGGGATCCAACTGGATTCCTCAAAAGTATTGATTTATTTACAAATATTTGGAATATATTCTGTTATCATATTGATATATGATGTTTGGATGTCGTGGTTGATGTATTTGTGTTGTTGCAGCATTAGGCCTATTTTTGGAGTTTTAAAAATGTTAAAGTAACAATTTTGAATTTAAAAGGATTTTCAAGTGATTTTTGAAAGTATACATTTTATCAAAATTTTGGAATTGATTCATTTTAAATAAATAAACTTTATAATTTTTATGTTTTAAAAATTTTGATTTTTGCGAAATATAACCAAAATGTGATTTTTTTTTTTTGAAATAAGTAGTTGATTAATTTGTAAAATGGTTTAAATTGAGATTTTTGAATTATTATAAACGGTTTATATAAAAGATTTAAAAAAATTGAATTTTTATAAATCAGAATAATCGAGTTATAAACGAATTTTTATAAGTGTTAAAATGAAGTATAAATGGATTTCATAAGTGAATGAAATTTATAGATTTATAAATTGTGAAGTTATAAAATGAATAGATTTTGTAAAATAAAAGAATTATAAGAAATTAACTTATAAATTGGATTTTGGCATTTAAATGAGATATAAATAGAATTTGTTAATTAAGGGATTTTATAAGTTGAAGTTTTTATAAAATATATAAATGTGAATTTATAAACGTTGTTTTATAAATCCGAAACCAATTGAATTTGATAAGTAAATATGAAAGCTTATTAAAGGAGATATATCCATGATTTTGGACAGTGGATAACCCTTTAAATTAAAATATGTAGAAGTGTTGAATTTGACAAACGATTTATATTCATGATTTTGGACAGTGGATAACCCTTTAAATTAAAATATGTAGAAGTGTTGAATTTGACAAACGATTTATATTCATGATTTTGGACAGTGAATAATATATTAAAGAAATGTTTAGGAAGTGATCTTTTAAATAGAATTAAAATTATTTGAAGCTGTTTTAAATTGTGTTAAGGATCGAAACCATAGATTTCAACATTCATTGTTGAAATAGATGTTTTCGAGAAACAAGGAAAATGTGGACTATAACACTGTTGTTATAGTAAATGATTTTCGAAAGGAAGTGTTTTATATAGTATTGGGATTTATACATCTATCTTAATTTCGAATCCCTATACTAGTGATTTTGGGTTGTCGTAACGATGTTTTACGCAACATTCGTTTTGACCCAGATAAATGGTTTTAAAGAGAACGTTTTCCTTAAAATAATAAAATATATACTTAATCGTGTTTTAAGTATATTGAATATTTTCTAAGTATTGAAAATAAATAGAGTTGTGAATTACTTATTGTTAAATAAGTATGGAAATGTTTTCCAATATGAAGTGAAATGTTTTGAGATTTTATATCTTTTAAAGATAAATTGAAAGTGAATATTTGAAATCGATTTGAGAATCGTATATTAATAGATATTTTGGAACTGTGAATTCACCATGGAATTTATAAAGGAAAGGGAAATTTATTTAAAAATAAACATTGATTTATTTTTGAAGTGAGGAAATAAATTTACGGATTTGGAACATAAGTTTAAAGTAAATCGGTAAGGATTTATTTGATTGGTTTAAATGAACCATTTTGAAGTGAAAATGAATAAATATTTGGAAATGTTTTCACGTAAGGAAAATGATTTGAAAATTTGTTTTCAAAAATTGCAAAGGTGATAAGTGATTTGAAATTTGTTTTCAAATGGTTGAAGTGTGGGAAAATATATATCTCGTAAGGATATTTTTGAAAAATAAATAATTTGGGAAATTATTTGGAATCTAGTGGTGTTGTGCATATCTATTGATAGTTAAATAACCGACTATCAATATTTACCTTTAAATGGGTATTTGTTGTGATTTGCTTGAATTTGAATGCTACACTTATTTTAAAATAAGCGCTCGTTATTCGGTTTAGCCGGGAGAGGACTTTTGGGTCATGAATCCCATTCCGAATAGTGATACGTCGTAATGCATAACATTTGAAGACCAGTGTTGAAGACCGGATATTTTCGAAAACGGAAGGATTACCGTCGAATGTCTCTACATCGGCTGATCTCCGATATAGAGATTTTATCACCCTTTGTGATGGGAAGTCCGGTCATGATTAGTGCATATCCGGATTGAAAGGGCTTCTTTGGAAGTGCCTTTGGTTCCGTTCGATCTTGGAACGGACTTGTATGGATGTGTGTCTGACGTTACAATTTGAGATGTAAAGCTGCTTTCTATCAAATATATTTCTGTTGGTGGCGGAGAATTTATTCTCTTAGCTTAACACCATTCTCTGAGACGTACGAGCTCAGAGGTTATGTAGTTGATGGTTACTAGTGATATATTCCCAATTTGGTAATGTGGCATACGAAGTGATGCTGATCATTTTTTATCAAAACATAGCTTTTGTATAAAGCGTAGCTTTGTGGACGAGACTTCGTCGGACCTCACACCCCGGTAATGGTCAAAACAGGAAAGATGCAGCAAGGTTTTAGGGAGTAGCGCCCCTTTGGGTATGTGCATTTCCTTCTGGATATAGGTGGTATCATGGTATGGAGCCTAGATACTTAACGTATACTGCGCCTGCAAATTTATTTCTTTGTAGTTGTTGGTATTGAGGATCCTCGGATAAAGGTTGTTTACAACCGGGGGATGACATACTCGTGTCGGTAGTTACCTACTTTTGCAGAGGCAACCCGACCTTGTGTTGGCAGAGATCCGGTTAGGTTCTCGGGGCGTCTCTCCAGAGGCGTACCCATGTGGCAATGGGAAGTTCCTTGGCCTGACCATTTGTTGGAAAATCCAAAGAAACAATACGAGCCCTGTACAGTTTTAGTTGTATAACCTGCCTCCTCAAGAGGTAGCTATAGCAGGCATAATATAATGGTACCTATGCTGGCTAAGATTTATATTATACTTTCGAAACGTTTTCTTGCACTTTGCACTTATAGTAATAATATCAAAGAATTTTTTTTCTACGTATCAAGCATGTTTGGCTATCATAAGGAGAAATCTCCTCCAATTCTACGTTTGCATTGTGTGTGTGGCGGGAGACCTTATGGTAGTTACATTTTCTAAAAGCATTGCGGATCTATTTTAATATTTTTTTGTGTTAAAGATAAACCGTTTTAAGTTCTCACACCGGTCCCATAACTGACCTGAAGTTTATTGTTTCCTTCCTAAACTCTTTGTGCCCACCAATTTCTACACGGGCGGTCTAGAGTCTGGTTATCAGGTCATTCTAGAATTCAGAAGATACTGTGGAGCTCAAGAGGCGAGCTGGATGGCGTGACGTATCAACTAGTATATAGTATTTCTTTTCCGTTGTTTGTTGTTGTAAACTCTGATAATGTAATGATAATGTGATGTAATGTAATAACTGATATAATTCTTTGTTTTAAAGATATTCATTTATCTATTATATGTTGTTCCGCTGCGATTGTGAGATTCTGATATTGTTTCTGTTGCTTCTTCTTTCTTTCTTCTTCTACCTCTTCTTCTTCTTAAACCCTAAGGGTTCGGTTTTCTGACCTTCGATTGCTCGACAGTTGATACAGTGGACGTATTGATGTCGATTTTCGTGAGTCGAAAATCTCAATCTTTACAACATCTAAACATCTCATATTCATTTATCTTTTCCAAAACATTCATTAAACGTTTTTCTTGTTAACGAAAATATATCATATGTAAAAGTATACAAAATCGTACCGAAACCTTATAATAGGGTACGGTAATTGAGTTTAGTATTACACACGTAGATCTTTAGGATATCTTGCTTTAGTATTTTTACTCGGGGTTTTGGACCAAATGTCCCTATTCTTAAAGCTCACGCACAAAAAGTCCCTACCCATAAATCTATGTAAAGTAGGTATCTGTTTTGTTAATTTTTACCTAACTGTCCTCTTTCAGAAAATCGGCCCATCATGGAAATCAGGAGCAAAAGTGACATAAATTAGCTAAAAGCTAAAAATAGGGACCTAACTTTCATAACCTTTTCAGCAGAGATTATTCTTCCATCATCTTTTAATTTTAAGGAGTTGACAGTCATTTCTTTGTTCTTACTCTCTTTTTAGCTTGCGTTTCCCTATCTTCCTTTTATTTGCTTTTCTTAAACTATCACCATTAGTGTTTCTTCCAAACTTTTATTTTATTTTTAATAGAACGAAATGAATAAATGGAAAAGAGTAATTTTTATTGTTGCACGATGATTTGGGCTTGAGCCCTCGATGTTCTTTTTGTTCATTACCCTTGTTCTTCTCATTTAGCTTTAGATACTTTTTATTTATTAATTAAATTAATCTATCATTACGGGTTGTCACATCAGTGACAGATTTACCAGCTAATGGTGAATAACCATTGAACGGCCTTTTTTTAGCCTTTTAGGTACGCAAGTTTAAATGAGCGCTTTTTCTGTGCAACAAACGATACCTTGATCTCTTTATCCCCAAAATTAGTTTCAAAACCCTAACTCGCTCTGCGCAACTTCACCACTACACCCAATAAACCGCTAGCGCGACCAACCCTTAACCGACCTTCATCACCACGCACCGATCCACCACTATTGCACCCTTTAAATCGCCAGCAAAGTTGGATGCTACCGCCTCCTTCACGAACGCCGCACCCAGGTCTGCCTGATTTTGCCTCCACCGATAAATTGTAAAAGGTATTTGCTGTTTTTTGTTTGTTTTCGATTTTGTTTTTAATTTTTTTTTTTAAATTATCATTGAACGATTTTGAATCTGGTATATGTTTATTCATCTTGAAGTAAATTTTGAAAGTATCTAGCTTATATATTTTGGCGATTTATTTACAGTGAAGGTTCATAAGATTAACTATGATTACGATATTTCTTATTTGAAAATGTAAACACCTGCAAATTTTGACTAATATATGAGAAAGTAGTGATTTTTTGTACTTACTATTTTGGTAATTTATAATGATGATCGGCTGTGCTAAAATTTACAAGCACATGCGCACCTATTTTTTGTTTATAAAATATATATGATACATAAATTGCAATGATAAATAAAATGTAAGGGAAATTTGATAAACAATACCAACAATTAATTTGGAGTGACTAAACTTGTATTATTTGACAGTAAAGTGATATTGACATAGGCAAACCATATATATTATGTATCTTTATGAGGACATATCTGCTTGTATTCTTTGTATAAATATTTTTTTTTTAGATATATCTATCTGATTATTTACTGTTCGTATGCATCAGAAACTGAGTTGGTTTGGACTGATACTATCTGTTTGGGATATTTTTTCAAAAGTATTCTAAAGAGGCTTGTTGATATCTTCATACTCGCGTATGTAAATAATTTCACGTACAGAATTTATATCTTTGCATCAGTGTGTACAACAACCATATATTTATGGTTATCAGTTGCTGCGAATCATTGATGTCACAAGAGCTTGGTCATTAACGGAAGGAGTATAAGTTATAGATATATTTTCATTCGTATGAATGGAATGTTTTGGATTGCCCTAGAGTTTGCTTCATAATATTTATGTACGCTGAAGAGTGATTTGATTCTCAGTTATTGAACTGATGACAATTGGCATATTTGTTCATCGTGCTGCTGTCAAAATGTAATAAAAGAACATTAGCGGTATAGTTTCAACATGGAATCATCGTAAATGTGTTAAACATACCACAGAGTTACTTAAGAACGTAGTTGCTATAAAATGATTTTGTGGGGGTAACACCTCGTACAGATCTTCATACTAAGGCTCTTATAATTGTATCAGTATTTTTTTTATCGAATCCTCTATATTTTTGCTTGTACTTTTTTTGCTTGTACTTATGATTGATTGTTAATGTGTAGTTACTATTTATTTATTTATCTACATATAATGAGAATACTCTCAAATGAAGCTTTTGAAGCTACAAATGTACCCTTTGTTGCATGCTTAGAAGCTAGGGATACTTACATCATTCTGACTTGCTGCACGTTCTCCTCAACCACTGGACTTCTTTCTTTCTATCCATTTCCTCATTATGTTCTTCCCACGCGCATTAGGTCTCAATGTTCTTATATCCCAAATCAAATCAGATTCAAAATCTAAATTAAATGCCAGGGAAAAACACAATGACAACCAATATCCATATCTCTCAAGCTTTAGGTCATTTATATTGTTTAATTTTTTTGTTTGCTTTTTCCTGTTTTCCCCTTCTGTTAGCATCAAAATTTCATTTTAAGGTTGATGTTTGTTCAGTTTTTCATATAACACAGTTGATTTTCATTTACTGAATTTCAATTTGACGATCCGAAGTTTGGTTAGAATAATTTCCAAAACTATGGATATTTTCTAGCTGTCCAAAAAAAACAAAAGATCAGTAATCTGTGCACAGAAAAATTGTTCATATTTCACAATAATTAAAGTCATGTTAGCCTGAATCGCAAACCTCATCATATAGAATGAAGGCAAAAAACAAAATAAAAATGCAGTGAGCATCGACCATATGTTGGGGGTAAAATTGTATGCGTTAACCTAAAGCATTAAACAATGATATTTTTGTGAGAACCAATTTGTATACTCATGTGGACAAATCTTCTTCTACACCATTCATGTAATGGTGTAATTCCTAGCATATACCACAACTAGGATATGCAACATCCACATGAAACCTTATCCGTGTTCCCTGCTATCAACACAGTCTAAGTTGATAATCAAATATTCAAATCGTGAATGCTTTCACTTGAAGCTGCAAGAGCAATGCAGGCATATATAGACGAGTTAATAATGATGCATATATAGACGAATTAATAATGATCAATATACTTTGTGGCTAGGGGAGAAATTTAACAGCATGCATAATTTTTTTTAATGCTAAATCAAAGCGGTAAGAAAACTAAAAACTAAAAGTTATATTCCATTTAAATAAAATAACCTGGATATGTACTATCTTGATACAAATAATTTGAATACGTTTGCAGTCGATGGGGAATAAGATAAACTGGCGGAAGTGTTTATTGCAGTTGATGGTTGTAAGCATGTGTGCCTTGGTGAGCATTGGTGATACATAGACATCTGTCAGGAAATTTTGAACTTGAAATTGTTTTTCTCTTCCAGAGGTTGATTGAAATTCTATGTACATAGGCATGAAGAGGTGTAATAGAAGAGAAGATAGCTTTGGTTTGATAAAGTAGTGTGGCTGTGGTATATGTTTTAATTGTTTTGGGAATTTTACTGTTGGTTTTTAATTTCGTTAAAAGTTTTGTGCACTATTTATGCACTGTGTTTGAATGGTTGGATTAATAAAATTTTTTTGTTGATTTAATGTGTGGGAGAATGATAAATGTTTCGATAAAATAATGTAGTAGCTTATTTTGTAGTAGATTGAGGTTGATTCATGCAAAATATTTTGATTTTAACTTTATATGTTCTCTATGCTATTTGCCTATTGATCCTACTCCTAAACGAATCATACAGCCAAAGAAATCTAATATTCTTTTTTGTTGCACACGTGCAAATCACGTGCACACGTACTGGTTAGTATTGAATAAATTTTTCTAGCACATGTATTAATATATTTTTAACAAAAAGTCAGCAAGAACTGTCGGTATTTTCTCCATTGTGTAGTTGTACCGGTAGAATTACCCTAACTCTAGAAAGCTACTCTCCGTTAAAATTCACAGACCGCTGCCCATCTATTTATGCTTTCTTATCTTCCAGTTTTTCTCACTTGAACCTAAGGAAAAAAAATGTTCACTCCATCGTCAGGTTCTTTTTTCCTTTTCTAATTTAATGCATTTGTTAAATTCATACCTACTATTTTAATACCCATACTAAATCTCATTGTTTCGTTAAATCCAATCTCATTGTTTCATAAAACCCAAATTCAATTTGGGGTGATAATATTCACTATTTTATAAAGTCCATGCTCAGGGGAGAAATTTAACAGCATGCGTAATCCTTTTTAATGCCAAATCAAAGCGGTAAGAAAACTAAACACTAAAAGTTATATTCCATTTAAATAAAAATAACCTGGATATGTACTATCTTGATACAAATAATTTGAATACGTTTGCAGTCGATAGGGAATAAGATAAACCGGCGGAAGTGTTTATTGCAGTTGATGGTTGTAAGCATGTGTGCCTCGGTGAGCATTGGTGATACATAGATATTTGTCAGGAAAGTTTGAACTTGAAATTATTTTTCTCTTCCAGAGGTTGATTGAAATTCTATGTACATAGGCATGAAGAGGTGTAATAGAAGAGAAGATAGCTTTGGTTTGATAAAGTAGTGTGGCTGTGGTATATGTTTTAATTGTTTTGGAATTTTACTGTTGGTTTTTAATTTTGTTAAAGTTTTGTGCACTATTTATGCACTGTGTTTGAATGGTTGGATTAATAATTTTTTTTGTTGATTTAATGTGTGGGAGAATGATAAATGTTTCGATAAAATAATGTAGTAGCTTAATTTGTAGTAGATTGAGGTTGATTCATGCAAAATATTTTGATTTTAACTTTATATGTTCTCTATGTTATTTGCCTATTGATCCTACTCCTAAATGAATTATACAGCCAAAGAAATCTAATATTCTTTTTTGTTGCACGTGCAAATCACGTGCACACGTACTGGTTAGTATTGAATAAATTTTTCTAGTACATGTATTAATATATTTTTAACAAAAAGTCAGCAAGAACGGCCGGTATTTCCTCCGTTGTGTAGTTGTACCAGTAGAATTACCCTAACTCTAGAAAACTACTCTCCATTAAAATTTACAGACCGCTGCCCGTCTATTTATGCTTTCTTAACTTCCAGTTTTTCTCACTTGAACCTAAGGAAAAGAACTGTTCACTCCATCGTCAGGTTCTTTTCTCCTTTTCTAATTTAATACATTTGTTAAATTCATACCCACTATTTTAATACCCATGCTAAATTTCAGTGTTTCGTTAAATCCAATCTCATTGTTTCATAAAACCCAAATTCAATTTGGTGTGATAATATTCACTATTTTATAAAATCCATGCTCAGGACTCAAATTAACATATTAATGAAATAAAAAATTATATTACTTGATACCTAAATTCGATTTTTATGGAAATCGCTCATTAAAACAAAAACCGTAACCTGGATGAAACATCGATAAATCCAGCAGAAGAATTGCTTTTTATTTTTTTTCTCAGGTTTAATTGTGGTTTTACCGAAAATAGTTAAAAAATATTACGTGCCATTTTGATTAAACAAAAGGGCATTTTTGTCCTATATTTACTTGTAAAATCAAAAGTGTATGTAAGAAAGTTTTTGTTTTTCAAATTGAATTAGCCATAATCCTAATCTTAAATATGCGTGATCTTTTGCGAAATATATCATCGGACTAGATTCAAGTAACCTAAGCTTATGCATTTCATTAACATAAATTTTTTTTAAGCATAAAGTGCAAATTTCTTATATTCATACTGATTCAGGTCCTTGAAATTTTATATCTTTCAACAAAGAGAGTCACATAAAATGGCAAGCAAGAGCAGGCAAGAGCTAGGTTTGGAAGGGCAACACTACTTGGAAGAAACGATAAATGCTGCATTTCACATCTTATCCTCAATGAATGATGAGCTTTGCGACCCATCTTTATGGCCCACCACAACTTCTGCTGCTGTAATTGCCAATGGAGATGATGTTTCTGGTTCTGCCGGAAGTGGTGGTGGAGTTGCACTTGATCAAGCCAGGTTAAGGTACAAGTCTGCTATTGCTGCCCTTCGTGCTGTGTTCTTTCTGAAATTCCTGATTCACCTAAGGTATAAAATATTTCATTGAAGTTTATGTAGTGCCATACTGCCACATCAATGTTAGTTTGTGGTGAAAGATAGTTACATCGTATATTTCTAAGCAATTATCAACAAATCATTGATTTCGCTGTTAAGAAAACGATAATGTGTCCGTACTTTATTCTTCAGTACTAGTGTATGACAGACAATGCTACATGCACGTTATGTGGAAATACTATGGAATAATGAAAACTTGAAAGAGTATTTATGTAAGTTTGATGACGGTGAGACTATGGCACATTGGTAAATCCCATGCGATCAATTCCCCTTATTAGTAGGAGATAAATTACAGGTCTATTATAGGTAAATTAAACATCAAAAGTTTTGTGGTAGCATTGTGAAATTCAGTCAAATGAGATCTGATGGTGAGCACGTCGAAGTTGGGTTTTCGGTTTACATTCTTTGATTTGGTGCTACACAGTACAAAAGTTTAATGTAATAGAGATCATGAGTTCAACTTCTCTATAAGTAAATAGAGATCTATGAACATATGAGCCGGTATGCCAGTGTTGACAATTAGGGTGCGTTCCTTTTTTAAACGAAAGGGGCAAATGAAATGGGCAAACGAAAAGGCCTGGGGAAGTGGTAAGTTCGTGAAAGGGGAAAACGTTCTTTTTACGAAAGAGACAACACGAAAATGACAAAATTATTATTTATATTATTATTTTATTTGTGTTAATTATTTTTAAATAAAATAGATATATACCAGATACAGAATAAAGAATATATTTTACTGAATACATAGTTCAGAATTCAAAATGCAGAATACAAAATACGAAATACAAAGCATAATCTACAAATACAAACTACAGAATGAAGAATGCGTAATAAAAAATACAGACATTTCTTAATGAAACCCAACAACAACTAGTTCATTTTGTATGATATCTCGAACTAAAGCCATAGCAGTTGTTGTTGCAGTTCTTTGAACTTGTTTATGATCATTATTTTCACGGTTTCGAATGCTATAATACTCATCCATATATTCTTCGGGCACCAGATCCGTATTATCGTCATGTGCCATAAAATCAGGATCTTCGGTATTGTACCTTCGTATGAAATTGTCAATAGCCATTGTAGCATTAACAGTTTGTACCTGAACATTATATATTGGTATGTGGGCATGTTACGTAAGATTGTAAATTTTTTTCTTCCAAATTTCAGAAGTTCTTTCGACTACCATACGCAAACTCGAATGGTAGTAGTTGAAAACTTTATTTTCTGACTGATTCATTCTGTGTATCATTGAAATCTGAAATATGGCATCTCAAACAACGATAAGGAGGTAAATATCCTTCCATTAGTTGATACCCTGAATCCACTAAATAATATTGTCCTTTTGGCGGATGCGGAAAATTCAAACTGGGAGTATGTACAATTTTACGAAAGATTCTAGCATCATGGACAGTTCCTTTCTACCATGCCCTTACGAACGTAAATGTTAAGTCAAAAGCGCATGCGGCCATTATATTATGTATAGGAACACCTTTACGTCCTACAAATCGTTGCATATCTGCTTGAGGAACACGAGCCATTACATGTGTACCATCAATAGCTTCAATACAATTTCTAAAGAATGAGTAATATCGTGGTGAAGAACTGATTTGTTATGGAATTCTATTAAATTGAGAATCTACCGGCCTAATAATATCCACATACATTAACAAAACAAAATTCAAAACTTTATGAAAATAACGGCTAATCGTGTTAAGTGATCGTTGAAATCTTTCAGCAACCTGCCGTACAGGAATAGCCAAATCGATTGTATATAAAAAGATGACTGCCATTTCTCTAACTGCAACCGGCTGCGACCCATAACTTTCCAACCGCTCACACAACGACATAAAACAAAGCCTCTTCATTCGGAAATTTCGTTGACACCGTTTTGCATGGCCTGTAAGCATATTTCATTAACCCAATTAATACCTGTAACTTTAGAATCGTGTATCCGGCTCATTTGATGTCGACGTGTAGCATAATATAGTGTAAGGAACTGTATATCTTGCAAATCTTCAAAATCAGAATCATCACTTTCTTTATATGGATCTACTGTTGGGCACGAAGAAAGCAGGAGGGAAGAGAATAGAATGAGATGATGAAGAAGATGAAGAAAGATGAGATTATATAGGAGTGATAGTTTGGGTAAACGGTTAGGGTGAGCCGTTCGCGTCCGCAACGCGTTCGACGCATTGGATGCCTTGGACGCGAATGGCCCCTAACAACGGTTCACCCCAACCGGCAATGTTGTGGGTCCCACGTCCCATGCGTCGGACGCGGACGCCAACTTTAACTGCCCATTAGAGGAAAAGAACGGTACCTTAGAGTCTAAAGCGAACATTTGCTCACAAAGCGGTGTATTAATTAATTTAAATAGACTAATTAATAATTAAAGAAGTAATTAAGGATCATTAATTAATATAATTAATGATGTAATTAAGGGTTGATTGAATATGATTAATTAATCAATGATAAGTGATTATAGAATAATTAATTAATTGAAATTAATTAAGGATTAATGTAATTAATTATAATTAATTAATAAATGAAGTAATTAAGGTTAATTACTGTATTTGGTTAAGGATAATTAATTTGTGAAATTAATTAAAGGCTAATTATTTGATTGTAATTAAAGAATAATTAATCATTTCCAAATTTATAATTGTTTCCATGGGGATTTAATATGGCTTTACAAATGGTTTATGTTAAAAGTAGTTTCACTGATGTAGTAAAAAATAAGCAATAGAATGTTGGTGTTTATTTCAAGTTGCTCAATAATTTGTCTTTTTTTTACAGCCTCTTATCTTTTGCAAGGAATTTTAAGAATCATGTATGGATTTATATCACATCGTAAGTAGTAGTTTATTATGCATGAGAGCGAATGGAGACGTTGCCATAGAAACAGTAATGATAAAGAAATCAAATATATGAAAGGAAAAAAAAGGAACTAAAAAAAGGTAGGTAAGTGGAAATTAATGTGTAGAAGAAAGTAGGGAGAGAAACAGAATCATGTTATGGTCTATATGCAAACTCTTGGACATACTAAATAAAAGTTAAAACTAGAATACACACAAATTAACAAGCTATGCCACTGGCAAAGCTATATGTCATGACAAACAAGCTATTTGAATTGATAACAGTTTATATATCCAATCACATGGTTAAATATTATTAAATTATCGTGTTAATGTAGTGTCACAACCAAAGATGTTGGCGTTTTAAGTGCTATCTATGATACCCTATAAAATTCCATACTCCTACAGTGAACCGTAAAATGGATTATGGATGTACAAATGCTGACAAGTCCTTTCAAACAACATTTATACTAAATGCCACATCTTGATTTGATATAGATGTTGGTATAGTTATGCGACTCTATCATGCATATGGTGCACTACCTCTTGTTTGAATTGTTCAAACCTTTCAAATCACTACGGATTGTGATTAACAATTCATGTTGTATCTTGATTATATGTTTAAACATGATATATGAAACATGTTACACATCAGCAAACTGATAGCACACTTATTTCCCTTTGTAGAGCCACATTAGTCTTTAAAATTTATATAATATTTGAAATTTCGAACTATTTGCAAAATATAGAAACTTTAAATCATAAAGTACTTTGATATAACAGTTTCATCTATAAATATATAATTCAATTTGTGAAACCTCTCATTATGGCATCATCACAGCAGTTAACATCTAATTTGGTGGATATACGCAAAGTTATCATCCTAATTTGGAGGCTTATGATACTGCTTTTTGCCAGCATTAAAGTTACCCTTTTTACCTTGAAAATGTTCAGGTGGTCTGATATGTTTGCATTAAAGTTGGTATTATAGCTAGTCTTATTTATTACCATTGAACTACATTTGAAGTTGATTGATGGTGTCAACATTCTGCCTATACAAAAAGGATGCCTTTTTTTTTAAGTCTCTAGTCTTGATAGATAGCTAACTTTTCTCATAACGCGGAAATTTATATTTGATATATCGTATGCTAATTATATTGGATCATAATAATTCCTCTTTCCAGGAAATGGAGACAGATGTACAGTCTGACCAAGCTGAAATTGAGAGCTTGGAAGGCAGGGTTTTGAGTCTTAGAAAGGTACCTCTTAGAACCATTTGCTATTTCATACTGACTGTTCTATCATGCTAACATGTGAACCTTTCTTTGTTTGACATGCTACTGAATTGTTAAGTGCTATAAACGTGCACTTACTGTATAAATTGGTCTGGATCTATTTATTAAGAGTAATAAAAGTGCACTTACTCTATAAATCTCTCAATTTGATGAGTGGTATAACATGAATGTGGAAATTTATAGAGTAACTTTAGTTTAAGTTAACACAAATGCTAAAAACACTCGCTGCAACGGGGCTGCCAAAGTTACTCGCTGCATTATTGGCTGATTGAATGATTTCGTGGGTCCCACTTGCAATTATAAAAATTAAATAAAGAAAATGGTAGCCAATGGAGTGGCAAGTACCGTGAAAAGTCGCCTAAAGACGATTGTTGCTAGTAAAGCTCGTAAGTTAATGTTGCTAATGCTATTTAATGTGGAAATTTATAGGGTAACTTAAACCAAGAATTGTTTGACATACTACTAAATTGTTAGCGTCTCCTTACCTTTTTGAAGGCCTACGCCTCATAGAAACTGTCTACCTGAGAGTGCCTCTTGGTCCATAGGTCCTGACACAAGGTTAGATTTCTAGCTTTTCCAGAGTGGTATCTCACTGATGACTTTCTTTTATAGTTGTTTCTGATTCACCAATTTTTATTGTTTTTGAAGAAAACAATAAAAAAAGAAAAAAAAAGATATGAAACCTTAAATATTCCTATTTTACATTTTTCTTACTTTTTTCAGATATTTCAAAAATTTGAAAAAGCTATAAATTGTTGCTTAAACGCTTTGTCCAAATAACTCGATATAGTCATTTTTACTTATTAATTTTTTAACTAAAATATTCATTTTTGAAGTAGAAAAATATTTTCTTATAAAAAAAGGAGAATATGATATTAAATTTTTTTTGCCACTATACTAGAATTGTATTCTTGTCTCTATAAATCACTCAATTTAATTAACTTTCATCTTGATCAAATTAATTTTCAAGAAAACACTGTATTGTATAGTTGTCTACTTGCCTTTGAAGTGAAATTCCTTATTACACACATATTGACCAATTAATGCTATTTTGGGAGTGTAGGAGGTTGCATGCAAAAACAAATATATCAAGCTTCTGATCGATCAACTTCGAGATCTGATTTCTGATATAGCAATGTGGCAGAGCCCTTGTTTGCAATGAATTAAACCAAGATGTAAACAGTTTGATATTTATATACTGAGTTTTAATTTCCTTTTCCACATTGTTTTTCAAAGGTTGTCTAAACTTATGGCTATAGTTGAATTTTTATCGCCTTTTTGGATACAGCAAATCTTAAAAGCCCGAAGATTAGGCCCAAATTCATTTCGGCCACTAGATAATACAAGCCCCCAGAAATCAACCTTTGATTTCAACGTTGGATGAACCATTTTTAACATCATGGAGATAATAAACATTACATATTATAAATAACACTAAAAATTGATGTGTATCTATCAGATAAACGATCTCAGAATGCCAAACTCTTTTGAGGAGAAAACAAATTTTTTTGATAAGTTGATTGTAATATTACTTTTTAATCTATTTTACTGGTGTGGATGATTTCAGCTGATATAGGAGCTTGTTACCCACTGAAATTTTGGTTTGTAACAATGGAAGCTCAATGTCTTAGCCAATTATGCAGTACCTAATGGTCTATCACATGTATGTTTTAGGAGGTCGCAAACTTAATCTCTCTATGGACTGAGCACTAGCCACATAATTTTGATTTTCTAAAGTTGACACTGGCAAAACTTAGGATTCATGGACCCATTTGTTTGTAAGTCTTATGCTTTGAAGTTTCAATATGTGCTTAAAAACTGCATGGAAGAGAACAAAGGAGTGGAAAATCATTCCTCGTTACGAGGAGGACATATAGTGAAAAGATGGTTTGCCATAATTTTTATATTTTCCAGAAGGTGGAAAATACGAAAATTTCGTTTTCAATTTTACATGTTAAAACTATTTTTCAAACCGATTATTTTGAAAGTCTGATGCATTTCGATTGTTACCCAAGATTGAAATGCAAACCAAATAAGGCTGGTTTATGTGGAATCCATTTTCAATTGAATTTTTTTACAATTCGATTCTTAAGTTTCAAATTTAAAACTCTGTTAAAATCGCAAGTGAAAAATTTTATTTTGTTTTCGGCGAATAAAAGTA
Source organism: Allium cepa (assembly GCA_030765085.1). Taxonomy (NCBI): domain Eukaryota; kingdom Viridiplantae; phylum Streptophyta; class Magnoliopsida; order Asparagales; family Amaryllidaceae; genus Allium; species Allium cepa. The sequence goes on from CM060943.1 coordinate 877,624,020, forward strand.
TGTATTCAAATTTCACTATTTATAAAACAAATTAAAGATCCGATGAAGGGAAAAAAATCAACTTTAGGATTAGGTGTATAATAAGTTCAGGTATCAAAATCAATTTCAAAATATAAAACATTACTATGGAAAAGAAAAATGCTGTTTTCATCTACTTAAATTACATTTTATAAGTGCATGACAGAGAAAATCATCTAGCAAATAAATTTATATATACACCAAAACATGAATCTATGGTTCTCAATTTAAATTCGGTTTTGATTTAAATATTGAACTTTATGATTGACCGTTTAATTTTTGTTTTGATAACCCGGGGCGGTAGTAACGTCCGCTCACATCTTTAATAATGGTTGTAATAGCTTTGGTGTCACACTTTTTTAGTATCAACGTGAACTACCAAAAACGTCCCTTTATATATTATTAAATTTTGATTACTTAAAAATATGATCTAATACAAAATTTCTTTTACAAATTCAAACGTCCTTAAAGTGGCATCTAATAATTAAACATGCTTTAGAATTTCAGAACATTTATAAAAATTGGATCTAGAAAAACTTCTTTTACAAATTCAAAATACTTTTTTAAAATATACAAATTTTAATATCACTTGAAAACAAAAAATTATTTTTTTGATTGATTTAAACATATACAAGTTATAAGGAAAACAACTCACGCGCGAAGCGTGTACCATAATACTCGTCAATGAAATGGTATTAGACTTTTGTGGCCTATGAATCCCAATCATTTATTCAAATAACACAGCTCATCTTACCATTAAAGCAAAAATGCTAATGGTATTTATGTGAGCACTTCTTCGGAAATAGTTTCGACTTTACCACACGTCATGGAGATAATAAACGTTACATGTTATAAATAACACTAAAAATTGACGTTTATCTATCAGATAAAGTGTCTCGTAATGGCAAACTCTTTTGAGGAGAAAACAAACATTTTTTGATAATTTGATTGTAATATTTTTTGTATTTTGTTTTATTTATTTATTTTATCAGGGTGGATGATTTCAGTTGATACAAAAGTTTGTTATCCACTGAAATTTTTGTTTGTATGACAATGTAAGCTAGCTGGTGGCCTATCACATGTATGTTTTATGATGTTGCTAACTTAGGTAGCGTTTGGTTTACGTTTTTTAGTTTTGGGTTTACGTCCACTCAAAAAAGCATACGATGCATGTATTTTGTGGAAAACGATCAATTTAAACAACAAAGTGAACATACAAAAAAGAAAACAATTTTTTTTTTTTTTTATATTTTTCATGTTTTGAGAAGCATGAGAAACAATCTATTCCTCGATCGTTCCTACATCCCCTCTGTGGTCCCCTCTATCTTCTTCCATCCTATCCATATTCTCTCCACTCCTCTCATATTTTCTAATTAACATTGAAAACTCAAAATCCAACTCATTTTAAATCAAATGCTACATTATTTTCTGAACTGATCACTAGCCATATAATTTTGATTTTCTATAGTTGATACTGTCAATGATTACAAGACTCATACGATTCGCCGATTCATTTGGTTTGAACTTTCAATCTTATACTTTTGCAGTTTCAATATGTACTTAAAAAAGGAATGGAAGAGAAAAGAAGGAATGGAAATCTTTACGGAGGAGAAGATAAAGAGAAAAGATAGTTTGTCCTAATTTAGGCCCTGTTTATTTTCATTTTTAGCTTTTAGCTTTTGAAGTCCATTTTCCGTTTTTCATTTTTAATGTTTTTAATATTTTTGAAAATATATTTGGTTCTACGATTTTGAAAAATCGTTTTTAAACTGAAAATCAAAAATGAGATTCGAAAACAAAAATGTCAATTTCAAGTTTGTGTAGAATTTGGCTGTAAAATATATAAGTGGGATGAAATAATGAATGAGAGTGGTAAAAAATGTCATGAACCAAGGAAAATCATAAGTTGACAAAGATCATAAAATGATAATTACTACTAGTATGTGAACTATATCAAAATGTTAACTCATGTCCTGCTTCAAATTGATCATATCTCAACTCAAAATCATATCTCAACTCAAAATCTCAACTCAAAATCATCATATTTCAACTCAAAATCATTACAAAACATGCAAGACATAACAATTGTATCACTACAGAAAGAGGTAAAGTTTTGATGTATCTTATAGGCAAGTATTCTTTGATTTGTTTAAGTGACTCTTCTTTCTCGTGCTACGCCTTCTCTTTTCTGACAATTACAAATATACAAATTTATCAATATATATATATCAGCATCAGTACAATATGATTAGGATATGATAGTAAAAGCATGTTAGTGTAAAGGTTTACTTAGAATTCAGTGCATAACATGTCAAATTTACTAGGAAACATAGCAATAATATCGTGCTTACTAAGTAAACAATGGAAATAAATGTATCACTAAATATGTACATATGTATAAGTATTAGTTCATAACTTGTTCATATATTAGATTTACTTCTAGTAAGTGCTTCAGATATCTATTATGAATATTTTAGTCCATAATGAAGTGCTTTAGGCAATATCCTTACTCATCTTATGGGTTTACAAACATATTATTTTAGAAAGTCGTTTAAACAAACGATATCACAAAATATACGAACTTGATTACATCAATTATCTCATTATGAAGGGTAATAGATTGATGGAAATAGTGTTATCAAAGGAAATATTGAAACAAATCATTTACTTAGGAAGTGATAAACATACAAACATGATAAGTCTCCAATATTGAGCCACGGGTTGGTAATAAATTATACAACCATTATGCAAATCTAATCAAATATCATTATTGGAATCAAGAATTACCTAAGCGCATATAGAAGCAAGCAAGAGAAACTTGACCATTTAAGAAAGAGTAAGTGGTTGTGTAGCTTTATTCACTCATAACCTGCATCGTTAAAATTATTATCATTAGCAACACAATTTCCTATTAAGAAAAGCTAAAGAAAGACAAATTTCATACTTAACTATCTAGGTTTATGGATGAGTTGTTATGTAATCATTCCACATTTGTATAGCAATTTGATTCCTGATATGTCCCATTTGAGTTGTTTGACCAACGTCAAATTGTTTGACTTCTTGATTTTGATTTGCCTCTAATACATGTTGAAGTACCATATTCTCGGATGAGTATTGTGTGAAAAGGGCATCCAAAGCATGTTCTTGGAGCATAAAGTCATGTAATGTGCAACAAGCAATATGAATTTGGCTTTACCTACGAAGTGGATAATCAGTCATTCGTCTTAGAATTGAAAATCTTGCTTTTAAAACACCAATACAACGCTCGATTATATTTCGACACGATGAGTGTTTATAATTGAACAAATCTTCCTTTCCACATTGTCTTCCTCGTCCGTTATAATCACGTAAATGATATCTACGTCCTCGATAAGGAGTCAGAAATCCACGCATGTTTGGGTATCCAACATCAACAAGGTAATATTGATCTATAAAGTAATGACCATGTATTATCTAAATAATATAAAAATAAGTATTGTATAACTATTTATAAGATAATGCTTGATAGTGACATTTTATACAATAAAATATACCTTCTCTTGGCATTGGGAAATTGTTTCTAGTTCTTGTAACTGCATCGATGAATACTTGAGAATTGTTAGCAACGCCTTCCCATCCAGTGTATACAAATACGAATTTCTTATCAAAATCACATGCCACCATGATATTTTGTGTTATATTGGTTTTCCTTCCATGAAAAGATGTTTGCCTCGATGCGGGTACCCATGCAATGACATGTTTTTCATCTATTGCGCCAATACAATCATACTGTAACGACCTAGAATTTCAGTCGTTTGAATTTGAAATATTTAATGGATTTTAAATATGGAATTTTGGGTTGAATTAGTGAAATGGTTTAAAATTTCAAACATAGCGATTAAATGGATTTGATGAATAGTAAATTTAATATTTGAATTTGGGTGAATATGTGAACCTGGAGTTAAATGTGGATGGAAATGATTTCTAAAGTTGATTTAAACTCTATTTAAATTAGAGTGATGATAGTGGACTTTTGAATTAAGGAATTTAATTTAAGGAGCTGAAAATAACAAAAATTAATTTAAGGAATTTAATTTAAAATCAGTCGTTTTAAGTCGTAACTCCTGTATACTTTGGAATTGGCTTCGAAATATGTTTCTTTGAGTTCAGAATAGAGGTATAACATATAGAATGCTTGGCGGCACGCTTCGTTTGGAGATCGGAAAAAGTTAAGTGTGAATGCGGTTTTTAAATAGTAAATTACACACACACACACACACCCCTAAATCGTCTAACCTAAACCAAACCCTCAGAAACGCAGCCACCACCCTATCCACCTAGATCCAATGGCCGTGGAGAGATGGTGCCCTTAGAGGCAATATTGGTCGAAGTGTTCAACTAGGAACTTGGTCACAAGGAGGACGGGGACTCATCTACCGATGGAGATGACCTAAGGTGGGGTAACCAGTGCCCTAAACTTACCTGGCATCAGTTTTAAACCAAATGCTACATTATTTTCTGAACCGATCACTAGCTATATAATTTTGATTTTCTATAGTTGATACTGTCAATGATTACAAGACTCATAGGATTCGCCGATTCATTTGGTTTGAACTTTCAATCTTATACTTTTGCAGTTTCAATGTGTACTTAAAAAAGGAATGGAAGAGAAAAGAAGGAATGGAAATCTTTACGGAGGAGAAGATAAAGAGAAAAGATAGTTTGTCCTAATTTAGGCCACGTTTATTTTCATTTTTAGCTTTTAGCTTAGCTTTTGAAGTCCATTTTCAGTTTTTCATTTTTAATGTTTTTAATAGTTTTGAAAATATATTTGGTTCTACGGTTTTGAAAAATCGTATTTAAACTGAAAATCAAAAATGAGATTCGAAAACAAAAATGTCAATTTCAAGTTTGTGTAGAATTTGGCTGTAAAATATATAAGTGGGATGAAATAATGAATGAGAGTGGTAAAAAATGTCATGAACCAAGGAAAATCATAAGTTGACAAAGATCATAAAATGATAATTACTACTAGTACGTGAACTATATCAAAATGTTAACTCATGTCATGCTTCAAATTGATCATATCTCAACTCAAAATCTCAACTCAAAATCATCATATTTCAACTCAAAATCATTACAAAACATGCAAGACATAACAATTGTATCACTACAGAAAGAGGTAAAGTTTTGATGTATCTTATAGGCAAGTATTCTTTGATTTGTTTAAGTGGCTCTTCTTTCTCGTGCTATGCCTTCTCTTTTCTGACAATTACAAATATACAAATTTATCAATATATATATCAGCATCAGTACAATATGATTAGGATATGATAGTAAAAGCATGTCAGTGTAAAGGTTTACTTAGAATTCAGTGCATAACATGTCAAATTTACTAGGAAACATAGCAATAATATCGTGCTTACTAAGTAAACAATGGAAATAAATGTATCACTAAATATGTACATATGTATAAGTATTAGTTCATAACTTGTTCATATATTAGATTTACTTCTAGTAAGTGCTCCAGATATCTATTATGAACATTTTAGTCCATAATGAAGTGCTTTAGGCAATATCCTTACTCATCTTATGGGTTTACAAACATATTATTTTAGAAAGTCGTTTAAACAAATGATATCACAAAATATACGAACTTGATTACATCAATTATCTCATTATGAAGGGTAATAGATTGATGGAAATAGTGTTATCAAAGGAAATATTGAAACAAATCATTTACTTAGGAAGTGATAAACATGCAAACATGATAAGTCTCCAATATTGAGCCACGGGCTGGTAATCAATTATACAACCATTATGCAAATCTAATCAAATATCATTATTGGAATCAAGAATTACCTAAGCACATATAGAAGCAAGCAAGAGAAACTTGACCAATTAAGAAAGAGTAAGTGGTTGTGTAGCTTTATTCACTCATAACCTGCATCGTTAAAATTATTATCATTAGCAACACAAGTTCCTATTAAGAAAAGCTAAAGAAAGACAAATTTCATACTTAACTATCTTGGTTTATGGATGAGTTGTTATGTAATCATTCCACATTTGTATAGCAATTTGATTCCTGATATGTCCCATTTGAGTTGTTTGACCAACATCAAATTGTTTGACTTCTTGATTTTGATTTGCCTCTAATACATGTTGAAGTACTATATTCTCGGATGAGTATTGTGTGAAAAGGCATCCAAAGCATGTTCTTGGAGAATAAAGTCATGTAATGTGCAACAAGCAATATGAATTTGGCTTTACCTACGAAGTGGATAATCAGTCATTCGTCTTAGAATTGAAAATCTTGCTTTTAAAACACCAATACAACGCTCGATTATATTTCGACACGATGAGTGTTTATAATTGAACAAATCTTCCTTTCCACGTTGTCTTCCTCGTCCGTTATAATCACGTAAATGATATCTACGTTCTCGATAAGGAGTCAGAAATCCACGCATGTTTGGGTATCCAACATCAACAAGGTAATATTGATCTATAAAGTAATGACCATGTATTATCTAAATAATATAAAGATAAGTATTATATAACTATTTATAAGATAATGCTTGATAGTGACATTTTATACAATAAAATATACCTTCTCTTGGCATTGAGAAATTGTTTCCAGTTCTTGTAACTGCATCGATGAATACTCGAGAATTGTTAGCAACGCCTTCCCATCCAGTGTACACAAATACGAATTTCATATCAAAATCACATGCCACCATGACATTTTGTGTTATATTGGTTTTCCTTCCATGAAAAGATGTTTGCCTCGATGCGGGTACCCATGCAACGACATGTGTTTCATCTATTGCGCCAATACAATCATACTGTAACGACCTAGAATTTCAGTCGTTTGAATTTGAAATATTTAATGGATTTTAAATATGAAATTTTGGGTTGAATTAGTGAAATGGTTTAAAATTTCAAACATAGCGATTAAATGGATTTGATGAATAGTAAATTTAATATTTGAAATTGGGTGAATATGTGAACCTAGAGTTAAATGTGGATGAAAATGATTTCTAAAGTTGATTTAAACTCTATTTGAAGTAGAGTGATGATGGTGGACTTTTGAATTAAGGAATTTAATTTAAGGAATTTAAGGAGCTGAAAACAAGCAAAAATTAATTTAAGGAATTTAATTTAAAATCAGTCGTTTTAAGTCGTAACTCCCATATACTTTGGAATTGGCTTCGAAATATGTTTCTTTGAGTTCGGAATAGAGGCATAACTATAGAATGCTTGGCGGCATGCTTCATTTGGAGATCGAAAAAAGTTAAGTGTGAATGCGGTTTTTAAATAGTAAATTACACACACACACCCCCCCTAAATCGTCTAACCTAAACCAAACCCTCAGAAACGCAGCCACCACCCTATCCACCTAGATCCAATGGCCGTGGAGAGATGGTGCCCTTAGAGGCAATATTGGTCGAAGTGTTCAACTAGGAACTTGGTCACAAGGAGGAGGGGGACTCATCTACCGATGGAGATGACCTAAGGTGGCCGGAGTTGACCAGAAATTGAGTTCGACGGCGAAGGGAACTATCGCATTTTTCGGCGATTTGGCCGCACGTGGGGTGCTGGGGTCTGAAGAAAAGTTGAAGGGGGAGTCGAGTGCTATAGGCTGGCGAAATTTGGTGACCTATTGTCACCTGTGGTGGCCTAGGTGGTGAGATGAACGGAAAATGGTTACTTTCGTGTTTTGGGCTTGTTCGTAAGCTACATGATGGCGGATTTGGTGAGTGAGTTTGTCAGAGGGTGGTGCTTCGTGGGTTGGGGTCGCGGTGGTTGGAAGATGGACGGAGTGGCGGCACGAGGCAGATGAAGGCGGTCCTGAAGTTTTGAGGGGGCACACTGTTTGTTTCGAACGAGAAGATTATGTTAATCTCGGTTTTAAGGTTAATGGTGGTTAATTATGCCAATGACAGTAATTAGTGGAAAATTTTTATTTAATTTTTTTGTAAAATCTTATATATATTTAATATTTTTCTCGTTTTAGGTCTGAATTTAACGAAACAAGGTGCGTTGGATTCGTTACGACGTGATCTACGCGATGACGTTGAGTTGGCTGAAATCAGAGCTCATGGAATTTCGTGCTAGAATCAAACGCCTATTTGATTTTAGACGAACCTGAACGCGAAAGCGACAACTGGAACTACGGTGAGTTAAACTCACTCGTTTGGTTAATTAGTATATTTTTATAGTAAATAAAAATTATTTCTGCTTGTTTGGGTTGTTGGAATTGATGATTGTTGCAATTAATCTAGGATGATGATATAACATCTTGAAATGCTATTAGATTGGTTGAACCGGATCTAGGGTCACGATAGAGCATCTCGAATTGCTATTAAATTGTTTATGTTTATTTTTAAGCTTATTTCCAGTATTGAATCACATGTGTGTGAAATTGATAAATGGATTGTTTTTGAATTACGTTGTTTAATTATAACGTAAATTGAATTGGAATATATTGGTGTTATCTATTTGGCCAAATAAACACCGTCTAGTATTAAATGGAAATGTGGTTTGAATGATATGTTAGAAGCATAATAAACTTCTGATATGCTGTGATATAAATTTGGGGCAGATGTTTAATTGATAGTCATCAATATGGGATACGTGTCGTTTCACGAATTTATTGTTAATCATGGAATTGGATGTATATTTATAAATGGATCATGTGAATATATAATTTAACTTGATAGTTAAATTGAATAAAATGGTTGCTTGTTTAAGTAGCATTGGAGTTATTGAGCTTGTTTTGAGATTTGGAAAGTTAACGATTGTGTTTAACTTCAGATTTTATAATCTGAAGTAAAATGTTTTATTAGGCCAATATATACAAGTGTTTTTGTTTAAGTTATTATTTATAAATGATTTGTAGATTGGTTTATACAGAAATGTTGGTTCTTTTGATTAAATTGTGTAAGTACTATTTCGAGATTTTAAGTGGGATTATTTATTTATGGTAATATAATTATTTGATAACTGGATAGTAAAACATTAATTACTTTATTTAAACTATATTGTTCAGATCAATTACTTAGGTGGATTTTTAAGGATTGTTTTGAAATTATAATATATTGTCTGATAATTCTCTGCAAGGGTTTCAAACTATATTATTGTTTTTATAAAAATGTTTAAAGTGATATTTTTATGAAATTAAGTCATTCATTTTAAATGAATAAGGAATTGATTCCGAAGTATTATATTTAAATGGAAATATCATAAAGAGATTTCTTTTATGGAAAGAGTATTTTTAAGAAGCCATAAAGTGGAAATGTTGGGTTTTTGAAAGGGAATACATATTTGAATGATTGGGAGAAAGGTTAACGCTTTAGAGATTGAGAAAAAAAGAAATTATCAGTGGATCTTTGAGATTTATAAAAAGAATATTTTATAAATAACTTGGAAATTTGCAAGGAGGTTTATAAAGATAATTAGAGATCCACAAAGGAGATATTGATAAAGGGAGTTGATTTTTAAAGGGAAATTGTATAAGTGAAATATGGAATTATAGAATATTACTTTTATAAATGGATTTGGAAATTCATTTAGAATCTATAAAGGAATTTTGGGATTTAAAAGAGATATTCTTTAAACTAAATATTTTGGAAGAATTTTAAATAGCTTAAAAGAATGTTTTCTTTATATATTAATTCTGATAAGTCAAGCATATTAAGTGATTTTAAAATAAATTTGAGAGGCTGAATGGTTTTCATGGGAAATGTAATCTATGTTTCAACGATTGTTATTTGATAGTTAAATAACCGACTATCAAATCTGGACCCAATGTAACTTTGGAAATATCTTGGAGAGACACGGAAATTATATGGTACAGTCACCGTTTGAGGTGCTATACTGTACGTATAAACTCGTTGTATTTTTAGGACGATAATAAGGAAATCCGTCCACAAACGGTTAGGAGACGATCTTCCCTTATCTTTTGTCTAATTATTTCTTAAAGAACAGGGATTGAGTTTACCGTAATTATCGTAGTTGTTTCGAAGAGACCAAGATCAGATATGCTATCTGAAAACCACTTCGACCCAACTCAGCTATTCATGTTGAAGATATCTTGAAGAATATGGGATCGAAGACGAAGTTGAAGTGCAATGGCTATATTCTATTTTCTATAAAGAGAATACCGTAATGGATGAAATAAAAGTAGCGCCTTTGGTTCATCCTATTCCTAAAGGACTTGTATGGACGAATGACTGACAGAGCATTTCCAACATTTACGTAAAATTTATTTTTACAAACTTACATCTGTTTAGTGGCGAAGAAAGCAACTTCTTTTAGCTAACACCCTTCTCGAAGACATATGAGCTCAGGGGTTGTATTTTTGTAGAAGTCAATTAGTGATTGGCGAATCTGGCAATGTGGCATTGAGAGTGTAATGTGCTGAATGAAAAGGTAAAAACGTAGTCTCAAGCCTCATCAACCGGGAATGATTAAACATGAGAGATGCAACAGAGCTAAGTATGTCGTACCCAAGTAGGATATGTTATCACTTTTCTAGATACCCTTGGATATATTATAATTATGGATATGGCTGTGCATAGAAAAGAGCGCTCGATAGGGTGGGAACACCCGGGGTGATAACATATTCGGTACTATCACTACAAGAAAATGTGGTCTTTAACTACCAATTGTAAGTTTCGGTAAAACTAGCCTAATGGTGGGTAATATTGTTTGTCCTTGAGAAGATGGTTTTGATCACAACAACCTTAGAATAAGATTATAAAATATAAATACTAACATTATAGTTTAGATATATATGTATATGCAGGATTTAACCATGCAGGTACCAAGAATGAAGACTGTACAGTATAGAGATTCAAGATATCAAGATTCAATACTCATGAGTATCAAGATTATCAAGAGTTCAAGATTTTAATATAAGTAATTTAATTAGGAATTTTGTTAAAACTCCTAGAAAAGCACTGACATCTTAAAATCCAATTTATTTGTGGAATGAAATCCACTTCGAGCCCGTTAAAGGGATGAAACCCTAAGTAGGATGGAACCTATGAAAAATCTAGTAGAACATTGTTTTGTATCCACTTACTTTATTCAATGTTTTACAAAATTATATCTTGTTTTCAAAATGAATTTAAAATCTTCATTTTCTAAAATAAAAAACATCTATCCTGGTTTTAAATACTTTTAGCATCAAAATAATCTTTATTTTCAATATCAAATTATCCTTGGTTTTAAACCATCTTCTAATTATAATGTATTTAATTTTTAAATACAGGAAAATAGGCACAAGGGAAAAGTTATAAAAAAATTTAGTCTCAGGGACGGTAAGTTTGCTTTTAGTCCGAAGGACACTTTATAGTGTAAACAGAAAATGATAGCTACATCTATCATTCTGTGATTTACACTACAAAGTGTCTTTCAAACTAAAAAACAAACTTGTTGTCCCTAAGACTAATTTTTTTTGCAACTTTTTCCCTGTGCCTAAAAACCCCTTTTAAATATTTATACTTAGATCTAAATATAAAATTATAGTAAAATTATTCTCTATATTTATTTATGTATTTTAACTATAGTCAAGTATATTTATAAAGTTTAAAATAGTTTAAATACAAGATAGAAGTTATTTTCAAAGAAAAATAAATTACCAAAATTTACATAGGCTTGTCGACAACCCCTAGGACCCCTTGTCGACAAGGTGGCAGTTGATTTCAAAAATTTGAATTTCAAAGGAAGTGTTTATTCGTCATATTCTTTCACGAATGGACATGACTTCTGTTCTTCTATAAATAGAGGGTGTTTTGAACGTATTCATATTCATATTTTCTCAGATTTCACTCCTCTTCTTCTTCCACATTTCTTTATATATATTCTTGTCATTACTCTGCCGAAATCACCTTTGAATCTAACTAGATCATCTCTGGTTTGATTCTTTATCACTATCTCAACAAAATCTCAGTGCTATTTAGAGTTATACACTTCTTTGTAATTTATTAAGTGAGAAAAGGTGTGATTGTAGTCTGTGAAATCAATCGAGCGAGAAAAGGTGTGATTGTAGCCTAGAAAATCAATTGGGTGAACTTGTTGCCCGTAAAATCAAGTATCTTTTCTGTAACAACCCGCATATTTATCGATTTTATATTTAAATATTTTATTTAAATATTTTGTCGTTAATCGGATATTGGTCCGAAAAGCTACTTTTTGCAAACGGTCAAATTAGGACTCGAGACCACTTCCATTGAGTTCGAAATGCCGTTTACAATTTTTTTAAGTATAAACATTGGTAGGTTTGAAGTTAGTGGAATTTCACTAACTTTTCCCGCTTTGGACTTTGGGTTAGATTGCCATTATAACTCAAGCCCAAACCCCCTTCCTTCTTCTCACTCTTCATAAATTTTCTAACAACCAAGCTTTTGCATTAATGGTGAGTGGAAGAGGAAATTAAAACTCCAAGCTTAGGTTTCAACTTTAAATCCATCATTCAACTCCAAAATCAAAGTGAAGACATTGGATTCTAGCTTGTAGTTGCTTCTCCATTGTTTCAAGCTCCTTCTTCATTGAATTTGTGCAAAGGTGAGATTTTTATCTCACAATTCTAGCCTATAACTATATTGGACTGTTGGGAATGATTCCCTATCATTTTTGCATGCATGTTAGCATTTGGTTTGGATTGGATTGGCGAAAAACTCCAATTTTTAGCGTTTTGGTGAATTTTCTGCACTTAGGTCGTTCTGGCCATTTTTAGCTCGTTCGGAGTTAAGTCGTTCGTCCATAGGTCGTGAGTCGTTTACGAGTTAACCCTAGGTCGTTCTGGCCATTTTTAGCTCGTTCGGAGTTAAGTCGTTATCCCGATAGGTCGTTGGACCCTTAACTCGTAGGTCGTTGGACCTTATCTCGTTAGGTCGCTCCTGGCCTAACCCTTAAGTCGTGCAACCCTTAAGTCGTGCAACCCTTAAGTCGTGCAGCCCTTCAGTCACGCAACTCTTAAGTCGGTTACGAGTTATCCCGATAGGTCGTTGGACCCTTAACTCGTAGGTCGTTGGACCTTATCTCGTTAGGTCGCTCCTGGCCCAACCCTTAAGTCGTGCAACCCTTAAGTTGTGCAACCCTTAAGTCGTGCAACCCTTAAGTCGCGCAACTCTTAAGTCGGTTACGAGTTATCCCGATAGGTCGTTGGACCCTTAACTCATAGGTCGTTGGGCCTTATCTCGTTAGGTCGCTCCTGGCCTAACCCTTAAGTCGTGCAACCCTTAAGTCGTGCAACCCTTCAGTCACGCAACTCTTAAGTCGGTCACGAGTTATCCTGTTAGGTCGCGACCTCTGTTAAGTCGGCCATGTTGGGTCGTGAGTCATCGTTAGGTCGCGAACACCTCTAGGTCGCAACCACTAAGTCGCTTGACCCCTTAGACCCCTTGGTCGCAACCGTTAGGTCGCTCGACCCTATCCCTTTTAGGTCGTTAGACCCCCTTTTTGTCTTCACTAGGTTGCAACCGTTAGGTCGCTCGACCGGGCAGGTCGAACCCCGTAAGCGGTGGCGTTGCCCCCGCACCCCCACCTTGGGGGGTTGCCACCCCCCTGGACCCCCCCTCCGTAGGGGATCTTATCTGAAAAACATTGAGCTGATTTTCATGGATTTTATTCACATCTCCGTATGCGATCTTTGTGATCGATTGTTTCTACAATTGCTTCTGTGTTTTGTCATTTTATAATATAAAGGTTTCAATACTAGTAGTAAATATCAAAACTCTTTTAACAAACAATTTCAACTCTATTTTTAATAACAAAGCTCTTTTCTTAAACCGTTTTCCAATCTATTAGTATATACAAACCTTTACCTCACTCGGATGAGAAATCTAATTAAACGACTTAGTAAAACAAGTGGTATGAAACGCTTGCGTTCACTTCGTCGGCTAATTCTTGAACTTGTTCGATTGAACCTCTTGTGACAATTTTATTAGTGAAGATTTACAGTTTGTTCGTAAATATTTAAGTTAAGCAAGTGGTTATGGGACATGAAGCTAAACTTCTATATTTACTAGCTTAGTGTAATTGACACTTCTCGTTGATCATGACGATCATTCTGATGATTTAGACTAGCAACTGTGCGATGTCTCTTGTTGCGAGGTTAGACTAGACACCACTTGTGTGATTCCACCCACACATACCTTTTTGCTTTTTGGTTAGTCTGGACCTTAATCTATGTGATTCCATTCACACATGTGGGGTAGCTCCCCTTGGTCTTCGGACCGTCATGTGATAGGCCTCTTTCTCTTTTCTATGATTTCTGAACTTCTTGCATTGATTTCTAAAATTTATGTCATTAACTTGTTATGAGTACAAGTTTGAGGTATGATGCCCTTTCCGAATCTTTGAGAAGATTCTTGTGATATTGATTATCTCTTATTGATTGATCTTCTGTTGATCATTATTTACATTTACATACTTATAGTGGTATGTCATTATGGATATTTTATGTTTATGCCATATCTTTTATGTTATATCTTGTCATCTGATATTTATAGCTAGACTGACCCGTTTATTATTTTTCTTAAATAATACTCGGGTCAGACCGAGATGTTACAGGTGCTTCTGCTTGACTTCTTTCCAGGGATTTATCACTCTGACTTTTGGCTAACTGTTTAGATTAGCAGTTTTTGTTGTATACACTTGAGATATAGACTCATAGTTGTATTCTTTTGTATAGCACGTGTTGCTATTCTTTTGTATTATTGTGGATCTTTTGACCACTACTCTGATGTACACTTTCATGTGTTAGTTATATATTCATATCTTCTTCCGCCTTTGTGATATGGATGTCTGTGACTGATTTGCGTTATGCTTATTTCTACGTTTGTTTCCGAAGATATTTATAGCCACCGTGTGATAAGCAATTACATGGATGGTCGCTCTTCAACAGCCTTATTCTCCGCGCTAGTTGACAGCACTACTCCGTAGCGTTCTTGGCTAGCGTGGGTTAGAGGTGGGGCGTCACATTTTCATAGAGGATTTTGAATCTGGAGTGGTGTACCTCGTGGCCTTGAAATCGAGGGTGTAATTGTAAGAATTATTTTTGAAAGGAAATCCGTACTTGTGTGCGGAACTGGATGTAGGATAACTTCGAACCAGTATAAAATCCGGTATGTTCTTTCCTTTATTGCTTTTACTTTATTTCTGCATCTGTGTTTGATTCTGTGATCATATCTATGTCTGAATATTGCATAAATTTGTGTTCAAATTAATATAAACTAAAAAAGATTTAGTAATCCCTTAAAACACCATTCACCCACCTCTATTGTTTATTCTAGCCTTAAGATCCGTAATCCGCATTTCTCACAAATATGTTTTAGCTACCAATATTGAATTGGTAGACACTGATAGGTAAAGGTTAGTGGGGTAGGTAAAATAATCCGTGGGCCCCACTAAGCTGTGAATCAAATGATGAGTCTTCGGCTGATGTATTTGATAACGTGTCATCATATATGGCTACCGACATGGATGCCACAATAGCATACACGTGGCATACACTAATACCCCCACTTGGCATCTTGTGGTTGGTCTATGTGTCAAACAACATTTTGCCCACATGTCATCATTTGATTAGTACGTATGTCACCATTTTTATTAGGCCACGTGACATCATTTGATTAGTCCACGTGGCATTATATGATTTTCCACGTGGCAACAATTTATTGGTCTACATTGCTTAATATTATTGGACCATGTGGCGTTATTTTATTAGCCCACGTGACATCATTTTATTGTTCTGTTACACAATTCATATTTTGGTCAAATTTAATGGTTATGTGTAGATAAAAGATAATAACAGTTATTTATATATGTTCTATATTAGAAATAAACTAGAAAATAACATAAACTAATATTATCTACAAAACTAATATATCAAACAACCCAAATAACCAAATCAAAGCTGTTGTAGTCATTGTAATATTCAACCAAGTGTATCTGTAGTGTACATAAAATTCACACTTATATATTTACAAACAACTGATGCCCATGTATATATAATTTATAGAAAATAACTTGAAAAAAATAAATGCCTCTCCTACACAATGGACATGAAGCAAGCCTGATGAGCCAGCTATTGATACACTGCACGTGCGAAACATGTTCACACTGGCTGACCCTCGTGCTTTCTTTGATTTCAAAATCATGCAAAAAATTGAACACTTCGTTAATCATCAATTAATAATTAGGCTTAACATGTCAAAAATATATTTTGCAATAAAAGTTATACCTGAAGGCATATCGACTCTGATGCATAAGAATTATTCTCCACTAATATCTTAATTGTTCCAGTTTTATCAGTTGTACCTTATGACATGCCTTTTGTGCCTTCTGTATCATACGAAATGTTTGCACATATTTCTTGGATGTTTGTACATAAAGTTTATGGAATCAGTCAGTTGTCCAACTTCTAACAATGAAGTTAATTGCACCATAAAGATTAATGGCGCAGTTGCAAACATTTTACAGGTAATAGGTTGATCAACAAGAAAATTTATGCAATTCAACAATGCATAAGGTTATATTCATAGACAATACATTAAATCTTTTCCATCTTATCCAACTCCACTTAGATGTGTAAATATATCCTGAATTGCAAATATAAGTACAATTTTTAGTAATATACAAAAGAAAAGAGCGAAAAGAGCGATGTACTATATGCATACTAGCAGGATTACTTATCAAGAACAAATGAACATATATGAAAATATTAAAGATGTAATATCCATTAGTGCATAAGTGCAAGAATATCCACAATTCAACTTTATATGAAAGTAGCTAGAAATACCAACTTATTCGAACTAAATTTGAAGTTGTATCAACTATCTTGGCATTTTGAGCTTGATAGATGATTTTCAAAATCAAAGTGAACCGATTCTTTTAGATAGTTGGCATGAATAGTCCAATCTCCTAACATATCAACTAGTTACTTATAATCGATCAACTTGAGAATAAGTGATAAATTTCTCATACACTCAGACTTGACAAAAAAATGGTTAAAATAATTTACCTCTATAAATGAAGAACAAGAAGCGTATGCAACCAAAATAAAATAAAATCATAAAGTTTCGAGTTGTATATTAATCAGGGTACATTTGAAAAGCTATAGTATAGGTAAACTTATATCCACCAAGATAAATAATTTAGAAAAAATTCTTAGGTTAAGAAAGGTATTGCTATATTTTTTATGTTTATGTGCATTATTTTAGGAGCATGGTTATCAGTTCAGCTATGGAGATTTCTAAAAGCCGAATGCTTTATGGCCTATAATGTATGCTAAGCATATCAAGTAACATCTTTTCTAGGAGGGTCATGAATGAGAAATGTATATGAGATATTGATATTACTTCATCCATAAGAAAAACATGTTGCTTGAAGCCGAGTTGATTAAATAAATTATGAAACTAATTAGGTCTTACTCATGGGATCATAATAATTTTTAATGTCACAATTAACACTTCAAACATAAAGCTCCAACAACATAAATTGAAACTAACTAAAATATGGAAATAAGGGTCAAAACACATACTGTAACTTCTATGAGACACAAGTATCAACTCGATGCTGATAGTAAGGAACAACTCTTCCTCACATACTTGGGGTCTCTACGAACTCTTTTACATTCTCGCCAAAGTTGATGCCAAACTTGGTGGCCAGGACAACTTTCTCTCTCATGCCTCCTTTCAGAGCCTGCATTTTAGTAACCATGTTGCCAAATTAACATTTGTTTTGTTTTTATTGCAAATATAACTCACTAGGAGAAACCAAACATCTTGCCTTGGATTTTACGAACTTTTTTTATATCTTACATTTTGAAATAGGTTTATTTTTCTTGTTACAACAAAACTTCAGTAGAACTCCAAGGAAAAGCTTATTACAGTTACCTGCTAGGGTTGCAAATCGAATGTCTTGATATCTTCTCAATTTCCACTCAATTAAAATGTATATTCATGTAGGTTTGAATATATTTTAGGCCAAAACTAGAATCAAATAACAAAACTAGGATCAAATTGTGTACGGTGATAGATTACACCCCCCCCCCCCTTAATTCCATTTTGTAATCGATTTTGGCACCTAGCATAAATTTTAAGAATGCTTTTTTCAAGAAAATGATGGCCACAGGTGTTAGCATACATCCACACAGTTCTAAGATGTCATCTATTGTGAGATGAAAATAAAAGTCGAAAACTATGCATTTCAAAGATTTCAATGTCCACTAATCGCAACTGGCAAGGCTTCTAGCTTGAATCATTGTTAGAGGTTTTGACATACACTAAGAACCAATATTCTGAAGAAGAAAAAAAGGATTGAGGGTATTCATTATGGTGATGCTTTATTCCATAAACTATCAGTGTTGGAGTTCAACCAATTTGGTAGGAGCTTTTTTCGATGTTGCTCATTAAGTTAGTAGTTATTCAAAAACTAGGTTTTTTTTTTGTTTAAAATAAGAAATCCCACCACTTATCGTCAATCACTTGTTAAAGAGTGGTTGTTAACAAATACAAGTTTATGTTTACTTAAAGTGTTTTTTATGAATTAAGAACCTCAATAAACATAGAAAATATTCAACATTTATTAGTTAACAATTCTGCATTAAGCACTGTTTGAGTTGCTATACGAATGATGAGATTGTAACACCATGATTGAGAGTAATGTATATCAGTTAAAGCTTGCATCAATTCAATTTTAAATTTTATCGTATCCTTGACAAAATCAAAATTCAATGCAAATTTCATACAATATTATGTTTTTGAAAATTGTTAATAACAAACAAATTTTATTATGATATTAGAATGAAGGAGGAATGATGTTAAAAAGTGTTGTTTATGCACTGGAAGGGTACCGTGGGGTAAATCAGATCCTTTAATCGGAATAAGCAATATATCTTTGTTGATTGAAAAATAGCGAATGATTCAGCTACTTCTAAATTCTTTTTTTTCAGCAAACTACTTTCAAATCTTCTGAATTTTGATTCTGGCTAGTTCAGAAGTTTATCAACCCTTCTTTCCCAAAACAAACACTACCTAACTCTAAAAAATTTCAAATGATCATGGCAGGTCATCAAATTTACCAAGGCTGGAGTATCTTTGAAATAATGATCGTGTTAACAAGTCGTTGTGTGCTTTCAAAAGTTATATTCCAGTAAAAATAATAGTTGAAAAAACTGATTTTGCATACCAAAATTTCAAATCACGACATAATATTATATGTCAATAAAAGTCAATATCAGCACATTACCATTTTGGTAATAACAGCAACCAATCCTCCATCGAAATCCCACTTCATAATTTAGTTTTTGGAAATAAACAAACAGAGGTGAACTAGAAACTTACAAGATCTAAGCAGCTGATCTTCATTACAAGCACCATACGCATAGCTCATAATGCTCAGTTGCAACTATAATCTCGGGCTGTTGTTAATGAAATCAATCGGTCATGGATCCGTTAGCTTTGCTTAGTCAAGGGTTTCATTTCCCTCTGCTTCGTTTTGCTTGTGTTGTTGTCCGACAGTTGTCATGGGTAGTTATGGCTTTGATTTTCGATTGTTTGGTGTCGTGCTAGGAGAGGGCGGCTGTGGATTCGTGGTCGTGGTGGTATGCGGAGTCGACGATCATGGTATGGAAGTGGGCGATCTAGTGTAGGTGGTCACAACCTCACCGTTTGTATACGAGAAGTTCTAGGTCGCGATTTGAAAATGAGGGCCGAGTGCCTCCATTTTGAGTGGAATGATTTGCCTTTGCAGAGAGAAACACATTGGTGGTGGTTTCATGAGCTTTCGTGCAAGGATGAGAGAGGGAGAGGTGGAGGAATGGGCAGTCATGGTGGGGAGAGGTCTCTGTAGGGTGGAGCAGGAAGGAGTGATTAGGGGGAGTCTTAGTTTAAACTGGTAAATAAGGAATAAGATGTTAGTGTATTTGATTATTATATTTAAATCTCATAACTTATAAAAGTCATAACTTGCTCATATGATGTTAGATTCAAGCGTGGATTTTTTCGTTACACTCATTATGACGTTAGCTAGGCTTCGGAATTGAATTGGATGAATATGGAGTTGTTGGGAATTTTTGATAAATTCGAATGCTGTTCGAATCTAGTCATAACCAGAACGCAGAAACGGAAGCTGAAATAAAGGTGAGTAAATCTAACTCATTTGGATTACCAAGTTTTAATATAAAATGTTAAAAATTATTTATTGGTTGATTGGATCACTTATAAATTATTATCGGTTGGATGTTATATTATATATAGTAGTATATATATTAGTAATTAGGTATATTCCCGCCGATTGGAGCGGATGAGACACTATGCGTCCCGCATAATAGCGGATGGTCCTTTTTATTGTGATATCCAGGCTTGAAGTGGGATTATTATTATTTTATGTTGTATAACATCTGTGATTGCAGAGAAACAGGTTGGAGAGATCCAACTGGATTCCTCAAAATGGTTGATTTCAATTTCATATATAGTGATATATGATATGTTTTGAATAATCTGTTGTAGATTATGTTATGTTTTGATTCATGTGATGCTATATTAGCAGTGGCCTTAATTTTGGTATTATAAATACCATAAATAATATTTTTGAATTTAAAAAGGGAATTCAAAGGCGATTTTTGAAATGAAAATTGTAACGACCCAGATTTTCAGTCGTTTGATTTTGAACATTTAATTTATTTTAAATGTTGAAGTTGAAATTTATTTTGATAAGTCAATTTTTTTAGATTATTAAAGGAGATTATTCACGATTTTGGACGGTGGATAATCCTTTAAATAAAATGTGTAGAAAAATGTTGAATTTGGTTAACGAAGAATATTCACGATTTGGGACAATGAATAATATATTAAAGTGTTTTGGGGAAGTGATATTTTAAATAGAACTAAAATGATTTGAAGTTGTTTTAAAATGTATTAAGTGTCGAAACCATAGTTTTCAACATTCATTGTTGAAATAGACGTTTTCGAGAAATAAGGAAATGATGGACTATAACACTATTGTTACAGTAGATGATTTCCGAAAGAAAATGTTTTTTTATAGTATTGGGATTTATATATTTATTTTAATTTCGAATCCCTATACTAGTGGTTTTGGGTTGTCGTAACGATGTTTTACGCAACATTCATTTTGGCTTAAATGAATGTGTGTAAGAGAATGTTTTTCCTTAAAAGAACAAATTATATACTTAATCATATTTTAAGTATATTGAATATTTTCTAAGTATAGAAAAATAATGGATTTGTGAATTACTTATTGTTAAATAAGTATGGAAATGTTTTCCATTATGAAGTGAAATGAAATTGGGTTTTTATCTTTTAAAAGATAAATTGAAGTGAATATTTGGCAAGTTATTAAATTTATGGAAGATTAATAACAAGGGCCTAATGATTGTTATGGTGCTGAATATTGTTGGGTTGGCCTTGATAGTTAAATAACCGACTATCAATATTTACCTTTAAATGGGTATTTGTGTGATCTGCTTGAATTTGAACGCTACACTTATTTTTGAAAATAAGCGCTCGTTATTCGGTTTAGCTGGGAGAGGACCTTTGTGTCATAAATCCCATTCCGAATAGTGATATGTCGTAATGGATAGCATTTGAAGACCGGTGTTAAAGACCTGATATTTATGAAAACGGAAGGATTACCGTCGAATGTTTCTGCATCGGCTGATCTCCGATATAGAAATTTTATCACCCTTTGTGATGGGAAGTCCGGTCGTGATTAGTGAATATCCGGATTGCAAGGGCTTCTTTGGAAGTGCCTTCGTTTATGTTCGATCTCGGAACGGACTTGTATGGATGTGTGTCTGACGTTACAATTTGAGATGTAAAGCTGGTTTCTATCAAATATATTTCTGTTGGTGGCGGAGAATTTATTCTCTTAGCTTAACACCCTTCTCTGAGATGTACGAGCTCAGAGGTTATGTAGTTGATGGTTACTAGTGATACATTGGCAAATTGGTAATGTGGCATACGAAGTGTTGTTGTGCATATGTGATCAAAGCACAACTTTTGTATAAAGCGTGGCTTTGTGGACGAGACTTCGTCGGACCTCACACCCCGGAAATGGTCAAAACAGGAAGGATGCGGCAAGGTTATTAGAGGGTAGCGCCCCTTTAGTGTATGTCATTCCTTCTGGATAGAGGTGGTATCATGGTATGGAGCCCAGATACTTAACCTATGTTGCTGCTGCAAATTTATTACTTTGTGGTTGTTGGAATCGAGGATCCTCGGATGAAGGTCGGTTACGATCAGAGGATGGCATATTCGTGTCAGTAGTTACCCAGTTAGGGGTAACCCGGCCTTGTGTTGGCAGAGATCTAACCGTAATGTTAGGTTAGGTTCACGGGTCGTCTTTCCAGAGGCGTACCCATGTGACAATGGGAAGTTCCTTGGCCTGAACATTTGTTGGAAATCCAGAGGAACAATACGATCTTGTACGGTTTTAGTTGTAGAACCTACCATTTACTTATGGTGGTCACCACTATTTAAATGGTAGCCATAGTAGGCACAAGTGCGGAATGCCTATGCTGGCTAAGATTTATCTTTACTTTCGAAATATTTTCTGCACTATGCACTAGTGGTAATATCAAATGTTTCTTTTTAATGCGTATCAAGCATCTTTGACTATCATAAGGAGAAATCTCCTCCGATTCTGCGTTTGCATTGTGTGTGTGTGCGGGAGGCCTTATGGTAGTCTCATTTTCCAAAAAGCATTGCGAATCTATTTTAAAATATCCCTTTGTTTGTTTTTAAAGATAAACTGTTTTAAGTTCTCACACCAGTCCCATGACTGACCTGGAGTTTATCGTTTTCCTTCCTAAACTCTGGGTGCCCACCAATTTTAACACGGGCAGTCTAGAGTTAGGTTATCAGGATATTCTGAAATTCGGGAGTTGCTGTAGAGATTGGAGGCAAGCTGGAGAGCATGGCGTATCAAACTAGTATATAGTACTTCTTTTCCGCTGTTTGTTGTTGTAAACTCTGATAATGTAATGTAATGTGATGTAATGTAATAACTGATATAGTTCTTTGTTTAAAGATTATTCATTTATCTATTATATGTTGTTCCGCCGCGATTGTGAGATTCTGATATTGTTCTGTTGTTTCTTTCTGTTCTGTTATATCTTTTTCTCTCTTCTTCTTTCTTTTTCTTCTTCTTTAACCATAACATTTCGGTTTTCCGGTATTCGATTGCTCGGCAGTTGATACAGTGGACATATTGATGTCGACCTTCGTGGTCGAAAAATCGCGATCCTTACATTTGGTATCAGAGCATATGGTTAAGCGACAACCATGGCTCTGTTGGGTGTTACTCATTAGAGATAGAGTCAACAGTACTCTAGAATGAGTTTGAGCGTAATAATAGTTATGAGCGCGTATTTGTTAGTGAATATAAAATTGTTTTATATTGTGATGATTAGTTTGTTGAGTGGTATATGGATTCTGGTCGGTATAGTCCGTACAACTCTATAGATAGGGATCTCTAAACACTCGTACAGAATAATTCGCCACGATATTGTTTTAAATTGGGTAAATGAAATGATTTTACCTCGATTATATTTTATATATAAAGGAATAATTTTTCAAAAATTATTGAAGTGTATATAAATTGATTGTTTGGTTGTTGAAAACGTAAGAATATATATAAGTTAATTAAAAGAATAAATTGTACAAGCAAAAGAATTATAAGTATGGAATTATAATTAATGTGATTTACAATTGTGAGGTAATCTTATATATATAAGAAGTGAAATTATATGAATATATTTATAAATATAAATTGTAAACTGTGATTCATAATTTGAAATAGAATTCTAGAGTAATATTTGAAAACAAATTTATAGAATTTGAAAATTCGAGATTTGGGAAATTTAAATTCTTCGAAGTTCGAAAATGATTTTTCAAGGGTTTGAAAAATGTTTTTGGAGAGACAAAGGCTCTAAACTCTTTTCAGTCGCTGGAAAATAACTTCGATGATGACTGCAGCATCATCGGTGTTCATTTTTGGGTTTCCAAAAGAGGGATTGCTGCCAAGTTGTTTTAAATGGAAGTTGTTGGGAAAATTTGGCTTTGGTTTTGGAAATTCAAAGGATAATTTGAATTGATTTCAAAAATGGTTTTGAAAGATTGAAAAGACTCTGGAATCCTATTTAAAATATTTATAGGGATAATAAATAAGTTGATAACTTATACAATTTGAATTTTGATAGAATAAATTTAATGTAAAGGATGGAGTTAAATTAAAATAAGTATAAGTGAATCAATTAAATAAAGTGAAGTGATAAAATCGACTTTGGTAAAAGTTAAATAGAATTTACTTTAGAATTGGAAATTGGATTTATAAGGGGAAATTTAAGTTAAGTTAAACAAATGATGTTTGAAATGGAATATAACTTAAGAAATGTTGAATGAAGTTGATTTTGGTATCGAAGTAAATAAATAAAATGAAGTCATTAAAGAATATGAACTTGAGTTATGTAATGAAATTCAACCTTAATTGTTAAATGAATTAGCAATTGAATTAAATAAAATGATTGAATTTTAGATCAATTGAATGTAAAAGAATTGATATAGAATAATGAATGTAAGTGTTAATTCATTAGAAGCTAATGAAGTTGAAAAAAATTGAATAATTGAATGGAAGTCAATTTAGTATGAAACCAATTGGAATTAAAAGTGTTGAACCAAATTGAATGTAAAGTAAAGTAAATTGAATGGATTTGGTTGTTATATGATTGTTAGTTGATTGTATATAATTCATTAAGTGTTAATGAAGTTGAATTGATAAAATTGGAAGCTATGAGATTTGATTTGAATGTGCAAGTTAACCAACTTGAATATGAATTAGTGAATGTAAACTAATTGAATATGAATAAATGAATGTTAGTAAAAACATCCAACGTTAATGAATCAAATGTGATTTAAATTGGAAAACCAATTCATTGAATATCAATGAAAAATGAATGTATATTGATTTGGTTGTGGATGTTAGTTGGATGATAGTTGGTTGATGGTTGGATTTGTTGCTTTTGTTATATTGACATATGTAGTTGTTGGTATATGTTGTATATTGATATTACTTTCATATATGCATGTTTCTCATTTGTTTGTTGAGTGTTTAGTAGGTGCGCATTGCTTCGCATTTGGAGCTCGCTTTCGTGCTATATTAGCCGTATATGCTCGCTAAAAATATATAAGGTACATATCTCGGATTACATGTCGTACTTTTACACTTTTTCCCTGCGGAATGCCTCATCACTTGATGAGATGTATATTTGTGATATATATATATATATATATATATATATATATATATATATATATATAGCCATTTTTTTTCGGATCGAGCCGCGCAAAGGATTCTATGGCGAATTTTTTTGAAAATTTAAGGTGTTAGAATATTTTTGGGAAAATTGAAAAACTTTTGATAACCAAAGTTTTGATTTGAAGTTAAAAGTTAAACGATATAGTTGGTTTTGAAAGGATAACTAAGTATGGATCTGAAAACTTAGTAAAGATTGTGAGAAGTTTAACTATTGGATTTTGGGAAAGTTAAACACTTAAGTGAATTTGAAACTAATTTGAATGAATGTTTGAAAAGTTAATGGATTTCTAGGCTTTTTCTTACTTGGTAATTTCGAGGACGAAATTCTTTTAAGGGGGGAAGTTTGTAATGACCCAGAATTTCTGTCAATTGAAGTTCGTATATTTAATTGATTTTTAAATAATTAAAAGATAAATTTGTAAGTCGAATAAATTTTATTTTGAATATCTGGATTTAATTGGATAATTAAATCGATAATTTAATACTTGAAAATACAGAAATAATTGGAAATCGGGTTTAATATGACTAAAATTGATTTGTAAAATTTTAATACATCATATTGGAGTTAGAATGATGTTATAGAACTTTTAAAATCGAATTTAAAGTTATTTGTGAAAATTGAATATTTTAATATTTAATTGACGAGTTAAAATAGCCATTTTTCAAACAGTCTCGTATTTTGACGAAACTAGTTTCATCGGATCTGTAATGTTATATTATTGTATGTTTTCAAATTTCGTGTCAATCGGACTTACGGTTTGTCCGGGGCAAGCTAAAACGCGTAGAAATCGATTCGAGTGAATTTTGAATTTAAATAATTCGATTCGAAATCGTATCTTCCAAATTTGATCGAATTGGCTCCCGATATATATTCCATTGCGTTCAGAATGGGGGTAAAACATTATAAACGCCAGGCGGCACGCTTCGTTTGGAGTGCGAAAAATTTCGGGTGATTGTGTCGCGTAATTTTCTATATAAGGACCTCATATCATTGTTTTTTCTCAAAACCCTAACCCTAGTTACAGCCGCCACCTCCATCATTTTAATGGTCGAAAATGGCTGAGCTTCTCCCTCAATTTTCTATAAATCCACTCATTAATCCAAGAAACTTCCAACTACAATAACGTAGAACACGACGAGAGCTTCAAATCTATACGGTGGAAATCGTTTATAATGCAATGAATCGACAGAAATTGGCATTCAAAGGCCGCGCGTTCGTGGGTCAAAAACACAGTAATGGGGAGGCCGAGTTTAACCAAGTTCCAGCTGAAGATGGCTCGCGTGATGGGCTTCGTTGTGGCGTAACCTGATCGTCGCCAAAGTGAAGGAGGAGGGTCGCGTCATTAGGGTTTGGAGGCGGCTAGTATGGGTTCATCGCGTTTTGATTTCCTGGGGAGGAAGAAGGCGCGCAACGGCCTGATGTTGGAGAAGTGTAATTAACGACATGGATTGTTTTAGGTTAAAAATTTAAAAGAAAATTGTAAATTATTTATATTTAAATCCGTATAAACTTTAAACTAGCGTAACTTTGTCATACGAGGTCAAAAAATCACGAAACAAATTACGTTGGGTTCGTATGGACGAACAATACGCAATGGAGCTGGATTGGAATCGATTGGAGCTAGTGAAAATTTTGGGTAAAATTAAACGCGCGTTTAATTTTATTCGAAATAAAACGCTACAACTGTTATTGAAAGCAAGGTGAGAACTACTCACTTAATCGAAATTGTTTCACTTTAAATTTTAATTAGTTAAATTTAAAATTGCTTGATTGTATGATTGAATGATAAATTATTATCTGTTGTATAGTAATAGACCCTATATGCCGTATATTAAACGGATGTTATTTATTAAAAATATATACCGCGATAATTCCAACTTGATATGGAATTGGTATTATATATGTACTTGGAGTTGATTTTCCCGCATTATATAGCGGATGAGACCCTATTGCGCCGTATAATAGCGAATAATATTTTATAAATCCATATACCGCGATATCCGTATTGGAACGGAATTGGTATTGTGTTAATGTCTATGGATGCAGGGAAACAGGTTGGAGGGATCCAACTGGATTCCTCACCAGTATTTATCAGATATTGTGATATTTGTTGATTATCATATGATGATATATGATGTTTGGATGCCGTGATTGATTATTTGATGCTGTTGCATCATTGGGCCTATTTTGGAGTTTTAAAAATGTTAAAGGAATGATTTTCAAAATTTAAAAAGGATTTTTAAGTGATTTTTGAAAGTATACCTTTTATTAAAATTTTTGGAAGTGGTTCATTTTAAATAAATAAACGTTTTTGAATTTTTATGTTATAAAAATTATGATTTTTGAGAAATATAGTTAAAATGTGATTTACTTTTGAAGTATGGAGTTAATGAATTATAAAATAGTTTAAATTGAGATTTTTGAATTATTATAAACGGTTTATATAAAAGGTTTAATTTTTTTTTGATATTTTATAAATTAAAAATATTGGAATTATAAAACGGGTTTTTATAAGCGTTAAAATGAAGTATAAATGGATTTCATAAGTAAATGAAATTTATAGACTTATAAACTGGATTTTGGCATTTATTTGGGATATAAATAGAATTTGTTAATAAAGTGATTTTATAAGTTGAAGTTGTTATAAAATATAAATGAGATTTATAAACATTGTTTTATAAATCCGAAACCGACTTATTTTGATAAGTCAATTTTTTTTAGATTATTAAAGGATATTATTCATGATTTTGGATGGTGGATAATCCTTTAAATAAAATGTGTAGAAAAATGTTGAATTTGGTTAACGAAGAATATTCACGATTTGGGACAGTGAATAATATATTAAAGTGTTTTGGGGAAGTGATGTTTTAAATAGAATTAAAATGATTTGAAGTTGTTTTAAAATGTATTAAGTGTCGAAATCATAGTTTTCAACATTCATTATTGAAATAGACGTTTTCGAGAAATAAGGAAATGATGGACTATAACACTGTTGTTATAGTAGATGATTTCCGAAAGGAAATGTATTTTTTGTATAGTACTGGGATTA
This sequence comes from Allium cepa, assembly GCA_030765085.1. Classification (NCBI taxonomy): domain Eukaryota; kingdom Viridiplantae; phylum Streptophyta; class Magnoliopsida; order Asparagales; family Amaryllidaceae; genus Allium; species Allium cepa. The sequence continues at coordinate 877,652,414 of CM060943.1, forward strand.
TATATTTATCTTAATTTCGAATCCCTATACTAGTGATTTTGGGCTGTCGTAATGATGTTTTACGCAACATTCGTTTTGGCTCAAATGAATGTGTTTAAGAGAATGTTTTTCCTTAAAAGAATAAAATATATACTTAATCGTATTTTAAGTATATTGAATATTTTCTAAGTATTGAAAATAATGGATTTGTAAATTACTTATTGTTAAATAACTATGGAAATGTTTTCCAATATGAAGTGAAATGAAATTGGGTTTTATCTTTTAAAAGATAAATTGAAGTGAATATTTGGCAAGTTATTAAATTTATGGAAGATTAATAATAAGGGCCTAATGATTGTTATGGTGCTGAATATTGTTGGGTTGGCCTTGATAGTTAAATAACCGACTATCAATATTTACCTTTAAATGGGTATTTGAGTGATTTTCTTGAATTTGAATGCTACACTTATTTTTGAAAATAAGCACTCGTTATTCGGTTTAGCCGGGAGAGGACCTTTGTGTCATAAATCCCGTTGCGAATAGTGATATGTCGTAATGGATAACATTTGAAGACCGGTGTTGAAGAACGGATATTTATGAAAACGGAAGGATTACCGTCGAATGTTTCTGCATCGGCTGATCTCCGATATAGAAATTTTATCACCCTTTGTGATAGGAAGTCCGGTCGGTTTAGGGAATATCCAGATTGCAAGGGCTTCTTTGGAAGTGCATTCGTTCTGTTCGATACCAGAACGGACTTGTATGGATGTGTGTCTGACGTTACAATTTGAGATGTAAAGCTGGTTTCTATCAAATATATTTCTGTTGGTGGCGGAGAATTTATTCTCTTAGCTTAACACCCTTCTCTGAGACGTACGAGCTCAGAGGTTATGTAGTTGATGGTTACTAGTGATACATTGCCAAATTGGTAATGTGGCATACGAAGTGCTGTTGAGCGTATGTGATCAAAGCACAGCCTTTGTATAAAGCATGGCTTTGTGAGCGAGACTTCATCGGACCTCACATCCCGGAAATGGTCAAAACAGGAAGAATGCGGCAAGGTTATTAGGGGGTAGCACCCCTTTAGTGTATGCCATTCCTTCTAGATAGAGGTGGTATCATGTTATGGATCCCAGATACTTAACCTATGCTGTTGCTGCAAATTTATTACTTTGTGGTTGTTGGAATCGAGGATCCTCGGATGAAGGTCGGTTACGACCGGGGATGACATATTCATGTCAGTAGTTACCCAGTTAGGGGTAACCCGGCCTTGTATTGGCAGAGATCTAACCGTAATGTTAGGTTAGGTTCTCGGGTCGTCTTTCCAGAGGCGTACTCATGTGGCAATGGGATTTCCTTAGCCTGACCATTTGTTGGAAATCCAAAGAAACAATACGATCTTGTACGGTTTTAGTTGTAGAACCTACCATTTACTTATGGTGGTCACCACTGTTTAGATGGTAGCTATAGTAGGCATAAGTGCGGAATGCCTATGCGGGATAAGATTTATATCTTTACTTTCGAAATGTTTTCTGCACTATGCACTAGTAATAATATCAAATGTTTCTTTTTAATGCGTATCAAGCATCTTTGACTGTCATAAGGAGAAATCTCCTCCGATTCTGCGTTTGCATTGTGTGTGTGTACGGGAGGCCTTATGATAGTCTCATTTTTCAAAAAGCATTGGGAATCTATTTTAAAATATCCCTTTGTTTGTTTTTAAAAGATAAACTGTTTTAAGTTCTCACACCAGTCCCATGACTGATCTGGAGTTTATCGTTTTCCTTCCTAAACTCTGGGTGCCCACCAATTTTAACACGGGCAGTCTAGAGTTAGGTTATCAGGATATTCTGGAATTCGGAAGTTGCTGTAGAGATTGGAGGCAAGCTGGAGAGCATGGCATATCAAACTAGTATATAGTACTTCTTTTCAGCTGTTTTTTGCTGTAAAATCCGATAATGTAATGTAATGTGATGTGATGTAATAACTGATGTAGTTCTTTGTTTAAAGATTATTCATTTATCTATTATATGTTGTTCCGCCGCGATTGTGAGATTCTGATATTGTTCTGTTGTTTCTTTCTGTTCTGTTCTATCTTTTTCTCTCTTCTTCTATCTTTTCCTTCTTCTTTAACCATAACATTTCGGTTTTCGGCATTCGATTGCTCGGCAGTTGATACAGTGGACGTATTGATGTCGACCTTCGTGGTCAAAAAATCGCGATCCTTACAATGGAGCTCAGAAGACGAGCTGGAAAATTTCTGTAACGACCCGATATTTCCAACCATTCGCATTCGCACATGCCGGACTTGAATTGCTCAAAATACCGCGTTGTAAATAAAATTTGGCAAATCTCAGGACATATAGTAATTTTTTTTACAGAACACAGGCACAGAGTAAGAAATGCAGCTGAAGTAAAAGAGAGTAGTTCATGAAGCTACTATGAAAATATATCAGAGTTAAATAAAATACAATAGAATAAATAAAGTACAACCGAAGTCTCAAGATGATAACCAAGTACAAGCTGAATAGAACAACAAAACTGGAATAGATAAAACTAGATAAGCAGGTGATCTCCAGTGATTCCAATCTCCAGAAAGTGGAATCCAAATCTGTGAATAACTCAGGCTGACCCAAGCGTAAATAAAATAAAAACACTCGAGTCAGGACAATATATACTTATATAATGTAAACCAACTCAAGTGAACATCATATGACAATAATATAAACAGATATAGCATGATGATATACTTTACAGATTCAAATGGTGTCGGTTTATCAGTTATATAAGTACATATTAGTCTGGTGAGATTTACTCACCTGTATAAGCTGGAGATGACAACCAAAACACACAAGAAGGAAGGCACGAAAGCACGACAATGATTTGAGTGTGAGAGAGACAAGATTAAATTCCTTGAATACATGCAACAAAATCACACAAAATACATGAATAAACACTACACATATTTATAATCAGCTTGTAACTGCATGCATAAAACAGATCCAAACCAATTGCACTTGCCCCCATCTAGCATAGGCCCAGCCATAAATGGAAAATACACGGCTATAGGTTGTTCTAGGGTCTGGTTGTGGACCTATAGGGGTCGGCCTAACTTAGAGAAAATGGTGCACTAGTTGGTGAGGCAGGAGGCTAACATTTCAAGGCAAAAGCATGGATTTCAAGGCAACTTATGGGCTGGGCGAAGGCATGGAGGGCATGGCCACTTCAGGTATGGTCAGGTGAGGGTGTACAGAGGTGTGTTAGGTCAAGATCAGGCCGGTGGTGGTGGTTGGTCGGCCTAGGTGGTTGAAAGAGGTGGTGCTAGGCCTAGGTGTGCTCGGCTTGCATATATATGAGATGTTGCTCAAAACTATGGTGGTTCTCATCACAAAGGGGCTCGGCTATGGAATGGGAAGTGCTGGAGGAGATGTTGGTCAGAGGGGATGGTGGTGGAGGCGGCCTAGGTGGTGGATGAGGGCAGGCCGATCCAAAGAAGGGGATGAAGGCAAGGCAAATCCATGTGAAAACAAGAGAAAACATGAAAAAGAAAAGAGTTTTTACCAAAATCTTTTGCAAAGCAATGGCCGACCATTTTCTTTGAGATGAGAAGGTTTGTGTACATGAATGAAGTGAGGAAAAATGTTCAGCGGAATGAATTGATGGTCCGCCAAAGCAATTGAATGAAAAGGTTGGAAAACGAAGAGGCGGAATGTAAAAGGACTTTGGAAGATTAAGAGTTTAAACCTTTCAAATTTCCATCAACTTATTTAAATTTATAAATACATAAAAGGATGAAAATAAAGATTAAATAAACTCAGAAATAAAGTAAAGAAATGAATAAAATAAATAAATTTTAAATTAATTAAATTAAATGAAGAAAATAGCAATATATACAAAACTAGGCTTAATATATTGAAATAAATTTCAATAGACTTTAGAAAAATTATATTATCACTTTAAAAATATTAAAAGACAAAATATACATAAAATAACATATTAACACATATTAAAATAAAATATGACAATAAAAATATAATTTATATAATTTAAAATAAACAAAATAGCTAAATAACTCAAATTGTACTCAATATTGAAATATACATAACTTTCACAATATAACTCCATTTTCAGCGAAACGAAAAGCAGTATTCATGTTATTAAATCTATTTGCACAATAAAATATAAAAGTTAAGAATTTAAATGTTTAAATTTAAAATTTAAAAGTCAAAGTTTGACCCATTTGACCAGAAATCCACTTTTCAGTTAAATATCCAATTTATACAAGTTTGAAACTATAATTTACACAAAAATCAAAAATTATATTTTAAAATGAAATGTTTGAATAAAACAAGTTAAAAAATAATTTCAAAATAAGATAAAGTCAAATTTAAATTATATGCAAAAATCTAGGGTTGTTACAATTTCAGGCGAATATCACATATTTGATTATATTCCGATGTGTGTGCAGAATGTATAGTCAGCACTGGTGAAGACAAGTTACAATGACTGTCCATGTCGATTTATTGATTGTTGTACTCTCATGATTGTATGTACATGAACAGCTGCAGACTCTTTGGAATAAAAATCTGTTATTATATATGATATTTTGTTGCGCTGCGATTGTGAGATTCTATGTTGTTTGTTTCTGTTTCTTCTTCTATCCCTTCTTCTCCTTCACCCCTAGTTTTTTCCCATTTAGTACAATTTGGGTTGGACAAGTGTGGTTTATTGTCAACCCAACGGGTACGGAATGGCAGGTGTAACAGCCCAAGTTTAACAAGTATTTTTCATTTTATTTTTAGAACTTTGGGATTTATTATATAAAAATTTAAAATTTAAATTTATCAAATCATTTCCCAAATTTTTAAATAAAAGATAAGATTTATAAAATTTTGCCTTTAGTTAAAGATTAACTCTAATTGGAATTTTTATAAATTCTAAAATTTTAATCTTTTAAAATTCTAATTTCTAATCCTTTTAATATATTTGTAACAACATTCTATAACTTCACTTTTGTCCTTTACAAAATTTGGTTATATACCTTTAATATAAGTAATTTATATTGGGTGAAAAAATATAATTTTACGCATATACATTAGTTCTTAATAAATGGTAAATAAATCAAAGGTCAATTAAGTAATAAAATTTTTTATAGGGTAAATAATCTATTTAATTACACCTTTAAGTTGTATGTTTATATCCGTTTTGATAAAATTTGGTTGACATAAATGATACATATTTATATTAAATATTCTTAAAACGTATAGAATTTAAGCGTTATTTTTGTTATAAATATGAGCGTAATTTTTGAGTTGGTTATTGCTTCTATAGTGCGCATTCCAAAAATATATACCTTAATTGAAAATGGTTAAATAAATCAGTAAACGTGCATTTTCGAGTAGGAGAGAAGCATATTCATTTCAATTTTTCCTTTGACCGTGACTGGACATTTACCTTTTTAAAGATATCCCACTTCCCTTTTTGCTGCAACTATTTTATTTAGTATAAAATCTTTGAATAAAGTAACGTTCAAATCTAATATTATTGTCGTTTCCTCCGATATCAACGCTAGTTTCTTCTCATTATTAAGCACGTTCACAAATTGTTCAAATTCCATAACCATTCACATTTTATTCTTGCCATGGTTACCTAAAAATCAATGCAAGATATTCTCTTTAATATTTACACGTTCGCACAAATTATTCTTTTGGTCGATTTTTCATTTCCGTTTTGAAGCAAATTGATCGCTTTCCGTTTTATGTTCTCCTTAATTACGAAACCCATGGCATAATTCCATCACATAACAGATTTCCTACCTATTGCTTTTATAACAAGGAATAAATCTGTGCTCAATCAACTCATGACCCTTTTTAAAATATTTATATTCTTCTTGCCCAAAACTTTATTTCTTACCTCAGTCACCGCAAGTTTCCATCTTTTAAGTTATACACGTTCAAAATTTCATGCTCCATACCGTTTCTTTCCCTTTAATTCACGCAATCCCCACTGATTAAAATTTATGTCCACTGCAAATATCGCTCCAATCAAATCAACACATTTTCTTCCTTAATTTAACACGTACGAATGTTTACCAATAAAAAAAATATTTTCCTCCCTTGATTTGCACACCCTATGTTATATATATAAATCGAGTGCATGAAAAATTCCATCATTCACTGCATTTGGTTGTCCTCTTCTTCCTTGCGTGTGTGAGAATCAGTAGCATCAGGTAATGGCTACAACTTTATTTCCTTCTTTTGTTTTTTTCCTTTCCATTGTTCTGTTCCAACTGCTCCACCTCATGACAAACGCGTAACTTACTTCCCCTCCTCTCCGATCTGGTCGTGCATTGCAGAGCATCTCTGATGCAGTTTTAGCCTACTACTTGAATATTTATTATATCGCCACCTGTATATTGTTATCCTTTTATAAGACAAACATTTCTTTACCATGTAATTTAAAAGGGTTATTAAATTGTTTAAACTTTGGTTAAGTAAAATTGTATTCATTTTACATCTCATTTTTGAGATGAAATCTTTAAAGTAAATTCAAAAGTAAATTGTTTTCAAATATTTTGTTAATAACAATTTTGTCATAATTAAGAAATGTTTTATCTTAAAGTTAAATTAAGATTTAATGATTTGAAATTAATTAAATTAATGAGGTAATTAAGGAATAATTAGTTAATTTAATTAATTAATGATTAGGGATTAATAAATAATTGATTAAGGGTTAACCAATTTGAAATTTTTGATCATTAATTAGATAATTAAAGATTTTTAATTAATGATTAAATATTTATTAATTAAGCAATAAGTCATAATCAGGGTAAATTAATCATGTAATTAAGGATTAACTGCATACTTGTTTGAGTATAGGCGCACTTCAGTTTAATATATATATATATATATATATATATATATATATATATATAATATAAAAGGCATACGCCACCTAAGGTTAGCCCAGCTTAAAAATTTTCAGATAATTCCACTGCTTTGTTTACGCGAGTGTTCAAGGAAGAAGTATTTCCAGACCGTACTCTTTTTTTGTTGGTCACCTGCATTTTAAAATTTAGAAACATTACGTATGAGGATATATGTTATATGTAAGAACAATATAAAGTTGTTTTGATTTGGAGATTCTGATATTTTACTTGTTTCCTAATAAAGAAAAAAAGAAAAAAAAGAAAAAGAAAAAAAAGCAAAAAAGAAAAAGAAAAAAATATAATAAATAAATATTGCATGCGCCACCTTTATGTATCACTGCCGTGAATTGCATGTTGCCTACATAAGATTTGCCACCTTTTTATTAACACGTCATAATATTTTGTAAAAAGGGTAAAAAAAATAGAGTGTAAATTTATTTTGTAAATTTTGATTTGGAAAAAATAAACGGGCAGTTGAGCTTTTGTTTTAATGGGTCAAGTCGTGCGGTGGAGTGCTCGAGCAATTTGAGTCAATTTCAATTTTATTTTAGCTCGTTCCAATTTTGTTTATTTAAAAATTTGCTTTGTCCGAAATAGGAATTCGCGTACTCAGTTTTATTTATTTATCTTGTTTCAAGATCGAAATCAGTTTGTCTCATCTTCTAATATTTGATCGTGCTTTCTACGCTGTTTCGGTGTGGTTATCATAGTTTTGAATCTAATCTTCAGCAGCATAGAGGTGGGTATTCTCACCAGACAAATGCACTTATAGATCGGTAAATTAATAACAAGTGAAATTGTAGAATATTTATATTTTATTTTTCTTGCCTGCAATATAAATTTATGATGTTAAAAACCCTGTTATTAATCTAACACATCATCAGTCATATTTTTACTGTTATATTTAAGCTGTTATACTATTTATTTATTTACTGTTTATCACTGCAAGTTACCTGTAGAATTAAATCGTTACGGGCTGAAATGATAGGCCTGAACAATATTTATTTATTTAATTATTTATTTAACTTGGGATTGCGGGTTTGAAATGATAGAACTCGAATTTTCTTTGTAAATTATGGATTGAAATGATATATTATCCGTACAACTTGACCTAGGTAGAAAACATTATATAGACCCGTGGTTATATATATATATATATATATATATATATATATATATATATATATATATGTTAACTCCTCTATTCCACGGCTCAACGACCTAGGGAAATAAGGGACCTGAAGGAATTAAAGACCCCCAACGACCTAGCGACCTAAAGGGATCGCGACCTAGCGACCTAAGCTTATCAATGACCTAACCATCAACATAGGGCAACAGCATGTCATAGCAAAGAGGCTTCGTGACTTAACGGACTAAAGGTACAAGAGATCTGTGACCTAACGACCTATGGACTAAAGCGACCAAACGACCTAGTAGCTAAACAACCTAGCGACCTAGAAGATCCAGCGACCTAGCGAGTAATCACGGAATGAAGCCGCTTGCTTATAGGCCGCTCCCAACCTTAGGTCGCCAACCATCCTCCCCTAGGTCGCTCACGACCTAAACAATACCGAAGTAACTTTTTATGCCGCTTCCTCCTTTGGTCGTTGACGACCTATGACTTGTCGGTTTATTCAACATGATCAAGTGCGCTTTTGTTAAGCGTTAAAGACCAAGTCCACTAGGTCTCTCACGACCTACGACCTATCCAAGGTCGCTCACGACCTACGACCTATTTCAGAAAACTCCCTATAAATATCCCACCTACTCCAACTGAAAAGGGATCCTTTTGGCTCATTTCTGGAACGCCGACACTCTGCTGAATTCTCGACTAACACGACACTTCAAACACGAAAGACATCTCAACGAACTTCAAGAGGAAATCTAACACATTCGACATGGATTCAAAGAATTCTTCTGCATCAGAGTTCTAGCTATTTGTCCTATCATTGTTGTAATTGAAGATTGTTGTAAAATTGTAATTGATTCAGCAATAAAGAAGATTAAAGTGGACGTAGGCTTAACTTGAAGCCGAACTACTATAAAACTGTTGTCTTTTTACCGCTTCCACTACGACTTTTCTACTTACTTCTAGTTCCCGTATTGACGGGTGGTGCTTTCACTTAATCTCTACTTACACCGGGGTGTTAGTGTTCAATTTTAAGCGTTAACATTTTTGGTGCTTTCACTGAGAACCCAACTCAGGCTATTTTCATCATTGCTTCGCAAAAGTTTGTTGAAAAATCCTCTCTCAAAAGCAGAAGTCTATCGGAGATAATGGCTCCTGGAAGAAAGCGCGGATCTACTAGACTCAGTGATGTACATGAGAATACTGCCACTTCTCCTTCATCAAGTCAAGCAGCACCAAGTGCTGGAATTACATGAGCGGAGTTAGATGCTGCAGTATCTGGGTTATACCAGCAGATGGAAACCCAGAATGCTTTGATGCTTGAAAGGTTAAATGCATTGCTCGGAGCTAACCGTCAACCGATGAATAATGAAGAAAACATTGCAGATGATGTTTATAATCCTGAAGAGAGGAATATTCCTCAAAGAACAGCTAGCCTCGCCAAAGAAACACCTCCTCAAGCTGGAGGATCGAGACCACAGCCAACTCTCCGCGAACGTTTGTCCAGACAAACTTCCGAGAAAATGGCCGAAGTCTGTCCTGCAGATCCTTTAAATGATGAGGAATATCTTTCGGGCATGGTGTGAAAAATCATGAAAGAAAGCATGCGGAGGGATGAAGATGAAAAAGAACGGGGATTCGATCCGAGCAAGACTCCGTTCACTGAAAAGATTTTGAAAGCTGAATTTTCAAGAAAGTTTGTTCCTCCTACCATTCCAGCTTATAAGGGAACAAGCGACCCTAACCAATTTCTGTATAAGTATGACTGGCACATGACTGGTGCTAGGGCATCTGATGAGATTAAATGCCGGAACTTTCCGGTATACTTGGAAGGAGTGGCTCTACTCTATTTCACCAAGCTTTCGGTCCGATCCATAGACCAGTTTGCCGATTTGACTCGGAATAAAAAAGAGCAATTCAGGTTGTATGCTTCAAAGGCAAAGGATATTATGTCACTGTCAAGCCTGGAACAGAATCCTGGGGAATCTATTAGATCTTTCTTGAACCGCTTCAACATAGCTTTGGCCGAAGTGGACAATGCAGAGCCACAGATGGTCTTGACATACTTGATGAGGGCCATCGAAAAATCAAGCGAATTTGGGAAATGGCTGAAGACGAAAGAACCGAATTCGCTTGAGAAATTCTATAAGAAAGCTGATGAATTCATGCGCTTGGAAAGCCTTCAAGCACCGGTTAAAGTGGCATTGACAGAGGTCAAGAATAACACTGCTGCTCTTACCAAAAAAGAGTCCGGGAGTCAGAAAAGGGAGAATAATGGCGGGAAGAAACAGAAGGATGTAAAGAAACCTCGTTTCTTAAAACCTTCAGATTTCACTCCTTTAACCGACACCCTGGAGAATATCTTTTTTGCTACCAAAGATGCGGTGGAATATCCTAAACCACCTGAGGTGAGAGTTGGGAAAAAGGCTCTTCAAAGTGGGAGATTTTGTCGGTTTCATAATCAACCCGGTCATGATATCAACGAATGTCGCCATCTGAAAAGCTTGATTGAAGAATTGCTGCGAGAGAACAAGTTGCAGCAATTTGTGAAGAGGAATAGAAATGACCCAACTTCATCTACTAAGGGTCAGCAACTTCCTACTCATCCGTCTGGCTCGGGTGAGAGGACTACTGCGCATGAGTCAAAAAGGCCCGTTATTAATGTGATTACGGGAGGTCCTCACCCAGCAGGCAGAAGCTGGGGCGAGATGGAAAGATATGCCTGTCCCTTGAAATACGCACCAGCAGAAGAGAGTATTTTTGTGCTAGAAGATGCTGCACCATTGAAGCAGCAGAAAACTTTTAATGATGATATTGTGTTCAGAGCCAGGGACTCTATGGGCATTGAAGCTCCAACCATGGATCCCTTGGTCATCTCTGCAGGCATTGGGCCGGCTATTATGGGAAGAGTGCTTGTAGATTGCGGCGCTTCTTGCAATATTCTCTTCAAAAAGACGTTCGATCAAATGAAAATTCCGATGGCTGATGTTCAAGCTTCATCTCAGAAGATCGTTGGGTTTACTGAGGAACCGAAGCAGCCAATTGGAACTATTGACTTGTTCGTCGAGCTTGGAGAGGCACAGAAAAAGGTTGTTCGAAAACAGACTTTTGTAATTGTTGATGAATCTTCCGCCTACAACGCCTTCCTAGGCCGACCAACTCTTGCGGCATTTAAGCAATTCTCGCCCCGTGGTGCCTCACTATGAAATTCCCCACGGATAATGGAGTTGGTGTTATTAAAGGGGATCAGAATGCTGGGCGAGAATGTTATCTTATAGAGTTGCGTGAAGCAAGGAAGAGAGAGATGAGAAAAGATGCGGCAGCCCCAGTCCGCATCCAAAAACCAACCTTGTAGCAATTACAGGGTTGACCCTACACTGGCGAGTATAGCGGGGCACGAAGAGAAATGGATCCTAGAAAAGCCAGTGCTGGGGAGAAAAGAGTGGTGCCGGTGGAAGTAACAGTGCCCGTACCTGTTGACCCGAAAGATCCGAACAAAGTGGTGAATGTGGGTTCGCAACTTAGTGTGACGATTCAAAATTCCTTGATATCATTCTTGAAAGCAAATCTGGACGTATTTGCCTGGACTCACGCTGATATGTGTGGAATGTCCCCAGAAATTGCAGTACATACTCTGAATATTGATTCGAAGTTTACACCGGTAAAGCAGAAAAGAAGAACCCAGGGTCCTGAAAGGTCAGCGGCGTTGAAAGAAGAGGTAGACCGGCTCATGGAGAATGGTTTCATCAGGGAGTCTACTTATCCGAATTGGGTTTCAAATACAGTACTGGTTAAGAAAGCTAATGGGAAGTGGAGAGTATGCATCGACTTTTTAGATTTAAACAAAGCTTGCCCCAAAGACTGCTTCTCGTTACTCAGGATAGATCAGTTGGTGGATGGAACAGCGGGGCATGAATTGTTATCTTTTATGGATGCTTACTCCGGATACAACCAGATCATGATGGATGAGCCGGATTAGGAGGACACGAGCTTTGTCACCGATGTTGGTCTCTACTGCTATAGAGTCATGCCCTTCGGACTCAAGAATGCAGGGGCAGCTTACCAAAGACTCGTCAATGCTATGTTCAAGCCACAGATTGGAAAAACTATGGAAGTTTATGTTGACAATATGCTGGTGAAATCAAAGAAGGCAGTAGACCATATGGATCACTTGGCAGAAATGTTTGCAGTCCTCCGAAAGTACGGAATGAAACTTAATCCTTTGAAATGTTCATTTGGGGTGGAGTCCGGAAATTTCTTGGGTTTCATTGTGAGTGCTAGGGGCATTTAAGCTAATCATACTCAGATTGCTGCCTTAAAAGAAGTCAAAGCTCCTAGAACGGAGAAGGAATTGCAAAGTCTTAATGGAAAAGTCGCTGCCTTGAGTCGATTCATTCCCAAAGCTACTGATAAATGCATTCCATTCTTTGATGCTCTGAAGAAAGGAAGGAAAATTTTTGACTGGACTCCTGAATGCCAGGAAGCTTTCGATGAGTTGATTCGTCATATGGAAATGCCTGCAATACTTTCTAAGCCCGAAGATGGTGAAGATCTTTTCGTATATTTGGCAATTTCATCTCATGCTCTTAGTGCAGCGTTGGTACGGGAAGACGCAAAAATTCAACGCCCGGTCTATTATATCAGCAAAAGATTCACTGGGGCAGAGATGAATTATTCAAAATTGGAAAAGCTCTCCTATTGTCTATTAATTGCATCAAGAAAATTAAGGTCATTTTTTCCAAGCTCATCCTATCAAGGTCCTCACTGATCAACCTCTGAAGCAAGTCCTGTTTCGCCCTGAGACTTCGAGTCGTCTCCTGAAGTGGAATATTGAACTCAGCCAATACGACATCACTTATCATCCCCGGAGAGCAATCAATGGAAAAGCTTTAGCAGATTTCATCGCAGAATGTACAGATAAAGGTGATAGTGAGGAAGAGATGACCGATAATACCCCAATTCGATGGAAATTATATGTTGATGGTGCAAGAAACGATTACTGTTCCGGAGCTGGGGTTGTGCTTGAAACCCCTGAAGGGTGGTCATTGTGCTAAGCATTGAGTTTGGAATTCCCTTCGACAAACAATGAAGCAGAATATGAAGCTCTTATTGCCGGCTTGAAAATTGCTGAAGAACTAAATGTCAAAGTGTTGCAAATGTTCAGTGATTCACAGCTTATTGGCCAAGTCAAGAAAGAGTTTCAAACTAAAGGAGGAAATCTGCCTGCTTACTTGTCAAGAGCCTGGGAACTTCTCAATGATCTTGACCATTATACGATAAATCATATACCCCATGAAGAGAACATGAAGGCAGATTCTCTCGCAAAGTACGCAAGCACTGGTGAAGCCCAATTATTGGGATTAGTTCCTATGGAAGTCCTATCAGCTCCAAGCTCTGATGAGATGGATATTGACTGGATCATGACTATATCTCAAGAGCAAGAATCATGGATTACTCCGATAATGGAATATCTGCTCAACGGTTCTCTACCAGAAAATTCAAAAGAACAACAGAAGTTGCTAAGAAAAGCCTCTAGATATATAATTCAAGATGGCCGATTGTACAGACGGGGATTCTCAATGCCATTGCTCCGATGTGTGACCAAGGAAGAAGCTAAGACAATTCTAGCTGAAGTACACGGAGGAGAGTGTGGAGATCATTCAGGTGGTCAAACTCTAGCAAAGAAAATTCTCCGTTATGGGTATTTTTGGCCGGATATTAATCGTGATGCTGCAAGCTATGCCCGAAAATGTGACCGATGCCAGAGATTTGCAAAAATCCCAAGAGCACCTTCCACCGAGATAACACAGATGGTCAGTCCGTGGCCATTTGCTATTTGGGGAATAGATCTCATCGGGCCTTTGCCAACCGCCAAGTCCGGAATCAGATATGCTATTGTTGTTGTTGATTATTTTACTAAATGGGCTGAATCTGAACCATTAGCTACTATTACCTCTAAAATGATTATAAGCTTTGTAACTAAGAATATCATTTGCAGGTATGGTGTGCCTCAAAATATAATCACAGACAATGGAACCCAATTCGAAAGTGAAGAGTTCCAAGATTTTTGTAAGCGATTCAAGATCCAAAAAAGCTTCTCAGCAGTGGCTCATCCGTAGGTAAATGGGCAAGTGGAAGCGGTAAACAAAATTATCAAATCAACCATCAAAAAACAGCTGGTAAAAGCGAAAGGTGGTTGGGTTGATAAGCTACCACTAGCACTATGGGCATACAAAACTACCCACAAAACTGCGACTGGGCACACTCCATTTTCATTGGCATATGGATCAGAAGCAATGATTCCGGTGGAAATAGAAGTTCCTTCACATAGAAGAATTCATTTCAACCAAGCTGAAAACGAAGAGTTGCAACTTGAAGCACTTGACTTCCATTATGAAAAAGGGAAGAGGCTCAACTCAGAATTGCAGCCCATCAACAAAGAATTGCCAGGCACTTCAATTCCAAAGATCGCCAATGCAGCTTTGAGATTGGAGATCTAGTCTTGAAAAGGATCATGACAGCAACAGGAGTGTTTGCGCCAAACTGGGAAGGGCCGTATGTCATAGGCAAAAAACTTCTTGATGGCACTTTCAAACTGACAACTGTCGAAGGAGATCCAATTCCAAGGGCTTGAACAGCAATCACCTGCGCCCGTATTTTACTTAAAAAGCTTTACTGAAATACTGTAAAAGAATTATGAATGTATGATTCTTGTGTTGAAAGCCATTGTAAAGCCAGTGCAAGTGAATAATAAGAACTATAAAGTGGATGTAAGCCCAGTTCTTGGCCGAACCACTATAAATCTTGTGTTCTCTACTATTATAAGCTGTCTGTTTTATTTCGATATATAAAGTACCTTAATTGTACTGCTAAAATGTTGACTTAATGTTGCAGGCTATTAAAACAAAGCTTACCCATCACAAGACCAAGCGATCCATAACATCACTCAACAAATGAATGCTCAGCCACAAAAATTTCAGACTCAAATCCTATATAAGAAGTGCTTCAAGCAAACAGTTGTGGTTCCGCCAGAGGCGGACCCTTCCTAACAAATTGTGATCGTTTGTGCAAACGAACATTCAATTAATTAGCCTGTGTCTGCCCCTTCGAACTCATTTAACAATGGAGTACACTTCTTTAGATAAAATAAGCTACTTGCAAAAGAAAGGAATGTGTGCTTGAAAATGATAACAGGGAACCGCTGATATGAGCAAATGGCGAAAAGACATAGGCGAGCAGGCAGGAAACAGCAAAAGACCTCTTCGGAGGCACAAGCCCTCTTCGGAGGCACAACTCTTCGGAGGATAAAGACCTCTAATGGGACTTGCCAGAAAAAGAAAAATCTCTTTCTCAACAAAAAAGATTGGTGGAATGATCGGTGGTACAGGGCACTCGTTAACTAGCTGAGAACGTTTGTGCAAACAAACATCCAAGTAACTTATGTCCGCCCCGTGAATCCATCCAACCATGAGAAAGAAACTTCCAGGCAAAATCCCTATTCGGAGGCACACATTTCGCCGTGATCTGAAATAAAACTTCACATGAGTGGAAAGGTGAAAAGACCTCTTCGGAGGCACGCATTCCATCGAGATCTGAAATAAAACTTCACAAGTGTTGGAATGTGAAAAGCCCTCTTCGGAGGCCCATTTCACCAGAGTTGAAATGCTAAAAGACCTCTTCGGAGGCACACATTTCACCACGATCTGATATAAAACTTCACACGAGTCGAGATGTGAAAAGCCGTCTTCGGAGGCCCGCTTCCCAACGAACAGGGAAAAAACAAAAGCCTCTCCCTAAAGGCAGAAACAAAAAGCCCTCTTCAGAGGCCCACTTCCCAGCGAACAGGGAAAAAACAAAAGCCTCTCCCCAGAGGCAGAAACAAAATGCCCTCTTCGGAGGCCCGCTTCCTCGCGTACAGGGAAAAAACAAAAGCCCTCTCCCCAGAGGCACACACAAAAAAGCCCTCTTCCTAGAGACACAATCAAACAAAAGCCCTCTTCGGAGGCACAAATAGGTCGAAGCCCTTCTCCAGAGGCCCACTTTACTGCGTAGGAAAATTCGCTTACCAAGAATAAAAGTGACTTTCTTCGAAAGTGAAGTGTAAAAACTTCTCCATAAAAAAAAGAGGGAGAAAGAAAGAAAGAGAAGACTTCTCCAATACGAGGCGCATTCTACTAAATCAAAAAAATGTTTCCTTAAAATGGAAAAATTATTCTATAAAGTACAGATGCAAACCTCCTTCGAATGGAAAAGTTGTTCTCTAAAGAAAGAGTACAAGTCTTCTCGAAACAGAAGAGTTGTTCTCCAAAGTTTTGCCAATGTGAAAGAGATTGCAATAAACCATGATATGAGGGCAATATAATATAGTTACAAAAATAAAAACAATGCTCAAGCAACATACCATAGGTTTACTGCAACATCACACAGAGAAAATAAAGAAACTTGTATGAAAAAGAAGAATAAATGCATTCTCAAATACAGACAGAAGTTTGTACAAGTAAAAGAATCATTTTATTCCATACTATGAAAATTTTATACATGTGCAGATTTCAAAACAAAAGAAGGCGGGGACCGGTACCTGCACAATCTCTGGTCAATACAAGTCTTTATATATACAAGCAAAAAAGCAAAAAGCGAAACGAAAAGCATAAGTCCCAAACCCATCACTTCATCTTCCTACCACCTTTCGAGCCTTCGCCTGGCCGGATGATTAACTTTTTGGGTCGACTTGTGAGAGTAGGGGAAGAAAGAGGAAGCGGTGCAATTTGACTTTCTTCTGCTTTTTCTTCGCCGACAGAAGCTTCTCTCCTTTTCTTTGAGACTCCACGCTTCCCCTTCTTCCTTGAAGAAGACTCACTGCCCGGGGTGAAAAGTGCAGATAACTTTATGTCATCAGAAATAGTTTGCTCCGCGGTTCTTTCGCCTTCTTTAGGTTCTTTGGCCTTCTGTTCTTGTGACGCAACCGGATCATCCAAGCCTTGAAGAGCTTCTATCTGCTCCTCTTGTGACCTCGGTTGAAAAACGGAAGGAGGAGTAATCTGAAGAGGCGGAGAGGGAACAGCTGGAAGAGGGGAAGGTTGGACAACACTTGGCGCTTTCACTATAGGAGAAGAGAAGTTAAAGTCAGTATCTCTCATAAAAAGAGGAGAAAGTGGCGCGTCAAGATTAAGGTAATAATCAAAAAGTTCATCAAGCTCATGTGAAGTAAACAAGCAGTCCACTTGAGCAAGATCAGCATTGAGGTTACCTGGAGAAGTAGGCTTTACTATGTCAACTTCAAAGTCCTACGCCTCAGTGCTTTCTTGAGTCTCATCTCCGGTGCGGGTGGTTGCACTTTCAATAACAGCTTGAGCAGGAGGTGGAGAATGGGAACTGGAGCCAACAATATCGATGTCGGCCGAAACCGAAGGTTGAACTGGGTCGGTTGAAGTTGCCTTCCCTAAATGTTCTCCTACTGCCATTTCGGCTCTCTCTTTGGCGAGTTGCTCCTTTCCCCTGGCAAGAGCGGCACATGCATCATCATCTAGATAATGTGCCATTAAATCTACTTTAGCATATCCAGCTCCTCCAAGCATATCAAGTGCGGCTTCCCACACTTTGGCCAAAGTGATTTCGTGCTCCGGTCTCAAAAATTTAAGGCTACCGCACCCTCGAACACTATGAATGTAAAACTCAAATAGAGTGGAGCTGACTTCAGCTTTGGTTGCCATTTGAGATTCTTCGGCTGCTGCTTTGCCGACAATAGCTTCATCACGCTCCTTTTCAGCTTTAGAAAGTCGAGTTTTAGCAGTTCAATTTCCAAGTTCTGGGAGTTGGTTTTTTCTCGCAGCTGAGCAACGTCAGCTCGGTAGCTTTCCACAACTTGCTGCTGTGCTTCAAATGTAGCTTCAGCATCTCTTTGTGCAGCGTGAGCATCTCTCACCTGTTTTTGAAGCACTTCTTCTCTTTGAGAATAGGAAGTGGAAGAAGTGGCGAGTTCTTCTTTAAGTTTTTCAACTTCCGCTTCAAGCTTCTCATTATAAGCGGTGATACTCTTCATTTCGGCATCATGCTGATCAAGTGTTTTCTGCCACTCGAATTTGTCATTTTCCATAGTCAGCATGGCTTCGAGATTTGCGCGGTTTACTCTTTGAAGCTCGTCAACAAGTTTCTGCCAACCACACATTCTCTCGATATCGAGTTTGACGGTATCAAGATTTCGCAACATGGCTTGCTTATCGATTGGGACCAAATCAAGATCGAAACGCACTCCCTCTAAGCACCAGTGCGAAAACCGACTTTGAAGAGTAGCCGGGCCCTGTCCAACATGATAGGAGGGCCTACCTATGATTGTTCGAATATCAGCTCTTTGAAGGGCGGGAGTGCTGGAAGGAATTTCCAAAGAGACGGGAGCAGCGGGATTTTCAGAAATTTCAGATGACGGTTTTTCACCAAGTTTGGCCCGTTTACTCGGATCTTCAGTGACATGACTTTTTCCTTTGTCATCACGGGATTTTCGCTTGTGAGAATCATCCTCTCTATGGGAAGAATCATGTCGTTCGTCTCGTCTCCCATAGCGTTCTTCACAAGCACGCTTCTCACGAGCTTTCCTCGCAGCTCTTTCTTCATCAGTTTCCCAGGAGGCAGGAAGATACTTCTTGGGGTCATAAGAGCCGCGCCTCCCATAACGCTGGAAATCATCGTAGTAGGAGCCACTTCGTCCCATTGGAGAAACTGAAAATGAAGAAAAGATAACTTCAAAGCAAGGAAGTTGAATGCATATAAGTGTTGAAAAGTCCTAAGTGTGTGTAACGTGCAAACTACGTGCGTCAAACTACGAACCACTCCTTGGTTGGGGGTGATGATGGATTTTATAGCTAGTGTCAACTCTTGGGCTGATGGAGTTTGTTGCAGGACGGATGTCGCTTCAACTGCTGGAGAAGTAACTTTAGCAGTGATAGGATCATCCTTAAAAAGCTCCTGTGAATTAATCATCAGGTCGCTCAACCCCTCAAAAGTATCATCACCGCTGTGCTTGGCGGGACTCGTTCTCTCAGTTCCTTCGTCCCCAGATTTCCCGGATTGTTGGGGAGGTTCCTCTTCTTCGATGACCGGGGCAAGTACGAGTTTGCTGGATGGCCCCGCAATTTCAATTGGAGTAGAACACTTCACCAATGAAGCCTCAACAGTAGGTTCTTTTAGTGTAAGTTCTCCGACGGAAACCGGGAAATCCGATGTCTCTACTGGGGAATCAGCGACTTCATGAGGCTGAGTAGAACGGGAAGGGTGCAGAAGTCCGTATTGGTGAAGAAATTCATCTTTCAGCAAATTCAATACTTTTTTCCTCAACCGCCACAACACTTAATCTTTCGAAAGTCGGCTTGTGGCTGGGATCTCTAGAGGGAGGAGGAAGTGCTGTAAAAGAAAAGAATGAAGTTAGCACTTAGCAACTCGGATCTAGAAAAGCTCAAATGGAAAAAGTGGGAGTGAGCAATCTTTCTTCCTACTCTCCAGATGGCGTAAAATCCTGGAGGGCGACGAACGAAGAAGAATTGATTTAAGAACCCGTGGGCGCATTCCGAAAGATCGACGATCAATCTACGGTTCTTGGCGCTTCTCACGAGTGTGATAGAGGGATGATCTTTGTTCTTTGCGAATGTGCACAAGTAACAGATTTCTTCAAAACTCGGAAGACGATCAAGTGTCCTCCTGAACAGCACACAAAGTCCCATTAGGATGGCATGGCCATTGGGATGCAGTTGAAAAGGAGAGATGGTTAATCGGTGAAGGAGTCGTTGAAGAAAGTCATTAAAAGGAGGAATGGCACCACATAGGCACATCAGACGATTGACATCGATAAAACCGAGAGGTGGCCTATCTGTAGTATCGTTTGGCCCAGGAAGTAAAGCGTCTGCTTCAGCAATATCAAACTGAATACGTAGTTGGTTGAACGCCCGCTGACTCTGGGTTGTTGGAGTTCTTTCCGGAGGATTGTCCAATGGGCTGGCTATCGGGAAGACCCCTTCAGATTGCTCTATTATCTCTTCTTGAGAAGACATTCTACACAAGGAACTGGATATTCAAATATGAAGGTGCACGTTTCCTAAATGTGTGAAGTGCTGTGTAAAACTA
This sequence comes from Allium cepa, assembly GCA_030765085.1. Classification (NCBI taxonomy): domain Eukaryota; kingdom Viridiplantae; phylum Streptophyta; class Magnoliopsida; order Asparagales; family Amaryllidaceae; genus Allium; species Allium cepa. The sequence continues at coordinate 877,672,561 of CM060943.1, forward strand.
ACAAAACAACAAGCAAATATAACTGAAATTAAATTAACAGGCATTTGTCAATTATAAAGTTTCAAGGCTTGTTGTTTTAAGTCCAAATATAAGTGCAGTGTTGTTGCAAACAAATCAGTTTTAATTGATCAACATTGCTTTGCTTTAATACTTCACCTAAGTTTGTCGATTCACAACATTTCACATAATTTCTTTAAGTTGATTATCTTTTATCGACTAATCTGTCATTCGATGTGGGCGATCATGACAGTATATTCGTCCCATTTTTCTGCAAATGTTGTATTTAATAGGTTATTAGCGTTAAAGTTAATGAGATCTGTAAATAAGTGCAACAAGTTCAGAAATGTTATCTCGATAGTTAAAGTTGGGAATTCAATTCAGCAATGTCATGTTCATTCAAGTTGAAAGGAGTTCAAGGCAATGCAAAATAGGCTAAGTCCTAGGTCGTTCAATTTGCATACGCGACCTACGACCTATGCCGCAAGAAGTTAAGTCATTAATCTCCTAGGTCGCTCGGCTTTAAAGTTTCATGGAAAAGGTAGTGCAAATTTGGCTAGGTATTAGGTCGCTCGAGCACACACGCGACCTAAGGCTTAAGTCGCAGGAAGATAGGTAGCAAAGGGCGATGCCACGAGCAGTTAGGTCGTGAAGGTTAGCTTAGGTCGCAGGAAGATAAGTCGCGAAAGGACAATCCACGAACAGTTAGGTCATGAAGGTTTTAGGGTCGGTTAAAGTCACTAGGTCTCTTCTGAGATGACTCGACAATATCAAACTCCTCCCATCAAGACTCTTATGTCCTTCTCTCCACTCATCAACTGTCGTGTGTCCATCCCCTCCAATTCACCAGAAACGTTGCAAACCCTTTAACCCGAAACCTCTTCGTCTCCTCCACACCTCAAAAAACCCGCAATCAACTCCCAATTCACTCCGAAACTTCATAAAACCCTAAGACAACGCATTTTTCAAGAATAAAACACTTGCCAAGAATCGGCAATGATCGAAAAACAAAACAAGGTGTAGTCTCCTAACACGGTAACAAGAATTGCAGGAAGTTGGTTATGGAGGAATGGTAAACGCGACGACTGGATTATCAAGTTTACCTAAGTTTGCTGGTGAAGATGATGATCGGAGGCGCATGGGGAGGAGTTTCGCTTCATTTCTCGAGCTTGGATGCAACAGTGACGACAAAGAAATAAGAAGTAAAGTGAGAAGGAGGAAACGAGTTAAGAGATTATATAGGGGGAGAAGGGAAAGGCGAATAGACATGTGAGTTAGCTTATCTCTTAGGTTGCTCACGACCTAGCAAAATTAAGTCGAAGCACACGACCTATGGCATAGGCGTATACTTTAAGGGGAAAATGTTAACTCCTTTATTCCATGGCTCAGCGACCTAAGGAAATAAGCGACCTGAAAGAATTAAAGACCCCCAATGACCTAACAACCTAAAGGGATCGCGACCTAGTGACCTAGGCTTATCAACGACCAAACCATCAACACAGGGCAACAACATGTCACAGCAAAGAGGCTTCGCGACTTAACGGACTAAAGGTACAAGAGATCTGCGACCTAACGACCTATGGACTAAAGCGACCTAACGACCTAGTAGCTAAACAACCTAGCGACCTAGAAGATCCAGCGACCTAGCGAGTTATCACGGAATGAAGCCGCTTGCTTATAGGCCGCTCCCAACCTTAGGTCGCCAACCATCCTCCCCTAGGTCACTCACGACCTAAACAATACCGAAGTAACTTCTTATGCCGCTTCCTCCTTTGGTCGTTGACGACCCATGACTTGTCGGTTTATTCAACATGATCAAGTGCGCTCTTGTTAAGCGTTAAAGACCGAGTCCACTAGGTCGCTCACGACCTACGACCTATCCAAGGCCGCTCACGACCTATGACCTAATTTAGAAAACTCCTTATAAATATCCCACCTACTCCAACTGAAAAGGGATCCTTTTGGCTCATTTCTGGAACGCCGACACTCTACTGAATTCTCCATTCACTCGACACTTCAAACACGAAAGACATCTCAACGAACTTCAAGAGGAAATCTAACACATTCGACATAGATTCAAAGAACTCTTCTATATCGGAGTTCTAGCTATTTGTCCTATCATTGTTGTAATTGAAGATTGTTGTAAAATTGTAATTGATTCAGCAATAAAGAAGATTAAAGTGGACGTAGGCTTAACTTGAAGCCGAACCACTATAAAACTATTGTCTTTTTACTGCTTCCTTTGTGACTTTTCTACTTACTTCTAATTCCTGTATTGATGGGTGTTGCTTTCACTTAATCTCTACTTACACCGGGGTGTTATCGTTCAATTTTAAGCGTTAACAATATATATTTCTGGAAAAATTTAAGTAATTTAAATTGGTATAGTATTATTTTGATTTAAATTGAATTAAAATGATTTTTAGTGATTTATACAAGTTATATATATATATATATAAATAAGTGGGTAAATTGGAATATGGAATATAAATTTGTTTTGGAAATTGATTTTGTAAAGGAATGAAATTCAAGTTAAGTAAATAAAGTATAATAAATTTGATGTAATTGAATTTAAATGGATAAATAAGGTGTTATTTAGTTTTTTTATTAATTAAATGGCTAATAAAATAAATACATAAAATAAAATTTTGAATATAACTAAACTTATGAGAAGTGGAGTTTAGTTTAAGACAATGGGTAAGTTAAGGAATAAATTGAAAAATAGTTATATTTTGGAATTATAAATCAAATTTAATTATTAAGTAAATTTTGAATGCGAAGAATAGACAATTTGATTTGACTTTAATAAGTGAAGCCTTAAGAAGTTGATATTTATTTGTGAAATTTACCTTATATAAATCATAAATTTTGAGAAATTTAAATGACTATTTTAAAAGTGGAAATATGATTTTATAAGTTAAATTTGTTAAATTTACGTTTAATTATTAATAAATTTATATTAAAGTCAAAAAATTAATTTACTTAAATACTGCTGTAAGGGATATTACTGCACTTTGTAAGTGCCGTAGTTGATGAAAATGAACTAAAGGCTAAAATTTATTAAAGGCTACTGCAGTACTTGGTAAGTGCTGTGGTTGCAAAATTTAAAACTAAACCCGAATAAAAAAAGGGCTACAATAGCACTTGTTAAGTGTTGCCGTTGGCTGAAATGAGATTTTTGAATATTTGATTTGAAAATATAATAATTTCACCTTTGAAAGTTAAAATGAAGTATTTTGATTTAAATATAAACTATTTTTGAAATTTATAACCACGGGTAATAATAACGATTGGTTGGCAAAGAGACCGGGATTGGATATGGGCATACTCTCTGTCGATACTGAAAACCGCTTTGACAACCGTGTACGCGGTGGAGATTCCAAAATGAAGTAGGATGGTGGCGCCGTTACCTTTGAGGTAAATACGTAGACCCGACTCCCGTGAGTTGGCATAAGGTGGCTAAAACAGGAGCGATTCTCGGGCCAATGAGGTCATTCCTCTGATCGAACGCACTCCTTCGATATTATACTCTGACTTTTGGATTGATTCGGTGGCCACTTTTTTTTATTTTTGATTTGGGGGTGTTTTTCGAGGTGGGCGGTAGTAGCAGCTACGCGTTACCACTAGCTCGGATAGCAATTGGTATATCTACCCTGGCATTGCCTAGTTGTGCCATGTCACCTACCCTAGCGCGCCTTATACGATTTTGGTTTTGTACCATACCTATGGAGTGCCCTCTGACGACGCCCAGTACGGGGGAGATTACGGTACTGTATAGACTATGGGAATATATTATGTGTTAAGGGCTATATGGGTAACCCCTTAACGCTATTTAAAAGTAAGTTTATTTTACTAATAGACACTATTATAATAGCGAAATGTTACTACATAGTAAATAGTTTAACGGATCCTTAGAGGATGGGCGGTCCCAAGCATCCTTTATGTTACTTGCCTTTATATTACAGTTCACTTGAATTAGCTTACACTTTATAATTATGTATGTCCTGACTCGAGTGTTTGTGTTTATTTCTTACGCTCGGGTCAGCCTGAGTTTTAGTTCGGACTTTATCCCCAGAGCTAGGGCTTCTGCAGATCGTCTTTTCAAGCTGCCGTCAAAGTTCCTTTCAGTTCTTTATCTTAGTTTTGGAGACAAATAAATTTGGATTTTTCTGTGGTTGATTCAAACTAAATTTGGTTTTAAAAACTATGTAATTTATACTTATTTTGAGACTATGTGATAGTGGCTTCATGAACCACTAAGTTATTTTTATTCCGCCGCGAGTATTCTGATTCTGTGTCTGTGATTCTGTGATTACTTATTTACTGTATGTTCTGAGAATTGCCAAATTTTATTTACAACGCGATATTTCGAACAATTCAAGTCCGACATGTGCAGATGTGAATGGTTGAAAATATCGGGTCGTCACATTTGGTATCAGAGCTTTGGCTCTAGGCAAAACTTAGAATGTATGGTAAATTTGATTTACAGAATCACTTTCATTCGAGTTTGAATCCCTTCGTTTCGATTCGATTTCCTTTGAATTTTGGAACGTTCCTTGCTGTTTCAAAGTTCATTCGTGTCCCTCACTATTCATCTTCTTTCGATTCTGGAGTATCCCATAACTCCACTTCGGATGATCTTATAGTGAATTGGCGGTCTCGCCAATATTCTAATAAAGCGGTGAAACTCCTTTACAATCAGCATTGATTCACCAGAGATTTATATTTATCCTCGGTTTAGATGCTGGTATCTTTGGTTATTCCGAAGTCTATCTCTTCAGATCGAATGTAGATTTACCCCAGAAAATCCACATCGATCTTACTCTTTAAGTCACGGTTGACCAGGTTAAGGTTGCCCGTGATTTATATAAACTTCTCCAGTTCCTTATTCTGTTATTTAATCATCGGATCTTCTGATTCCAACTTATCTTTATATCAAAATTCTCTTTGATTTGAGACCATCAAATTTGAATCTTTATCATTATTTTGAAAAATATATTCCTATATTTGAAAAAAAATTAATAATCAAAATTTTTATAATTAATTTAACTAGTTGTCAAGAGATAATAGTGTTTGATTTTATTTATTGTTTTGTAAACCATGGGTTTTGTCTCATATAAATAATTGAACTATAAACAATGGTTATAAATTAATTGGGAAACAGAAATGAATTTAAAACTAGAACTTGAGAATTCAATTCCCAATGGTTTCAAACCTTGTGTTTAAAGTTTTTAAAGGATATATTATTTAAATTATTTTCAAATAGAAATTTATTTCCAAAGAATTTTAAAGGTTTAAAAATCAGTGCTCTTCTCTTTGTCGCTAGGAAATAATTTCGGTGATGACTGCAACATCATCGACATTCATTTTCGAGTTTTGAAGTGAAGAGACCATTCTGTAGTCTGGCTACAGTGCTACCTTAAGAATTTAATTGAATTGAATCTCTAAAATATGACATGATTTATAATATATAGATATATGATTTAAATTTGATTTGAAATATTATGTACATATATTTATTTATCTCTAAATGGTTTGAGGAATCAGAAATTTAATTCTTAAATTTTATCTTGAAGAATAATTTCAATTATAAAAAGAAAATCAAAATTTTGAATAAATGATTCAAACTTGAGATATTGGCTTTGAAAGTTTTATTTGTATAGTACTCAATTGCATTTCAATATAACTTATCTTGATTTTCAGAGGTTAACCATGTAATTTTATAATATACAATATAAAAAGATTTATAAATAAAATTTGAGTAGTTATAGTAAATGTTATACACTTAAATTCTAGTTAGAAAAGGATTAACAGAGGTAAATAAAATAAAAGGGTAATGGAATAATTTTCAATAGAAAATGATGTTAAAGGAACTAAGAGTAAATTTAAACAGTTGTAATAAGTGTAAACATATTTAACATAGATGAGAAAAATATATTGAGAGAAATAAATTCAATTATAGTTAGCAATAAAGAAGAAATTAATTTTTTTGAACACATTTATGAGTATAACAAATGATTTTCAAACTTATGATTTTAGAAATTTTTATTTTAAGATAATTGGAAAATGAAGTAATGAAATTTGAAATAGAAAAATTTAACTTGAGTGAAATTAAATAGATGAAATCAATTATTAAATTAAAAAACTGAATTTGTATGGTTAGATTAATGATTCAATTTTGAGTTTCAATTTAATTTTCTTCCAGGTTGTTTCTATTCCCCTACCTTCTTCCTTTTTGAGGACGAAAAGTTCTAAGTGGGGGAGAGTGTAATAGCCCAAATTTAACAAGTATTTTTCATTTTATTTTTAGAACTTTGGGATTTATTATGTAAAAATTTAAAATTATCAAATCATTTCCCAAATTTTTAAATAAAAGATAAGATTTCTAAAATTTTGCCTTTAGTTAAAGATTAACTCTAATTGGAATTTTTATAAATTCTAAAATTTAAATCTTTTAAAACTCTAATTTCCAATTCCTTTAATATATTTGTAACAACATTCTATAACTTCCCTTTTGTCCTTTTCAAAATTTGGTTATATACCTTTAATATAAGTAATTTATATTGGGTGAAAGAAATATAATTTTACGCATATACATTAGTTCTTAATAAATGGTAAATAAATCAAAAGTCAATTAAGTAATAAAAAAATTTATGGGGTAAATAATATATTTAATTACACCTTTAAGTTGTATGTTTATATCCGTTTTGATAAAATTTGGTTGACATAAATGATACGTATTTATATTAAATATTCTTAAAATGTATAAGAATTTAAGCATTATTTTTTTTATAAATATGAGCGTAATTTTTGAGTTGGTTATTGCGTCTATAGTGCGCATTCTTAAAATATATATGTAACGACCCGTAAATTTTCGATAACTAAAATAGCTAAATTTAATAAGATTTTGTGATTTAGTGTTAGAAAAAAAGTTGTAAGTCATTTGGAATAATAATAAATGGAATGAATTGTAACAATAATTATCCAAGTAATGAAAAATAAAAGCTACTTAATGAATGCCTTTGCAATCAATAGTTGAATAGGATAATAAATGTTGGATTCATTGGGAATAATAGAGTAATTGATTGATTAGTAAAATCTATTTAAAATCAAATATTGAACATGTAAATTGTTTAAATTAAATATTTAAAACTTATTGAGAAATTGAATAACTGTAAAATGAGAATAGTGTTCTAAATGGTGAATTAGTTTTAAAAGTTGAATCTTATAAGTTCAATTTCAATATTCAAGAGATAATGAATTATTGGATAAGCGAAATTGTTTAAATTTAATATTTGGAATTTATTGAATAATTAATAATGGGAATTGAATAACCGTATAATGGAAATGGCTGTTCTATAATTTGAATTTGTTAAATTTTATAAGTTCGTTTTGAATATTTCAAAAGATAGTGATTTAAGAATAATCAAATTTGTTTAAATTTAATATCACAAATGTTTGAATAATTAAATTCCGGATTTGATATGATTAATTTGATATTGAAATTTAATATATGAAAATAGAGTGAATAATTGAAAATTTGATTTAATATGATTCTAATTGGTTTCCAAAGTGAATGTAAGTTATATCGGGATTATAATAGAGTTAATAAGATTTTAAAATTGGAATTTATTGGATAATTGAATAACGGGTTTAATATGATTAAAAACGATTTGTAAAATTTTATTTTATCATATTAAAGTTAGAATGAGGTTATAGAACTTTTAAAATCGAATTAAGAGTTTAGTTGTGAAAATTGAATATTTTAATATTTAAATCGACTAGTGAAATTAGCCATTTTTCGAACAGTCTCAGAATTGGACGAAACTAGTTCCATTGGATCCGTAATAGTTTGTTATTATCGGATTTCAATTTTCGTAGCAATCGGAGTTTTCGTTTGACCGTGGCAGCTCGAAATGCATCGAAATTGTTTTTACTAATTTAATTGACGAGTTAAAATAGTCATTTTTCAAACAGTCTCGGATTCGACGAAACTAGTTTGATCGGATTCGTAATGTGATATTATTGTATGGTTTCAAATTTCAAGTCAATCGGATTTACCGTTTGTCCGGGGCGAGCCAAAACGCCTAGAAATTTAGTTAATCGATTTAATTTAAAATCGATGTTTATTTCCGTAACTCGCACAAATGATCGAATTTGCTTCCGAAACCTGTTCCATTATGTCCGGAATGCGGGGTAAACCATAGAAACTCCGGTCACTGCGCGAGATTTGGAGTTCGAAAAATTGGGAATGAATAGTGTTCGTCAGTTTTCTATAAAAGGACCCTTAATTCATTTCATTTGGTCCAAAACCCTAGTCTATCATCAGCCGCCGCCTCCATATAAGCTAACGGCCAGAACGTACCCAAATTCATTCCCTTCGATCTCCCAATCCGTCGAAAATCACGCGAAACCTTCAACATGGAAGTTGTAGAGCACGTTGAGATCTTCGATCTCAACGGTGGAGATCGTCATAGGCGAAGTAAATCAACGGGAAATCGCTCGTGAAGGCCAGCCGTTCGCACGCAAATCGAGGGGCCTAGGGACAGCCGAGCTTCACTATCTCCGGGCCGATGGTGGCTCGCGAGGAGGGCTTCGATTTGGCAGTAGTGTAATGGAGTTTTGTGTAGCGAGGTGGTTGCGACATTCAACCTAAATATCACGGCTATGGGTTCATTCGCGTTAGAAACTGGAGGGGGGGGGGGGGAGGAGTCGCGTGCGGCCAGATGATGGAGGATGCACGGTTGAGATGAAAGGTTTAAAAATTAAAATAAAATATTGATTAATTTATATATTAATTCGTGAATGTTTAAAACACCATAACTTGTTGATACGAGGTCGGATTGTGACAAAACGAATTGCGACGGGTTCGTTTTGTCGAGCACTACGCAATGGAGCTGGATTGGAATCGTTTGGAGCTAGTGAAAATTTCGGGTAAAATTAAACGCTCGTTTAATTTTATTCGAAATAAAACGCTGGAACTACATTGAAATCAAGGTGAGTGTTTTATAACGCTCACAACGTACTGAATACCTTTATGCTAGTTAAATCATATATTATGAAGTGATATGAATTTTATTAGTCGTTGTTTAATAGAATTTAATTTTCATATAGACTGTCATTTGAATTAACCGTTGAAAATTAAATTGACAGTTAAATTGAAATTGAAATTGAATTGCGATTAAATTACCTGACATTGATAACTATGAAATTGCCATGAATTGCATTGCCTATTGGATGATGTATGTCGATGGATGTTATTGGTTGATAGTTAAATGTTTGGATGTTTATTTGCTTATATATACTGTTATGCATACATATGACACCGTGATTTGATTTAAGTGATATATATTCATCCTTGATATTTAATTGAAATAAATAATTACTTGGCCGTAGGATAGAAAATTATATACGGGCACCGGATTGGCTAAATTAATAATTTTTAAAATCGTCGATTTGAAATTTATTTAAATGTTTTGATTTAAAAGTTATAAATAGAAATAAATTTATGGAAATCGAATTTATCGAAAAATTGAGTTGGAATGTTGAAATAAATTTTGGTTAAAAGAAATTGTTAAATAATATAAGTCGAGACTTTGAAATTTAAAAATTGGTATTTGATTGAATTTCGAAAATTGATTTGTTTAAATATTTAACCTTAATTCGAGCTTTGAATATTATCAAGTAAAAGTGATATAAAAATTATATTTTGAAGTCGAGCTTGGAATTGAATCATATTTGAAATTTGGATTTAAACTCGAAAATTGATGGATAATTTTGTTAAGTGTTATAAATGGATTTTTGAAAAATCAAGCTCCAAATCGATATAAATTGAAATTGAATTAATTGAAAGTGAATATAAAATTGAATAAATTTGAAGTCAAAGTTGACATTGATTTGAATTGAAATCGAAATTGAATCAGTAGAATGGAAATTGAAATTGATTTGAATTGGAAAGTTATAAATTGAAATGGATTGGTTTTGAAGCTGTTTTATTTTGTTTTCCAAATTTCTCTGTTATATAAACCATTTTTGAATACTTAAACTATTTTAATCTATTTTAAATCTACTTAACCCAATTTGAATTATTTTAAACTAATTTATCTATTTCAAATCCATTTTAAGATTTTGAGTATTTTTAACTATTTTAATTATTTAAAACTACTTTTAAACTACTTACAACTATTTTCTAAAATTCTAAGCTGGTCAATAAGGTGAAATGTTTATATTTAAATCTTGAATTTAAATACGAATTGGATTAAATGAAGTTGCCACCTAAATTGAAATTCGAAATGATTTTGAAACCGAAATGAGATATTGATGCGAAAAATGATTTTTGAAACGGAATCTTACATTTGAATAGATACGATGATACTTGAAATGAATTTGATTTTTGAAGCGAATTTGATATTTTGATATCAATTATGAATCGATTTGAAATGTAAAAGAGCCAAAGGTGTAATAATACGTAGTTATTAAAGAGACCGGGATCAGATATGGACATACTCTCTGTCGATACCGAACACCACTTTAATAACTATTATACGCGGAGTGTTGATCCAGAATGAAGTGGATGGTTTGGCGAACGCGTTGACTGAAGAAAGAGAACGATATTGGATGACCCTTGACATGACTAAAACAGGAGCCGCGCCGGGCCATTGAGGTTCGCCATCTCTAGCGGACACACTTCTTCGATACCATATCTATTATATTTGTGATGCGATTTGGGTGCACCCCTTGATTTGGGAGTGTTGTTTCGCGGTGTTAGGGTAGCTGCTGGCTATGCTCAACATCAGTTCGGATCACGCAACTACTAGTATCCTAGTTCGTATCGCCTCATTTACCTTGTCATACTGATTATCCTATTCGCGACCACTACCTTTTGTTTTGTGTTATACCTATGGGGTACCCTCTGATAACCACCAGTTTACGGTGGGGCTTACGGTGCTGTATAGACTATGGCATTATAAAAATGTGTTAAAGGGGATTATGGTAACGCCTTAACGCTATTTTGATACTTTATATTACTGATAGACATTATCTACTTAGCGTACATTACTACATCATAGATAGTTTAACGGATCCTTAAGAGATGGAAAATCCCGTAACATCTCTTGAGTTATTGCACGCACGTTGACACTGGATATGAGATGTCAAACCCCGTAAACATCTCTGACGCCGTTACACTCATATTTATTTACCATTGATTTAACTTTCATAAGGATATTTTAGTCCTGACTCGAGTGTTTTGTCTTTTCATTACGCTCGGGTCAGTTCTGAGTTTTTCAGATTTTTGAAGATCGATTCTGGAGGATGAAGACGAAGATTTGGTATACTATTACTATTAGTACCCTTGCATCATGCTATCTGCTGCATTATTTTAATTGTTCTGTTGTATATGTATAACTCTGATAAATGTTGTATAAATAATTGTCAAAGTATAGTAAACAACTTCATGAACTGTTTATTTGACTATTATATTTTATCGTTCCGCTGCGAGATTCTGTGTTGTTTCATTTCCTTTATTTCTCTTTCTTTTCTTTTCTTATTTACCCCCAATAACCATCTGCCCTTTTGAATGGTTTGGAATCGGCATGTGTATTTGATCGTCGGTTTAAACTGTCCAAAAAGGCGGGTCGTTACAGTTGGTATCAGAGCTTTGGTTTAGCGATAACCTTAGCTTTGTGGGTCTGACTCTTTATAAAAAGGGTAGTAATACCCTATGATGAGTCGCTGAGTGTATATATATATATATGAGAGGGCGTATTTGTTAGTGTTATAAAATGTTTTATATTGTGTCGGTTGATTTGTTGAGTGGCTTATGGATTCTGGTCAATACGAGTAATTAACGTCATTGATAGGGATCTCTAAACACTTAAACAGAACAATTCGACATAGTATTGTTTTGAAATTGGGTAAATGAAATAATTTTGCTCAAATTATATTTTGAATATAAAGAAAAATTTTCAGAAATTATTGTGACTTATCTAATTTACCTGGTTGTTAGGAATGAAAATATTGGTTATTATCATTAATTGGATATTGTAATTTAATAAATAAGCTGAATTACAAAATGAACAATGACAAAACACTTGTGGAATGTTTTAAGAAAGAAAATCCTATAAGAATGTTTTATAAAGGTGACTTATAAATTAAAATAGATTTAAATTGGGAAATATTGAATTTAAGACCCGGAGATTTTGAAAAATGATTCTCAAAGTTTTGAAGAAATATATAGTAATATTAGTTGGAAATTGTTTATGGAAATATTTTGAAAGGATTTTTAAGAAGGAATGAATATAGTACTCCTCTCTTATGTCGTTGGTAAATAATTTCGGTGATGACTGCGCAGCATCATCGATGTTCATTTTCGAGTCTCAAAGTGGAGGATACTTTTAAGAAGTTTTGCTTTTCTTCGAAATTATTTTGGGTAAATGGGTTTTGGTTTAAACTCCAAAGGTATGATTGATATGTATCAGAGATATAGGTGTGTATGTTCATTTCAAATGATTTGAAAAAAAACCGGGCATTTAAATTTCTAAGTTCTATTAATTAATAATTTTCAAATTATTTGAATGAAATGTGAATAACAGAATTTATAAAATAAGAGGATTAAGATATCTAAGCTATTGTTTGGGAAAACTTTAAAGTTGAAAGGTAAAGAGGATTTAAATAAATCAAATTTGTGAACATTCTATATAAGTAAAATAAAATTCTATAAATTTGTATAATACCAAATTTGCATTCTAATAACATATAATATGACTTACCAAATATTAAGAAGTTGAAATGATGTTTTGGATATGTAATGAGATGTTGTACAAATAAACAGAACCTGAAAATAATTGAAGTATACAAGTAAGGAAAACTGAAAAGGAACTAAAATGTATATAAATGAAAAATTTGGTTGTGATAAAAATGTTATATACTTAAATATAACATGAAATGATGAATGGATAAATGGAACAAGTAAGTGAACTTAAGAATGAAGACAAATGAATTGTATAATATCTTTTGTAAATTGGTTATAGAAAATAAATATAAATTGCATAGAGAAAAATTTTGAATTTGTAACTTTGAGATAACCGTAAAATAAGAAAAGTCATATATGAGAAGTTAGACTTTTATAGGATGATCAATAAACTAAAGTGCTGGTTAATAGAATGTTCCATAAATAAATTTGTTATTAACTAAAATTATGAAATTGAAGTAAATGAAAACAAAAGAATTTGGTATAGCTAAGAATCAATTGGAAAATGAAATTGAATTTAATTAACTTATATAGAATGTTTAAAATGAACTTGAGTAAGCAAATTCTTTGATATGATGTTTAAGAAAAGAAAATGTTAAAGAATATGCTGTGTAAAGAAATGAATATACTAACTGAATAATGGATTGTGAGTAATTAAGTGAAAAAAAATAAAAGTCAATAAAATAATTTAGTATAGATAAATTGGATAGAAATCGATTGGAAGGTAATACGTGAGATTGTACGTATATTATTTTATTCGCATAACGATTTGATCCAAATTCGAGCACAAAATTTCGAGATGATTTATATCGATCCAAGTTAGGATTTTTCACTCAATTTTCGACGGCGAACCCTAGATATGGATTTTTAATCCGATTCTGGAATTCTCTATCATAGTATATGGCTATGCAAGGAGAGTAATAGTTTCCAATCAAGGTACCAAATCTGAGTCCGCACTAGAGAGTCGTGTGAACGATACTAGTTGGAAGTGAAATTGTGTGATCGAATAAGCGATTAGATTGATATTGCTCACGGATGATATATGTATGGCTTACGGACTTAATTAAAGTTAATATTGGAAATTTATGATGCCAAATATAAAATGATTCTTTTAAAATTATATGATTTGGTTGTTATATGATTGTTAGTTGAGTGTATATAATTCATTAAGTGTTAATGAAATTGAAAGCTATAAATTATTGAAATCAAATTGGAAGTTAAATGAATTTAAATAGAATTTAATTTGATTCAAATTGGAAGTGAACTAATGTAAATATAAATTAGTGAATGTTAGCTAATTGAATTGAGAATGAATGTTAGTAAAATCCAACGTTAATGGATCAGCTGTGATTAAAATTGAAAACCAAGTGAATAAATATTAATGAGAAGTGAATTTATATTGATTGGTTATGGATTAGTTGGATGATAGTTGATTGATGGTTGCATTTGTTGCTTTTGTTGCATTTGCTATGTTGGCATATGTAGTTGTTATGTTGCTATATGATGTATATTGATACTATTTTCATATATGCATGTTTCTCATGGTTTGTTGAGTGTTTAGTAGGTGCGGATTGCGCTTGCTTCGCATTTGGAGCTCGCTTTCGCGCTATATTAGCCGTATATGCTCACTAATAATATATAAGGCACATATCTCGGATTACATATCGCACTTTTACACTTTTTTCCCTGCGGGATGCCTCATCACTTGATGAGATGTATATTTGTGATATATATACTGTCATTTTTTTTCCGATCGAGCCGCGCAAAGGAGACTCTGCTGAAATTTTCCGTAAATCTGGGTGTTAGAAATTTTTTCAAGTTTTAATTTTTTTTATATAACTTGTTTTGATAACTAACTTTTAAAGCTAGAAAGCCGTTCGGAGTAACTTAGTGGAAGCGTAGTTATGACTTTATAAATGGAATTTCATTGTTTTATAAGTTGGTAACTTTGAATAAAATATAGCTAATGTTGAATTCTATACTTAGTTCTTTTTCCCTTCTTTTTTCCTTTTCGGGGACGAAAAGTTTTGAGTGGGGGAGAGTGTAACGACCCATAAATTTTCTATAATTAAAATAGCTAAATTTAATAAGATTTCGTGATTTAGTGTTAGAAAAAAAATTGTAAGTCATTTGGAATAATAATAACTGAAATGAATTGCAACAATAATTATCCAAGTAATGAAAAATAAAAGCTACTTATTGAATGCCTTTGCAATCGATAGTTGAATAGGATAATAAATGTTGGATTCATTGGGAACAATAGAGTAATTGATTGATAAGTAAAATCTATTTAAAATCAAATATTGAACAGTTAAATTGTTTAAATTAAATATTTAAAACTTATTGAGAAATTGAATAACTGTAAAATGAAAATAGTGTTCTAAATTGTGAATTGGTTTTAAAAGTTAAATCTTATAAGTTCAATTTCAATATTTCAAGAGATAATGAACTATTGGATAAGCGAAATTGTTTGAATTTAATATTTGGAATTTATTTTATAATTAATAATGGGAATTGAATAACCGTATAATGGAAATGGTTGTTCTATAAATTGAATTTGTTAAATTTTATAAGTTCGTTTTGAATATTTCAAAAGATAGTGATTTAAGAATAATCAAATTTGTTTAAATTTAATATCACAAATGTTTGAATAATTAAATTCCGGATTTGATATGATTAATTTGATATTGAAATTTAATATATGAAAATAGAGTGAATAATTGAAAATTTGATTTAATACGATTCTAATTGGTTTCCAAAGTGAATGTAAGTTATATCAGGATTATAATAGAGTTAATAAGATTTTAAAATTGGAATTTATTGGATAATTGAATAACGGGTTTAATATGATTAAAAACGATTTGTAAAATTTTATTTTATCATATTAAAGTTAGAATGAGGTTATAGAACTTTTAAAATCGAATTAAGAGTTTATTTGTGAAAATTGAATATTTGAATATTTAAATCGACTAGTGAAATTAGCCATTTTTCGAACAGTCTCAGAATTGGACGAAACTAGTTCCATTGGATCCATAATAGTTTGTTATTATTGAATTTCAATTTTCGTAGCAATCAGAGTTTTCGTTTGACCGTGGCAGCTCGAAACACATCGAAATTGTTTTTACTATTTAATTGACGAGTTAAAATAGTCATTTTTCAAACAGTCTTGGATTTCGATGAAACCAGTTTCATCGGATCCGTAATGTGATATTATTGTATGTTTTCAAATTTCAAGTCAATCGGATTTACCGTTTGTCCGGGGCGAGCCAAAACGCCTAGAAATTTAGTTAATCGATTTAATTTAAAATCGATGTTTATTTCCGTAACTCGCACAAATGATCGAATTTGCTTCCGAAACCTGTTCCATTATGTCCGGAATGCGGGGTAAACCATAGAAACTCCGGTCACTGCGCGAGATTTGGAGTTCGAAAAATTGGGAATGAATAGTGTTCGTCAGTTTTCTATAAAAGGACCCTTAATTCATTTCATTTGGTCCAAAACCCTAGTCTATCATCAGCCGCCGCCTCCATATAAGCTAACGGCCAGAACGTACCCAAATTCATTCCCTTCGATCTCCCAATCCGTCGAAAATCACGCGAAACCTTCAACATGGAAGTTGTAGAGCACGTTGAGATCTTCGATCTCAACGGTGGAGATCGTCATAGGCGAAGTAAATCAACGGAAAATCACTCGTGAAGGCTGGCCGTTCGCATGCAAATCGAGGGGCCTAGGGACAGCCGAGCTTCACTATCTCCGGGCCGATGGTGGCTCGCGAGGAGGGCTTCGATTTGGCGGTAGTGTGATGGAGTTTCGTGTAGCGAGGTGGTTGCGGCATTCAACCCTAAATATCACGGCTATGGGTTTATTCGCGTTAGAAACTGGAGGGGGGGAGGGGAAGGAGTCGCGTGCGGCCAGATGATGGAGGATGCACAGTTGAGATGAAAGGTTTAAAAATTAAAATAAAGTATTGATTAATTTATATATTAATTCGTGGATGTTTAAAACACTATAACTTGCAGATACGAGGTCGGATTGTGACGAAACGAATTGCGACGGGTTCGTTTTGTCGAGCACTACGCAATGGAGCTGGATTGGAATCGTTTGGAGCTAGTGAAAATTTGGGTAAAATTAAACGCTCGTTTAGTTTTATTCGAAATAAAACGCTGGAACTACATTGAAATCATGGTGAGTGTTTTATAACGCTCACAACGTACTGAATACCTTTATGCTAGTTAAATCTGATATTATGAAGTAATATGAATTTTATTAGTCGTTGTTTGATAGAATTTAATTGTTATATAGATTGTCATTTGAATTAACCCTTGAAAATTAAATTGACAGTTAAATTGAAATTGAAATTGAATTGCGATTAAATTACGTGACATTGATAACTATGAAATTGCCATGAATTGTGTTGCCTATTGGATGATGTATGTCGATGGATGTTATTGGTTGATAGTTAAACGTTTGGATGTTTATTTGCTTATATATACTGTTATGCATACATATGACACCGTGATTTGATTTAAGTGATATATATTCATCCTTGACATTTAATTGAACTAAATAATTACTTGGCCATAGGATAGAAAATTATATACGGGCACCGGATTGGCTAAATTAATAAATTTTAATCTATTTTAAATCTACTTAACCCAATTTAAATTATTTTAAACTAATTTATCTATTTCAAATCCATTTTAAGATTCTGAGTATTTTTAACTATTTTAATTATTTAAAACTACTTTTAAACTACTTAAAACTATTTTCTAAAATTCTAAGCTGGTCAATAAGGTGAAATGTTTATATTTAAATCTTGAATTTAAATACGAATTGGGTTAAATGAAGTTGCCACCTAAATTGAAATTCGAAATGATTTTGAAACCGAAATGAGATATTTATGCGGAAAATGATTTTTGAAACGGAATCTTACATTTGAATAGATACGATGATATTTGAAATGAATTTGATTTTTGAAGCGAATATGATATTTTGATATCAATTATGAATCGATTTGAAATGTAAAAGAGCCAACGGTGTAATAATACGTAGTTAATAAAGAGACCGGGATCGGATATGGACATACTCTCTGTCGATACCGAACACCACTTTAATAACTATTATACGCGGAGTGTTGATCCAGAATGAAGTGGATGGTTTGGCGAATGCGTTGACTGAAGAAAGAGAACGATATTGGATGACCACTGACATGACTAAAACAGGAGCCGCGTTGGGCCATTGAGGTTCGCCATCTCTAACGGACACACTTCTTCGATACCATATCTATTACATTTGTGATGCGATTTGGGTGCACCCCTTGATTTGGGAGTGTTGTTTCGCGGTGTTGGGGTAGCTGCTGGCTATGCTCAACATCAGTTCAGATCACGCAACTACTAGTATCCTAGTTGGTATCGCCTCATGTACCTTATCATACTGATTATCCTATTCGCGACCACTACCTTTTGTTTTGTGTTATACCTATGGGGTACCCTTTGATAACCACCAGTTTACGGTGGGGCTTACGGTGCTGTATAGACTATGGTATTATAAAAATGTGTTAAGGGGGATTATGGTAACGCCTTAACGCTATTTTGATACTTTATATTACTGATAGATATTATCTACTTAGCGTATATTGCTACATAGTAGATAGTTTAACGGATCCTTAAGAGATGGAAAATCCCGTAACATCTCTTGAGTTATTGCACGCACGTTGACACTGGATATGAGATGTCAAACCCCGTAAACATCTCTGACGCCGTTACACTCATATTTATTACGATTGATTTAACTTTCATAAGGATATTTTAGTCCTGACTCGAGTGTTTTGTCTTTTCATTACGCTCGGGTCAGTCCTGAGTTTTTCAGATTTTTGAAGATCTATTCTGGAGGATGAAGACGAAGATTTGGTATACTATTACTATTATTACCCTTGCGTCATGCTATCTGCTGCATTATTTTAATTGTTCTGTTGTATATGTATAACTCTGATAAATGTTGTATAAATAATTGTCAAAGTATAGTAAACAGCTTCATGAACTGTTTATTTGACTATTATATTTTATCGTTCTGCTGCGAGATTCTGTGTTGTTTCATTTCCTTTATTTCTCTTTCTTTTCTTTTCTTATTTACCCCAATAACCATCTGCCCTTTTGAATGGTTTGGAATCGGCATGTGTATTTGATCGTCGGTTTAAACTGTCCAAAAAGGCGGGTCGTTACAATATACCTTAACTGAAAATGGTTAAATAAATCAGTAAACGTGCATTTTCGAGTAGGAGAGAAGCATATCCATTTCAATTTTTTCTTTGACCGTGACTGGACATTTACCTTTCTAAAGATATCCCACTTCCCTTTTTGCTGCAACTATTTTATTTAGTATAAAATCTTTGAATAAAGTAACGTTCAAATCTAATATTATTGTTGTTTCCTCCGATATCAACGCTAGTTTCTTCTTATTATTAAGCATGTTCGCAAATTGTTCAAATTCCATAACCATTCACATTTTATTCTTGCCATGGTTACCTAAAAATAAACGCAAGATATTCTCTTTAATATTTACACGTTCGCACAAATTATTCTTTTGGTCAATTTTCCATTTCTGTTTTGAAGCAAATTGATTGTTTCCGTTTTATATTCTCCTTAATTACGAAACCCATGGCATAATTCCATCACACAACAGATTTCCTACCTATTGCTTGTATAACAAGGAATAAATCTTTGCACAATCAACTCATGACCCTTTTTAAAATATTTATATTCTTCTTGCCCAAAACTTTATTTCTTACCTCAATCACCGCAAGTTTCCATCTTTTAAATTATACACGTTCAAAATTTTATGCTCTATACCATTTCTTTCCCTTAATTCACGCAATCTCCACTAATTAAAATTTATGTCCACTGCAAATATCGCTCCAATCAAATCAACGCATTTTCTTCCTTAATTTAACACGTACGAATGTTTACCAATAAAAATATATTTTCTTCCCTTGATTTGGGAACCGTATGTTATATATAAATCGAGTGTACGAAAAATTCCATCATTCACTGCATTTGGTTTGTCCTCTTCTTCCTTGTGTGCGTGAGAATCAGTAGCATCAGGTAATGACTACAACTTTATTTCCTTTTTTTTTTTTTTCATTTCCATTGTTCTGTTCAAACTGCTCCACCGCATGACAAACGCCTAACTTCCTTCCCCTCCTCTCCGTTCTGGTCATGCATTGCCGAGCATCTCTGATGCAGTTTTAGCCTAGCACTTGAATATTTATTTTATCGCCACCTTTATATTGTTATCCTTTTATAAGACAAACATTTCTTTACCATGTAATTTAAAAGGGTTTTTAAATTTTTCAAATTTGATTAAGTTAAATTGTATTCATTTTACATCTCATTTTTGAAATGAAATCTTTAAAGTAAATTCAAAAGTAAATTGTTTTCAAATATTTTGTCAATAACAATTTAGTCATAATTAAGAAATGTTTTATCTTAAAGTTAAATAAAGATTTAATGATTTGAAATTAATTAAATTAATGAGGTAATTAAGGAATAATTAGTTAATTTAATTAATTAATGATTAGGGATTAATAAATAATTGATTAAGGGTTAATCAATTTGAAATCTAAGATAATTCCACTTCTTTGTTTACACGAGTGTTCAAGGAAGAAGTATTTCCTGACCGTACGCGTTTTTTTGTTGGTCACCTGTGTTTTAAAATTTAGAAACATTACGTATGAGGATTTATGTTATATGTAAGAACAATATAAAGTTGTTTTGATTTGGAGATTTTGATATTTTACTTGTTTCCTAATAGAGAAAAAAAAGAAAAAAAAGAAAAAGAAAAAAAAGCAAAAAAGAAAAAAAATAATAAATAAATATTGCATGCGCCACCTTTATGTATTGTAACTGACCCGCAATTTTCGTTACTTAAATTTGTCATTTTAATAAGATTTACGTAAATTTAATTTAGAAGAAATAAAGATTTTATAATTAATAATGAAGCAAATGCTGAGAATGAAATGAAACCATGGGAATATAAGGCTAAGTATTTACAGTTGAAACAAAATGACGAATAAATTGAAGTGATGTAAATTGTTATACTAGGCTAAGAGTTGCATATAAGAGAACAAAGGTAAGTAGTGAATTTAGTTAATGAATTAATAATATTAAATAGTAAATTGAATTAAATCAATGTCCGGTACAAATTGAAATATTGTTTGGAATGAAAGCTTATAAATTGCAAGCATTTAATTTACAAATGAAATCAGTGTATTAATTTAGTTGTAGCTGAATGTAAATTAATGAAATTATGTAATAATTGATAAATGATGGCATTCACGAATGAAATAAGATTCGTAAGTAATAAAGGAATAATTGAAATAAACATTTACTAATGAAATAGTATACTGATTTATATAGACTTAATAAAAGAGTTGAATTGAATCAATCTATTTAGTTGAAACTAATTAATTGGTATGCAAATTATAAATGGGTTTATAGTAAGAAATTATACAACCATGAATTGGAATTAAGATGAAATTGAAAAATTCAAGTATGTGATGCAAATATATCATATATGGCAGTGGAATAAAAAAATTAGTGTTATTATAACCTGGTTGGTAAGTAACAAACTTATAACTGAATTTAAAAGAAAATAGGTGACAATGAATATAGATTGTTCATTTATTTGATATGTTGAATAAATTTTTGTATTCAATCGCAATAATATAAATAATTAATTGAAACTGTTGTAAGGTCAAAATTTATTGCATATAATAAATTGGGGGATAGATTTCATTTAAGGTAATTTATTGATTATGTTAATGTAAATTAAAATAATTATAGGTACGTAAATGATGATTAATGCCATATTTGGAAGTTGTAATTTAGAGGATATTAAGAATTAGGAATTGAATTTTGAATTATCTGCAATACAAATAAAGAAAATGTTACGTTATTGCTAACTGAGGGAATCGTTAATTAAATGAAAGTTAAATCAGTGGAATTTATGGAGATTAATTTACGTTAGTTATTTAGGGTAGTGACTAAATTTGGTAACCCATTTGCAATTAATGACAATAGTGTTGATATAAGCCAATAAGTTAAATGTCAATGCAATACAAATTAATGGATTGAATGTGATTATGAAATTGGAATTAGATAAATGTAGTAAATAATTCAGGGCAAATGAATTTATGGAACAAATGTTAAGATCTTAACTGATGATATTTAATAATTGAAGATAATGTAAATTCCATTTATAATATGACTATGGTGAATGAAAAGATTGTAAATCAAGATTTGTTTATTTATATGAATATAAAGAATTAAGGTAATTGAGTTTTTACAATTAAGTAAAAATTAAACATTTATTTTTACGTTAATTGAAAATTTAGTTGAAATTGAAAAATATCTATGTATGTTAATTTCATCCATTTAGCTATAATGGATTGAATAATAAGAATGAAGATTTAATTCATTGAAATTTTTGGAAACTTAATTCATAATTTCTAAATTTAATAAAATTGAAAATTTGACACTGAGATGGGAAGTTAATCAACTTTAAATTGACCTTTAAATTGTTTAAAACATTGTAATTTGATTGAGACATATAAAGGTAATAAAATTTGTCAAATTTAAGATTTAAAAAAAATTGGATCTTATTAATGAAATTTTAATTTATTTAATTAATATAAAATGAGCCATTTTGGCCACTGACTCGGATTTCGATGTAACTAGTTTCATCGGATCCGTAACGGTGAATTATAATAGCGTTTCAAGTTTCATAACGATCGGACTTGTCATTTGATCGTACCGACTGGAAACGCCTTGAAATTTATGCAATTTAAATCAATTTGGAAAAATTGAATTTAGCATAACTTCTTCGTACGATGGAATTTGGACGTGAAACTTTTCCATCGCGTTTAAAATATTTTTAAACATATATTTTGATATATGGGTTGACCCAATTTCGTTCCGGAGGAAAACGGGCTTTTTGGGCCATTTAGCGTTTAGCGCGTATACCAATCCGATCCATCTATTATTTTTCAGCCTTGTCTATATATAACCCGTTATAAACCCTAGCCACTCCTTATTTTCATTTTACTATACGTACATCTCCTTCTCAACTCCTCATTCCAATGGCAGAAGAAAAAACCTAATTCCCAAATTCCAAAAATTAATTTCAATTTGAAAAAAAAAATTTGGATCTGCAGCCACTTCAAGTCACGCTTTGAGTTTCAGAGGCAAAAACGCCGTATCTACTTCGGGTCAGGAAGAAAATGACTTGGGTCGCTCCGGGTCGTTTTGGCAAAACCTCAAAGCAAGCACCGGGGATTTGAGGCGGCGCACCGAAGTCGAACCCGAAGTTGACACAGTACCAGAATTTTTCCAATTTTCATAACTTTTGCGTACGAGCTCCATTTCGCGCAATTTTTTTTGTTAGGATCGTAGTAAAATTCCGGATGTTTTGGCGCTAGTTTGGACGGATTTGGAGACTGCGAAATTTTTAGGTTTAAGTTGGATTTAAATCCAATTTAAATTCAAAAGGTGAGTGTTTTAACCCACTCACAACTTCTAAGATTTCTTATGTTTGTTAAATTGATTTAAGATATGAGTAGAAATTTATTTATGACTGTTTTGCATATTTTATTCATCATCTCAGTTAAATCGCATTTATTTAATTTAACTGTTAATTTAATTTATTATTGCACATCAATTGACAGTTAAAAATTATTTATTTTGCATATAAACTGCTAGTTAAACAGTTATTAATTTATTTTTTTATTTTTGAATATAAACCATTCTTTGATACCGGTTAT
Source organism: Allium cepa (assembly GCA_030765085.1). NCBI lineage: Eukaryota > Viridiplantae > Streptophyta > Magnoliopsida > Asparagales > Amaryllidaceae > Allium > Allium cepa. The sequence continues at coordinate 877,696,125 of CM060943.1, forward strand.
ATTTTATATGCTCTATTGATGTTTGTTAAAATTGATGATGATTGCAATAAATTGGTTGATGATTGATGTTTGGTGAATGGATGATGTGTTCTATATTATAAAATCTGCAAGTTATCATGCATTTCGTTTCATTCGGGATTGCGGTTTGAAATGATATGCAACCGCATTTTATTATTAAATTGCGGACTGAAATGATAAATATCCGTATTACTTGACCATAGGATAGAAATTATATACAGGCACCGCGGTATATATATAAAATTATTTTTGGATGGATTTTATGGTTTTGGATAGGATACGGTTTAATAAATATTAATGTTTGACCTTATATAAAATCTTATTTTATATACATTTATAATTAAAGTATTGAATTTAAGTTATGTATGAATTTGTTAAATAAAATAAATAAGTTGAATAATGGAGTTTGATTATTTTATATTTTATGGTTAAGTACAGGTTAAGATATTGAAAATATATAGAATTTTAAATGATTTAAATCAATTAATATTGGGAGTTAAATTGAAAAATTTATTTGGAATTGAGCTTAATTAAGAATTTAACTTCATAAGTTGATGTAAAATTTATTAACATGAAATTTTAAAAAGGGTATGATATTTATAACTTAAATTCTATTCAAGGTAAATTAAATGAATATTTCTAGTATATAGAAACTGAAGGAAATTTTCTTTTATAAGTAATTTGGGTTTTACTTAAATGATTATGGGTTTATTATGCAATTATTTCAAACTAAATAATAGGACTTTAAATTGTTGAATAGAAATTTCTAACCTTAGTTCCAATTATTTAATATTCAAAGTTTGAAATATATTGAAACTGAAGTGGTTATTGAAACTGAAAGCGATTTTGAAATCTATGGATTTTGACTTAATTTTAAATAAAATAAATTGTAAGTCGCGGAAATTATTTTATTTTATAAAGTAATTTTAAATGCAAACTATTTTATTCTATATACCGTTTGAATATCCAAACCATCCAAGTTTTAGAAGTTATGGTTTAAAGCTACTAATTTTCGAAGTATTATGGTTTGAAAGTTATAATTCAGTGTTTGGTTTCCAATTATTATAAATTTTAAAGCAATATGATTTTGGAAAAGAAATATATTTGAAATAGAATGATATTATATTTATTTGGGTTTTTATAAAAAATAATATCAAACGAGTTTGTTTGAAATGGAAAGGATATCGTATTTATATGGTTTTGAAATAGATATTTTATTCTGGTTTCGAAAGTATAATTATTTTTAAACGACCGCGGTGTTATAATAACGTTTGGTTGTTGAAGTGACCGGGATCGGAAGTTGTCATACTCTCTGCCAACTCCGAAAACCACTTTAACAACCGTGTACGTGGTGGAGATTCCAGAATGAAGTAGGTTGGTGGCGGCGTTTCCTGTAAGGTAAATGCGTGGACCCAACTCCCGTGAGTTGGCGTGAAGTGGCTAAAACAGAAGCGATTGATGGGTTAATGAGGTAGCACCTCTGATCGGACACTTCCCTTCGATACTATACTTTGATTTTGGATTGATTCGGTGGCCACCTTCATTTTTGATTTCTTTGATGTGGGAAGTTTGTTTGAGGTGGGCGGCAGCTGCGCGCTGCGCGTTTCCATTGGCCCGGAAGCTTAATTGGTATATCTACCCTGGCATTGCCTAGTTGTGCCGTGTAACCTACCATACCGAGCCTTGTACGAGTTTGGATTTCTCCCGTAGCCCGTGTGGTATCCTCTGGGGGCTTCCGGATCAGGAGGGACTATGATATTGGATGGACTACTGGGACTATTACGTGTTAAGGTGGAAAATGTAAAGCCTTAATGCTATTTAAAAGTATGTTTATTTTACTATAGACACTATTATAATAGCGAAATATACTACATAGTAAATAGTTTAACGGATCCTTAGGAGATGAAAATCCCGAGCATCTCTTAAGTTACTGCACTCATATTTTTTCATGTTGATTTAACTTACATAAGATCTTTTAGTTCTGACTCGAGTGTTTTGTCTTTTCAATTCGCTCGGGTCAGTCCGAGCGTTTCAGGATTTGAAGACTTTATTTCTGGAGGAAGAAGACGAAGATTTTATTATTATTATTATATATTATATGGTTCCACTACATTGTATTCCGCTGCATTGAGATTTATTGGTATGTGAACTCTGATATTTATTGTATAAAGAAGAATCAAATGTTTTGTAAACAGTTTCATGAACTGTATATTTATTATTATATTTTATCCTTCCATTGTGAGATTCTGTTTGTTTTTTTCTTCTTGTTTTTTTCTTATTTACCCCATAACAATCCGCCCTTGCGTATGATTTGAATTGGCATGTGTGACTATTTAAATCGTGCAAAAAAGCGGGATGTTACATCTGGTATCAGAGCTTTGGTTTAGCGATAAACCTTAGCTTTGTGGGGTTTGACTCTTTATTAATAGGGTAGAAATAACCTATGGGAGTCGCTGAGTGTATATATATGAGAGAGCGTATTTGTAAGTGTTATAAAAAGGTTTTAATATTGTGTTAATCTGTTCCGTTTTGTATTTATAAATTCTGGTTGGTGCATGGGACGCTACGACATCAATAGGGATTTCTAAACACTTAATAGGACAGACCGACATAATATTTGTTTTTAATATAGGTAAATGAAATAATTTTGCCTATTATATTTTCTATATAAAATAAAAAATTTCAAATGATATCTATATTTGGCTGCAAAAGATTGGGTGTTAAGCAATGAAAATATAAATAATAGTTGAAACTAAGTTGAAAAATAAAATAAATGAAATTTGGAAAATTTAGAACTTAAGTCCGGGATTTTGAAATTTCTTTCGAATAAATTTTGGAATATAATAGTATTGTTTATAAATATTTTATGATATAAACATTTCAATATAATTTGAAACATGGTTCTAAAGAAGATTTTGGAGAAAAGGTTTTGTACTTTCCTCTCTGTCGTTGGAAAATAATTTCGGTGATGGCGGCCGCATCATCGACTTTCATTTTCGAGTTTCGAAGGGGAAAGGCACTTGTAGTAGTTCTACTGCAGATTCATTTTGAAAATATATAAATTTTGAATTGTTTAAATATAATTAGAGATATATAAGTTGTAAGAACATATTTATCTATTATTTTAATAATTTGAAATTTTACCCGGTATTTAGTTATTAAATTTTCGTTAATTAATTGTTTCAATTATTGGAGTGAAACGAAAGGTAAGTAATTAGTAATTGAAACCTTTAAATTTAGGTAAGAAGTTTAATGCCAAGTTATAAAGGAAATGGAAGGAAGTTGAAATTGTAACTTATAAGAAAAAGGAGTAAAAATTTATTGAACAATGAATTAATTAAAAGAAATGAGAAAACTTTTATAACTTTCAATTACATTCTTTAAAAACATATATATAACTTACCAAATATAAAAAGTTGAAATGTTTAATAAGAAATGTAATGGAATCTGTACAAGTGAAAGTAGGTAATGAAGTATCCAATGAGTTGGCCATTAAATGAGAATTTAATGTTATGAACTTAAGTTATAGTTGAATTTTTACTAAATAAATATAATAAAAGGTAAGTATTACAAATAGATGATTATAAAATTAAGTAACAAAATGGAAATGCTAAGAAATTGAATGGGACATGAATACTATTGATAAATGAATGTAAATAAAAGAGGTCATGCTATAATAAATGAATGAATAATTATAACGAAATAAAAGGAACTGGCATGACCTGAGTTAATGGAACTGAATAATTATAAGTAATAAGTAAAAATAAATAAAGCAAACATTTAATAAGTAAATGTAAATTTAAAAGATAAATCACTGTATAAATAAAAAGAAAATAAAACAAAAAAGGTATGAAAGGAAATTAATAATAAGTTAAGTTGATTGTTGTTTGGATTTGTTGTTGTTTAGTTGATGGTTGTTTGGGCAAGGATACTTTAAAATTGGAATAGGATAAATGAATAATCTATTTAGTTTTATCTTAGACTGTTGAGTAAATGATGCGCTAGTAGTTTATTCTTCATTCCGTACAATTTAAAAGTTTTGAACCCGAACAACTATTTGTTTGTTTGATTGAATGGTTGATTTGTATTGGTTGTGTATGCTGTTTGTTGAAATTGATAGTTGTTGTATTGATTTGTTGTTAGTGATTGAAACCACTTAAATATTTCACTTTATATATATTGTTAACCCTTTGGATTTTATAAGTAAAATGCAGGTTATGGAAGCAATTGCTACTGCTTTTGGTTCCATAAATTAAGCGTAAATTGCTCGACAAATAGGTACGTTTCGGATTACGGTTTATAGCGCTATTTTTTGCCGTGTTGGGATATTATATTTTGGATATTATATGTGATATTTTGATATATTTTATATTATATTTTCTCCCGAGCCTCCCTGTACAAAGGAGACTCTGCCAAAATTTTCCGTAAATTTTGGACTTAGAAAATATTTTGAAAATGTTTTCCAAACTTTATTAGTTTGAGCATAATTTTTTTAAATGATTATAAATTAGTATATTTTATCTAAATTAATTTTGTAAATTTATTTGTTTATAAATTTAATATTTGATATGATATTGATTTCTTAATTCTTCTTTTCCCTTCTTTTTCCTTTTCGGGGACGAAAAGTTTTGAGTGGGGGAGAGTGTAACGACCCGTAATTTTCGTTAATTAAATTTGTCATTTTAATAAGATTTACGTAAATTTAATTTAGAAGAAATAAAGATTTTATAATTAATAATGAAGCGAATGCTGAGAATGCAATGAAACCATAGGAATATAAGGCTAAGTATTTACAGTTGAAACAAAATGACGAATAAATTGAAGTGATGTAAATTGTTATACTAGGCTAAGAGTTGCATATAAGAGAACAAAGGTAAGTAGTGAATTTAGTTAATGAATTAATAATATTAAATAGTAAATTGAATTAAATCAATGTCCGGTACAAATTGAAATATTGTTTGGAATGAAAGCTTATAAATTGTAAGCATTTAATTTACAAATGAAATCAGTGTATTAATTTAGTTGTAACTGAATGTAAATTAATGAAACTATGTAATAATTGATAAATGATGGCATTCAGGAATGAAATAAGATTTGTAACTAATAAAGGAATAATTGAAATAAACATTTACTAATGAAATAGTATATTGATTTATATAGACTTAATAAAAGAGTTGAATTGAATCAATCTATTTAGTTGAAACTAATTAATTGGCATGCAAATTATAAATGGGTTTATAGCAAGAAATTATACTACTGTGAATTGGAATTAAGATGAAATTGAAAAATTCAAGTATGTGATGCAAATATATCATATATAGCAGTGGAATAAAAAAATTAGTGTTATTATAACCTGGTTGGTAAGTAACAAACTTATAACTGAATTTAAAAGAAAATAGGTGACAATGAATATAGATTGTTCATTTATTTGATATGTCAAATAAATTTTTGTATTCAATCGCAATAAATATAAATAATTAATTGAAACTGTTTTAAGGTCAAAATTTATTGCATATAATAAATTAGGGGATAGATTTCATTTAAGGTAATTTATTTATTACGTTAATGTAAATTAAAATAATTAGAGGTACGTAAATGATGATTAATGCCATATTTGAAAGTTGTAATTTAGAGGATATTAAGAATTAGGAATTGAATTTTGAATTATTTGCAATACAAATAAAGAAAATGTTATGTTATTTCTAACTGAGGGAATCGTTAATTAAATGGAAGTTAAATCAGTGGAATTTATGGAGATTAATTGATGCAGCCCGGGCCAGTAATGAAGTAGTGCAATCCACCAAATCAATGGTATTGAGTCGTTCCAAGGTTTTAGGTCTCTCACGACCTAGTAAGGGTAGCTCGCAAACATCTGTAGTGAAGATAGGTCGACAGCGACCTAGTGTGAACGTAGTGAAGATGGGCCGGCAACGACCTAGTGACTAAACGAGTTGTACAAGGAATGCAGTGGAGAAAAGACAAGCGAGTTATGTGGGAGAAAGGGAACCAACGACCTACGTTAAGTCGCTCAACTTTAGGTCGCTTGAAGAATTCCAGGCACCGTTTCTTTAGGTCGCTCAAGCGACCTAACGACCTATGTTAGCTCGCTGAAGAGTTATGCCGCATGAAGCCCGTAGGTCGTGTGAACGTTAGGTCGTTCGTGTTGTGTAGGTCGTTCTGTATCATGTTTGTTAACTCGTGTATGTTGTGTTTTGGATTTAGGCCGTAAGTCGCTTTATGTACTAGGTCGTTTTGTACTGTCACGTGTTGTATATAAATTGAGTCACTTGTTGTAATATGTTAGGTCGTTAACGACTTTGTTTAGGTCATAGGCCGCGTGTGTGTCACTGTTTGTGCTGAGTCGCATGTTATAGGTCGCCAACGACCTATTGCTGAGTCGTGTGAGTTGTAGCCTATAAATAGGCATGGTCGTGGTCATTTGTAAAATGGTTATGTTTGAATAAACTTTTGTTTTGTTAGCTTTGTGCTTTCATTAAATTGGTAGTTGAGTGAAATCTCCTATCTCCACCTTCGTTATTCGAGTACGCTCGAATTATCGATTGTTGAAGCCAATTCGCGAAATCAAGTGCGCTTGATCAACGCTTGAAGATCTTCTTTCACGGTATCGTGCGCGATCAACGTGATGAATATAGCTAGAATCCGGTATCTTTGGATCAACGGATTTGGGTGTAACAACCCGCATATTTAACGATTTTATATTTAAATATTTTATATAAATATAGCGTCGTTAGTCGGATTTAGGTCCGAAATGTTACTTTTTGCAAACGGCCGAATTGGAGCTCGAAACTACCTCCATTGGCTCCAAAATGGCGTTTTCGACTTTTTTATTATAATCTTTGATATGTTTGGAGTTTGTGAAATTTTGACCCTTTTTCTATTGGGTTTTGGGTTTGGGTTCAGCCCACTAGCTTAACTAATACCCTAACTCAACCCCTTCTCTTCATTCATCTTCATTTCATTTTCATTTCTTAGGCTAAAACTGAAAATGGTGGAAGGGAAAGAGAAATAGAAATTGCAAGCCCTAGTTCCATTTGCAAACTCCAAATTCTTTCTCCAAAATCAAAGAGAAGCCATTGATAAGCCTTCTCTTCATCTTCTCCAACTCTTTCTTCTTCAATTTCAGAAAATTTCCTAAACCTAAATTGGGAAATATGTGTTTTATTCATAGATTGAAGCTTGTTGAGTTGAAGTAGAGTTTGGTTGGTATTTTCCTTGTTATTGAGCTTCTTCTTCTTCTTCTTCTTCTTCTTCTTCTTTGTTTGGGTAAAAGGTGAGTTTTGAGCTCACATCCACTTCTCTTGATTTCATAGATGTTGGGTATGAATTCCTAACACTTGTTCATATGCACATGCTTGTGGTTTGGATTGAATTGGTGAATATCCAAAGTTTTAATGTTCGGGTTCAGACCTTTGAACATGTTTTTGGTTGCGAATCGGAGAGTTAATGGAGCTGGGGTATCTATTGCTTAAAGCTCCTTAGGTCCATTGCTCGAACGGTCGCGGTTTGGAAGAATTTGCATTTTCATTGAAATAGGGCAGGAAGTGCAAAATCGTCAGGTTCAGCCGACCGAGCCCTGTGGCCGGTCGACCGACCTGCTACCCCGAGCCACGTTATGTTTTCTGCATCTGGCCAGCCGACCGAGCCCTGCAACTGGTCGACCGACCTGCTCCTGTTTTGCCTATTTTTGCATATTTTGATTGGTTTTCCAAATTTTATCAATTCAAGTTGCTTTTTAGTAGTTGTTATTGCATCTTTAACTTTGATAACTTATTTTTAACTTCATTCATGGGTTTTCATAAATAATCCCTCTAAATAGCATTAAAAGCTCGTTTCTCCGATTTATAAATTCTATTTAAAATGCACACACAATTTCGCACTTCGAGCGGAGTGGAAGGGAGATTAAATGGTTAGGTAAAACACGGACCATGAATCCATGCGTTTATCCTTCCGATTAATCCCCGACCTATTCGATTGATTGTTTTGACTTTTGTGTTTGGTTTACCGATGATATGAGGTGAACTTTGTACTGCTTTGAGTGTGAAATTAACTAACGGATAGTAAACGGTTTAGTGCGAACGAGTGGTTATGGGACTCACGTTAACACTTTTCGGATTCCTTTTCGAGAGTTGTGACACATTCCGCCAGTTAATGGTGTCCAGTACTGGGTCTCTGACCTTCACCACTACGGTTTGTTGCCTTCGGATATGTGCCTTCGGGTTTGTGCCTTCGGGTTTGTTGCCCTTTAGCATCGCTTCCGATGTTGGTCGTTATGAGCCGCATGGGTGATATTGGGTTGCCCTTTAGTATCGCTTCTGATGTTGGTCGTTATGAGCCGCATGGGTGATATTGGTTTTAGAGTCTTCGTGCTCATGGATCCTTGTTTATACAGTACTGAGCTCGAGCAATTTTCTGATGTTTCATTCATATGTATATTCCCTAGGTATCGCCCTTCGATGTTGGTCGTTATGAGCCGCATGATGCGTAGCGTTTACCTTGCGGAACTTGTATACCTTATTGGTATTTGTTAATTGCCTTTTTGGCTTGATTTGGGATATTTGTATCCGTTGTTTCTATATGTTGCCGATGATACGAGGCTTGTTATCATATGATTCATCTTTTATTAGATGATTGTGCTATCTCCTTTAGAGATATTTGTTATACTTTGTAACCTTACGGGTTTATTGTTGTTCAATTTATCTAACTGATTTGTTTAGCTAGACTGACCCGTGTATTTTATACTCGGGTCAGACCGAGATGTTTCAGGTTAGGTGCATTTGGACTTAGCCTATTTTGCTTCCGCATGGACTACTTCGCTAGCTTCTTTTTGTCATAGCTTTTTGTGTAGTCCCATTTTGTAGTAACTCTGATATGTATTCTTTGACTTGTCTGTATACAGTGGTTTGCTATACCACTTGACATGTATTATCTTGTGTACTCTATTATGTATCAATATATGTGTATATGATGATTTACTGTTCTGTGATGTATATTACATTTGAGTTGTCATATTCTGTTCTGATAGATCCTTCAACCACCTATGGTTTTGTTTTAAGTATTCATTGGGTATGTCGACCTGCTTGGTATGTTAATTATCGATGTATTCAATAGAAAGTTAGAGCAAAGCTATAGATGGTCGCTCCCAACCAGTCTTATTCTCCGTGTTAGTTGATGGCATTACCTTGTAGTGTCCTTGGCTAGCGTGGGTATAGAGGTGGGGCGTCACATCGTGGTATCAGAGCGAGGTTCAGAACAAAGTATGATAAACACAGAATAGATGCACATATTACGGTACATCAGAGTGTATAAGTGATACAGATCTTCGAATCAGTGTGTCTCTTTATTCCATCAAGGTTAGATAGAGTTTGGGAATACGTCTAGGAATGCATTTCTATTCCATAGTATTCCATATTGTAATATCTACCTTGTGAATAATCTTGTTCTTATCTTACTTTCAGCGTATGGCTGGAAGAGGCAGGGGACGACGTTCGGATGCTGGGCAATCCAGTGGCTCACATCCGGATGGCGTTTATATGTCTGCCGATCAGTTTTTGGAATTGTTTAGGAGCACTCAGCCTCCATTTCCTCCTCGAGTTTCTCCACCTCGCAAGTCTGCCTTTGCACGCCAGTGCAGTGATTTTTCTCATCTTGGACGAAAGCCGTTTAAGGGCTCCGAGTCTGTTCTTGAAGTCCAAGCTTGGATTCGCACGTGCGAGCGTATTTTTTCTCGCATGGATCTTTCTGACCATGATAGAGTTCTTGTAACTTCTAGCTTATTACAAGAGCGTGCTCTTGATTGGTATGAGCTTCTTGTAGCCGAAATTGATGAGTCTACTCTTTCTTGGACTCAGTTTTGGGAGCGATTTGAACTCAAGTTCGTTCCTGAATCTGAAAAAGTTTTATTGACCCGTTGCTTCCTTGAGTTGAAGCAAGGAAATCTTCTGTTTCTGAGTATGTTGCATCATTCGAGGCTTTATCTAAGTATGGTCTTGAATTCATAGCCACTTCTTATAAGAAGAATTTGAAGTTTGTCTCTGGTCTTAAGAAATATCTTAAGAAGTCTTTGTTGCTCCAGCTTAAACTTTCCTTTGAGGAGTTGGTTGATTCGGCACTTCACCTCGAGACCGTCGAGAAGGAGTGTGATAGTGATGTTGAGGTTTCCAAGAACCCCAACAAGAGGCCATTTCCAATTCAGAAGTCCAGGCCTTTTCCTTCTAAGAAGAAGAAGACTGGTGGTCCTAGCTCTCAGCCTCAGTCTTCCGGAACACCTTTCGTTCGAAAGTGTTTCAATTGTGGTTCTTCGGATCATATTATTCGGGCTTGTACTAAGCCTCTCTTCTCCCGTTATTGCAAGAAGGAAGGTCATCATGTTTCAGCTTGCCCTACTGTTCCGGCGAGTGCCAACTCTAGCAGGCTTTATGCTGCTAAGGCTTCTGAAGGTCCTTCTCCACCCAAAGGTATATCTCCATCTATTTTGGAAGGTTCTATTTTATTTCATGATCATAGTATTCGAGTTCTTTTCGATACCGGTGCTTCACATTCTTTCGTATCGAAAATGCTCGTTGATGATTTATCTTTGGATGTTTCTTGCATGGTTACTTCTTTAAGGATTGCGAATCCTATTGGGGGATCCGCGACCCTTAGCTTGCTTTGTGATGATGTTGAGATTGTTTTATGTGGCTTTTCTTTCCGTGCGAATCTGCATGTTATTTCTTGTCCGGGATTTGATATGATTTTGGGTATGGACTGGCTAGTGAGATATGATGCCAGGATTATTTGTTCGGAGAGAATTATATATCTTCGACATCCGGATTCGCCTACTTTGTTATCTCTCGTTCTTCGGGATGTGGATAATTCCGAAATGGCTTTATATTCTCTTGATTCGCGAGATGATGATGATATATCTCGTATTCCTATTGCTTGTGACTTTTCTGATGTTTTTGAGCCTGTATCGGGTTTGCCACCCAAGAGGGCAATTGAGTTCCGCATTGATCTCATTTCAGGAGCGCAGCCAGTTAGTCGTCCTCCCACGAGGATGTCTACAAGGGAAAATGAGGAACTCAAGAAGCAGCTTTTAGAGCTAGAGTCCAAGCAGTTGATTCAGTCTAGTTTTTCTCCGTGGGGATCCGCGGTCGTCTTTGTGAAGAAGTCCGATGGAACTCTTAGGCTTTGCATTGACTATCGCAAGCTTAACGAGTTAACCATCAGGAATAGGTATCCATTGCCTGGGATCGATGATATGTTCGATCTATTGAGTGGTGCTAAGGTCTTTTCTCAGCTTGACCTTGCCATAGGTTTTCATCAGTTACGAGTCGCGGAGGATAGTATACCTCTTACCGCTTTCCGCACTCGGTATGGTTCTTTTGAGTGGCTCGTTATGCCGTTCGGTTTGACGAACGCTCCTGCTTTCTTTGTTGATCTCATGAATCGAGTATTCCGAGAATATCTCGATAAGTTCGTCATTGTCTTCATTGATGATATCCTTATTTATTCTAAGTCTGAAGCCGAGCATGCTAATCACTTGAGAATTGTCTTGAGTACTCTTCGTCGTCATCAGCTTAGAGCCAAATTCTCCAAGTGCCACTTTTGGGAGAATAAGGTTAAGTTCTTAGGCCATGTTGTATCTTCCGATGGCATTTCTGTCGATCCCTCAAAGATCGAAGCCATCCAGAATTGGAAGAGGCCTGAGAATGTTCATGAGATTCGTAGTTTCCTTGGATTGGCGAGTTATTACCGTCGGTTCATTAAGGATTTTTCCCGTGTTGTGCTTCCTCTCACTTGCCTTACTTGGAAAGGCATTCGTTTTGATTGGTCTGACAAGCGTGAAGCTTCCTTTCTGACATTGAAGGAACTTCTCACTAATGCTCCTATCCTTGTGGTTCCCGAAGGGAATCATGATCTTGTTGTCTACACCGATGCTTGTGGTAGTGGTCTCGGTGCTGTTCTTATGCAGAAGGATCGGGTAGTTGCTTATGCTTCTAGGCAACTACGTCCGAATGAAGTTCACTATGCCACTCATGATCTTGAGCTTGTCGCCATTATCTTCGCCTTGAAGATTTGGCGACACTATTTATTGGGCGAGCGCTTCATTCTTTATACCGATCATAAATCCTTGAAGTATTTGTTCACTCAGAAGGAACTCAATATGAGACAACAACGTTGGCTCGAGTTTCTTGCCTCCTATGACTTTGATATCCAATATAACCCTGGTAAGGGTAATCGTGTTGCTGATGCGCTTAGTCGCAAACATTCGGCTATTGTTTCTATGATGCTTACCGAATGGAATATTCTTGAGACTCTATCTTTTTGTGAAATTCGGGATCGAGGTTCATCTTCTGATTCTCCTATTCTATTATTTAGTTTGGGAGCTTGACCTATTTTATTGGATCGTATTGCCGATGCCCAACGGCGTGATCCTGATTTGTTGCATCTTATTCAGCTTTGTGAGTCTGGATCCTGTGATGAGGCGTTGCGGGATTTTAGCATTGATTCTCATGGGTGTCTTCGTAAGAAGAACCGTCTTTTTGTGCCTTCTGATTTTGCGCTTAGTCATGACATTCTGGATGATTGTCACCGTTCTAAGTATACCATTCATCCTGGTAGTAGTAAGATGTATGCCGATATGCATCGTCTTTATTATTGGTAAGGCATGAAACGCGATGTGGCGAGTTATGTGAGTAATTGCATAACTTGTCAGCGTTTTAAGGCCGAGCATCAGCGTCCTTCTGGTCTTCTTCAGCCTCTTGAGATTCCATTGTGGAAATGGGATCAGATTTCTATGGATTTCATTGACGGCCTACCTCGTTCGAGATCAGGCCATTCTAGTATCTGGGTTATTGTTGATCGCCTCACTAAGTCTGCTCATTTTGTCCATATTAAGTCTAATAGGACTGCTTCGCATTTGGCTAAGTTGTATGTCAAGGAAATCGTGACACTTCATGGAGTTCCTAGTTCTATTGTGAGTGATCGTGATCCTTTATTCACGAGTCATTTTTGGAAGAGTCTTCAGCAAGCTTTGGGAACAAAGCTTAATTTTTTTCTCAGCTTATCATCCGCAGTCTGACGGGCAGACTGAACGGGTGAATCGTAACTTGGAAGATCTTCTCCGTATTTGTATTTTTGATTTTGGTGGAAGTTGGCAGGATCACCTACCTCTTGTAGAATTCTCCTACAATAATAGTTTTCAGTCTAGTATCGGTATGGCTCCTTTCGAAGCCTTATACGGAAGGCCATGTCGATCACCTTCTTATTGGTTGGAATCTGGAGAGAAGCTTATTCTTGGTTCAGATTTTGTTCGTGATTCTTCCGAGAAGATTGATCTTATCCGGTTGAGAAAATGAAAGAGGCACAGAGCCGCCAGAAATCCTACGCGGATAGCTGTAGGAAGCCTCTCGAGTTCTCGATTGGCGATCTTGTTTTTATTCGTGTTTCTCCTTTGAAGGGGGTTATGCGCTTCAGTACGACTGGAAAATTGGCTCCTCGTTATGTAGGGCCATTTTCTATTACTGAACGTATTGGCCCTGTGGCTTACAGAGTTTCACTTCCAGCTCATTTATCTGGCATTCATGACGTGTTCCACGTCTCGCAACTTCGGAAGTGTCTTCGGGAGTCGGGTTCTGTTATTACTTCTCCTGATTTGCTAGAGCTTGAGATCTCACCGGACTTATCTGTTGTACAGCAACCTATTCGCGTGCTTGACACGGAGGTGCGAAACCTTTGAAACAAGGACGCGCCGCTCGTTAAAGTTCAATGGTCCGCTAACCCCAATGACTGTACTTGGGAAACCAGAGAGTTTATTGAGCGATCTTATCCGGGTTTTCTATCATAGCTTGTGAACGGTGAGTAAGTCTTTTCATCTCAAGCTTATTTCCTTTTTCTTTTGAATATTGTATGTATGTAGTTGTTACAAATATCGTCTCTAGGAATTGCGGGGACACAATTTTGTAAGGAGGGGAGATTTGTAACAACCCACATATTTAACGATTTTATATTTAAATATTTTATTTAAATATAGCGTCGTTAGTCGGATTTAGGTACGAAATGTTACTTTTTGCAAACGGCCGAATTGGAGCTCGAAACTACCTCCATTGGCTCCAAAATGGCGTTTGCGATCTTTTTGAGTATAATCTTTGATATGTTTGGAGTTTGTGAAATTTTGACGCTTTTTCTATTGGGTTTTAGGTTTGGGTTCAGCCCACTAGCTTAACTAATACCCTAACTCAACCCCTTCTCTTCATTCATCTTCATTTCATTTTCATTTCTTAGGCTAAAACTGAAAATGGTGGAAGGGAAAGAGAAATAGAAATTGCAAGCCCTAGTTCCATTTGCAAACTCCAAATTCTTGCTCCAAAATCAAAGAGAAGCCATTGGTAAGCCTTCTCTTCATCTTCTCCAACTCTTTCTTCTTCAATTTCAGAAAATTTCCTAAACCTAAATTGGGAAATATGTGTTTTATTCATAGATTGAAGCTTGTTGAGTTGAAGTAGAGTTTGGTTGGTTTTTTCCTTGTTATTGAGCTTCGTCTTCTTCTTCTTTGTTTGGGTAAAAGGTGAGTTTTGAGCTCACATCTACTTCTCTTGATTTCATAGATGTTGGGTATGAATTCCTAACACTTGTTCATATGCACTTGCTTTTGGTTTGGATTGAATTGGTGAATATTCAAATTTTTAGTGTTCGGGTTCAATTCTTTAAAGATCCTAACTTTGATACTTGAACATGTTTTTGGTTGCGAATCGGAGAGTTAATGGAGCTGGGGTATCTATTGGTTAAAGCTCCTTAGGTCCATTGCTCGAACGGTCGCGGTTTGGAAGAATTTGCATTTTCATTGAAATAGGGCAGGAAGTGCAAAATCATCAGGTTCGGCCGACCGAGCTCTGTGGCCGGTCGACCGACCTGCTACCCCGAGCCACGTTATGTTTTCTGCATCTGGCCAGCCGACCGAGCCCTGCAACCGGTCGACCGACCTGCTCCTGTTTTGCCTGTTTCGCCTATTTTTGCATATTTTGATTGGTTTTCCAAATTTCATCAATTCAAGTTGCTTTTTAGTAGTTGTTATTGCATCTTTAACTTTGATAACTTATTTTTAACTTCATTCATGGGTTTTCATAAATAATCCCTCTAAATCGCATTAAAAGCTCGTTTCTCCGATTTATAAATTCTATTTAAAACGCACACACAATTTCGCACTTCGAGCGGAGTGGAAGGGAGATTAAATGGTTAGGTAAAACACGGACCATGAATCCATGCGTTTATCCTTTCGATTAATCCCCGACCTATTCGATTGATTGTTTTGACTTTTGTGTTTGGTTTACCGATGATATGAGGTGAACTTTGTACTGCTTTGAGTGTGAAATTAACTAACAGATAGTAAACCGTTTAGTGCGAACGAGTGGTTATGGGACCCACGTTAACACTTTTCGGATTCCTTTTCGAGAGTTGTGACACATTTCTCCAGTTAATGGTGTCCAGTACTGGGTCTCTGACCTTCTCCACTGCGGTTTGTTGCCTTCGGATATGTGCCTTCAGGTTTGTTTCCCTTTAGTATCGCTTCCGATGTTGGTCGTTATGAGCCGCATGGGTGATATTGGGTTGCCCTTTAGTATCGCTTCCGATGTTGGTCGTTATGAGCGGCATGGGTGATATTGGGTTTGGAGTCTTCGGGCTCATGGATCCTTGTTTATACAGTACCGAGCTCGAGCAATTTTCTGATGTTTCATTCATATGTATATTCCCTAGGTATCGCCCTTCGATGTTGGTCATTATGAGCCGCATGATGCGTAGCGTTTACCTTGCGGAACTTGTATACCTTATTGGTATTTGTCAATTGCCTTTTTGGCTTGATTTGGGATATTTGTATCCTTTGTTTCTATATGTTGCCGATGATATGAGGCTTGTTATCATATGATTCATCTTTTATTAGATGATTGTGCTATCTCCTTTAGAGATATTTGTTATACTTTGTAACCTTACAGGTTTATTGTTGTTCAATTTATCTAACTGATTTGTTTAGCTAGACTGACCCGTGTATTTTATACTCGGGTCAGACCGAGATGTTTCAGGTTAGGTGCATTTGGACTTAGCCTATTTTGCTTCCGCATGGACTACTTCGCTAGCTTCTTTTTGTCATAGATTTTTGTGTAGTCCCATTTTGTAGTAACTCTGATATGTATTCTTTGACTCGTCTGTATATAGTGGTTTGCTATACCACTTGACATATATTATTTTGTGTACTCTGTTATGTATCAATATATGTGTATATGATGATTTACTGTTCTGTGATGTATATTACATTTGAGTTGTCATATTCTGTTCTGATAGATCCTTCAACTTCCTATGGTTTTGTTTTAAGTATTCATTGGGTATGTCGACCTGCTTGGTATGTTAATTGTCGATCTATTCAATAGATAGTTAGAGCAAAGCTATAGATGGTCGCTCCCAACCAGCCTTATTCTCCGTGTTAGTTGACGGCATTACCTTGTAGTGTCCTTGGCTAGCGTGGGTATAGAGGTGGGGCGTCACATTGGGCCTTTCGGTATTTTCCATTCCATCGATTGCTACTTTCACCGTTTCATTTGTTTTCCGTATTCCGCTGCATCAGTTTTGTTATCAGAGCTAGACTTAGCCAATCATATAGCTAAGCCGAGTCTTGGAGCCAAGGAGTTTGAAGTTGAAGTTGTGTATAGCTTTGTGTAGAAGTGCAGGCCGAGCATCACTTTGTTGTTCAAGCCGAGAATTGAAGTGTTTGAGCCGAGAATTGAAGCATCAGTTTGGTATCAGAGCTAGACTTAGCCAATCATAGCTAAACCGAGTCTTGGAGCCGAGTTTGAAGTTTGAAGTTGGTGTTCATCGTGTTCGTCTTGAAGTTGCAACAAGTTGGAAGCTTTCGATCCATTTGATTTTGAATCAAAGTTGAAAGGTGTTTGAAGCCGAGCCGAGCTAAGCCTTAGGTCGTTGCAAGCTTGTGCGAGCTAGTGAATTGTTGAGCTAGTTTGAGTTGTGTATTGTTAAAGTTTTGAAGTTTGCATTTGTCTTTGTTGAAGTGTTTGTGATTGTGTAATCATGCCGCCGAGAAGAGCTAACCGCCATCAAAATATTGAAGCTTTGTATAGAAGAGAAGAGGCCGATCAAATGGAACAACGCATGCATGAAAAGTTTGATGAAGGAATTGGTCGATTAGACAGAATGATGCTTGAAATGAATCAAAGTAGAAGAAGGCCTTCACCTGAATCGAGCCACGGGGGAAGTAGAATTTCACCACATTCAGATCGAGAGAGAAGAGAAGATCATGATCGTAGAAGTGTTGACAATCGTGATAGGAATGTTGATGAGCGAAATCGGCGAGATATGGATGGTCATGATCGGAGGAATGTAGATCGAAGGGATGTTGGAGGTAGAAGTGGTGGTAGTAGAGATGTTGGTGGACATGATCGACATCGATATACATCATACTTTGATGAGGAGTTTGATGGTGATAGAGGAAGTGTTTATTACCGAGATCGAGATCAATTACGACGTCAGTATCGGGATATAGATGATGATCGACGTTGGAAATCGGGGATGAAGATGGAAATTCCTGAATTCAAGGGTGGAATGGTTGCAAAAGAATTCTTGGACTGGGTGTCTAATGTTGAAGAGATCTTTGATTTCAAAGAGGTTCCGGAGAATCGTCGAGTGAAGTTGGTTGCTACTAGGTTGAGGGGAAGAGCTTTAGCGTGGTGGTAGCAAACTAAACTTACATGGGAGAGAATGGGGAAGTCAAAGATTGAATCATGGGAGAAAATGAAGAAGTTGATGAGAGCTACGTTCTTGCCATATAATTATCAATCACTCATGTATCAGAGGTTGCAAAATTTGAGGCAAGGTACAAAGACTGTTAATGACTATGCTGATGAATTTTACCAACTGATTGCTCAAAATGACATTATGGAGACAGAGGAACAATTGACTGCTAGGTTTGTTGGAGGGTTGAGGATGCAGATTCAAGATATGGTGAATATGTTTGATCCTAGATCTGTTGCAGAAGCACATCAGAAAGCACTTGCTTGGGAGAAACCAGGGAGTCGAGGAGGTGGTGTGTTTCCAAGTTCCAATATTCAGAACAAAGGTGCTAGTGGGAGTTCTAATGTTTCTAAAGCCGTCAGTAAACCAGTTGTGAATGAAGCTGCGAGGCAAAGGTTAACAACAGTTTCAAATGTTATAATTGCCAGGAAGTGGGTCACAAGAGCAATGAGTTTCCGAAGCCGAAGAAACAAACTATGATTGCTGAAGCTGAAGGTGAGAATGTTGATGAAGGTTATTCTAGTCCAGCTGAGGAGGATGAACAGGATATTGCGTCAAGAGATGAAGAATGTAATCTAATGATGAGGAGGTCTTGTTTAACAGCGAAGCAGGAAGAAGAAGCTAGTTGGTTGAGGAGTAATATCTTTTAGTCGACATGCACTATTCTGGGGAAGGTTTGTAAATTGTGATTGACGCAGGAAGTTGTGACAATATTATTTCTACTGAAGCTATGAGAAAGTTGAAATTGAAAACGGAGAAACATCCTAATCCTTACAAGTTAGCGTGGCTAAGAAAAGGAGGAGAGGTGAAGGTGGACAGGCGATTTCGAGTTCCATTTTCTATTGGGAAGAAGTATAAAGACGATATCTGATGTGATGTGGTGGAGATGGATGTTTGTCACTTGCTTTTGGGAAGATCATGGCAGTATGATCGAGCAGTGCAGCATGACGGTCGGACCAATAGCTACAGCTTTATGTTTGAAGGTGTTAAAATCATTTTGGTTCCAACGAAGAGACAACAAAGAGAGAGCAAATCAGAGGAGATTGAGGAGCTGAAGACTTTGTTGACTTTGAAGGAATTTATTGAAGAAGTAGAAGAGAGTCCAGAGGTGTTTTTTTGATTGGGCGTGAAGCTACTGAATCTGTTGAAATTCCTGAAGAAGTAAAACCAGTTTTGGACGAGTTTAAAGATGTGTTTCCTGAAGAGTTGCCAACGGAGCTACCACCGTTGAGGGATATTCAGCATCAGATTGATCTTGTGCCAGGGGCAGTGTTACCACACAGGCCACATTACAGGATGAGTCCTAAAGAGCATGAGGAACTAAGAAGGCAGGTGGAAGAGTTGTTAGAACAGGGGCGTGTTCAGGAGAGCTTGAGTCCTTGTGCAGTGCCAGCTTTATTGGTGCCGAAGAAGGATGGTTCGTGGAGGATGTGTACGAACAGTCGGGCTCTAAACAAGATCACTGTGGGATACAGATTTCCTATGCCAAGGTTTGATGATTTGATTGACTAGTTGAGTGGAGCTATTGTGTTCTCGAAGATTGACTTGAAGAGTGGATACCATCAGATTCGTATTAGACCGGGTGATGAGTGGAAGACTGCTTTTAAAACTAGAGAAGGTCTATATGAATGGCTGGTTATGCCGTTTGGCTTATCAAATGCTCCTAGTACTTTTATGAGAATAATGAACCATATTTTCAGACCATTCATTGGGAAGTTTGTAGTAGTTTACTTTGACGATATTTTGATCTATAGTGGGAGTATGGAAAAGCATGTCCAGCATTTGCGTGAAGTACTGTTGATTCTACGACAGGAGAAATTTTATGCTGCAACGAAGAAGTGTGTGTTCATGACGCACAGTGTTTTGTTTCTGGGATATGTTCTGTCAAAGGAAGGCATTCAAGTGGATGAAAGTAAAGTGGAAGCTGTCAGGAGTTCGCCACTACCCAAGACAATTACTGAAGTGAGAAGCTTTCATGGGTTGGTATCTTTTTATCGAAGATTCATTCCACATTTTAGCAGTGTAATGGCACCTGTAACCGATTGCATGAAAGGAAAGAAGTTTGCATGGTCAGAGGAAGCAGGGGTTGCTTTTGAGAAGATTAAGACACTATTAACGGCAGCGCCAATTCTAGTTTTACCAGATTTTCAGTTGTTGTTTGAGTTACATACTGATGCATCGAAGGTTGGGATTGGTGTAGTTTTGAGTCAGAAAGGAAGACCAGTTGCTTATTTCAGTGAGAAGTTGTCTGGAGCTAAGTTGAGATATAGCACTTATGACATGGAATTTTACGCGATTGTTCAAGCTGTGAAGCACTGGAGACATTATCTGTTTTAGAAGGAGTTTGTTCTTTATACGGATCATGAGGTTTTGAAGCATTTGCAAGGGCAAGACAAAGTTTCAGCTAGGCACGCTTCATGGGTCGCGTATCTAGAGCAGTTTACTTTTGTTGTCAAACACAAATCAGGGGTGACGAATCGTGTAGCTAATACTTTGAGCAGAAGGAATCATTTGTTGACAACAATGAAGGTTGAAGTGACAAGATTTGGACTATTACCAGAGTTGTTTGAGGAGGATCCTTACTTTGCAAAGATTGTTGAGAAAGTCAAGGATGAGAGTACTAATGAGTTTGTATTGGTGGATGGATTCTTATTCAAGGGGAATCAATTATGCGTACTAGATTGCAGCTTGAGAATGAAAATTGTGAAAGAGTTGCATGAAGAAGGACATGTTGGACGAGATCGCACATTACAGTTGATTTCTCAGTCTTACTATTGGCCATCGATGAGGCGGAATGTTGAAAAGTTTGTGCGTAGATGTCATATTTGTCAAGTTTCGAAAGGGACAACTACCAATGCGGGTTTATATATGCCTTTACCTGTTCCTACAAAACCGTGGGTAGATATAAGCATGGATTTCGTGTTGGGTTTGCTGAGGACTCAACGGGGAAATGACTCTATCTATGTTGTGGTAGACCGTTTCTCGAAGATGGTACATTTTGTTGCTTGTAAGAAGACGGCGGATGCAGTTCATGTGGCACAGTTGTTCTTTAAAGAGATCTATCGTTTGCATGGTTTGCCAGAATCTATAGTTTCAGACAGGGATACCAGATTTCTGAGTCATTTTTGGCTAAGTTTGTGGAAGATGGTGGGAACCAAGTTGAAATTTAGTAGCGCTTATCATCCGCAGACAGATGGACAAACGGAGGTTGTGAATAGATCGTTGGGAAATTTATTACGGTATCTCGTGAAGGATAATCTGAAGAGTTGGGATGTAAACTTATGTCAAGCAGAGTTTGCTCATAATCATGCAGTGAATCGTAGTACAGGTTTCAGTCCATTTCAGATTGTATATTCAAGCTTGCCAAAGGGGCCGTTGGATTTAACGATAGTACCACAACCGAAGGGGACAGTTAAACGAGCTGCTGATTTCGTTAATGGGTTGGCATAATGCCATAAAATCGTCCAAGAACGATTGGAAAATACGAACGAGAAGTATAAACGATCTGCAGATCTGAAGCGAAGAAGTGTTGAATTTAATAAAGGAGATTTATTATATGATATACTAACGAAAGATCGTTTTCCAATGGGAGCATACAATAAACTTAAGGCTCGAAAGATTGGTCCTGTCAAGATTGTGAAATGGATCAATGAGAACGCTTATAGGTTGAAGCTGCCGGAGGATATGAACACTTCTGACATGTTTAATGTTAAACATCTTGTACCTTATCATGGAGATGAACCATCCGATGGGGAAGTACTTTTAAATTCGAGGACGAATTTTTCCCAACCAGGGGAGGATGATGCAGCCCAGCCCAGTAATGAAGCAGTGCAATCCACCAAATCAATGGAATTGAGTCATTCCAAGGTTTTAGGTCGCTCACGACCTAGTAAGGGTAGCTCACAAACATCTGCAGTGAAGATAGGTCGGCAGCGACCTAGTGTGAACGTAGTGAAGATAGGCCGGCAGCGACCTAGTGACCAAACGAGTTATACAAGGAATGCAGTGGAGAAAAGACAAGCGAGTTATGTGGGAGAAAGAGAACCAGCGACTTACGTTAAGTAGCTCAACTTTAGGTCGCTTGAAGAATTCCAGGCACCGTTTCTTTAGGTCGCTCAAGCGACCTAACGACCTATGTTAGGTCGCTGAAGAGTTATGCCGCATGAAGCGCGTAGGTCGTGTGAACGTTAGGTCGTTCGTGTTGTATAGGTCGTTCTATATCATGTTTGTTAACTCGTGTATGTTGTGTTTTGGATTTGGGTCGTAAGTAGCTTTATGTACTAGGTCGTTTTGTACTGTCTCGTGTTGTATATAAGTTGAGTCACTTGTTGTAATATGTTAGGTCGTTAACGACTTTGTTTAGGTTGTAGGCCGCGTGTGTGTCACTGTTTGTGCTGAGTCGCATGTTATAGGTCGCCAACGACCTAGTGCTGAGTCGTGTGAGTTGTAGCCTATAAATAGGCATGGTAGTGGTCATTTGTAAAATGGTTATGTTTGAATAAACTTTTGTTTTGTTAGCTTTGTGCTTTCATTAAATTGGTAGTTGAGTGAAATCTCCTATCTCCACCTTCGTTATTCGAGTGCGCTCGAATTATCGATTGTTGAAGCCAATTCGCGGAATCAAGTTAGCTTGATCAACGCTTGAAGAATTGTAGATCTTCTTTCACGGTATCGTGCGCGATCAACATGACGAAGATAGCTAGAATCCGGTATCTTTGGATCAACGGATTTGGGCCTTTCGGTATTTTCCATTCCATCGATTGCTACTTTCACCGTTTCATTTGTTTTCCGTATTTCCGCTGCATCAGTAATTTACGTTAGTTAT
This sequence comes from Allium cepa, assembly GCA_030765085.1. NCBI lineage: Eukaryota > Viridiplantae > Streptophyta > Magnoliopsida > Asparagales > Amaryllidaceae > Allium > Allium cepa. Next base: position 877,718,764 of record CM060943.1, read on the forward strand.
TTAGGGTAGTGACTAAATTTGGTAACCCATTTGCAATTAATGACAATAGTATTGATATAAGCTAATAAGTTAAATGTCAATGCAATACCAATTAATGGATTGAATGTGATTATGAAATTGGAATTAGATAAATGCAGTAAATAATTCAGGGCAAATAAATTTATGGAACAAATGTTGAGATCTTAACTGATGGTAATTAATAATTGAAGATAATGTAAATTCCATTTATAATATGTCTATGGGTGAATGAAAAGATTGTAAATCAAGATTTGTTTATTTATATGAATATAAAGAATTAAGGTAATTGAGTTTTACAATTGAGTAAAAATTAAACATTTATTTTTACATTAATTGAAAATTTAGTTGAAATTGAAAAATATTTATGTATGTTAATTTCATCAATTTGGATATAATGGATTGAATAATAAGAATGAAGATTTAGTTCAATGAAATTTTTGGAAACTTAATTGATAATTTCTAAATTTGATAAAATTGAAAATTTGACACTGAGATGGGAAGTTAATCAACTTTAAATTGACCTTTAAATTGTTTAAAACATTGTAATTTGATTGAGACATATAAAGGTAATAAAATTTGTCAAATTTAAGATTTAAAAAAAATTGGATTTTATTAATGAAATTTTAATTTATTTAATTAATATAAAATTAGCCATTTTGGCCACTGACTCGGATTTCGACGAAACTAGTTTCATCGGATCCGTAACGGTGAATTATAATAGTGTTTCAAGTTTCATAACGATCGGACTTGTCGTTTGATCGTACCGACTTGAAACGCCTTGAAATTTATGCAATTTCAATCAATCTAAATCAATTTGAAAAAATTGAGTTTAGCATAACTTCTTCATACGATGGAATTTGGACGTGAAACTTTTTCCATCGCGTTTAAAATATTTTTAAACATATATTTTGATATATGGGTTGACCCAATTTCGGTCCGGAGGAAAACGGGCTTTTTGGGCCATTTAGCGTTCAGCGCGTATACCAATCCGATCCATCTATTATTTTTCAGCCTTGTCTATATATAACCCGTTATAAACCCTAGCCACTACTTAATTTCATTTTTCTATACGTACATCTCCTTCTCAACTCCTCATTCCAATGGCAGAAAAATAACCTAATTCCCAAATTCCAAAAATAAATTTCAATTTCAAAAAAAAAAAAAATTCGGATCTGCAGCCACTTCGAGTCACGCTTTGAGTTTCAGAGGCAAAAACGCTGTATCTACTTCGGGTCAGGAAGAAAATGACTCGGGTCGCTCCGGGTCGTTTCGGCAAAAACTCCAAGCAAGCACCGGGATTTGAGGCGGCGCGCCGAAGTCGAACCCGAAGTTGACACAGTACCAGAATTTTTCCAATTTTCAAATTTTCATAAATTTTGCGTACGAGCTCAGTTTCGCGCGAAATTTTTTTGTTAGGATCGTAGTAAAATTATGGATGTTTTGGCGCTGGTTTGGACGGATTTGGAGACAGTGAAATTTTTGGGTTTAAATCCATTTAAATTCAAAAGGTGAGTGTTTTAACCCACTCACAACTTCTAAGATTTCTTATGTTTGTTAAATTGATTTAAGATATGAGTAGAAATTTATTTATGACTGTTTTGCATATTTTATTCATTAACTCAGTTAAATCGCATTTATTTAATTTAACTGTTAATTTAATTTATTATTGCACATCAATTGACAGTTAAAAATTATTTATTTTGCATATAAACTGCTAGTTAAACAGTTATTAATTTATTTTTTTATTTTTGAATATAAACTGTTCGTTGATACCGGTTATATTTTATATGCTCTATTGATGTTTGTTAAAATTGATGATGATTGCAATAAATTGGTTGATGATTGATGTTTGGTGAATGGATGATGTGTTCTATGTTATAAAATCTGCAAGTTATCATGCATTTCATTTCATTCGGGATTGCGGTTTGAAATGATATACAACCGCATTTTATTATTAAATTGCGGACTGAAATTATAAATATCCGTATTACTTGACCATAGGATAGAAAATTATATACAGGCACCGCGGTATATATATATAATTATTTTTGGAAGGATTTTTGGTTTTGGATAGGATGCGGTTTAATAAATATTAATTTTTGACCTTACATAAAATCTTATTTTATATACATCTATAGTTAAAGTATTAAATTTAAGTAATGTATGATTTTGTTAAATAAAATAAATAAGTTGAATAATAGAGTTTGATTATTTTATATTTTATGGTTAAGTACAGGTTAAGATATTGAAAATATATAGAATTTTGAATGATTTAAATCAATTAAGATTGGGAGTTAAATTGAAAAATTTATTTGGAATTGAGCTTAATTAAGAATTTAACTTCATAAGTTGATGTAAAATTTATTAACATGAAATTTTAAAAAGGGTATGATATTTATAACTGAAATTGTATTCAAGGTAAATTAAATGAATATTTCTAGTATATATATATTGAAGGAAACTTTCTTTTATAAGTAATTTGAGTTTTGCTTAAATGATTACGAGTTTATTATGTAATTATTTCCAACTAAATAATAGGACTTTAAATTGTTCAATAGAAATTTCCAACCTTAGTTCCAATTATTTAATATTCAAAGTTTGAAATATATTGAAACTGAAGTGGTTATTGAAACTGAAAGCGATTTTGAAATCTATGGATTTTGACTTAATTTTAAATAAAATAAATTGTAAGTCGCGGAAATTATTTTATTTTATAAAGTAATTTTAAATGCAAACTATTTTATTCTATATACCATTTGAATATCCAAACCATCCAAGTTTTAGAAGTTATGGTTTAAAGCTATGAATTTTCGAAGTATTATGGTTTGAAAGTTATAATTCAATGTTTGGTTTCCAATTATTATAAATTTTAAAGCAATATGATTTTGGAAAAGAAATATATGTGAAATAGAATGATATTATATTTATTTGGGTTTTTATAAAAAATAATATCAAACGATTGTTTGAAATGGAAAGGATATCGTATTTATATGGTTTTGAAATAGATATTTTATTCTAGTTTTGAAAGTATAATTATTTTTAAATGACCGTGGTGTTATAATAACGTTTGGTTGTTGAAGAGACCGGGATCGGAAGTTGTCATACTCTCTGCCAACTTCGAAAACCACTTTAACAACAGTTTACGCGGTGGAGATTCCAGAATGAAGTAGGTTGGTGGCGGCGTTTCTTGTAAGGTAAATACGTGGACCCAACTCCCGTGAGTTAGCATAAGGTGGCTAAAACAGAAGTGATTGACGGGTTAATGAGGTAGCACCTTTGATCGGACACTTCCCTTCGATACTATACTTTGACTTTGGATTGATTCGGTGGCCACCTTCATTTTTGATTTCTTTGATGTGGGAAGTTTGTTCGAGGTGGGCGGCAGCTGCGCTGCGCGTTTCCATCGGCCCGGAAGCGTAATTGGTATATCTACTGTGACAACCCGGAATTTTCGAGCAATATCAATTTAATAATCTGCATTAAAAATTAAATTGATTTGAATATCTTTGTTAATTAGATCTGAATTGATACTTTTCTTTTAAATAAATATCTAATTGGTAAATTTTATCTGTTACAAATTAATTGATTGTTTTCTATTTATATATGTATATATTTGTATACATTGTAAATAGTTGAGCTTTGTTTTAAAGTTTAACTAATAAATTATGTTTTCAAATTTATATATATACATTTTAGTGAATTAGGAATTATGTTTTATTTAATATAAACTTTTCAAAGCTAATTAAATAAATAAATATGTGATTTTAAATACATAGGATAAATGTTTAAATAGTTTAAAACTTATTTTAACTTAAGTTTAGATTTAAATTTATTAACAAAAAGGTTTGTTTTCTTTTCTTTTTAGTATATCTTGATAAAAATATGGATTTAAAATTATATATGAGTTTTAATGCAATTTTGTCAAATGGCACATTAATAAAATAAGTATTTTATAACAAAAAGATAATTTCTTTTATAAATCATTTCTTTTATAAATCATTTCAAATTGATAAATGTGTTGCTTTCAAATAATGTTAATAAATAAAAATGTACATATAAAAATACAAGACTATAAGATAAATTAGGGAAAATAAAAAGTAAGTACATTAGTTAAATTATAATAACATAACAATTATTAAATTCATTTAGATTTCAAACAACAAAACAAAAGAAATAACATTCACATACATTTCAAAAATATAATAACAAGACAACAATTAAACTAGAAACAAATAAATTTTCAAGTTTGTGAACAATCATAAGAAAAACTGCAGCATATATATATATATATATATAAGTGTAAAGCATCAAGACCAATATATGTTTGTACAAACAAAATCAAATATGTGTGCAGGCTGAGATTTCAAAAAGACAATATAAATATATTAAAGACAGTAACATTTAATGCTTGCCTCAATGTTCTCGTCTCAGCCACCAAATAAAAATAAGAATATTTATAGGCTTGCATAAGTAATACACTCAAGTGTGATAGGCATGAACCTGAAAGTAAAAGACAGTAACAAAAAAAATATATATATGAAGGCTTGCTAGGGAAGACAGTATTATGCATTCTTAAACAAACAAAAAAAAGTAATTAATGTAAATCTTTCTAACACAGTAGACTTCATATCAGCCTCCAACCTAAACAAATATCTCTGTTTTAAAATCTGTACAAACAAAGATTATATGCTGTATTGTACAAATATTGTCACAATTGTATGAAACATAATAATATACCCTGTCTACCATTCTATGCTATACATCCCTGTTTCTCATTTCAGTTCGTAAAACCCAAAACTAAAATATGAAATAAAAACTATTGCAAACTTAAACAAAATTAAGTTTAAAATATCCTCAAGATCAATCAATACTGAGAAGCAAAGAAAAGAGTTTCAGCTTGTATTCAGGCTTGTTCAAAAGGGTCTCTGTTCTTCTTTTCTAAAAACAGTGAGTAACTTCATATTTAATAACTTAAGTTTCAATCTAGTTGTATGATTAAAATCTGAGACTTTTCTTTGGGTGAAATAGATACATATATTGGTGAATAAGCCTGTGCATATATACAGGATCCTCACGGTATAAATTGAAAACTGGAAGTGTTTGTATATGCTTGCTCTCTGATACTCTGGAAGCAAAACCTTGCTTTCAAAAATCATTTACTCCTTTTCTGATTGATGATTGAACTTCAGATTCAAGCAAAAGATGTTTGTATCATCTTAAACTAAGTTTAAAAATTCATTTAAGATTAAAAAACTCAAAAATTATCTCTGGAAACCCAAAATTTTGAACAAACTTAAGACTGGCCAAATTTCGAATTTCACCGATCATTGATTCAGGTATCTTACTAGAATCTATACCGGAAATGATGATTTTTAAGGTGGGTGTGAGGATTTTTAATGGTGTAATATGAGAGCAGCTTGAGTTTTACTGTTTGGGGCATTTCGAGACGCCGTGGGCGATCACGTTGATCTGGAGGGCGAGCTTCTGTCTGAGGGTGGAGGAGGCTACCGTGGATCAAGGAAAAATGGTAGGCGGCGGCGCAGTGGGTCGTGGAAGTGGCGTCGTAGGTTTAAAATTTATAAACCTACTGTGCTTTGAGTTTTGATCACCGCGGCCTGTACAAGTGTTCGAGTGACACGCCGTTTTGAGGGGAGGTAGAGGGAAGATGGTTGATGCTGCGGCCGGAGTTTGGTGGCCTCCGGTGGTCGGAGCATTGCACACGAGACGTTGCCAGGTTTTGGGGGGGGGGGAAGTGGGGTTGTGTTTCCAGGTTTTGTTTTTTTTCCTCAAATTCATTTTCGCGCATGGGAGAAAACTCGAAGCAAGTTGTTGTTTTCTCGGGGGAACTTCATATGTTTACTCGAAGTAAACAAGAGGGGGGCTCGGATTGTAGTTGTTTAGGGTTTTGAAACCTGTAATAGTTTTAACAGTTTTGAAATCTTTGTTTTATAATTTAATCAAAGTTAAACCTAGTTCTAAATCAAAGTTCAATGATGAATTCAAGTTAGTTTTGAAACTGGGTTAGGAATAATAAAATGTAACGACCCATATTTTTACGGATCGAAAGATCATAGAACTGTTGTTATTAGATTTTTAGTGTTGACTTAGTCATTCAGAATTTAAGTCGATTGGAGCTTAAGTCGTGAAGAGATGAGCCGTGTACGAGATAAGTCAGTTGTACGACTTAAGGTATGACCGATTTAAGGAGAGGCCGACTCATAGAGGATGCCGACTTAAGGAAATTAGCCAACCTAAGTTAGTTGCCGACCTAGGGATGAGTCGGTTGAACGAGTTAACGACCCAGTAGTCAGGTCGTATTGTTGTCCAGAGTTGAGTCGTAGGGAGGCATGAGTCATGACCGACTTATAGGAGTTATCGGCTTAAGGGTGGCTGCCGAGTTAAGGATTTACCGACCTATAGATTTGAGCGACTCATAGGTAGTGACCGACTTAGGGTAGTAACCGACTCAAGTGAATCGGCGACTTAAGGTAGTTAGCGGGTTAGAAGGCCACGGGTTAACGACTTAAGGTTTAGGCGACCTAAGGGTTGGTGATATAGGAGATAGGTCGGATTGGACGAGTTACCGACCAAAGGAGAGTAGGTTGTTTGGGACGACTTGGTGAATAGCTTAGGTCGGCTGTGCCGAGTTATAGGTTAGGTCGTTAGACGACTTATATGTGTTGAGTCGTTGGGTCGGCACTTGAGTTAGGTCGGTAGGTCGTGTGATTGCTTAGGTCGTAGGTCGGGGCAGTTGGGTCGGCGACGACTTAAGGGGGGACGACTCATGGGGATTTCACCCTATAAATAGAGGGGTTTGGTTCACTTTTTGGCACTGGATTTCGAAGCAACGAAGTGCTGCCATTTTGAGAGCTCGACTACAACACTTCTTCACTTCTTTTCTCCACTTTAATCTTGTGCTTCCATCCATCTAGATTGAAGATCAAATCGAAGATCCAAGAGCCAAAGTTAGAGATCTCCATCCATCGAAGAGAGATTTCATCATTTGAAGAGGAGCTTTGGGGGATCAAGCTTGATTCTTTGCTGTCCAGATCTGAAGTTGGTTGTTTTTGAGGTGTTTTGGTGATTCAGTGAGTGGTGGTTATCTCTCACACGGACCCAAAGGAGTATATTGAATCGGTGGTTTAGTTATGTGTTAAAGAGAGTGATTTCGTGCATTTTTCTTAAGTCTGCATGTAGATCTATTGTTCATGATGATTTGACATCTATCTTACTACATGTTCACTTATGCAAGTTCATTCATCAAGTTGCAGAGATATTGTTCGTAATTCATGCTTGTTAGAATGCATGTTAGATTTGGACTCTTTATTTACGAAATTGCCATTATTGTTGTAATTGTTTATTTGGATCTTGTTTGAATGATTGTTTACTTGGATTAATGTTTGATTTGATGGATTAGTTGATTGATAACTTGATTTGGACAAGTTGGTCGAAGATGATTCAAAAGCTAAGTGGAAAGGCTCTTGAATTAGGAAAGCTGCTTGTGGCATATGAAGCGGATGTTGAAGCTCATATGGATAGATATGATGATGATGAGATGGGACTTTGCTATGATGCGATGAAGTAAAGCATGATGTGAGAAAGCCTTGGTTTAATCCAGACGGGATCATCCCAAGCATGTTGATAACTCGGTGATGTGGTCTGGGTTTGTGGATAATGGTTAGCTTGAGAGGCGCTTGAGCTAGTATGGGAATAGTCGTCGAGGAGGATGACTAGAAGGCTGAGATTTCATCGTTGTTGAAGGTTCTAGCATGCTCAAAGCAAGAGTACGTTGGGACGGGTCACGATGACGTTCCAGGATGACGTGCTAGTACTCTGGGCAGATGCGATAGTCCTAGGCACGGGTCACGACGACGTGCGGAGCTATGTCTAGAACCGAGGTTACCATTAGCCCTTGGCAGGCGGTCATTCAACTAACGGGGAAATCAAGGCAATGATAACAGTGATAGCCAGAGTCATGGATGTTTGGATGTTTGGTTGTATCGTCACTTGGGTCAAGAGCGATGTTTTCAGGGTGCTTATCTGATCTTGGTTTAGGCCTTGGGGGTTTGCACTTGGAAAACACCGACCTTGACTCGAGTGATAATTACTTTGCTTTGAATGTATGAATTACTATGTTTACTTCTGCTTAGTGTGTCTGGGGGCTATCACTGTAGAAAGAGGTGGAGTGGGATGGTTGGGTTCCTATTCCTTTTACCCTTTATGCTCTTTTGGTATGTTTGATAGTTGATTTACTGCTCACTAAGACTTTTGTCTGACTCAAGGTTTTATGTTTAACTCTTATTACCTTGGGCTGTTCATCCATGTTGGGATGGGCAGACTAGGTAGCAGGTGACAGGTGCTATTCATAGTAGCCAACGCTGTTGATGACGAGGACGAGCTGGAGGCTTTTGCATATTATTTTCTTACTATATGTACTGGGTGTTCCGCTGTTTGTATATTCTCTGAGTGATATGTAGTGAGGCTAGATGTATTGACTTTGCTGATTGCTGTATCAAACTATTATGAGTTTATATGATGAGATTCTGTTCTATGGAGCTTCACTATGTATATTTTCTATTGTATTTTGTCCATGCGCTGTGAGTAATACGATAGAAGTTATTGTTTTACCTTACCCTGATGATCGTCCATGGCGGCCTGGCGCACTTTCCAGCGCACTATTTCCTTGTTTAGTGCAGGAGTCATGGGCAGTCGTCACATTTGGTATCAGAGGTTTGGTTAATCGATTTTAGCCAACGCTCGCTGACGTAACTACGTATGAGAGACGTAATTGTATTTTGATGGATGATTACTATATATAATATAGTAGCTTAGAAGGATTTGAACTCCTTATGTAGTTGTTTCTCAAGGTGTTCTAATCATTCCTTTTTATAGATATTAAGGATGAGTCGAAGAGGGAGACCAGCTGCTAGGGAAGGCCGTGCTGCTGAAGGGGCTGCTGATTATGCTACTATGTTTGAGGCCATGATGACTTCGATCATGAGAAGGATGCCAGCCTCGGGGTCATCAGTAGATGTGTGAGTTCAATTTCAAGCCCCAAAACCAGTGGATTTTGCTAAGTTGTGCAAAGACTATACTTCTCTTGGAGGAAAGGTTTTCATGGGAACAGAATCAACCATTGAAGTGCAGAGATGGATTGATGCTTGTAGAAGGATATTTGGTGATTTCGGAATTGAGGATGCAAGTAAGAGGAAGCTTGCATCAAGACAGCTTCAAGGGAGAGCTTCTGATTGGTGGAACTCTATCACCATTGATACTCCAGAAGAAGAGATTACTTGGGAGCAATTCCAAGCTAGATTTGAAGCTAAGTTCATTTCTACAGCTCAGAAATCTGTTCTGTTTAAGAAGTTTGTGGAGCTCAAGCAAGGTGGGAGACCAGTTCTTGAGTATGTTTCTGAGTTTGAAGCTTTGTCCAAGTATGCTCGGTCTTATATCGATTCACCCTATCAGAAGAATGAGAAGTTTGTGACAGGCTTGGACACTTATCTTGGGAGACGGTTGGTGGATCATTTGGACGATCCATTTGAGAAGCTTGTGGAGAAAGCTCTCAGGCATGAGAATCTGTTTCCTAAGGAAGGATCTGTTGTTGCTGTGGCCAAGGAGCAAGGTGGAAACAAGAAGAGAAAGCAGCAGCAGCAGAAGGGTAAGGATGGCCAGAAGAAGCCGAAGGGCGAAGTGATCTGCTACAATTGTCGACAGAAGGGTCATCTTTCCAGAGATTGCAAGAATCCGAGAGTGCCGGTGAAGTGCCACAACTGTGACAAACTGGGGCATATTAAGAGGAATTGTCCGGAACCGCGGAAGGACAAGCAGGTTGTGCAAGCTTATGCTTTGGGGGCTGTGCCGTTGTCTTTGGAAGCTCCTACTGCTAAGGAGAAAGGAAAGAGTGTGGTGGTTCAAGGTACTCTATCTATTTGCGGTGTTCCAGTTAGAGTGTTATTTGATACCGGAGCGTCGCATTCCTTTGTTTGTAGTGAACTTGTAGGTCGGTTGGGTTTGGAACTGGATATTGTTGATAGACCATTGGTTGTGACTAATCCAGTTGGGGGTTCGTCTTGTTTGTGTATGATATGCCGTGGTCTAGTTGTGTCGAGTCATGATTGCTCTTTTGTTTGTGATTGTTTTGTTCTGAACTTTGCGGGGTTCGGAATTATTTTGGGTATGGACTGGCTTAGGAAGTATGCGGCAAGGATTGATTGTGAGAGGCTGGAGGTGACAGTCGAGAATGTGGAGAGGCGAAAGGTTGTGATACGATGTAAGCATGAGGAAGGCGTCTTCATGAGCTTCATGTATTCGCTGGTTGTTCCACGGGATGGACTGTCATTGGTGCCTATTGTGAATGGATTTGAGGATTTCTTTGACAAGGTCAAAGGGTTACCGCCGCATAGGGAGATCGAGTTTCGTATCGATCTAGTTGAGGGAGCCAGACCTGTTGTGATGCCTCTTAGGCGAATGGCGCCTAGGGAACAGCAAGAGTTGAAGGTGCAAGTTGATGACCTTTTTCAGAAAGGATTCATTCGGCGTAGTGTGTCCGAATGGGGTACACCAGTTGTGTTCGCAACCAAAGCGGATGGATTGTTGAGGATTTGTGTGGAATATCATGAGCTGAATAAAGTGACTAAGAAGAACAAGTATCCATTGCCGAGAATAGATGACTTGTTTGATCAGCTTCACGAAGCTAAGGTGTTTTCTCAAATGGATTTGGCAACGGGATTTCACCCAGCTGAGAGTGGCAAAGGATAGTGTTCCGAAGAATGCTTTTAGGACACCATCCGGTTTCTATGAGTGGCTGGTAATGCCGTTTGGACTGACCAATGCACCAGCATATTTTGTGGATCTTATGAATAGAGTGTTCAGAGATCAGTTGAACAAGTTTGTACTTGTGTTCGTGGATGATATTTTGATTTATTCTAGAACTGAAGAGGAACACAGGACACACTTGCGGATTGTTTTGGAAATCTTGCGAAAACATCAGTTGAAGGCTAAGTTTTCGAAGTGTCACTTCTGGAAGAGTGAGGTGAGGTTCTTAGGCCATGTTATCTCTGGAAATGGAATAGCGGTTGATCCCGCTAAGGTGGCAGCAATCCAGGATTGAGTTAGACCTAAGAATGCATCTGATGTGAGAAGTTTTCTTGGATTAGCAGGATATTATCGTCGGTTTATCAAAGACTTTTCCAAGATAGCTGCACCATTAACAGGATTGACGAAAAAGAACTAAGTGTTCAGATGGGATGATAAGAGTGAGCAAGCTTTCGAAATCCTGAAAGAGCGACTAACAAGTGCTCCTGTTTTGACTATTCCAAACGGGAATGATGAGATGGTGGTTTACACCGATGCATGTGGTACTGGGCTTGGAGCAGTGCTAATGCAGAAGGATAAAGTTGTCGCGTATGCAAGTCGACAGCTGAAGCCGCATGAAAGGAATTATCCGACTCGTGATTTGGAGTTAGCGACAATTGTATTTGCTTTGAAGATGTGGAGACATTACCTATTGGGAATTCGATTCTAGTTGTTTACGGATCATAAGTCATTGAAGTATCTTTTCTCCCAAAAGGATTTGAATCTTCGACAGCAACGGCGGCTAGAGTTCTTAGCATCATATGATTTTGGTATAGCCTATACTCCGGTAAAGATAACGCAGTGGCAGATGCGTTAAGTCGAAGACATGCAGGTTTGGGAGCCATGTTTTCGGAATGGAAGAGTCTTGAGTATTTGGCTGGATTTGACTTCAGGCCTAGATGTAAATTGGAACCTGAAGTATTGGCAAACTTATCGATAAGACCTACTCTAGTGGAAAGAATTGGCGAGAGCCAAAAGCGAGACAATAAGCTTGTCAAGATTATCCGTGATTTGGAATCTGGATTGGACCCAGAAAAGGATAAAGGATTCGAGGTCGATCAAGAGGGTTGGCTTCGGAAGCAAGGATGACTAGTTGTTCCGATATAGATGAATTGAGAGATGAAGTTCTGAAGTAAAGTCACCACTCAAAGCTGACAATTCATCCAGGTGGAAATAAGATGTATCGGGATATGAAGAGAACCTATTACTGGGAAGGTATGAAGAAGGATGTTGGAAATTTTATTTCCAAATGTATGAACTGCCAGTTAGTAAAAGCCGAGCAGAAGAACCCTAGTGGATTGCTTCAGCCATTAGAAGTTCCTACGTGGAAGTGGGAGCAAATATCGATGGATTTTATCGATGGTCTACCTAGAACCAGGGCAGGAAATGAAGGGATTTGGGTCATCATAGATCGATTGACTAAGAGTGCAAGATTCATTCCTGTTCGATCAACTAGGACTGCATCGAAATTGGCTGAGTTGTATGTTAAGTGGATAGTTCGATTCCATGGCATTCCGAAAAGTATAGTGAGCGATCGAGACCCATTGTTCATTAGTGGATTTTGGAAGAGCTTCCAGAAAGTTTTGGGAACCGAGCTGTGTTTGAGTACAGCTTATCACCCCCAAACAGATGGTCAGACAGAGAGAGTCAACCAAGTTTTGGAAGATCTCCTCAGAGCATGTGTTTTGGACTTCGGAGGATCATGGGAAGATTACCTTCATTTGGTGGAGTTTTCATATAATAACAGTTATCAGACAAGTATTGTATGGCACCATATGAGGCATTGTATGGAAGACCGTGTAACTCTCCGACATGTTGGTTGGAAACATGAGAAAAGTTGATACTTGGGCCAGAAATGATTCGACAGACTTCTGATTGTATAGAGATCATTCGGCGACGAATGAAGGCAGCCCAAGACCGTCAGAAAAGTTATGCTGATAGGCGTCGTAAGGATCTGGAATTCGACGTAGGAGATATGGATTTTGTGAAGATTTCTCCGCTGAAGAATGTTATTCGATTCGGGAAGAAAGGAAAGTTGACTCCGAGATTTATTGGACCATTCCTGATCGTCGAGCGAATTGGAAAGCTCGCTTATAAGTTGGAGTTACCAGAAAAGATGTCGGGTGTGCACAATGTTTTTCACGTATCATATCTACGGAGGTATGTGCACGTCCCAAATACAGTGGTTTCTGCTGATAGCTACGAAGATTTAGAAGTTGATCCAGTTATTAGAAGACCTCGTGTGGGAACCGACACGAAACAGCTTAGGAGGAAGGTAGTCAAGTTGCTCAAGGTACAATGGAGTGATGATGTTAACGACTGTACATGGGAGGAGGAAGAGAGGATGAAGGCAGCTCATCCTGGACTCTTCGAGGTATGGCCCTAAGGCGTCGTGACATCTCATGAATTTGTAACTTGTTCTAGTCTTAGAATTCTGCATGCTAGGTTAGTAATTGGATGCATGGTTTGTTGATTGCTATGGATGGTAGGCATGTAGAATAGTTTTGATTGCTCTTGTTGTTTGAATTTCGGGGGCGAAATTCCTAAGGGGGAGAGAATGTAACGACCCGTATTTTTACGGATCGAAAGATCATAGAACTGTTGTTACTAGATTTTTAGTGTTGACTTAGTCATTCAGAATTTAAGTCGATTGGAGCTTAAGTCGTGAAGAGATGAGCCGTGTAGGAGATAAGTCGGTTGTACGACTTAAGGTATGAACGATTTAAGGAGAGGCCGACTCATAGAGGATGCCGACTTAAGGAAATTAGCCAACCTAAGTTATTTGCCGACCTAGGGATGAGTCGGTTGAACGATTTAACGACCCAGTAGTCAGGTCGTATTGTTGTCCAGAGTTGAGTCGTAGGGAGGCATGAGTCGTGATCGACTTATAGGAGTTATCGGCTTAAGGGTGGCTGCCGAGTTAAGGATTTACCGACCTATAGATTTAAGCGACTCATCGGTAGTGACCGACTTAGGGTAGTAACCGACTCAAGTGAATCGGCGACTTAAGGTAGTTAGCGGGTTAGAAGGCCACGGGTTAATGACTTAAGGTTTAGGCGACCTAAGGGTTGGTGATATAGGAGATAGGTCGGATTGGACGAGTTACCGACCTAAGGAGAGTAGGTCGTTTGGGACGACTTGGTGAATAGCTTAGGTCGGCTGTGCCGAGTTATAGGTTAGGTCGTTAGACGACTTATATGTGTTGAGTCGTTGGGTCGGCACTTGAGTTAGGTCGGTAGGTCGTGTGATTGCTTAGGTCGTAGGTCGGGGCAGTTGGGTCGGCGACGACTTAAGGGGGGACGACTCATGGGGATTTCAGCCTATAAATAGAGGGGTTTGGTTCACTTTTTGGCACTGGATTTCGAAGCAACGAAGTGCTGCCATTTTGAGAGCTCGACTACAACACTTCTTCACTTCTTTTCTCCACTTTAATCTTGTGCTTCCATCCATCTAGATTGAAGATCAAATCGAAGATCCAAGAGCCAAAGTTAGAGATCTCCATCCATCGAAGAGAGATTTCATCATTTGAAGAGGAGCTTTGGGGGATCAAGCTTGATTCTTTGCTGTCCAGATCTGAAGTTGGTTATTTTTGAGGTGTTTTGGTGATTCGGTGAGTGGTGGTTATCTCTCACACGGACCCAAAAGAGTATATTGGATCGGTGGTTTGGTTATGTGTTAAAGAGAGTGATTTCGTGCATTTTTCTTAAGTCTGCATGTAGATCTATTGTTCATGATGATTTGACATCTATCTTACTACATGTTCACTTATGCAAGTTCATTCATCAAGTTGCAGAGATATTGTTCGTAATTCATGCTTGTTAGAATGCATGTTAGATTTGGACTCTTTATTTACGAAATTACCATTATTGTTGTAATTGTTTATTTGGATCTTGTTTGAATGATTGTTTACTTGGATTAATGTTTGATTTGATGGATTAGTTGATTGATAACTTGATTTGGACAAGTTGGTCGAAGATGATTCAAAAGCTAAGTGGAAAGGCTCTTGAATAAGGAAAGCTGCTTGTGGCATATGAAGCGGATGTTGAAGCTCATATGGATAGATATGATGATGATGACGAGATGGGACTTTGCTATGATGCGATGAAGCAAAGCATGATGTGAGAAAGCCTTGGTTTAATCCAGAAGGGATCATCCCAAGCATGTTGATAACTCGGTGATGTGGTTCGGGTTTGTGGATAATGGTTAGCTTGAGAGGCGCTTGAGCTAGTATGGGAATAGTCGTCGAGGAGGATGACTAGAAGGCTGAGATTTCATCGTTGTTGAAGGTTCTAGCATGCTCAAAGCAAGAGTACGTTGGGACGGGTCACGATGATGTTCCAGGCACGGGTCACGATGACGTGCTAGTACTCTGGGCAGATGCGATAGTCCTAGGCACGGGTCACGACGACGTGCGGAGCTATGTCTAGAACCGGGGTTACCATTAGCCCTTGGCAGGCGGTCATTCAACTAACGGGGAAATCAAGGCAATGATAATAGTGATAGCCAGAGTCATGGATGTTTGGATGTTTGGTTGTATCGTCACTTGGGTCAAGAGCGATGTTTTCAGGGTGCTTATCTGATCTTGGTTTAGGCCTTGGGGGTTTGCACTTGGAAAACACCGACCTTGACTCGAGTGATAATTACTTTGCTTTGAATGTATGAATTGCTATGTTTACTTCTGCTTAGTGTGTCTGGGGGCTATCACTGTAGAAAGAGGTGGAGTGGGATGGTTGGGTTCCTATTCCTTTTACCCTTTATGCTCTTTTGGTATGTTTGATAGTTGATTTACTGCTCACTAAGACTTTTGTCTGACTCAAGGTTTTATGTTTAACTCTTATTACCTTGGGCTGTTCATCCATGTTTGGATGGGCAGACTAGGTAGCAGGTGACAGGTGCTGTTCATAGTAGCCGACGCTGTTGATGACGAGGACGAGTTGGAGGCTTTTGCATATTATTTTCTTACTATATGTACTGCGTGTTCCGTTGTTTGTATATTCTCTGAGTGATATGTAGTGAGGCTAGACGTATTGACTTTGCTGATTGCTGTATCAAACTATTATGAGTTTATATGATGAGATTCTGTTCTATGGAGCTTCACTATGTATATTTTCTATTGTATTTTGTCCATGCGCTGTGAGTAATACGATAGAAGTTATTGTTTTACCTTACCTTGATGATCGTCCATGGCGGCCTGGCACACTTTCCAGCGCACTATTTCCTTGTTTAGTGCAGGAGTCAAGGGCAGTCGTCACATAAAATTTCATAATATAAATTATTTTAATAACTTAAAAGTGTTTAATATTTAAGTGAATAAATAAAAGAGGTTGAATTCAAAAATGAAATTTAAATTGTTAAGAAAAGATTTAAACAAGTTAACTCCAAAATTGAAAACTAGAACTTAAATTTTGAAATTCTAGATGTAGAAATAAAATAAAGTTTTATAATTTAAATTGATTCAAATAAGTTTTAAGTGCTATTAAACATGTGTGCTTAAAGGGGTTTTGGAAAAAAATTAGTTTTGAACTTTATTAAGGATAGAAGGGGTTTTATTTAGAAAGTAAATTGAAATAAATGTTTTAAACATATTGGAAGTGAAAATGTAATCAATAATAAGAACAGTTTACTTTAAGTAATGAAGACTTAGAATTTATATTCATTAACCTTTAAGTTAATTAAGTAAGAATAATTAATGATTGATATTTATTAAATTAGTAACTATAAGTTTAAAGTATTAATTAAAGTTTTTAAATAATGGATTAAGTAATTAATATGTAATTAAGAACCATAGATTAGATTTTTTTATTTAAATTAATAAATTTTAATGGTTAGTCAAACTTATAATTAATAATGATTAATATAAGTTAATTATTTTAGAAGAAAATAATTAAACAAGTGTTAACGAAGATCATTAACTAGATTATTTTATAATTAACTAATGTGATTGATTTTTAATAAATTAATTGGATTAATTAATTCAATAATAATCATTGTAATAATTTTATATGTAACTATTTATTTGGAAAAAATTAAGAAATTAATTACTTATTAATTGGGTAAATAGATTTAATTTGAGTTGATTAATTTAGTTTAATTAATTTGGATTAATCACTTGGTATTTTGGAAGTAAATTACTTAGAGAAGTAATTGATGGATAATGATTGAATGTAATTAATTGGATGATGTTGTTAATGGAAGTAATTAGAGTATAATTACTTGAAATTAATCGAGGGATTAATTAAGTTTGTTTATCTAAGAGTAATTAATAAAGGGAAGTTAATTACTGTATGAAGTTAATCAGAAATGATTAATATATGTGATTAGAAGATTAAGTTTTTTCTTAATTTAATTAATTAATAATATAATTGATTAGAGATCATTAATTATTATAATTAATGATGTAATTAGGAAATTGATTAGTTTGGGAATAATAAATCAACAAGATAATTAAATAGTAATAAATCTATATAAATGTAATTAATTAATGGATTATTCAAAGATTAATCTCTGTAAATAAATTTAAGGAAACTACTGGAATATAGCAAAGGTTATTTAAATCAAAGATGATTAATTGGAATATATAAGTAATTGATGATAAGATTAAATTAAGTTAATTAATTTTAATTAATTTAAGAAATCATTTGATGATTTGGTATGTGTAATTACTTAGTGTAATTAATGGAGTATAATTACTTACTTGATGAAATTAATGCAAGATGATTTGTAAGTGAAGTAATTTGGGTAGTTTCTTTTGTAATTAATCAAAGGATTAATTTATGGTATTAATTAATCATGGAATGATTAATAAGTAATTAAGGGTAGTTGATTACTGGTTTGTTATTAATCAAGGGTGATTAATAATTTTGTTTAAATAAAGATTAATCACTTGATGTAATTAAATTAAATAAAGCAATTTAACATAAATGAGAGATCATTAATTAATATAATTAATGATGTAATTAAGAATTGTTTAATTTAAGGAATAATTAATAAGGAAGTAATTAAATGTTAACTGCTATGAATGATTTAGAATAATTCATTTAAGAAATTAATTAAAGACTAAATTACTTCTTGTAATTAGAGAATGATTAATTAATGGTTGTGAGAGCATGATTTATGGAATGAGTAATTAATTTAATTTATTTTAAATTAATTAAAGATGGAAGTAGTTAATTTAATTCAGTTTAAATTAATTATAGATTGTGATTCATAAATCATTGCTTATGGATGATATTGATATTTCATTGATTGATTGTGATCTCAGATATGAGGTGGGTAATATCTACGTGATATGTATGTATGGTTTAAGTATGATAATATTTAATTATCTGTTTGGATGATGATTTTAATTATCTGTTTATGATGATAATGTGATTATCTATTATGAGATGTGAATTATCTATCTGTGTATATTGATAATATTGAATTAACTGTTAAGATTAAATAGACAACTTGGCCTTAAAAGATACGTTTTGGATTCCGATGAGACCGGGATCGGATTTTCCATATTTGGACATCCGAAAACCACATCGATCCAAATTAACGATAGGTCGTGAATCTGAAGTAAAGATGAAGATTCAGAATGCAAGGATTATCGTCGTTAACTCTACGGGTGATTCCAAAACGAGTGTAACGAGATGATGCCTTCGGTTTCGTTCGAACCCGGAACGAACTTGTATGGATTGAATGTTTTCAACACATCGTCAGGTGGGCGATGAGCATTCTAAGAGATATATTCTATAAAGGTAATCGCAGCCTCAAGCCTCATCAACCGGGAATGGATAAAACAGGGGAGGTGCAACAAGGTTAGTTGGGTCATGCCCAACCAGGACAAGATTTTCCCCTGTCTAGATGTCCCTTTTTATTCGGTTGTGTGGGCAGTTGGTCTGCAGCCAACTGCGGGGTTATCTTGTTCGGGACCGTTCAGTAAGGAATGGTTCCGGCCTTGTGTTGCAGGGGGTAGGGAGTGATCCTCGATACTTTGATCGAGGCCACGTACTGTGACGGGCGGTACCCCAGTAGCCCTGCCACTGTATGAAATCCATAATCCAATAAGTGCCAACGGTTTTGATTGTATTACCCACTTTTGTGGCTAGTAGCTGGAATTTAATCATGTAACAATTTCGGCTATTTTCTATTTACTTGAAAACCCTAGACCTATTATAATATCACTGGATTTCCTATCAAATGTTTTGGTTAGCGTAAGTTAAAAACTTTTCCATGTTTATGTGTGGGAAGTCTTACGTGATACCTTTTGTTTTCAAAGGATTTTCAAAATTAAGCAACTTTAACCTGTTACTCACACCAGACCCATGTCTGACCCGGAGTTTATTTTCTGTTTTTCATAAACTCTCGGGTACCCAAATTTTTACGGGTAGCCAAGGGATTCAGGTTAGCTTTGACGAATTCTGGAGGAGCAATGGAGCAGGAGGCTTCAGCGTTGTATATATATATATAGTTCCGCTGTGTTGGTATCTCTGAGTCATATTGTTTGAGTTGTATTGTATTGAGTTGTATTAACTAGACAGGTGTTATAACTGTCTAGTATGTGATGTATTATCTGTATAATTCTGATTGATGTTATATATTATGTAAGTACTTATGTGATTAATATAATTTATTCGTTCCGCTGTGAGATTTTGATGTTGTTGTTCTTTCTTCTCTATCTTTTCTATTTTCTCACCCTTTTCTTTCTTAAAAACGATACGTCTTCCTGGGCATAGGAAGTCGGGTCGTTACATCTACCTTGGCATTGCCTAGTTGTGCCGTGTCACCTACCATACCGAGCCTTGTACGAGTTTGGATTTCTCCCGTAGCCCGTGTGGTATCCTCTGGTGGCTTCCCGATCAGGAGGGACTATGATATTGGATGGACTACTGGGACTATTATGTGTTAAGGTGGAAAATGTAAAGCCTTAATGCTATTTAAAAGTATGTTTATTTTACTATAGACACTATTATAATAGCGAAATATACTACATAGTAAATAGTTTAATGGATCCTTAGGAGATGAAAATCCCGAGCATCTCTTAAGTTACTGCACTCATATTTATTCATGTTGATTTAACTTACATAAGATCTTTTAGTTCTGACTCGAGTGTTTTGTCTTTTCAATTCGCTCGGGTCAGTCCGAGTTTTTGAAGACTTTATTTCTAGAGGAAGAAGACGAAGACTTTATTATTATTATTATTATATATTATATGGTTCCACTACACTGTATTCCGCTGCATTGAGATTTATTGGTATGTGAACTCTGATATTTATTGTATAAAGAAGAATCAAATATTTTGTAAACAGTTTCATGAACTGTATATTTATTATTATATTTTATCCTTCCGCTGTGAGATTTTGTTTGTTTTTTTCTTCTTGTTTTTTTCTTATTTACCCCATAACAATCCTCCCTTGCGTATGGTTTGAATTGGCATGTGTGACGATTTAAATCGTGCGAAAAAGCGGGATGTTACATCTAGTATCAGAGCTTTGGTTTAGCGATAAACCTTAGCTTTGTAGGGTTTG
The DNA here is from genome assembly GCA_030765085.1 of Allium cepa. Taxonomy (NCBI): domain Eukaryota; kingdom Viridiplantae; phylum Streptophyta; class Magnoliopsida; order Asparagales; family Amaryllidaceae; genus Allium; species Allium cepa. The sequence goes on from CM060943.1 coordinate 877,739,151, forward strand.
ACTCTTTATTTATAGGGTAGAAATAACCTATGGGAGTCGCTGAGTGTATATATATGAGAGAGCGTATTTGTTAGTGTTATAAAAAGGTTTTAATATTGTGTTAATCTGTTCCGTTTTGTATTTATAACTTCTGGTTGGTGCATGAGACGCTATGACATCAATAGGGATTTCTAAACACTTAATAGGACAGACCGACATAATATTTGTTTTTAATATAGGTAAATGAAATAATTTTGCCTATTATATTTTCTATATAAAATAAAATTTTTCAAATGATATCTATATTTGGCTGCAATAGATGGGGTGTTAGGTAATGAAAATATAAATAATAGTTGAAACTAAGTTGAAAAATAAAATAAAATAAATTTTGAAAATTAAGAACTTAAGTCCGAGATTTTGAAATTTCTTTCTAATAAATTTTGGAATATAATAATATTATTTATAAATATTTTTTAATATAAACATTTCAATATAATTTGAAACATGGTTTTAAAGAAGATTTTGGAGAAAAGGTTTTGTACTTTCCTCTCTGTCGCTGGAAAATAATTTCGGTGATGGCGGCCGCATCATCGACTTCCATTTTCGAGTTTCGAAGGGGAAAGGCCCCTGTAGTAGTTCTATTGCAGATTCATTTTGAAAATATATAAATTTTGAATTGTTTAAATATGATTAGAGATATATAAGTTGTAAGAATATATTTATCTATTATTTTAATAATTTGAAATCTAACCTAGTATTTAATTCTTAAATTTTCGTTAATTAATTGTTTCAATTATTGCAGTGAAACGAAAGGTAAGTAATTAATAATTGAAACCTTTAAATTTAGGTAAGAAGTTTAATGCCAAGTTATAAGGGAAATGGAAGGAAGTTGAAATTGTAACTTATAAGAAAAAGGAGTAAAAATTTATTGAACAATGAATTAATTAAAAGAAATGAGAAAACTTGTATAACTTTTAATTACATTCTTTAAAAACATATATATAACTTACCAAGTATAAAAAGTTGAAATGTTTAATAAGAAATGTAATGGAATCTGTATAAGTGAAAGTAGGTAATGAAGCATCCAATGAGTTAGCTATTAAATGAGAATTTAATGTTACGAACTTAAGTTATAGTTGAATTTTTACTAAATAAATATAATAAAAGGTAAGTATTACAAATAGATGATTATAAAATTAAGTAAACAAAATGGAAAAGCTAAGAAATTGAATGGGACATGAATACTATTGATAAATGAATGTAAATAAAAGAGGTCATGCTATAATAAATGAATGAATAATTATAACGAAATAAAAGGAACTGGCATGAGTTGAGTTAAAGGAACTGAATAATTGTAAGTAATAAGTAAAAATGAATAAAGCAAACATTTAATGAGTAAATGTAAATTTAAAAGATAAATCACTGTATAAATAAAAAGAAAATCAAACAACAAAGGTATGAAAGAAAATTAATAATAAGTTAAGTTGATTGTTGTTTGGATTTGTTGTTGTTTAGTTGATGGTTGTTTGGGCAAGGATACTTTAAAATTGGATTAGGATAAATGAATAATCTATTTAGTTTTATCTTAGACTGTTGAGTAAATGATGCGCTAGTAGTTTATTCTTCATTCCGTACAATTTAAAAGTTTTGAACCCGAACAACTATTTGTTTGTTTGATTGAATGGTTGCTTTGTATTGGTTGTGTATGCTGTTTGTTGAAATTGATAGTTGTTGTATTGATTTGTTGTTAGTGATTGAAACCACTTAAATATTTCACTTTATATATATTGTTAACCCTTTGGATTTTATAAGTGAAATGCAGGTTATGGAAGCAATTGCTACTGCTTTTGGTTTCATAAATTAAGCGTAAATTGCCCGACAAATAGGTACGTTTCAGATTACGGTTTATAGCGCTATTTTTTCCCGTGTTGGGATATTATATTTTGGATATTATATGTGGTATTTTCATATATTTTATGTTATATTTTCTCCCGAGCCTCCCCGTACAAAGGAGATTCTGCCAAAATTTTCCGTAAATTTTGGACTTAGAAAATATTTTGGAAATGTTTTCCAAACTTTATTAGTTTGAGTATAAAATTTTTTTAATGATTATAAATTAGTATATTTTATCTAAATTAATTTTGTAAATTTATTTGTTTATAAATTTAATATTTTTCCCTTCTTTTTCCTTTTCGGGGACGAAAAGTTTTGAGTGGGGGAGAGTGTAAGGACCCGTAATTTTCGTTAATTAAATTTATCATTTTAATAAGATTTGCGTAAATTTAATTTAGAAGAAATAAAGATTTTATAATTAATAATGAAGCAAATGCTGAGAATGAAATGAAACCATGGGAATATAAGGCTAAGTATTTACAGTTGAAACAAAATGACGAATAAATTGAAGTGATGTAAATTGTTATACTAGGCTAAGAGTTGCATATAAGAGAACAAAGGTAAGCAGTGAATTCAGTTAATGAATTAATAATATTAATTAGTAAATTGAATAAATCAATGTCCGGTACAAATTGAAATATTGTTTGGAATGAAAGCTTATAAATTGTAAGCATTTAATTTACAAATGAAATCAGTGTATTAATTTAGTTGTAACTGAATGTAAACTAATGAAACTATGTAATAATTGATAAATGATGGCATTCATGAATGAAATAAGATTTGTAAGTAATAAAGGAATAATTGAAATAAACATTTACTAATGAAATAGTATATTGATTTATATAGACTTAATAAAAGAGTTGAATTGAATCAATCTATTTAGTTGAAACTAATTAATTGGTATGCAAATTATAAATGGGTTTATAGTAAGAAATTATACTACCGTGAATTGGAATTAAGATGAAATTGAAAAATTCAAGTATGTGATGCAAATATGTCATATATAGCAGTGAAATAAAAAAAATTAGTGTTATTATAACCTGGTTGGTAAGTAACAAACTTATAACTGAATTTAAAAGAAAATAGGTGACAATGAATATAGATTGTTCATTTATTTGATATGTTAAATAAATTTTTGTATTCAATCGCAATAAATATAAATAATTAATCGAAACTATTATAAGGTCAAAATTTATTGCATATAATAAATTGGGGGATAGATTTCATTTAAGGTAATTTATTTATTATGTTAATGTAAATTAAAATAGTTAGAGGTACATAAATGATGATTAATGCCATATTTGGAAGTTGTAATTTAGAGGATATCAAGAATTAGGAATTGAATTTTGAATTATTTACAATACAAATAAAGAAAATGTTACGTTATTGCTAACTGAGGGAATCGTTAATTAAATGAAAGCTAAATCAGTGGAATTTGTGGAGATTAATTTATGTTAGTTATTTAGGGTAGTGATTAAATTTGGTAACCCATTTGCAATTAATGACAATAGTGTTGATATAAGCTAATAAGTTAAATGTCAATGCAACACCATTTAATGGATTGAATGTGATTATGAAATTGGAATTACATAAATGTAGTAATTAATTCACGGTAAATAAATTTATGGAACGAATGTTAAGATCTTAACTGATGGTAATTAACAATTGAAGATAATGTAAATTCCATTTATAATATGACTATGGGTGAATGAAAAGATTGTAAATCAAAATTTGTTTATTTATATGAATATAAAGAATTAAGGTAATTGAGTTTTTACAATTAAGTAAAAATTAAACATTTATTTTTACGTTAATTGAAAATTTAGTTGAAATTGAAAAATATCTATGTATGTTAATTTCATCCGTTTGACTATAATGGATTGAATAATAAGAATGAAGATTTAATTCAATGAAATTTTTAGAAACTTAATTGATAATTTCTAAATTTAATAAAATTGAAAATTTGACACTGAGATGGGAAGTTAATCAACTTTAAATTGACCTTTAAATTGTTTAAAACATTGTAATTTGATTGAGACATCTAAAGGTAATAAAATTTTTCAAATTTAAGATTTTTAAAAAAATGGATTTTATTAATGAAATTTTAATTTATTTAATTAATATAAAATTAGCCATTTTGGTCACTGACTCGGATTTCGACGAAACCAGTTTCATCGGATCCGTAATGGTGAATTATAATAGTCTTTCAAGTTTCATAACGATCGGACTTGTCGTTTGATCGTACCGACTCGAAACGCCTTGAAATTTATGCAATTTCAATCAATCTAAATCAACTTGGAAAAATTGAATTTAGCATAACTTCTTCATACGATGGAATTTGGACATGAAACTTTTTCCATCGCATTTAAAATATTTCTAAACATATATTTTGATATATGGGTTGACCCAATTTCGTTCCGGAGGAAAACGGGCTTTTTGGGCCATTTAGCGTTCAACGCGTATACCAATCCGATCCATCTTTTATTTTTCAGCCTTGTCCGTATATAACCCGTTATAAACCCTAGCCACTCCTTATTTTCATTTTTCTATACGTACATCTCCTTCTCAACTCCTCATTCCAATGGCAGGAAAAAAAAACTAATTCCCAAATTCCAAAAATTAATATCAATTTCAAAAAAAAAAATTCGGATCTGCAGCCACTTCGAGTCACGCTTTGAGTTTCAGAGGAAAAGACGCTGTATCTACTTCGGGTCAGGAAGAAAATGACTCGGGTTGCTCCGGGTCGTTTTGGCAAAAACTCCAAGCAAGCACCGAGATTTGAGGCGGCGCACCGAAGTCCAACCCGAAGTTGACACAGTACCAGAATTTTTCCAATTTTCAAATTTTCATAACTTTTGCGTACGAGCTCCGTTTCATGCGAATTTTTTTTGGTAGGATCGTAGTAAAATTCCGGATGTTTTGGCTCTTATTTAGATGGATTTGGAGACCGCGGAATTTTTGGGTTTAAATTGGATTTAAATCCAATTTAAATTCAAAAGGTGAGTGTTTTAACCCACTCACAACTTCTAAGATTTCTTATGTTTGTTAAATTGATTTAAGATATGAGTAGAAATTTATTTATGACTGTTTTGCATATTTTATTCATCATCTCAGTTAAATCGCATTTATTTAATTTAACTGTTAATTTAATTTATTATTGCACATCGATTGACAGTAAAAAATTATTTATTTTGCATATAAACTGCTAGTTAAACAGTTATTAATTTATTTTTTTATTTTTGAATATAAACTGTTCGTTGATACCGGTTATATTTTATATGCTCTATTAATGTTTGTTAAAATTGATGATGATTGATGTTTGGTGAATGGATGATGTGTTCTATGTTATAAAATCTGCAAGTTATCATGCATTTCATTTCATTCGGGATTGCGGTTTGAAATGATATACAACCGCATTTTATTATTAAATTGCGGACTGAAATGATAAATATCCGTATTACTTGACCATAGGATAGAAAATTATATACAGGCACCGCGGTATATATATAAAATTATTTTTTGAAGGATTTTATGGTTTTGGATAGGATACGGTTTAATAAATATTAATTTTTGACCTTACATAAAATCTTATTTTATATACATCTATAGTTAAAGTATTGAATTTAAGTTATGTATGAATTTGTTAAATAAAATAAATAAGTTGAATAACGGAGTTTGATTATTTTATATTTTATGGTTAAGTACATGTTAAGATATTGAAAATATATAGAATTTTGAATGATTTAAATCAATTAAGATTGGGAGTTAAGTTGAAAAATTTATTTTGAATTGAGCTTAATTAAGAATTTAACTTCATAAGTTGATGTAAAATTTATTAACATGAAATTTTAAAAAGGGTATGATATTTATAACTGAAATTCTATTCAAGGTAAATTAAATGAATATTTCTAGTATATATAAATTGAAGCAAATTTTCTCTTATAAGTAATTTGAGTTTTGCTTAAATGATTAAGGGTTTATTATGCAATTATTTCAAACTAAATAATAGGACTTTAAATTGTTGAATAGAATTTTCCAACCTTAGTTCCAATAATTTAATGTTCAAAGTTTGAAATATATTGAAACTGAAATGGTTATTGAAACTGAAAACGATTTTGAAATCGATGGATTTTGACTTAATTTTAAATAAAATAAATTGTAAGTCGCGGAAATTATTTTATTTTATAAAGTATTTTTAAATGCAAACTATTTTATTCTATATACCATTTGAATATCCAAACCATCCAAGTTTTAGAAGTTATGGTTTAAAGCTATGAATTTTCGAAGTATTATGGTTTGAAAGTTATAATTCAATGTTTGGTTTCCAATTATTATAAATTTTAAAGCAATATGATTTTGGAAAAGTAATATATGTGAAATAGAATGATATTATATTTATTTGGGTTTTTATAAAAAATAATATCAAACGAGTTTGTTTGAAATGGAAAGGATATCGTATTTATATGGTTTTGAAATAGATATTTTATTCTGGTTTTGAAAGTATATTATTTTTAAATGACCGCGGTGTTATAATAACGTTTGGTTGTTGAAGAGACCGGGATCGGAAGTTGTCATACTCTCTGCCAACTCCGAAAACCACTTTAACAACCGTGTACGCGGTGGAGATTCCAGAATGAAGTAGGTTGGTGGCGGCGTTTCCTTTAAGATAAATACATGGACCCAACTCCCGTGAGTTGGCATAAGGTGCTAAAACAGGAGCGATTGACGGGTTAATGAGGTAGCACCTCTGATCGGACACTTCCCTTCGATACTATACTCTGACTTTGGATTGATTCGGTGGCCACCTTCATTTTTGATTGCTTTGATGTGGGAAGTTTGTTCGAGGCGGGCGGCAGCTGCGCGCTGCGCGTTTCCATCGGCCCGGAAGCGTAATTGGTATATCTACCCTGGCATTGCCTAATTGTGCCGTGTCACATACCTTACCGAGCCTTGTACGAGTTTGGATTTCTCCCGTAGCCCGTGTGGTATCCTCTGGTGACTTCCCGATCAGGAGGGACTATGATATTGGATGGACTACTGGGACTATTACGTGTTAAGGTGGAAAATGTAAAGCCTTAATACTATTTAAAAGTATGTTTATTTTACTATAGACGCTATTATAATAGCGAAATATACTACATAGTAAATAGTTTAACGGATCCTTAGGAGATGAAAATCCCGACCATCTCTTAAGTTACTGCACTCATATTTATTCATGTTGATTTAACTTACATAAGTTCTTTTAGTTCTGACTTGAGTGTTTTGTCTTTTCAATTCGCTCGGGTCAGTCCGAGCGTTTCAGGATTTGAAGACTTTATTTCTGGAGGAAGAAGACGAAGATATTTTTTTATATATATATTATATGGTTCCACTACACTGTATTCCGCTGCATTGAGATTTATTGGTATGTGAACTCTGATATTTATTGTATAAAGAAGAATCAAATGTTTTGTAAACAGTTTCATGAACTGTATATTTATTATTATATTTTATCCTTCCGCTGTGAGATTCTGTTTGTTTTTTTTCTTCTTGTTTTTTTCTTATTTACCCCGTAATAATCCGCCCTTGCGTATGGTTTGAATTGGCATGTGTGACGATTTAAATCGTGCGAAAAAGCGGGATGTTACATGTATCATTGCCGTGAATTGCATGTTGCCCATATAATATTTGCCACCTTTTTATTAACACGTCATAATATTTTGTAAAAAGGGTTAAAAAAATAGAGTATAAATTTATTTTGTAAATTTTGATTTGGAAAAAATAAATGGGCAGGCTGAGCTTTTGTTTTAATGGGTCAAGTCGTGCGGTGAAGCGCTCGAGCAATTTGAGTCAATTTCCATTTTATTTTAGCTCGTTCCAATTTTGTTTATTTAAAAATTTGCTTTGTCCGAAATTGGAATTCGCGTACTCAGTTTCATTTATTTATCTTTTTTCAAAATCGAAATCAGTTGTCTCATCTTCCAATATATGATCGTGCTTTCTACGCTGTTTCGGTGTGGTTATCGTAGTTTTGAATCTAATCTTCAACAGCATAAAGGTGAGTATTCTCACCTGACAAACGTACTTATAGATCGGTAAATTAATAACAAGTGAAATTGTAGAATATTTATATTTCATTTTTCTTGCCTGCAATATAAATTTATGATGTAAAAAACGCTGTTATTAATCTGATACATCATCAGTCATATTTTTATTGTTATATTTAAGCTGTTATACTATTTATTTATTTACTGTTTATCACTGCAAGTTCCCTGTAGAATTAAATCGTTACGGGCTGAAATGATAGGCCTGAACGATATTTATTTATTTATTTAATTATTTATTTAACTTGGGATTGCGGGTTTGAAATGATAGAACCCGGATTTTCTTTGTAAATTACGGATTGAAATGATATATTATCCGTACCACTTGACCTAGGTGGAAAACATTATACAGATCCGTGGTTATATATATATATATATATATATATATTCTGGAAAAATTTAAGTAATTTAAATTGGTATAGTATTATTTTGATTTAAATTGAATTAAAATGATTTTTAGTGATTTATACAAGTTATATATAAATATATATATATATAATTAAGTGGGTAAATTGGAATGTGGAATATAAATTTGTTTTGGAAATTGATTTTGTAAAGGAATGAAATTCAAGTTAAGTAAATAAAGTATAATAAATTTGATGTAATTGAATTTAAATGGATAAATAAGGTGTTATTTAAATTTTTTATAGATTAAATGGCTAATAAAATAAATACATAAAATAAAATTTTGAATATAACTAAACTTAGGAGAAGTGGACTTTAGTTTAAGAAAATGGGTAAGTTAAGGAATAAATTGAAAAATAGTTATATTTTGGAATTATAAATCAAATTTAATTATTAAGTAAATTTTGAATGCGAAGAATAGACAATTTGATTTGACTTTAATAAGTGAAGCCTTAAGAAGTTGATATTTATTTGTGAAATTTACCTTATATAAATCATAAATTTTGAGAAATTTAAATGACTATTTTAAAAGTGGAAATATGATTTTATAAGTTAAATTTGTTAAATTTAATTTTAATTATTGATAAATTTATATTAAAGTCAAAAATTTAATTTACTTAAATACTGTTGTAAGGGATATTACCACACTTTGTAAATGCCATAGTTGATGAAAATGAACTAAAGGCTAAAATTTATTAAAGGCTACTGCAGTACTTGGTAAGTGCTGTGGTTGCGAAATTTAAAACTAAACGCGAATAAAAAAAGGGCTACAGTAGCACTTGTTAAGTGTTGCTGTCGGCTGAAATGAGATTTTTGAATATTTGATTTGAAAATATAATAATTTCACTTTTGAAAGTTAAAATGAAGTATTTTGATTCAAATATAAACTATTTTTGAAATTTATAACCACGGGTAATAATAACGATTGGTTGGCAAAGAGACTGGGATCGGATATGGGCATACTCTTTGTCGATACCAAAAACCACTTTGACAACCGTGTATGCGGTGGAGATTCCAGAATGAAGTAGGATGGCAGCGGCGTTTCCTTTGAGGTAAATACATGGACCCGACTCCCGTGAGTTGGCATAAGGTGGCTAAAACAGGAGCGATTCTCGAGCCAATGAGGTCATTCCTCTGATCGAACGCACTCCTTCGATATTATACTCTGACTTTTGGATTGTTTCGCTGGCCACTTTTTTTTATTTTTGACTTGGGGGTGTTGTTCGGGGTGGGAGGTAGTAGCAGCTATGTGATGACCCGCAAATCCGTACTCCTTGAATATACACTAATCTCCATAGATTAACTCAAGATGAACAGAAATACGAATTATCAATGTTTAAGAAAAAGAAAAAGTAGAAGAAGAGAGGAGAAGATAGAAAATAGAGAGGAAAGAAAATAGGAAATAGAACGGAACAGAAAACAGAACAATAACTGAACAACATCAGAATCTCACAATCGCAGCGGAACAATATATAATAGATAAATGAATAATCTTTAAACAAAGAACTATATCAGTTATTACATCACATTACATTTCATTACATCAGAGTGTACAACAACAACAACAACAAACAGTGCAGCGGAAAAAGAAATACTATATACTAGTAATACGCCATGCCATCCAGCTTGCCTCCAGCAACTCCTGAATATCCTGATAAACCTTAACTCTTGACTGCCCGTGTAGAAATTGGTGGGCACCCAGAGTTTAGGAAGGAAAACAATAAACTCCGAGTCAGTCAAGTGACTGGTGTGAGAACTCAAAACAGTTTATTTGTCTTTAAAATCAAAATATAGGAATATTTTTAAAGTCAATTCGCAATGCTTTTAAAAATGAGACTACCATAAGACCTCCCACCACACACACAATGCAAACGCAGACTTGGAGGAGATTTCTCCTTATGATAGTCAAAGATGCTTGATACGCATTAAAAAGAAACATTTGATATTATTATTAGTGCATAGTGTAGGAAAAATCATTTCGAAAGTAGAATATAAATCTTAGCCAGCATAGGTACCATTATATTATGCCTACTGTAGCTACTTCCTGAGGAAGCAGGTTCTACAACTAAAACCGTACAAGATCGTATTGTTTCTTTGGATTTCCAACGAATGATCAGGCCAAGGAACTTTCCATTGCCACATGAGAATGCCTCTGGATGGACATCCCCGAGAACCAAACCGGATCTCTACCAACACAAGGCCGGGTTACCCCTAACTGAGTAACAACTGACCGAATATGCCATCCCCCGGTCCTTTGGGACCTTTCACCGAGCGCTCGTAATCAATTCACACAATCATAAAGTGTTTTCAACATGAGTAAGTATCTGGGCTCCATACCATGATACCACCCTTTTCCAGAAGGAAATGCACATACCCTAAAGGGCGCTACCCCTCATAACCTTGCTGCATCTTTCCTGTTTTGACCATTCCCGAGGTGTGAGGCTCGACGAAGTCACGTCCACAAAAACATACTTTATACAAAAGCCATGCTTTGGGTCAACAAATGATCATAGAAATGATCACCAGGATAGACGATCAAATAAATGATCCTATCACAAATAATCAACACAATGATCATTTCACAGCAACACTCAGCATGTCACATTACCAAATTGGGAATATATCGCTGATAACATTCAACTACATAACCTCTGAGCTCGTACGTCTCAGAGAAGGGTGTTAAGCTAAAAGAATAAATTCTCCGCCACCAACAGAAATATATTTGAAAGAAATCGGCTTTATATCTCAACTTGTAATGTCAGACATACAATCCATACAAGTCTGTTCCGGGCTCGAACAGAACCGAAGGCACTTACAAAGAAGTCCTTGCAATCCGGATATCCACAATCCTGATCGGATTTCCCATCACATATGGAGAACTCAATACCGTAGCTACTCGGGGAAGAGTCAATCGACAGGTCATCCTATCGCTCTCACAAATACCGGGTCTTCAACACCGATCTTCAATGCTATCCATTACGTCGTATCACTTATTCGGAATGGGTTATACAACCCCATGGTCCTTTCCCGGTTAACCCGAATAGTGAGCGCTTATTCAAAAATAAGTGTGGCATTCAAATTCAAACAAATCACATCAAATACCCATTCAAAGGGAAATATTGATAGTCGGTTATTGAACTATCAATGGATATGCACACATCACCAGATTCCAAATAATTTTCCAAATTATTTATTTCCCAAAAATATCTTTACTAGATATATAATTTCACACTTCAAAAATAAACCAATATTTATTTTTAAACAAATTCCACTTCCTTTTATAAATTCCATAGTGAATTTATATTTCACAATATCTACTGATATCCGATTTCAATTATTCATTTCAATTTATCTTCAAAAAGATAAATTCTCAAAATATTCACTTTATATTGGAAAACATTTCCATACTTATTTAATAAGTAATTCTCAAATCCTTTTATTTTCAACTCTTGGAAAATATTCAATATACTTCAATCGAAATTAAGTATATATTTCATTCTTTAAGGAAATCATTCTCTTAAACATATTTATTTGGGCTAAAACGAATGTTGCGTAAATCATCGTTACGACAACCCAAAATCACTAGTATAGGGATTCAAAATTAAAATAGATATATAAATCCCAATACTATACAAAACATTTCCTTTCGGAAATCATTTACTATAACAACAGTGTTATAGTCCACAATTTCCTCCTATTTCTCGAAAACGTCTATTTCAACAATGAATGTTGAAATCTATGGTTTTGAATCTCAACACATTTTAAAACATCGTTAGATCGTTTTAATTCTGTTTAAAACATCACATCTAAAACATTTTCTTTAACATGTTATTCACTATTCAAAAACGTGAATATACTACGTTAACCAATTTCATCATTTCTATTCATTTTATTTTAAAGGATTATTCACTGTCTAAAACGTGAATATAACTCCATAATTAAGCTATAAAAATTAACTTATCAAAATAAGTCGTTTGCGAATTTATAAAACAACGTTTATAAATTCCTTTTCTATTTATTTTATAACAACTTCCTTTTATAAATTCCTTTATTAACCTATTCAATTTATAACTCAGTTATAAAACAAAGGTTCATATTATAAGTTAAATGCTTATAAAACGATTATTTTACAAAATCGTTCTTTTAAACTTCATAATTATAAATCTTATATCTTATAAGATTCAATTATTTATCCAAATATATTCTTTAATAACTTCACGAAATTTATAAATCTTATTATTTATAAATTTCACTTATAACTTCACCATTTATAATTTTATAAATTCCATTCACTTATGCAATCCATTTTCACTTCATTCAAACACTTATAAAAACTCGTTTTATAATTCAAATATTTTCATTTATAAATTATCAATTTTATAAATCTTTTTATATAAATCAATTTATATTATTCTTTTAAAACATCTTTAATCTCCTATCATTTTGATTTATAAAATAATTAAATTTTATAAATCCTATATTTTCAACTCTTTAAAATAATTTCAAAAATCCCGATTAAACTATTTTATAAAATCATTAGCCTCATATTTCCAAAAATCAATCTTTAACCGTATTTCTCAAAATCATATTTTTTATAACTTTAAAAATTGTTACGTTTATTTATTTAAAATGGATCAGTTCCAAAAATATTTTATAAACGTATACTTTCAAAAATCACTTTGAAATCATTTTAAAATTCCAAAATTTGGTCCAATGATGCTACATACCAAATAGCCAATCACGACAACAACGATATCATATATCGATATGATAATCAATCAAATATCAAAATATCTGAAATCAAATAAATACTGTTGAGGAATCCAGTTGGATCCCTCCAACCTGTTTTCCTGCATCCAAAAACATTAGCACAATACCAATTCCGCTCCAGTACGGAATTATCGCGGTATATGGGATTTAAAATATTATCCGCTTAATAGACGGTGCAATAGGGTCTCATGCGCTATACAAATGCGGGAAATCAACAACTGCAATATATACATATGCCAATATATATATATTGCTATTATATATAATACCAATTTCACTGTTTATGAAATATTCGCGGTATATGTTTTTAATAAATAACATCCGCTTACTAACAGCGCATAATGTCGAATTTAACAATCAATAGATAACAATCATCATTCAAACATGCATTCAAATATTTTAAATCTAACTATTTAAAATAAAATCGAAACCGATTCGATTGAGTGAGAAGTTCTCACCTTGATTTTAATTTCGTTTTAGCGATTTATTTCGAATAAAATTAAACGGACGTTTAATTTTACCCGAAATTCTCACTAACTCCAAACGACTCCAATCCAATTCCATCGCGTAGTGCTCGTCCATACGATTCCAACGCAACTGGTTTCGTGCGTTTTCGACCTCGTATGAAAAAGTTATGCATTTATGAAGTTTACACAATTTAATTTATATAATTTACAACATTAATTAAAATTTTAAACCTAAGCAAATGTACAACCGTTGATCTCCAAACCCCCCCATCTAGACCGCACGTTCCTTCTCTTCTCCCTCTTCTCACGTTCGTGTATTCCCCGAACATGCCGAACCCATAGCCGCCCCTTAGGGCAAATTCGCGCGACAAATCCAAGCACATCTAGCTCGATCAGCAAGTGTCATTCGCAAGCCCATCACGTATGCTATGCTCGGCCGAAACCCTAGGCAACTCGGTCATCTCCTCCTCCTAGATATGCGTGCCGACTGTGTGACCTTCATCTCCATTTCGCCGTTGAACCAAAGCACTCCAGACGATCTTGACCGTTGGATCTGTAGAACACACTCCCCTCTACAACATTGCAGTTGACACTTTCCTTTAATTGTCGATGGATTTGGAGAGATTAAGGAATGAATTTGGGTGATTTCTGGCCTTAGGTTCAGGGGTGGCGGCTAGGGTTAGGTTTAGTTTGTTATTTTTTTTTAATTTATGAAGGGGTAAGGGTCAATTTATAGGAAATCGTTGAACATTATTCATCCGGGAATTCCAAACTCTGATTTACGCGCGAAACTGACGTTCCTAGGGTTTATCCCGCGTTCCGGACACAATGGAACAGGTTTCGGAAGCTAATTCGAACATCTGTGCGAGTTATGGCAATAAACGTTCAATTTAAATTAAACCGATTTAAACGATTTTCTAGGCGTTTTAATTTGTACCGGACAAACGGTAAATCCAATTGACACGAAATTTGAAACCTTACAATAATATCAAATTACGGATCCGATGAAACTGGTTTTGTCGAAATCCTAGACTTTTTGAAAAATGGCTATTTTAACTCGCCAAATTAGAATTAAAAATAATTCGATGCGTTTCGAGCTGCCACGATCAAACGATAACTCCAATTGCTACGAAAATTGAAATCCGGTAATAACTAACTATTACGGATCCAATGGAACTGGTTCCGTCCGATTCTGAGACTGTTCGAAAATTGACTATTTTCACTAGTCGATTTAAATATTAAAATATTCAATTTTCACAAATTAACTTTTAATTCGATTTTAAAAGTTCTAAAACATCATTCTAACTTCAATATGATAAAATAAAATTTTACAAATCATTTACAATCATATTTAACTCAATTTTCAATTATTTCCATAATTTCACATATTAAATTATCGATTTAATTATTCAATTAAATCCAATTATTCAAATTAAAATTTATTCGACTTATAAATTCACTTATTAATATTTAAAATTAATTAAATATTCAAATTTTAATTATCAAAAATTCTGGGTCGTTACAATCTTCCCCCCTTAAAAGAATTTCGTCCTCGAAATTATCAAGTAAGAAAAGTTATAGAATCTATTAATTTTCCAAAATCCATAGTTAAACTTCTTACAATACTTTACTAAGTTTCCCAAATCATACTTAGTTATCTTTTCTAAAACAACTACTATTGTTTAACTTTCAATTCCCAAATCAAAGTTAAAGTTTTCAAAACTTTTCAATTTTCTCAAATTTTTCTAACGCCTTAAATTTTCGGAAAAATTCGCCATAGTCTCCTTTGCGTGGCTTGATCCGCAAAAAAAAATGACAGTATATATATCACAAATATACATCTCATCAAGTAATGAGGCATCCCGAAGGGAAAAAAGTATAAAAGTACGGTATGTAATCCGAGATATGTACCTTATATTTTATTAGCGAGCATATACGGCTAATATAGCGCGAAAGCGAGCTCCAAATGCGAAGCAAACGCGATCCGCACCTACTAAACACTCAACAAACAACATGAGAACATGCATGTTGTAACGACCCAGAATTTTAATTAATTTAAATTTGAATATTTAATTAATTTTAAATATTAATAAGTGAATTTATAAGTCAAATAAATTTTATTTCGAATTATTGGATTTAATTGGATAATTAGATCGATAATTTAATATGTGAAATTATGGAAATAATTGAAAATTGAGTTAAATATGATTGAAAATGATTTGTAAAATTTTATTTTATCATATTGAAGTTAGAATGATATTTTAGAACTTTTAAAATCGAATTAAAAGTTTATTTGTGAAAATTGAATATTTTAATATTTAAATCGACTAGTGAAATTAGTCAATTTTTGAACAGCCTCAGAATTGGACGAGACCAGTTCCATTGGATCCGTAATAGTTAGTTATTACCGGATTTCAATTTTCGTAGCAATCGGAGTTATCATTTGATCGTGGCAGCTCGAAACGCATCGAATTATTTTTAATATCAATTTGGAAGGTTAAAATAGCCATTTTTCAAAAAGTCTCGGATTTCGACGAAACCAGTTTCATCGGATCCGTAATGTGAAATTATTGTAAGGTTTCAAATTTCGTGTCAATTGGATTTACCGTTTGTCCGGTACAAATTAAAACGCCTAGAAAATCGTTTAAACCGGTTTAATTTAAATTGAACGTTTATTGCCATAACTTGCACAGATGTCCGAATTAGCTTCCGAAACCCGTTCCATTGTGTGCAGAACGCGGGGTAAACCCTAGAAACGTTGATTACGGCGCGTAAATCGGAGTTTGGAATTTCCGGGATGAATAGTGTCGTTTTATTTCCTATAAATAGCCCCCATCACAAAATAAAAATAAAAACTAAACCTAACCCTAATTTAAAAGCTCCAGCCGCCGGCAAGCAACCAATGGCCGAAATCAACCCTCCTTCCTCCTCCTTTTTCTCGAAATCCATTCACTTTTAACAGAAATTATCAACTACAAAAAGGTAGAGCACATCGAGTACTCCACATCCAACGGCTATGATCAGAATCGGAGCCACGGATTGTCGACAAATTGAGGTAGAAGGGCCGAAACTCGCGCACATTTTCCAACATCCATGAGGGGCCGAGCTTGCTGGGGTTTTGGCCGAGTTTGGCTCTTGCGAAGGGGGTCGGGATGGTGAGGGTTTGATGAACTTTCGGTGTTCGTGGAGGCTTGGAAATTAAACCCTAGTTTATGTATTATGGGTTTAAAGCACGGCTATTACCTGTAGCCGAACGTGGAAGATGAAGAAAGCAAGGAGCGGTGGAGATTTTCAGAGATGGGATCCAATGGCTTAGATTAGGTTAAGTTTAAAAAAATTAAATTATGTTGTAATTAGTTTATATAAAAATCGTGTAACTTCAAAAATTCATATCTTTTTCATACGAGGCCGAAAACGCGTGAAACTAGTTGCGTTGGAATCGTATGGACGAGCACTACGCGATGGAATTGGATTGGAGTCGTTTGGAGTTAGTGAAAATTTCGTGTAAAATTAAACGTCCGTTTAATTTTATTCGAAATAAATCGCTAAAACGAAATTGAAATCAAGGTGAGAACTTCTCACTCAATCGAATTGGTTTCGATTTTATTTTAAGTAGTTAGATTTAAAATATCTGAATGCATGTTTGAATGATGATTGTTATCTATTGATTGTTAAAAATAGACATTATGCGCCGTTAGTAAGCGGATGTTATTTATTAAAAACATATGCCGCGAATATTTCATAAACAGTGAAATTGGTATTATATATAATAGCAATATATATATATTGGCATATGTATATATTAGAGTTATTGATTTCCCGCATTTTTTAGCGGATGAGACCCTATTGCGCCGTCTATTAAGCGGATAATATTTTAAATCCCATATACCGCGATAATTCCATACTGGAGCGGAATTGGTATTGTGCTAATGTTTGTGGATGCAGGAAAACAGGTTGGAGGGATCCAATTGGATTCCTCAACAGTATTTATTTGATTTCAGATATTTTGATATTTGATTGATTATCATATCGATATATGATATCGTTATAGTCGTGATTGATTATTTGGTATGTAGCATCATTGGACCAAATTTTGGAATTTTAAAAAAAGATTTTTAAAGTGATTTTTGAGAATATAAAATATTTTTGGAATTGATCCATTTTAAATAAATAAACGTTATAATTTTTAAAGTTATAAAAATTATGATTTTGAGAAATACGGTTAAGGATTGATTTTTGAGAAATATGGGTTAATGTTTTTTGTAAAATAATTAAATTGGATTTTTGAATTTATTATAAAAGTTTAAATGTAGGATTTATAAATTTGAGTATTTTATAATTCAAGAGAATGGTGAAATTATAAAGGAGATTAAAGATGTTTTAAAATAATAGTATAAATTGATTTTATAAAGGATTTATAAATTGATAATTTATAAATGAAAATATTTGAATTATAAAACGAGTTTTTATAAGTGTTAGAATGAATTGTGAATGAATTTCATAAATGAATGAAATCTATAGAATTATAAACGGTGAAGTTATAAATGGAATTTTATAAACAGTAGGTTTATAAAATTTATAAAGTTATTGAAAGAATAGATTTGGATAAATAATTGAATCTTATAAGTTATAAGATTTATAATTATGAAGTTTAAAGGAACGATTGTGCAAACAAATAAATTCTAAGTATTTAACTTATAACATGAACTTTTGTTTTATAATTGAGTTATAAATTGAATAGGTTAATAAAGGAATTTATAAAAGGAAGTAGTTATAAAATAAATAGAAAAGGAATTTATAAACGTTGTTTTATAAATCCGCAATGACTTATTTTGATAAGTAAATTGTTATAACTTATTTATGGAGTTATATTCACGTTTTAGACAGTGAATAATCCTTTAAAATAAAATGTATAGAAATGATGAAATTGGTTAACGTAGTATATTCACGTTTTTGAATAGTGAATAATATGTTAAAGAAAATGTTTAGATTCGATGTCTTAAATAGAAATTAAAACGATCTAACGATGTTTTAAAATGTGTTGAGATTCGAAACCATAGATTTCAACATTCATTGTTGAAATAAACGTTTTCGAGAAATAGAAGGAAATGGTGGACTATAACACTATTGTTATAGTAAATGATTTCCGAAAGGAAATGTTTTGTATAATACTGGGATTTATATATCTATTTTAATTTCGAATCCCTATACTAGTGATTTTGGGTTGTCGTAACGATGTTTTACGTAACATTCGTTTTGGCCCAAATAAATATGTTTAAGAGAATGATTTCCTTAAAGAATGAAATATGTACTTAATCTCGATTTAAGTATATTGAATATTTTCCAAGAGTTGAAAATAAAAGATTTGTGAATTACTTATTAAATAAGTATGGAAATGTCTTCCAATATAAAGTGAATATTTTGAGAATTTATCTTTTTGAAGATAAATTGAAATGAATAATTGAAATCGTATATGCATGGATATTTTGGAATATAAATTCACTATGGAATTTATAAAAGAAAGGGGAACTTGTTTAAAAATAAATATTGATTTATTTTTGAAGTATTGAAAATTTTATATCTTGTAAAGATATTTTGGAAAATAAATAATTTGGAAAATTATTTGGAAACTGGTGATGTGTGCATATCCATTGATAGTTCAATAACCGACTATCAATATTTCTCTTTGAATGGGTAATTGATGTGATTTGTTTGAATTTGAATGCCACACTTATTTTTGAATAAGCGCTCACTATTCGGGTTAACCGGGAAAGGACCATGGGGTCGTATAACCCATTTCGAATATGTGATACGTCATTATGAATTGCATTTGAAGACCGGTGTTGAAGACCGGATCTTTTTGAAAGCGAAAGGACAACTCGTCGATTGTCTTTGCACCGAGTAGCTACGGTATAGAGACTCCCTATGTGATGGGAAGTCCGGACATGATTAGAGATTATCCGGATTGCAAGGACTTCTTTGTAAGTGCCTTCAATTCTGTTCGAGCCCGGAACAGACTTGTATGGATTGTATGTCTGACATTACAAATTGAGATATAAAGCCGATTTCTTTCAAATATATTTCTGTTAGTGGCGGAGAATTTATTCTTTTAGCTTAACACCCTTCTCTGAGACGTACGAGCTCAGAGGTTATGTAGTTGAAGATTATCAGCGATATATTCCCAATTTGGTAATGTGACATGCTGAGTGTTGCTGGGAAATGATCATTGTGTTGATTATTTGTGATAGGATCATTTATTTGATCGTCTATCCTGGTGATCATTTCTATGATCATTTGTTGACCCAAAGCATGGCTTTTGTATAAAGTATGTTTTTGTGGACGTGACTTCGTCGAGCCTCACACCTCGAGAATGGTCAAAACAGGAAAGATGCAGCAAAGTTATGAGGGGTAGCGCCCTTTAGGATGTGTGCATTTCCTTCTGGAAAAGGGTGGTATCATGGTATGGAGCCCAGATACTTACTCATGTTGAAAACACTTTATGATTGTGTGAATTGATTGCGAGCGCTCGGTTGAAAGGTCCCAAAGGACCGGGGGATGGCATATTCGGTCAGTTGTTACTCAGTTAGGGGTAACCCGACCTTGTGTTGGTAGAGATCCGGTTTGGTTCTCGGGGATGTCCATCCAGAGGCATTCTCATGTGGCAATGGGAAGTTCCTTGGCCTGATCATTCGTTGGAAATCCAAAGAAACAATACGAGACTTGTACGGTTTTAGTTGTAGAACCTGCCATCTAATATGGTAGCTATAGTAAGCATACTATAATGGTACCTATGCTGGCTAAGATTTATATTCTACTTTCAAAATGAATTTTTCCTACACTATGCACTAATAATAATATCAAATGTTTCTTTTTAATGCGTATCAAGCATCTTTGACTATCATAAGGAGAAATCTCCTCCAAGTCTGCGTTTGCATTGTGTGTGTGGCGGGAGGTCTTATGGTAGTCTCATTTTTAAAAGCATTGCGAATTGACTTTAAAAATATTCCTCTATTTTGATTTTAAAGATAAATAAACTGTTTTGAGTTCTCACACCAGTCACATGACTGACTCGGAGTTTATTGTTTTCCTTCCTAAACTCTGGGTGCCCACCAATTTCCACACGGTCAGTCAAGAGTTAGGTTTATCAGGATATTCTGGATATTCAGGAGTTGCTGGAGGCAAGCTGGATGGCATGGCGTATTACTAGTATATAGTATTTCTTTTCCGCTATTTGTTGTTGTTGTTGTACACTCTGATGATATGATGATGTTATGAAATGTAATGTATGAAATGTAATAACTGATATAGTTCTTTGTTTAAAGATTATTCATTTATTATTATATGTTGTTCCGCTGCGAATTGTGAGATTCTGTTGTTGTTCAGTTGTTTTCTGTTCCGTTCTATTTTCTATGTTCTTTCCTCTCTATTTTCTATTTTTTCTCTTCTTCTATCCTTTTTCTTTTTCTTAAAACCCTAAGTGTTCGGTTTTCCGGCGTTCGATTGCTCGGCAGTCGATAAAGTGAGTATCGATGTTGAATTTTCGAAAGACGAAGAATCGGGTCCTTATAGTTGGTATCAGAGCATATGGTTAAGCGACAACCATGGTTCTGTCAGGTGTTACTCATTAGAGATAGAGTCAGCAGTGCTCTAGAATGAGTTTGAGTGTAATAATAGCTATGAGAGCGTATTTGTTAGTGAATATATAAAATTGTTTTATATTGTGATGATTGGTTTATTGAGTGGCATATGAACTTTCGTCAGCGTGGTCTGCAAAACTATGCCGAAGGGGTTTTTAAACACTTGAATAGAACAATTCGACACAATATTGTTTTAAGTTGGGTAAAAGAAATAATTTTACCTTGCTTATATTTTATATATGAAGGAATAATTTTTCAGAATTATTAAAGTATATAAGTTGATTGTTTAGTTGTTTGAATAATCTAAATTGAAGAATAACACTTATATTCATTATTTCATATCAATTATTCACATTTAATTGATTATTAGTCAATCCATTCATTCAGTTCAATTACAAAAGTTGAATTTCATTTAC
Source organism: Allium cepa (assembly GCA_030765085.1). Taxonomy (NCBI): domain Eukaryota; kingdom Viridiplantae; phylum Streptophyta; class Magnoliopsida; order Asparagales; family Amaryllidaceae; genus Allium; species Allium cepa. Next base: position 877,760,801 of record CM060943.1, read on the forward strand.
ATAACCCAAGTTCATATCTATCATTTAACTTTATTAATTTACTTCGATACCAATATCAACCTCATTCAACATCTCTTAAGTTATATTCCATTTCATAAGCATTACTTGGTTTTACTTAACTTAAATTCCAACTTATAAATCAATTCAGCTTCCAATTCTAAGGTAAATTTTTATTTAACTTTAACCAAGGTCAAATTTCATTACTTATTCAAACTCATATTCATAAATATATTCATATAGTTTCACTTCTTATATATATAAGTTTATTTCACAATTGTAAATCACTTTGATTACAATTCAATTCTTATAATTCATTTTCTTATACAATTATTCTTTTACTTAGATTATTCAAACAACTAAACAATCCACTTATATACACTTTAATAATTCTGAAAAGTTATTTTCTTTATATATAAAATATAATCAAGGTAAAATTATTTCATTTACCCAATTTTAAAACAATATCGTGTCGAATTGTTCTATTCAAGTGTTTAGAAACCCCTTCGACATAGTTTTGCGGACCACACTGACGAAAGTTCATATGCCACTCAATAAACCAATCATCACAATATAAAACAATTTTATATATTCACTAACAAATACGCTCTCATAGCTATTATTACACTCAAACTCATTCTAGAGTACTACTGACCCTATCTCTAATGAGTAATACCCAACAGAACCATGGTTGTCGCTTAACCATAAGCTCTGATACCACCTGTGATAACGTACCGTCAGCGGTCACAACCGGTAGGCTTTTCAACCATCCCAGCCCCACCGTGGCTCACAAAGGTATCCCAAACTTGCTTTTACGGCCACCCTTTCAAATGTCACGGTTTCGCCTAACCAACCCCGTAAAGAGGACGTGTGGGGGTAAGAGTCTCCCGTTCGCCACCAAACCGCGAAGCGAGAACCCCCCATCACATATCACCTAGCATAAGCAAGACTGGTGTGAGAACTCAAAACAGTTTATTTGTCTTTAAAATCAAAATATAGGAATATTTTTAAAGTCAATTCGCAATGCTTTTAAAAATGAGACTACCATAAGACCTCCCACCACACACACAATGCAAACGCAGACTTGGAGGAGATTTCTCCTTATGATAGTCAAAGATGCTTGATACGCATTAAAAAGAAACATTTGATATTATTATTAGTGCATAGTGTAGGAAAAATCATTTCGAAAGTAGAATATAAATCTTAGCCAGCATAGGTACCATTATATTATGCCTACTATAGCTACTTCCTGAGGAAGCAGGTTCTACAACTAAAACCGTACAAGATCGTATTCCTTCTTTGGATTTCCAACGAATGATCAGGCCAAGGAACTTCCCATTGCCACATGAGAATGCCTCTGGATGGACATCCCCGAGAACCAAACCGGATCTCTACCAACACAAGGCCGGGTTACCCCTAACTGAGTAACAACTGACCGAATATGCCATCCCCCGGTCCTTTGGGACCTTTCATCGAGCGCTCGTAATCAATTCACACAATCATAAAGTGTTTTCAACATGAGTAAGTATCTGGGCTCCATACCATGATACCACCCTTTTCCAGAAGGAAATGCACATACCCTAAAGGGCGCTACCCCTCATAACCTTGCTGCATCTTTCCTGTTTTGACCATTCCTGAGGTGTGAGGCTCGACGAAGTCACGTCCACAAAAACATACTTTATACAAAAGCCATGCTTTGGGTCAACAAATGATCATAGAAATGATCACTAGGATAGACGATCAAATAAATGATCCTATCACAAATAATCAACACAATGATCATTTCACAGCAACACTCAGCATGTCACATTACCAAATTGGGAATATATCGCTGATAACATTCAACTACATAACCTTTGAGCTCGTACGTCTCAGAGAAGGGTGTTAAGCTAAAAGAATAAATTTTCCGCCACCAACAGAAATATATTTGAAAGAAATCGGCTTTATATCTCAACTTGTAATGTCAGACATACAATCCATACAAGTATGTTCCGGGCTCGAACAGAACCGAAGGCACTTACAAAGAAGTCCTTGCAATCCGGATATCCACAATCTTGATCGGATTTCCCATCACATATGGAGAACTCAATACCGTAGCTACTCGGTGAAGAGTCAATCGCAGGTCATCCTATTGCTCTCGCAAATACCGGGTCTTCAACACCGATCTTCAATGCTATCCATTACGTCGTATCACTTATTCGGAATGGGTTATAGACCCCATGGTCCTTTCCCGGTTAACCCGAATAGTGAGCGCTTATTCAAAAATAAGTGTGGCATTCAAATTCAAACAAATCACATCAAATACCCATTCAAAGGGAAATATTGATAGTCGGTTATTGAACTATCAATGGATATGCACACATCACCAGATTCCAAATAATTTTCCAAATTATTTATTTCCCAAAAATATCTTTACTAGATATATAATTTCACACTTCAAAAATAAACCAATATTTATTTTTAAACAAATTCCACTTCCTTTTATAAATTCCATAGTGAATTTATATTTCACAATATCTACTGATATCCGATTTCAATTATTCATTTCAATTTATCTTCAAAAAGATAAATTCTCAAAATATTCACTTTATATTGGAAAACATTTCCATACTTATTTAATAAGTAATTCTCAAATCCTTTTATTTTCAACTCTTGGAAAATATTCAATATACTTCAATCGAAATTAAGTATATATTTCATTCTTTAAGGAAATCATTCTCTTAAACATATTTATTTGGGCTAAAACGAATGTTGCGTAAATCATCGTTACGACAACCCAAAATCACTAGTATAGGGATTCAAAATTAAAATAGATATATAAATCCCAATACTATACAAAACATTTCCTTTCGGAAATCATTTACTATAACAACAGTGTTATAGTCCACCATTTCCTCCTATTTCTCGAAAACGTCTATTTCAACAATGAATGTTGAAATCTATGGTTCGAATCTCAACACATTTTAAAACATCGTTAGATCGTTTTAATTCTGTTTAAATCATCACATCTAAAACATTTTCTTTAACATGTTATTCACTATTCAAAAACGTGAATATACTACGTTAACCAATTTCATCATTTCTATTCATTTTATTTTAAAGGATTATTCACTGTCTAAAACGTGAATATAACTCCATAATTAAGCTATAAAAATTAACTTATCAAAATAAGTCGTTTGCGAATTTATAAAACAACGTTTATAAATTCCTTTTCTATTTATTTTATAACAACTTCCTTTTATAAATTCCTTTATTAACCTATTCAATTTATAACTCAGTTATAAAACAAAGGTTCATATTATAAGTTAAATGCTTATAAAACGGTTATTTTACAAAATTGTTCTTTTAAACTTCATAATTATAAATCTTATATCTTATAAGATTCAATTATTTATCCAAATATATTCTTTAATAACTTCACGAAATTTATGAATCTTATTATTTATAAATTTCACTTATAACTTCACCATTTATAATTTTATAAATTCCATTCACTTATGCAATCCATTTTCACTTCATTCAAACACTTATAAAAACTCGTTTTATAATTAAAATATTTTCATTTATAAATTATTAATTTTATAAATCTTTTTATATAAATCAATTTATATTATTCTTTTAAAACATCTTTAATCTCCTATCATTTTGATTTATAAAATAATTAAATTTTATAAATCCTATATTTTCAATTCTTTATAATAATTTCAAAAATCCCGATTAAACTATTTTATAAAATCATTAGCCTCATATTTCCAAAAATCAATCTTTAACCGTATTTCTCAAAATCATAATTTTTATAACTTTAAAAATTATTACGTTTATTTATTTAAAATGGATCAGTTCCAAAAATATTTTATAAACGTATACTTTCAAAAATCACTTTGAAATCATTTTAAAATTCCAAAATTTTGTCCAATGATGCTACATACCAAATAGCCAATCACGACAACAACGATATCATATATCGATATGATAATCAATAAAATATCAAAATATCTGAAATCAAATAAATACTGTTGAGGAATCCAGTTGGATCCCTCCAACCTGTTTTCCTGCATCCAAAAACATTAGCACAATACCAATTCCGCTCCAGTACGGAATTATCGCGGTATATGGGATTTAAAATATTATCCGCTTAATAGACGGCGCAATAGGGTCTCATGCGCTATACAAATGCGGGAAATCAACAACTTCAATATATACATATGCCAATATATATATATTGCTATTATATATAATACCAATTTCACTGTTTATGAAATATTCGCGGTATATGTTTTTAATAAATAACATCCGCTTACTAACGGCGCATAATGTCTAATTTAACAATCAATAGATAACAATCATCATTCAAACATGCATTCAAATATTTTAAATCTAACCATTTAAAATAAAATCGAAACCGATTCGATTGAGTGAGAAGTTCTCACCTTGATTTTAATTTCGTTTTAGCGATTTATTTCGAATAAAATTAAACGGACGTTTAATTTTACCTGAAATTCTCACTAACTCCAAACGACTCTAATCCAATTCCATCGCGTAGTGCTCGTCCATACGATTCCAATGCAACTGGTTTCGCGCGTTTTCGACCTCGTATGAAAAAGTTATGCATTTATGAAGTTTACACAATTTAATTTATATAATTTACAACATTAATTAAAATTTTAAACCTAAGCAAATGTACAACCGTTGATCTCCAAACCCCCCCATCTAGACCACACGTTCCTTCTCTTCTCCCTCTTCTCACATTCGTGTATTCCCAGAACATGCCGAACCCATAGCCGCCCCTTAGGGCAAATTCACGCGACAAATCCAAGCACATCTAGCTCGATCAGCAAGTGTCATTCGCAAGCCCATCACGTATGCTATGCTCGGCCGAAACCCTAGGCAACTCGGTCATCTCCTCCTCCTAGATATGCGTGCCGACTGTGTGACCTTCATCTTCATTTCGCTGTTGAACCAAAGCACTCTAGACGATCTTGACCGTTGGATCTGTAGAACACACTCCCCTCTACAACATTGCAGTTGACACTTTCCTCTAATTGTCGATGGATTTGGAGAGATTAAGGAATGAATTTGGGTGATTTCTGGCCTTAGGTTCAGGGGTGGCGGCTAGGGTTAGGTTTAGTTTTTTTTTTTAATTTATGAAGGGGTAAGGGTCTATTTATAGGAAATCGTTGAACACTATTCATCCGGGAATTCCAAACTCCGATTTACGCGTCGAAACTGACGTTCCTAGGGTTTATCCCGCGTTCCGGACACAATGGAATAGGTTTCGGAAGCTAATTCGAACATCTGTGCGAGTTATGGCAATAAACGTTCAATTTAAATTAAACCGATTTAAACGATTTTCTAGGCGTTTTAATTTGTACCGGACAAACGGTAAATCCAATTGACACGAAATTTGAAACCTTACAACAATATCACATTACGGATCCGATGAAACTTGTTTCGTCGAAATCCGAGACTTTTTGAAAAATGGCTATTTTAACTCGCCAAATTAAAATTAAAAATAATTCGACGCGTTTCGAGCTGCCACGATCAATCGATAACTCCAATTGCTACGAAAATTGAAATCCGGTAATAACTAACTATTACGGATCCAATGGAACCGGTTTCGTCCAATTCTGAGACTGTTCGAAAATTGACTATTTTCACTAGTCGATTTAAATATTAAAATATTCAATTTTCACAAATTAACTTTTAATTCGATTTTAAAAGTTCTAAAACATCATTCTAACTTCAATATGATAAAATAAAATTTTACAAATCATTTACAATCATATTTAACTCAATTTTCAATTATTTCCATAATTTCACATATTAAATTATCGATTTAATTATTCAATTAAATCCAATTATTCAAATTAAAATTTATTCAACTTATTAATTCACTTATTAATATTTAAAATTAATTAAATATTCAAATTTTAATTATCAAAAATTCTGGGTCGTTAGAAGCTACGCGTTACCACTAGCCAGGATAGCAATTGGTATATCTACCCTGACATTGCCTAGTTGTGCCGTGTCACCTACCCTAGCGCGCCTTATACGATTTTGGTTTTGTGCCATACCTATGGAGTGCCCTCTGACGACGCCCAGGACAGGGGAGATTACGGTACTATATAGACTATGAGAATATATTATGTGTTAAGGGCTATATGGGTAACCCCTTAACGCAATTTAAAAGTAAGTTTATTTTACTAATAGACACTATTATAATAGCGAAATATTACTACATAGTAAATAGTTTAACGGATCCTTAGAGGATGGGCAGTCCCAAGCATCCTTTAAGTTACTTGCCTTTATATTACAGTTCACTTGAATTAGCTTACACTGTATAAGTATGTATGTCCTGACTCAAGTGTTTGTGTTTATTTCTTATGCTCGGGTCAGCCTGAGTTTCAGTTCGGACTTTATCCCCGGAGCTAGGGCTTCTGCATATCATCTTTTCAAGCTACTGTCAAAGTTCCTTTCAATTCTTTATCTTAGTTTTGGAGACAAATAAATTTGGATTTTTCTGTGGTTGATTCAAACTAAATTTGGTTTTAAAAACTATGTAATTTATACTTATTTTGAGACTATGTGATAGTGGCTTCATGAACCACTAAGTTATTTTTATTCCGCTGCGAGTATTCTGATACTGCGTCTGTGATTCTGTGATTGCTTATTTACTGTATATTCTGAGATTTGCCAAATTTTATTTACAACGCGGTATTTCGAACAATCCAAGTCCGACATGTGCGGATGTGAATGGTTGAAAATATCGGGTCGTCACAGCAGGTCACTACACTTGGTATCAGAGCTGAAGGTTAAGCGAGAACCTTGGCTTTGGTGGGGATTGCTCATTAAAGATAGGGTCAGTAACAACTTAGAATGAATTTGAGTGTATCAATGGATATGAGCACATATTTGTTAGTGAATATAAATTGTTTTGTGTTTTGGTTACTTATCGGTTGAGTGACTTATAAATTCTATTCCAGTAGTGGGATGCCACGACATCGATAAGAGTTTCTAAACACTTAAACACGATAAGCCAACACAATATAGTTTTGGAAGCAGGTAGACGAAATGATTTACCCAAATTATATTGTGATATAAAAGAACTAACTGAATTTAGATGGTTAGATTTTGATGGTTACGTCTTGAAATTTAACAAAATTGAAATTGTATTTTGATATAAAACAAGATTATTAAATTTAAATGGTTATGTCTAACAAAACTGAATTTGTATAAGTATGTATATACAAATGAATTATAATTAAAATGGTTCGAACTTGAGTTCAGAAATTTAAATCCCAAAAGGTTTGGAAAATATTTTCAGAAGTGATGTGGAAATGAAATTGATGTTATTTTGGAAATATTTTTGAATTAAATAATGGTAACATTATTGTGGAATGTTTTTGAATAGAAAATGTTTTAAAAATGGATCTTGGAATTGATATAGCGCTAAACTCACTTCAGTCGCTGGAAAATAATTTCGATGATGATCACGACATCATTGGTGTTCATTTTCGAGTTTCTAATTGATGAGTTGCTTCCATCATTATTTGTTTGGGCTTGTTTGGATAAAAACCAGGTTTGGTTTAAATTTTAAAAAGTGTAATTTGGTATATAGATAGGGGTGTGTGTGTGTATATATACACATAAATGATTTCAAAATGATTTGAAATAAAATCGGGTGTCAGAATTCTGGAATTTGAATTTTGGAATTAAATTTTAACTTGAGTAAGTAAATTGAATGAAATTTAACTAGAGTTAAGTTGAATAAAATTGAGTTGGATTTGAATTGAAGTGGATATAAATAAGAATTGTGAAGGGGTTATATAACTACGAGTTATAGATTATTGGATGGAATAATTGTAAAGTGAAAACTTTATTAAATGGTAATGGCTTAAGTTATAAATAAATTCAATTTAAGTGTAGATAAAACTGAATATAACTTTGGGATATTATTTAAATGAATTCGAATATGAAATTATGTTCCGGAGTGGGAAATGAATATAAGTGTTGTAAGGCAACTTAATATTAATTTTATGAAATAATTCATAAATAAATAGCATGAAATGATTTCGAGCTTAATAAAATGGATTTTGAATATAATGAATGTGGATATGAATGGAATGTAACTGATTTGATTGATAATAAATCTGAAATGGAATGAAGTTGAATATAAATTGATTTGAAATCGATTTGAGATAGGTATAAACTAGAATGGTTACTCAATTAAAAGTATATCACCGAATTTGCATGGAAATATTGTCGTTCGATGCAAACTGAAGAAAATAAAATTTTACAATATATGTGGAAAGTGAATAAATTGATTTGAATTAATCTGGAATGGGTATAAATATAATGTGCATATTATGAAGTGAATGCAAGTAAATTTGGTTGTAAATCATTCGAATTGAATGAAATGTTATATGGATCGATTGAAATTAATTAAATTAGTGTTGAAACCTTATAATTGCTTATAAATATGTGTTTAACTTGCTTGGTTATGCAAAGTGTGTGTTTCACTATTTAAATGAATGAAATGTTATTAAATTTTCATGTTTTAGTACTTACATGTTTAAATTAAGTAAGTATAGGTACAAGAAGACCATTTGGCTAGATTTTGGTCGCACAAATTACATATAAAATAAGCTCGCTCGCTTAGTCACGCTAATATAAGGTACATTTTCGGATTAAATACCGCAATGAATAAACAATGATATATATTTTGTTTTTCGACAATGTGGGTCGATGTATATATTTTTATCACTTTTGTCATATTACAAAAAGCTCTCCATATAAAGGTGACTCTGTCAAAAAATTTCGGAAATTTAGGGTGTTAGAAAAAAAATTTGAAAATTTTTGGAAATTTTTTTGTTAACTAAAGGTTGATTTTTTAAATTAAAGTTGTAATAAACGTTTTTGAATTAAAAGGTAACCTAAGTGGTTTGGTTGAAACTAAAGGGTTTCGAAAAGTGATTGCCGAGTTTTCGCTAAGTGGACTTTTGAAAAAGGTAAATGGGTTTGGATCATTCGTCCCGCCTTAGCAATTTCGGGGACGAAATTCTTTTAAGGGGGAGGAATGTAACGACTTGGATTTTCAGTCGTTTGATTTTGAACATTTAATTTATTTTAAATGTTGAATTTGAAATGTAATTGTATTTTAATATGAAGTTTGAATAAATTTGATTGTAGAATTAGCAATTGAAAATCGTTAAAAAATTGAATTGGAATTAAAAATGAATCGAAACGATTCCAATGTTGATATAAATTCTATTTGAATTATGATTGAGTTAATAAGATTATAAAAACTGAAAATTTCAAGTAATTTCGTTAATTTTTTTGGAAATCTTTAATTAAATCGACATGTTTAAAATGCGATTCAGGTTATAGTCTCGAAATTCGACGAAACAAGTTCCATTGGATCCGTAATAGTGTATTATTATCAGATTTCAAATTTTGTAGCATTTGGATTTATCGTTTGGTTGCACAGTCCTAAAATGCCTTGAAATGATTTAATTGAATTTAATTTAAATAATCGATTTAAAAAGCTATCTTCTACATACGATCGAATTGGGGCTCGAGACTTATTCTGTAACGATCCCGATTTTTTATCAAATTTAAATTGACAATTAAAATAAATTCTTGAATAAAATTGTAAATTAATTTGAATTTTTCAAATTTAATAAGATATTTGTTTATTTGGACATTGATTTTAAAATTTAATTAGGGCTTTGAAATTCTATATTTAATATCTTATAAATAAAAAGTAATATCCCAAAAACTTATCAATTTAAATTAACAATATATTTTAAACTTTTGAAAAATTTAATTTGAAAATAAATAGAAGAATCTCAAAGAAATAAAATAAGTGATAATTATATATGAATAAAACTCCAAATTCTTTTGAGTTTAAATTTTTTGAAATAATGAGTGTTTCAAAAAGTCAATTGAGTTTAAATATATATATATATATATATATATATATGTATATAATTCACATATGAGTAGTTTTGAATGTAAACATTGAATTTGAATTTAAATTGCATAAGTATGGATATGAGTATATAAATAGACATAAATGGATTTTTGTTTCAAGTTTGAATTGAATTTTGAATCTAAATTTAAAAAAAATGTTTTAAAAAAATATTTGGCTTTTAAAATCATTAAGGTGTAATTTATATGACGTAAATATTGGTTAAAACAATTCTTCTTTTAACATTGTATATATATATACACAATGAATAAAGAGATGTATTTATTTATAAAGTGAATATGATATAGAAATTTATTAAAAAAAATTCTTTTGTCTTTGTAAAATTACAAACATACATAAGTGAGATGGAGTAAAGAAATCAACATACATTGAGATCTCATGATTATCTTTTTACAAAAGGCATTCCATATCATTGCTAGAATATAATAATAATATTAAAAGTTGTAGAAAACTTTTCAGCTCCCCATATTCAAATTATTTAGCCTCAAAAAATCTATGAAAGAACAGTGAAAAGATTGAGTGTCACAAATCTCAACACCAAAGAAAAAAAAGAAAAGAATCAGAAAAAAACAGCCAACTTTTTCTTGGATTCAAAGTTGAATTTTTTAAAAATCCTCTTTAACATCAAGCTGTAGATTTACACTCCATCTCTTAGGTAAGTTTTATATCTTTATAGTTTAATGGATTTGTAGTTTAAAATCAAGTTTTAGCACAAACCAATTCAAAACTGGAGATTTACAAAAAAGAACACAGCTTCAGGAAATAGTGCAAGATTCTCTAAATAAAATTAAGGCAAGTAAATTTCTTTTAAAAAGATTTGAATTTGAAGTGGTTAATCAGTAACGAAGTAAAGATTTAAACAATTATATTAATCAGTTCAGGAGGAAATCAAGTTCAAAGGATTAAAATCAATTTCTGGTTTTCAACTGCAGATCCTGTTCTTTAGGCATAAGAAATTCAAACTCTAAGTAGATTAAGGATTATTTGTTATTGATGAAGTAAATAAATGAATTCAACAGAAATTAAGCAAAGTTTTGTATTAACAAACTTTGCAGATTTAACTTCAAGATTTAAAGAAGGAAAAAGAAATATAGGCTTCATCATCATTTTGAAAACTGTCAGGAGCTCTCTGTTAACAAAAACTTCAGCTAAGCAAGCTTAAGTTCTTAAACCCGTTTCTTTGAAATTTCATGCTTGTGATGATAGTGTTGATGGATGTGAATGTGTTTGCTAGTTTATATGTATATATATGTGTTGAAATAATTAGATGTGTGTCTGTGTATATATACAGAGCTATCTCTGTCTAACAACAGGTTTTTAAAACCTGATAGGAAATTTAAAAATCATTCCATCCAAACCTTTTAAAATCTTTGATCTTTGAATGAAGTATACTTGTATGGGTATAACATCACTTTTAAAAGAAAATTCACGTATTTAAATTAAACATTTATTTAGAAAATGATACTTATACAGTGATGCTTTAAATTTAGCACGGAATCAAATGTTTTAGTTTCAAAATTTGATCACATAAACTGTTTTAACTCGGGAAATGATGAATTTAGAAAATCATTTCATAATTTTTTGTTTAATAATTTGTGAGAAATTGAATGTTGAACAAAATCTACATTTTTGCCAATCTCTGGCGATTGACGTCAAATGGTGGGTTGTGGTTGAGGTCGAAGGTGGCTTGGATGTGGTAGAATCGGGGAAAAATACTCCGCAAATTTTATAATATGCCAGGGTGGTAGTTTGAAGTTGATTTAAGGTTTTGGGGTATGTTGGGTTCGCTGTTGTTCACGAGAAGTTTTCGTCGTTGACGTGGCAATCTGGTCGATCGCACCGAGGGGGATAGGGCGTGGTGATGTGATGAAGCTGTGGCCGGTGATTCAGGGATGCTGGTGGCACGACATGATGTGGCGAAGCGTTTTCTTGATGGTGGTTCAAGTCCAGGAAGGGGGTCGAGTTGAAAATTTTTGTTTCTGATGTGGTCACCGGAGATGGGTGGTCGGGACTAGTAGAGGAGGTCAACGGTGATGTGTGGGTGGCCTCGGCGGCAACCGTAGATGATCAGAATCATGGTGCACGCGCACACGTGATAGTATGCATCTGGGTTGATTTAAGTTTGAGGAAGGAGAAGGGTTCTCGAGTTCAGGCATGTGAAAACGAAGGCTCGACTCGAAGCATGTATCGAGAGAGAAGGGTTCAAGCTCGAGTTATAATTCGAGTAAAAATATTAACGCATCGGGTTAAATACTTAGGAAATATTTCGAGTTTGAAATGTGGTACTTAGGTTGATTTTCAGAAAGACTCGAAGTAGATAGGCGGTGTTCTCGGGTTAAACTCGAAGCAGGTCTCGAGCATATATGCAAAACAGTTTTTGTTTTGAAAAATTCTCAAACTTTTAAACAATTTTAAAATATGTTTTCAAATGATGGTTTGATTAAAGCTCGGAATCAATTAAGGATTTAAATGAGATATTTTTCAAAGTGATTAATATTTAACTTTATTACATTTTTTTAATAATGTAATTTAGAAACAATAATTAAGATAGAATGTTATTTAAACTAATCTTAACTTTTTAAGGCAACTAATGTATAAGGATAATGATTTAACAAGGTTTAAAAAGGATAATCAAAATAATTAAATTATCTTTTGGTTCATTAAAATAATTAATGATTTTGTTAATAAAATTATTTAAGAAGTGATTACTTAATTAATTGTTTAAAATTAAAAATTAATTTAATAAAAAATTAAGGTTAATTAATTTGTAATTAATTATTAATCAAGAAGTAATTAATAAATTAAAGTGATTAAGATTCAATTAATTAACAATTAAGGGTTAATTACTTAATGAAACTAATTTAAAATTAATAGAGGATAATTAATTAAAGGATAAATTTATTTATGAAAGTAAATTAAAGATAATTACCTTGTATAATTAAATAGAAGATAATTACTTTGTGTAATTAAATAAAAGCTAATTCCTTGGTGAAATTCATAAAGGATAATTAATTAAATGGTAATTAATTAAATGGTGATCAATTAAGGTAATTAATTTAAGGATAATTAATTAATTTAAAGTTTAATTAATTAATAAAGAATGATAATTAAGTGAGGATTAATTAATTAAGGATAATTAATTAAGAATTAATTAATGATTAGAGATCGATTAATTAATAATAGAAGGAGGTTAATTAATTTATTATTAAAGGATAATTGATTGAAATAATTTGTAATTAATTAATGTTAATTAACCAGGATTAGCGATTAATCTGATTTAAATTAATTCGATGATTAATTAACCTTACTTATGAATGTTTGGATTCTATTGGATGATTGAATTGTTGATATCCCTGATTGTGATGCTTTGTTTTGATTTGAGCTGTGTTTTATGTAATTTATTATCTGTGTTATATATCTGTGATCTGTGAATGAAAGATAAGCGTTATAGTTTATACCGCTTATCAAATATATTGCTGTATTGGAATATGTACTGATTGATGATGTTGCACTTTTATTATGTAAAACCCCTGGACCACACTTATACACACAAATATGGATTGCACGTGGAAATTGGTTAAGTCACAGATTTTTGAAATAGTTTTAAAATTGAATTTTTGAATCCAAATGGTTTTGGAAATGGATTGGGTTTTTAAGGTGTAAAGGTATTTGAAAAGGAATTTCAAATATAAAAAATTATTTTTGAATAACTTGATTATGTTTTGAAGTTTAAATAATTTGATTTAATTTTAGATTCAAAATTTGAAATTGAATTCTATTTATGATGTAAAAAGGGTATACCAGTTATATGGGTTTAAACCATTTTTGAAAGTGTTGTTTTAGGGCTTTAAAATTAACCCAAAGATTTTAACTTGTATAAATGTAATCGGATCTTTCCAAAACAAAAACAATTATTTTCAAATAATAAAAGCTTTCATATAAGAAATGAATTTCCAATTTGTGTTAAAAGGATTTCAAGTCGAAAATGAAAATGGTTTTCAAGTTATGAATGAATCTTTGGAAACGGTTGAAAGCTATAAGTTAAATCTTTGTTTTAAAGATTAGATGAGTTAACCCAATTGAAATGGAAATTATTTTGAAAATCTATGAATGGATCTTTGTGAAACTGGGTGAACTTTGTGAAATAAATCTTTTTGTTTAAAGATTTGAAATGGTAATTTATTTACACCATTTAAAGAAAGATTTTGGATTTTAAAGGTTGTGACCTAACTGAAATCCCATACCCATATGTTTTTAAATATTGCGCTCATTATTCGGTTTAGCCGAGAGAGGACCTTGTGTCATATAACCCATTCTGTGTAGTGATACGACGTTATGGATTACATTTGAAGACCGGTGTCGAAGACCGGGTATTTGCAAGAATGATAGGATAACCTATTGATTATCTCTGCACCGAGTAGCTACGGTATAGAGATTCCCTAAGTGATGGGAAGTCCGATCGGGATTGTGGATACCCGGATTGCAAGGGCTTCTTCGGAAGTGCCTTCGGTTCTGTTCGAACCCGAAACAGACTTGTATGTTTGTATATCTGACACAACACTTTGAGATATAGACTGATCTCTATCAAATACATTTCTGCTTGGTGGCGGAGAATCTATTCTCTTAGCTTAACACCCTTCTCTGAGACGTACGAGCTAAGAGGTTATGTAGTCAATGGTTACCAATGATATACTCCCAATTTGTTAGTGTGGCATGCTAAGTGCTGCTGTGTATGGATGATCATTTGTTGATCATTTATGATCAAAGCATAGCTTTTGTATAAAGCGTAGCTTTGTGGACGAGACTGCATCAGGACCTCACACCCCAGAAATGGTCGAAACAGGAAAGATGCGGCAAGGTTATGATGGTCGATCCCTTTAGGGTGTGTCATTCCCTTCTCGAAAAGGGTGGTATCATGGTATGGAGCCTAGATACTTAACCCATGTGGTTACTGCAATCTATTACTTTGTGATTGCTTTGTGAGTTGAGAGGCGCCTCGGATAAAGGTCCCAAAGGATCGGGGGATGGCATGCTCATGTAGTAGTTACCTAGTTACAGAGGTAACCCGGCCTTGTGTTGGTAGAGAGCTGGTTAAGCTCTCGGGACGTCCCTCCAGAGGCGTACCCATGTGGCAGTAGGAAGTTCCTTAGCCTGACCATTTGTTGGAAATCCAATATTCAATACGCGCCTTGTACGGTTTTAGTTATAGAACGTGCGATTTACTTATGATGGTCACCACTGTTTAGATGGTAGCTATAGTAGGCATAGTATGGAATGTCTATGCTGGCTAGGATTAATATTATACTTTCAAAATATTTTTATGCACTATGCACTAGTAATAATATCAAAGAAATTTTCTTGTATCAAGCATATTTGACTATCATAAGGAGAAATCTCCTCTAATTCTGCGTTTGCATTGTGTGTGTGGCGGGAGGCCTTATGGTAGTTTCATTTTCCAAAAAGCATTGCGGATTTGTTTTAAATTCTTTTGTTGTTTGTTTTAAAAGATAAACTATTTTTGTTTGCTCACACCAGTCCCATGAATGACCTGGTGTTTATTGTTCCTTTCCTAAACTCTGGGTGCCCACAATTTTCCCACATGGGCAGTCTAGAGTTGGTTTTCAGATAATCAATAATAGGTGTAGATTCGATAGCATTCGAAGTCTTTGGTTTGGTAGCTTTCAATCTTTGGAGTCTTCTTCAGCCTTTGGACGACTGACCTGGTTTGCTCTGTTGGGTACAGCGTGATGTGGGGTTCTCGCTTTTTGTTTGGTGGCGAGCAAGAGACTCTTACCCCTACATGTCCTCAGCTTAGTGCATCGTTATTTGGAGTTCGAGCTATTTCTGGATTGGTGCCTAGGAGATGGAGGTTACCGATACTGGAGTTCTCTCTTGAAGCCATATTGGAGTTATTGTTCCGCCGCTGGTGTTGTCTTTTCTTTCCGCTGCTATTGTCTTCTATCAAATCTCTTATGTATATTGATATTCATTGTATCATTCAGTTGTATCAGATATTGTATCAAATGTAGTATATTGATATATTCTTTTTCTTCTGCTGTGTTGTTATACTTAATGTGTTATAAGCTCCAACGAACCAGATTCGACGTTTGGATCTGCGGCATTTGAATACGCGTGTCGTATTCGGTGCCGATTTTCGAAGGTTAAGTCAGGGTCGTTATATATTCCATCTTGTGTTGAATAGCGGCGTAACATTAGGAACGTTAGGAAGCATGCCTCATTAGGGGTTCGAATAAAATATCTAGATATTTTGAAATTTTAATATATATATGGTCATATCTATTCACATCAGCTGTTTAAGGCATTACCATCAGCCACCCTAGATTGTACGCAAGCCAACCTATGGGCCTACATAGTTATGTATGCTAGCCGCGCCTTCTTTGATTAAAATCGAGAATTCTTTCACCTTTCCTCTTCGAAACGATATAAAATCAAACTAGTTCGTTCGAAATGAAAGAAAGATCGATAGAAAGAAACTTTTTGAACAAAGCCGCCTCAAAACATAAAATCACGACCCATTTTCAAATCCTTAGACCAAAATCCACAAACAAAATAAAATTTGATTTCGAGAAAGAAGAAAAATATAAATATAAACGAACAAACCTCGTTCGAATCAGATGGAAATCGAATGGAGGTGGGTTCGTATACATGGTGGTCGCGATGGGTGGCCCGGCTCGTATGAGCGTGCGTAAGAACAAGGTGAATCAGTGTAACGCAAGCTTTTAACTAGGGTTGGGGATTATAGGAGGTAGTGACGATGTTTTGGGAATCAGAGGCTAGCTTTGGGTTCATGTTGGAAATTGGCATTGGTGACTAAAAAATGGGGGAGTGTGACATTATCAGTCGCGATTAGGGATCCAAGTCGCGATTGAATGGTGGCCTTTGAGTGAGGTTTCGATAGTCGAGGGTTGGTCGCGTTGAAGTCATTGGCGTGAAGGTTGGGTGATGCTTCAGCATTCGAAGGAAGGGATGGTGGCTGTGACAAAGAGTGAAGCAGTAGGATGGTGGTGGCAGGCGAACTCGATGGCTTGCGTGGAGGGGTGGAGTGCTTAGGAGCAGGAGCAGTTTCGTCGATGTAGTCGAAGCAGGCAAGATCGCAGACGAGACTGAAAGATATATTTGGAAGGAAGGAAATTATTTTTTTTAAGAATTTTGTTAGACTAGTGTTTAATTAATTTTAATTGAAATTTGTTAACTTATAAAAAATTGTAATTTGCATACGATTTCTAAAAATCATTTAAACAAGTCAAGTTTGGTTCATTTCTGGAAAATCTATGCATAGGGATTAGTTTGCGATTTTTCGGAGGCAGTTGGACTTTTAGAAAAAAAATAAAATCTTGATGTTCGGAAAAATAAAAACCAAGGTGAATAAAATCTCACTCATTTGGATTGCTGGTTATAATTTAAAAATGTTGAATTTAAATTATTGATTGATTGGACGAATTTAATAAGTATGATCAGTTGGATGATATATAATATATATAACAGTATATATATTTTAGTTGGATATATTTTCCACCAATTGGAGCGGATGAGACCCTATGCGCCCTACATAATAGCGGATGACCCTATATTACCGTGATATCCTCCTCGAAGTGGGATTAGTATATTTATGCCATCTAACATCTATGGATGCAGGGAAACAGATGTAACGACCCAATATTTTCAACCACTCGCATCCATACATGTCAGACTTGAATGGCTCAAAATATCAGATTGTTAATTTATATTTGGCAAAACTCAGCATATACAGTAAATAAATAAATCACAGAATTACAGACACAGAGTAATATAGAAATAAGCCGAGGAATAGATAAATAGAAGTTCATGAAGCTGCTATATAAACAACAGAGTTTGAAATAAAATACAACAGAATATCTCAAATGCAATGTAGTCTCGAATACAAATAGACGACCAGTCTGAACAAACCACTGGATGGCTGAAAGCTGAATAGTTATAGAAGGATCTTCAAGAGAAGCTCCAACTCCAAAGGTGAGTCTCAAATGCTGTGACACTCGATCTGACCCGAACGTAAAGAAAAACACAAAACATTCGAGTCAGGATTAACATTCTTATATCAATAAATCCAACTCAAGTGAAATATCAACTGAAATACATGTAACTCAAAGGATGTTTGGGATAACCATCCTCTAAGGATCCGTGGAACTATCTACTATGTAGTAATATATGCTATTATAATATGTCTATAGTAATGTAAAAGATATTAAAATAACGTTAAGGCTTTACCCATATCCCCCTTAATACATTTTATATATTCCCGTAGTCTATACAATGCCGTAAGCTCCTCCGTAAACTGGAGGTTTACCTAATGGACACCCCATAGGTACTGTACAAAAAAAACTCGTAGAAGGCGTGATAGGGCATGAGACACGGCACTCGAGGTAATGCCAGGGTAGATATACCATTTGCTCTCCCGGACTGGTGGTAACACAAAGTGTAGTGACCCGCTATTTTGGACTATTCGCATCCGCACATGTCGGACTTGAATAATTCAAAATATCGAATTGTTAATTTAAATTTGGCAAAACTCAAATATACAGTAAGTAAATAATTACAGAATCACAGACACAGGGTAATAATATGCAGCGGAAGTAAAAGAGATAGTAAATCATGAAGCTACTATATAAATATATAAGATACATCAGAGTTTACAACAAAAGAGAAACACGATACATCAAGTACAAATCAGAATACATCACTGGAATCATCGAATACTGAAAGCAGAATAGATGGCTGGATCTTCAAGCAAAGCTCCGACTCCAAAAATGAGCCTCGGACACTGGTACACTCAGTCTGACTTGAGCGTAAAGCAAAACACAAAACACTCGAGTCAGGATTAATATTCTCATATCAATAAATCCAACTCAAGTGAAAAAGCAATCGAAATAAAAGTAACTCAAAGGATGTTGGAATCACCATCCTCTATGGATCCGTTAAACTATCTACTATGTAGTAGTGTACGCTAAATAGATAATGTCTATCAGTAATATAAAGTATCAAAATAGTGCTAAGGCGTTACCATTATCCCCCTTAACACATTTTATATAAATGTCATAGTCTATACAGCACTGTAAACTCCACCGTAAACTAGTGGGATATCAGGGAGTACTCCATAGGTATAACACAAAACAAATTCGTAGTGGTCGCGTATATAGGGATACAAGTATGACAAGGCACATGAGGCAATACCCAAGGTAGTGAGACTACCGTTTGCCTGATCCGGACTGGTGAGAACGCATCGCCGCAACGATCGCAACACCGCGAAACAACACTCCTGAAATTCCGAGGGTGCACCAATCAATCACAAGTAATGAGTAGTAGTTACGAAGAAGTGTGTTCGCTCGAGGTAGCTAACCTCATTTGGCCCGGCATGGATCCTGTTTTTAGTCATTTCCAATTTGACACAAATGTCAAGGCTATCCATTATCGTTCTCTTTCTTCAGTCATCACGAACATATTCCAACCACTTCATTCTGGATCATCACTCCGCATATAGTTATTAAAGTGGTTTCGGTTTAGATAGAGAGTATATCCATAACCGATTCTGATTTCTTTAATAACTTTCGTAATTATTACACCGATTGGTCGTTTAATAAATTTCAAAACCAAATCAATTTCAATTTCAATTAGAGTTTATAAATCAACATTTCAATTGTCTTTCAATATCGATTTCCAAAATTCACGTTTCAAAACTTCCAAATTACCATTTCAAAGTCTTACAATTCAATCTCAAATTTATTTAAACAATTCAAATATTGATTCAAGTTCGTACATAAATTTCATTCCGAAATCATTTAAATTAATTTAATTTAACATTCAAACCAATTTAAGCTCATTAATCGATTTCATTCAATATTCGTTAAGTTAATTTATCATTCAAAACAATTTATATTAAATTCCAATTGATTAAATCAATTTCTTAAGTTCTATTCCATTATCTCAAAACCTACATATTGAATTAAATTAAATTCGTCAAACCAAATTCTTTAAAATTTGCAAGTCTTACGTTAATTTCATTAAATCACGTTTTATGACTTGTTAAAGAAATTCAGTTTCACTTATTTAGTTAGTTCAAATTTTGAAACTCAATTAATAAAGAAACTAAATTTCATGTATTCAAGAAGTTCAATTTCACTTATTAACTTAAATAATTTTCCAAACCTTAATAAATAAAGAAACTCAATTTCATTTATTAACGAAGTTCAAATCCACTTATTCAAAGTTCAATTTCTCTTATCAAAGAGTTCAATTTTTTTATTCAATTATCAAATAATTAAATCTTATTCAATTATTAAATAATTTCAATCTTAATTATTAATAATTTCAAAAGTTAATAAATACAAACTTGATTATCAATTCAAACTTAATTATTAAATCATTTCCACTTAATTATGAATTCAACTTAATCATCAAACCATTTCAACTTAATTATAAATTCGACTTAATAATTTCAAACTTAATTATAATTTCAAACTTAATTATAATTTCAAATTTAATTATTAAATGATTTCAAACTTAATAATTTCAAAACTCAATTATTACTAATTCCAAATTATTTATTAATAATTCCAAATTTAATTATTAAATAATTAAATTTCAAACAACATTCTTTTATCAATTACTACGTTAATATTTGTTTCAGATTTCAAACTTTACATTTTCCTCTCAAAAATTCAAATTCCAACTTCATTTCAAAACTTATTCTTTGCTCGAATAAAATCATTATTTTATTTTTAAATCAATTTATTGACCAATCGGATTTTATTTAATTCTCTATCCTAGGTCAAATTCATTTGGGTATATATCATTTCAACCCGATTCCAATTCAATTCAAATCAAAGCATAACAAAAGGGAACTTACAGTGTGATAACTGAGATGGTGTCAAAGTAAATAAACAAGCAATAACAACAATCAATAAAATCCAATAATCAATTCAAATAATCCCGAAATAATCGTATTAATTCACATTGTCATTGTGCGAATTAATATTATTATTTCTAGAATCTACACTAACATTTCATGTCGGTTAAAGATTATTATATTACGGTTCTTCACTTATCATCTATTTCAATTTCATACATCACAGATTTAAACAACATACATACAATGGATTAAGGTGTAATTAACCAAATCCTACGTGTCAATTAATTTAACATTTAAAGGGGGTCATATTATACCAATGTCATTTAATCAAATTTACACAAATGTTGTTCAAATTTTTAACTATCCTGCGGCAGATTCAATTGCATCATATTTATCACTTTATACATTAAAATTTAAAGTCCAATATAACAACAATCAATCAATCAATTATCAACCAAACTGTATTATCATCGTATAAATAACAGATAAGGGTGTTCGATGTCACAGATGAACTGATACAGGTAGTAACATATATAGCAGTGTAAATAACTAACAGCAGTATATTTCAATTGTCGTTTCCATTGAAATCAAATTTAATAAATAAAATAACATTAATCATGAGTGATTGCTCACCTTTTGAGGTTAGAGAAATTTGACACTGCAACTGAGTTACGAAATACAAGCACGACTTTAAAACAAGCTAGATTGGCACGAATCGACGAACAAAGCTGGTAAATCAGAATTGACGAGATCAAATTAGAACCGGATTGAGAAAGGTAAATAGTGTAGGCGAACTCATATATGTAAATATATATATATATATATATATATATATATATATATTTCTATTTACATCATATTCTTAATTCAAACATATTTTAAATTTAAATATATTAAAATCATTGTTTAGAATAAAACGCACATAATAGAACAAACATGCCTGCCTTAAAGACTGGTATATATTACAGACTATATCTACACCTTACATTTAACTCAAAGTCAAAATTATATACTTTACGGTTAAACTACCGAAACTTGAACCTACTATATATAAGTACTTTAAACTTAGATGTATAATAAAATTTTCCTTTCAACAGTACAAACAACAACAAAAAAAAAACAATTGTTCGCAGGCATAAAAAAATAAAATCTGACCCATATATATATATGCAGTAACCAATAACATATTATAAAACACGATACTTGATTTATATATACAATTTTATACAGTTTCATAATACAACTTCCTTTATAACAATAACAAGAACATATAAACAACTTTATATTTATATATATAACAGTTTATAATTAACAATACACATATAAAAAAAATTATAGGTAAATAGATATATAACTTCTAGATATATATTACATTATTTAAGCAAACACTGTCACGCATACCTATGAACCATTTATAGGCATACAACTAAAAGGCTTTACACAACCTTCTACCCTTATATACTCTATAACAATTTCATATATAGTAAAAATGTATATTATAAAGCTTAACAATATACTTGGCTATACTGACTGACCTGTATTTATACTTTATATATAACAGATCTCGATTCATATACTAAATATATAACCGGTTTATCAACTAATATTATATGCTGAAATCTATGGCATATCTATATCTATATCTACTTTTATCAAAATAATAATAATAATAATAACAAATAAATACCTTTACTATATAATAGAGGTAGCATCAGGCGTAGGGTGCGGAGAGTAGCAATAAGATAAATGAACTAGTCGACTCAAAGGAGGAGGAAGAAAATGGTGACTGGGCTTGGCTGGGGAAAAATGATGCAGGCGGTTGAGTTTATGGGTACCAGAGTGGTGGCCGAGTTGAGGTGAAGTGGGGCGGTGGACACATGCGGCCGGAGGTGATGACGCAGGCACTACATGCCTTTTTTTTTGCTAGCAGGTCAGGTCGGTCCACGCGCGGCGCGTGAGTGGCGATGGGCTGCCGGCCATGGAGGGTGGAAGTAATGGTGGTGGGTTGCGTAGCAATGGCATGGGCAGAGGTCTGATGAGCAAGCACGTTTGAAGTGGGAAATGTTGAATAGGCTTCAGAAGAAGAAGGTTGGTTTCATTTTTCACAACTTTTCTGGATTTGCAAATATGTACAGAGCAAATAAAAGGAGAGGCATTGGCTATCTTGTTTGCTGTGTTTTCTTTCAACAGATAGAAGAGTAAGTGGAATGACGGGTCTAGGAGTAAATGCATGCATGCTTTATTAATGAACAGATGGAAAGTTGAAAAAATAAAACAACATTTGTATTGAAAATATGAATTGGTGGGATATCAATGGTCACAGAATATTAAAGAGGTTTAATGACCAATACTTTATTTATCTTTAACTGTTGCACTTGAATAGGAAGGAAACCGGTACCGCGGTTCCCGTTTTTATGGATTTCGCAGCGAACTGGACTTCAAAACACAAAATTGAAAGATACGATCAAAACGGTATATAGATGTTAGTGGTACGATTGAATTATAAAAATTTCAAATTTTCTACTACGAAAAATGCAAGAAAAACGCAGAAGAATAAGATCGACGGAGCTAAAGATGTCCGAATTTGGAAAAACGACAAACTGACATCTTGCTCAAAAGATGTTTTAGAATTTTTCTGTGTAAAAATATTTTTGTTTTGAAAACGTTTTATTTTCATCGCTTTTTAACTGATTAAATTGAAGTAAATTTACGCACGAAATAAACTTTCGTATTTTTGGACGAAAATTTACAAGTTGTTATGTTTTACTAGAGTATTTCAAATATTAAATTTTATTTCAAAATTTTATCGTTATTATATTGTATTGTTTAAAATTTCTCAGATTTCAAATTAATAAAACAAATAAAAATTATCGAAAATTCACGGGTCGTTACATTCTCCCCCACTCAAAACTTTTCGTCCCCGAAAAGGAAGGAGGTAGGAGAATAAAAACAACCATAAAGAAAACAGATTGAAATACAGAATAAACAATTAATTTAAACCATATAAATTTCAATTTAAATCAATTAATATTTAACAACTGATTTTAAACTCAAGGAATTTCATTAACTTGGTTTATTTTCAGTTATTATTGTTTGTTACAAAATTTATTTCAAACAACCATTTTTGTTTTATTAATCCATTTATTATTCGACTAACTTATTATTTTATCTCTATTAATCATTTTATAATTAAACTTTAAGTGTATAACCTTAATTATAAGCACTTAAATTTATCTATAAAGACAATTTATATTGTATATTATCCAATTATCTTAAATTACAATTTCAAAGATCATAAATTTGAATAGTCATTTATATAATCATATTTTATTTAACAAATTTAGTTCTTCTTTGTTCCAAATTATTATTAAATTTATTCCACTTAATATATCCTATCGCATATATTAAGTATATTTACACTTTTATAACCACTCGAATTTATTTATAAATTCCTTTAACATTATTTTATACTGTATAATATTCAATTACATAGTTGGCTTTTGAAAATTTTGGGTAAGTTATATATAATGCAATTGAGTATTATCCAAATAATATTTTACAATTCTCTTATTTCAAGTTAAGTATTTAGTCAAAACTTTTAGCTTCGTTGAAAATCATCCTTAAATCAACATTTTAAGAATTAATTTTTCGATTAACTTCAAACCATTTTAAAGATAATTATGTATATACTATATATATCAAATCAAATCAAATTTAAAATTACATAACTATATATATATATAAATCAAATCATACTTAAGAAATTTAAATCGATTTAATTTCCAAAACAAAATTGTAGCATAGCTACGAATTCGTATCTCCACTTCGAAACTCGAAAATGAATGTCGATGATGCGACCGTCATCACCGAAATTATTTTCCAGCGACAAAATAGAAGAGCTCTAATTTAATCATTTAAAGTTTCCTTGAAATGATTTCTATTTGAAAATATTTAAAATACTATACAGTTTAAATCTTTCAAGTCAATGTTTGAAATCACCGGATATTAAATTCTTAAATTCCTAATTTACATTCATTTAAATTTCCAAATCAATTTACAAACCAAGTTTCATAATTCCGTTTATTTGTGTTGGTCAATCTATGGTTTACAAAACAATAAATGAAAATCGAATAACATCATTTAGTTAACTAATTCATTTAACAATTATCAGAAAATTTTCTTATATATATAATATAATCATACACAATTTTATTTCATTTACCAAATTTGAAAACAACATTGTGTCAGTTTGCTCTGATCAAGTGTTTTGGAATTCCTATCGATAGCGTTGATCAGACGAATCGATCGAAAATCCAAATCAACATCAACAACTCAAACAACACAATATATATCAAAACATTTTAAATATAATTTACAAATACACTTCCTCGCTCAATGATACAATAATGGGTTTCAAAGCAAGGATAGGGATTCAAATTTTTTTTGATGGACGCAAATCAAAGAGAATTTTGATTCGAAGATAGGTTCGAAACTAAAGAAAAGATAATTAAATTAGCAGAATCGGGAGATGGATATGCTTATTTAATTCACGGGCAACCTTAACCGGGTCGACCGTAATTTCAAAAATAAGATCGATGCTGAATTTCGAGGTAAATCAACATTTGATCTTAAGAAATAGAATTCAGGCATAGCAGAAGATAGATAGCATCGTAAACCGAGGATACAGAAATCTCCGGTAAATCGATGTCTATTATAAAGGAGTTTCACCCATTTACAAATAATTTGAAGGGTGGCGAGACCGCCGATTCATTATAAAGATCATTCGAAGTGGAGTTATGGGATACTCCAGAGTTGAAAAAAAACGAATAGTGAGGGACAAGAATGAATTTCGGAACTGAGGGAACGTTCCAAAATTCAAGCGAATTGAGTCAAAAGGAAGAGATTGAAACTCGAGTGGGAGTGATTCTGTAAATACATTTACCATATATGCTAAGTTTTGCCTAGAGCTACCAAAGCTCTGATACCAACTGTTGCGACCCGCTATTTTAGACTATTCGCATCCGCACATGTCAGACTTGAATAATTCAAAATACCGAATTGTTAATTTAAATTTGGCAAAACTCAGATATACAGTAAATAAATAATCACAGAATCACAGACACAGAGTAATAATATACAGCGGAAGTAAAAGAGATAGTAGTTCATGAAGCTACTATATAAATATATAAGATACATCAGAGTTTACAACAAAAGAGAAATACGATACATCAATTACAAATCATAATACATCACTGGAAGCATCGAATACCGAAAGCAGAGTAGATGGCTGGATATTCAAGCAAAGCTCCAACTCCAAAGATGAGCCTCGGACATTGGTACACTTAGTCTGACCCGAGCGTGAAGCAAAACAAAAAACACTCGAGTCAGGATTAATATTCTCATATCAACAAATCAAACTCAAGTGAAAAAGCAATCGAAATACAAGTAACTCAAAGGATGTTGGAATCACCATCCTCTAAGGATACGTTAAACTATCTACTATGTAGTAGTGTATGCTAAATAGATAATGTCTGTCAGTAATATAAAGTATCAAAATAGTGTTAAGGCGTCACCATTATCCCCCTTAACACATTTTATATAAATGTCATAGTCTATACAGTACTGTAAACTCCACCGTAAACTAGTGGGATATCAGGGAGTACTCCATAGGTATAACACAAAACAAATTCGTAGTGGTCGCGTATACAGGGATACAAGTATGACAAGGCACATGAGGCAATACCCAAGGTAGTGAAACTACCATTTTCCTGATCGGGACTGGTGAGAACGCATCGCCGCAACGATCGCAACACCGCGAAACAACACTCCTGAAATTCCGAGGGTGCACCAATCAATCACAAGTAATGAGTAGCAGTTACGAAGAAGTGTGTTCGCTCGAGGTAGCTAACCTCATTTGGCCTGGCACGGCTCCTGTTTTTAGTCATTTCCAATTTGACACAAATGTCAAGGCTATCCATTATCGTTCTCTTTCTTCAGTCATTGTGGACATCATTCTATCCACTTCATTCTGGATCATCACTCCGTGTATAGTTGTTAAAGTGGTTTCGGTTTAGATAGAGAGTATATCCATAACCGATTCCGGTTTCTTTAATAACTTTCGTAATTATTACACCGATTGGTCGTTTAATAAATTCCAAAACCAAATCAATTTCAATTTCAATTAGAATTTATAAATCAACATTTCAATTGTCTTTCAATATCAATTTCCAAAATTCACGTTTCAAAACTTCCAAATTACCATTTCAAAGTCTTACAATTCAATTTCAATTTTATTTAAGCAATTCAAATATTGATTCAAGTTCGTATATAAATTTCATTCCAAAGTCATTTAAGTTAATTTAATTTAACATTCAAACCAATTTAAGCTCATTAATCGATTTCATTCAATATTCGTTAAGTTAATTTATCATTCAAAACAATTTATATTAAATTCCATTTCATTAAATCAATTTCTTAAGTTGTATTCCATTATCTCAAAACCTAAAGATTGAGTTAAATTAAATTCGTCAAATCAAATTCTTTAAAATTTACAAGTCTTACGTAATTTCAATAAATCACGTTTTATCACTTTTTAAAGAAATTCAGTTTCACTTATTTAGTTACTTAGTTCAAATTTTGAAACTCAATTAATAAAGAAACTAAATTTCATGTATTCAAGAAGTTCAATTTCACTTATTAACTTAAATAATTTTCCAAACCTTAATAAATAAAGAAACTCAATTTCATTTATTAACGAAGTTCAAATCCACTTATTCAAAGTTCAATTTCTCTTATCAAAGAGTTCAATTTTTTTATTCAATTATCAAATAATTAAATCTCATTCAATTATTAAATAATTTCAATCTTAATTATTAATAATTTCAAAAGTTAATAAATACAAACTTGATTATCAATTCAAACTTAATTATTAAATCATTTCCACTTAATTATGAATTCAACTTAATCATCAAACCATTTCAACTTAATTATAAATTCGACTTAATAATTTCAAACTTAATTATAATTTCAAACTTAATTATAATTTCAAATTTAATTATTAAATGATTTCAAACTTAATAATTTCAAAACTCAATTATTACTAATTCCAAATTATTTATTAATAATTCCAAATTTAAGTATTAAATAATTAAATTTCAAACAACGTTCCTTCATCAATTACTACGTTAATATTTGTTTTAGATTTCAACCTTTACATTTTCCTCTCAAAAATTTAAATTCCAACTTCATTTCAAAACTTATTCTTTGCTCGAATACAATCATTATTTTATTTTTAAATCAATTTATTGACCAATCGGATTTTATTTAATTCTCTATCCTAGGTCAAATTCATTTGGGTATATATCATTTCAACCCGATTCCAATTCAATTCAAATCAAAGCATAACAAAAGGGAACTTGCAGTGTGATAACTGAGATGGTGTCAAAGTAAATAAAAAAGCAATAATAAAAATCAATAAAATCCAATAATCAATTCAAATAATCCCGAAATAATCATATTAAGTCACATTGTCATTGTGCAAATTAATATTATTATTTCTAGAATCTACACTATCATTTCATGTCGGTTAAAGATTATTATATTACGGTTCTTCAATTATCATCTATTTACAATTTCATACATCATCGATTTAAACAACATACATACAATGGTTTAAGGTGTAATTAACCAAATCCTACGCGTCAATTAATTTAACATTTAAAGGGGGTCATATTATACCAATGTCATTTAATCAAATTTACACATATGTTGTTTCAAATTTTTAACTATCCCGCGGCAGATTCAATTGCATCATATTTATCACTTTATACATTACAATTTAAAGTCCAATATAAACAACAATCAATCAATCAATTATCAACCAAACTGTATTATCATCGTTATAAATAACAGATAAGGGTGTTCGATGTCACAGGTGAACTGATATAGGTAATAACATATATAACAGTGTAAATAACTAACATCAGTATATTTCAATTGTCGTTTCCATTGAAATCAAATTTAATAAATAAAATAACATTAATCATGAGTGATTGCTCACCTTTCGATGTGATATCCCGGAAATTTGGCAATATAAATTTAATAATCTGTGTTTAAAAATTAATTTGATTAGATAAACTTTGATAATAAAATTTGAATTGGTCTGATAATCTTCTTTTAATAAATATTTAAATTAGTAGATTTTATCTTTTAAAGCTAATAAACTATTTTCTGTTTATATATATATATATATAATTGTATATATTGTAATTGATAAACTTTGATTTTGAACTTAGTAAATGAATCAATTTTTTTATTTTTATTTTTGGTAAAATTGAAAATTTGATTTAAATTTAACATTTAATTGATCTAAAAAATTTAATAAATAATTATATAGGTTATATTAAAGGAAAATTTTATTTGTTTAAATTTATATTTAATTAACTTAAATATGGATTTAAATTAGATTAACATTAAAAACTTAGTTGTATTTTCTTTTTGAATTATTGCTTGAATTTATATATAAGAATTTAAAATAAAATTTATATATGATCTTAATTTATTAAGTAATAGAAGTAATTTATGATATCTTTTATAAATCATTTTAAATATTGTTTAATTTGTTATTTTCAAATGATATTGAGAATACTTAGTTTTTTCATAAACATAAATAAATTTTGTTAGAAATAGGATTTGTTATTTTAAAATTTAATAAGAGTTATATATGCACACATATATAACTTGATTTTTATTTTGAAGTTTATAATTTAATTTGAATTTGACTTTGATGTTTTGAAATTTAAAAAGGATAAGTATTTAAAAAATTATTTGTATAAGCTTGTATTTATATTTGTTTTGTTTTATTTCTTTAATAAATTTAAAGTGGGAAGAAATTCATTTATATACATAAGAATTTAGGGTTTAAAGGTATTTATAAACAATTTAAAATAAAACTAAAATGCTCTAAATATAAGTGTAAGTTTCTTAAGATACTTAAATGACACATGTTAAGCCATAAAATAAGCAAGTGACAAATGTTTAAAAATAGAACAAGTATCCTATTTGTTTTTCTTTTTCTTTTATTTTAATTAAATCAAAAATTTACTTAACACATTTTTTTTCCTCACCTCATTTTCTTTTCTATTCTTCTTCAATTCAAAATGTAAGGAAATCTTCAGCTGTAACTTAAGAGATCTGTAATCAAGATTCAAACCAAGATCTAAAAATTTGTGATCATTCTCTTCAAAAACAAAATTCTGTTCTGAAACTAAATCCTGTAAATTCCCTTCTCACAAACTAATCCAAAACCAGTTTCCAATAACTAGAAAATCAAACTGCAATTCCATTCTCAGATTCATAAACCGAAGCAACTCTGTAATACATTAACCTGAAGGAAAAAATTGCAACTTCATCCAAAAAAAAAGGCCTGCAGCCCCTCCTTTTCTATTTTGAACTTCATCAAATTTGCATGCAAACCACAAAGCTAAATCCAAGCCTGCATTTTCTTTCTGGAGGCCTGCATTTCATTTCTGGAAACATGCATGTGATTCAGAGTAGAAGCATTACAGTAAATCAAAGTTTAAGTTTACAAAAAAATAAAGAAGCAACTTGAAGTTTTACAGCATGCATTAGGGGAAGCTTTTTGTGACAACCCGCCCTTCTACTACCAGAAAGACGCATCATCATTAAGAAAGAAAGGGGTGAGAAAATAGAAAAGAAAGAAGAAGAAAGAACAACAACATCAGAATCTAACAGCGGAACGGAACAAAATATAATATATCACTTAAATATTTAAAAGTTTTACATATATCAGAGTTATACATATATACATCAATACTACACAGTTATAACACCTGCCTAGATAATACAACTCAATACAATACAACTCAAACAATATGACTCAGAGATACCAACACAGCGGAACTATATATATATATACAACGCTGAAGCCTCCTGCTCCATTGCTTCTCCAGAATTCGTCAAAGCTAACCTGAATCCCTTGGCTACCCGTAAAAATTTGGGTACCCGAGAGTTTATGAAAAACAAAAATAAACTCCGGGTCAGACATGGGTCTGGTATGAGTAAACGGTTTAAAGTTGTTTAACTTTTGAAAAACATTTGAAAATAAAGGTATCACGTTAGACTCCCCACAAATAAATACGGGTAAGTTTTTACCTTACGCTAACCAAAACATTTCATAGGAAATCCAGTGATATTATAATAGTGTCTAGGGTTTTCAAGTAAATAGAAAATAGCCGAAATTGTTACATGATTAAATTCCAGCTACTAGCCACAAAAGTAGGTAATATAAATCAAAACCGTAGGGTCTCGTAGGGAAAATGGATTTCCAACAATGGCAGGGCTACTGGGGTACCGCCCGTCACAGTATGGGGCCTAGATCACCATACCGAGGATTACTCCCTTCATCCCCTGCAACACAATGCCGGAACCATTCCTTACTGAATAGTCCCGAACAAGACAAACCCCGCGGTTCTAGCTAGCAAACCGCCCACACAGCCGAAATAAAAAAGGACATCTAGACAGGGGAAATATCTTGTCCTGCTTGGGCATGACCCACCTAACCGTGCTGCACATCCCCTGTTTTAGCCATTCCCGATTGATGAGGCTTAAGGCTACGATTAACTTTAAAGAACATATCTTAGAATGCTCATCGCCCTCCTGACGATGTGTTGAAAGCATTCAATCCATACAAGTTCGTTCCGGGTTCGAACGAAACCGAAGGCATTATCTCGTTACACTCATTTTGGAATTACCCTCAGAGTTAACGACGATAACCCTTGCATTCTGAAACACCATCTCGATCTCCATTTGATAAGTCACGACCTATTGTTTAATTTGGATCGATGTGGTTTTCGGAGAATCAAATTGATTCTTCCGATCCCGGTCTCATCGGATCCAAATGCCATTTTCAGGTCCAAGTTGTCTATTTAACTTAACAGTTCAATTAAATATCAAGAATTAACATAATAGATATAACAGATAAATCATATACAGTTATCACAGATATCCATAACATCACAGCATACCACAGAAATATCATCAAACAGATATTTAAGTCAATCAAACAGAATTATCAATGCATACCAAACAATTTGGTTTATTTAACTAAATTACTTGCTTAAGAATAAACTAATTTATTCTGTTCAATAATTTACTGAGTATAACTTATTAATGATCAATTAATCCATTGGTTAATCATTAATTATTAATTTATCAATCATCTAATCTTTAATTAATTAATTAAGTTATTAACTTCTATTCATAAACTGTTACTGAATTACTCAGTTAGTTAATTAATAACTTACTTAGTAAAAGTAATTACTTATGTAATTACCTCAAATTACTTTAATTAGTCAATTATTATCAATTTAATTAATTATATAATCTTAAATTAATCACTTCAGTTAATTATCATTTACCAATTAACTTTTAAGTAATTAACTAACGTTCTTAAAATTTAAATTTGATTTAACATAAGATTTGTTTTAAGTTACAAAATAATTCTAAGTTATCAATTAAATTTCAAATATAAATTAATTAACGTTCTAGTTACTTTGTATAAATCAACTATCTTTTCATCACTTACCATAATTAAACTTTTAAACAAAAATTTGCTTAACTAACAAATTACTTAGTTACTTAGTTATAAAAATACTAAAATAAATATGCACGTTAAATTTGAAAGGTACCCGAGACACACCCCTCCCCTACTCGAGACAGTCTCGAGATTACCCGTGCATCTCCGCGCGTCCCTTCCTCTCTCACTCTCTCTTCTTCTTCTCCTCTCCCCAGTTCCTACCTTCTTCTTATACATATATTTTTTTGTATCAGTTGAAGTTATAAATGCACAGCAGAACCCAAAAACCCCTACGCGCAAACCCAAGGAAATCCCGAAGTCGTGCTCGAAGCAATCATCGAAGATCATGAGCACGCGACGACTCATTGACCCTCAACCATCACCTCGCCACCGTGCACGTGCACGGTGGCTTGCCTCCCCTGTGGCGACTCGCGACCATCCCCACAAACCACAAATCAACCCTAGAATCGAAAACTAAACCCAGATTTCAAATTACAAGTCGAAAACAAAATTCGACCTGATGCTCGAATATGCGACAGCAACTCCACTGTCAAATCGATCGTGCGGCCACCACACATCACCGGAGGTGATGAGAATTCACTAGGACGACACTCACATTCCCCTCTAGCTCCACCAAAGCTCACGACCCACTCGAGTCACCTATGATGCCGAAATCAATATTTTACAGAGCATGGAAAAAAAAAACAGGCAATAAACCCTACTTGAATCAAAATCTCCTAATCTATGTATTCGAAAATTGTTTCGATATTTTTCTGGAATCACATAGATTTCAAACTTGCCTCCTATCAATTTACAGGAATTAAAATTAACTCTAACATCCAGAATTAGCAAAAATCACATTTTAGTTCTATTTTGAACTGCTCTTAAAACCCTTGTTTAAAAATCATAATATTTATGTTAAAAATCATAATTAGGTGTATGCAATCCAAATATACTGCTGAATTCACAAATTTAAACATTTGAATTTTGGTTCTTGATTTCTTTTTATCTGTAAGTTGAATACAGAATTTACAACATACTGTTTAAACTTTACAGCATGTTTGCAGGCTTATGTTTAAGCTAAACAAACTTGAATTAGCTCAATACCAAGTTCAAAATGATATGCATAAGTATTATAAATCTCTTGGCTTAACTTGTTCAGATTTCAAAATTCCTGTAGAACACTCCATATGTTACAGTTAACAGGAAGTTCTCAAGTTTAAATAGTTTAGCAGGTATCAAAGCACAAATCTTTGCAAGATAATATACAAAATTTTAGATTGGGAAAAAAAAATAAGTTTACTCACCTAAAAGCAACAGTTGAACAGCAAGCAAATGTTGAAGAAGGCACTGCAGACATACCCTGAAACTCTACTTGTTTCTTTTCTCTTTTTTTTTTCTGTTTTGAATTTTATTTATATTGCAAAGCAA
The DNA here is from genome assembly GCA_030765085.1 of Allium cepa. Taxonomy (NCBI): domain Eukaryota; kingdom Viridiplantae; phylum Streptophyta; class Magnoliopsida; order Asparagales; family Amaryllidaceae; genus Allium; species Allium cepa. Next base: position 877,794,719 of record CM060943.1, read on the forward strand.
TACAATGCTTTTCTTAGGTTTTCTTTAAGTTTAAGCTTGTATAAATGAACTGATGATATAAAGGTAGATATATATAAAGAAGCTACTAATCAGTAGGTTGTATCTAGGCTAGGCAGTTCATATTTGATTGTCATTTTCTCTTTTAATTGGTTAAGATAATATACACTGCAGTGAAATGATATGGGAGATTTCGGCTACATGTACTTGTTAAGCAATAGGTTATGCTAATTAATGCTTTGGTTCTTAATTATGACAACAAGTATTAAATGTTTTACTGATTGTTATATTGTATGGTACAAAGATATTTATTATTTCGGCTAGCCTGTCTTGCAAGGCACATATATTTTTATATACACACCGGCTTGTTTTTATTATATTTAAAGTAAAACTTGTTGTATATTTAAGTGGACTTTGCTTCCTGAGGCATAAAACTGTACACATCACATATATGTATTATTCTTAGTGAAACATGTTTTTTTTCTTTTCTTTTTTTTTTTGATTTAGTTTTCATTTGTTAAGTACAACTTGTCTTGTTTTGTGAACATATATATATGTATGGCTTGTCTTATTTCCTTTGACAAGTAGTTGTATTTTATTTGTTAATTAAATTCTTAAACATTTGATCTACAACATACTTGTATTTATACATTTCAAAATATAATTCATATTTTTATATTTATATTTTTAGCTACATCATAGTTTTATAATTGTGTTTTATACTAGTTTTGTACGTTTTATATTGTCTTGCATATCCATATTTATGTTAAATATTTCCATGTTTGTTTATTTTAAAACTTATCACTTTAAAAACCAAAATTGTATTCATATAAATTATCAAATAATAAAATATCGAATCTTTGATTTGATTTTATTGAATAAGACAAATTTTGTTTTAAAGGGTTTGAAGTATTCTATTTAAATTTCAAATCAAAACTTTCTTTTATAAAACATATAACTATTAAATATCCAAGATCTCATTAATTTAAATATTGACAAGCTTATAAATTAGATTAAATATTTATTAAAATATACCGTCAAAAATTCCGGGTTGTTACACTTTTCCTGAAATAAGTCTGCTCTGTCCCTATAATCTGTGAGTAACATTTTACTAAATAACTTAAATATGAATTTAGTTGCTTATTTTACATTGAAATAAGTATGTGTGTATGCTTTCTATAAGTTCATTATTGAATGTATGTAGATGTGCATCTTGCTGTGAATTTGCTATTCTGTTTTTAAGTTCCAGGTTAAGAATTGCCTAGAAATTTCCATTTTCTTTGATCTAAGCTGTGTTAGGATTGGAGATATAATCAAAATGGGGATGTTAACATAAGTTACAATTTTAATTTTTTTTAGCATGAAAAATAAAATAAAAATTGTAATGTCTCTGGGTAACTTCACATACCAGAGCAAATATTTAGCAAATGAAAATTTAATTATATAGTTTCATTGAGCCAAAGGTATAAGTTGATTTCTTATACAAAATCTTGAATTTTAAAACTTAAATTATAATTTTTAGCTTAAAAATGGTTGGGCATTTCTGGTTTAACCAGAAATGGTATTTTGGGTTGTAACTGTCGATCTATGTGTTCGGGGAGGCCAGTATCTTTTCTGGTGATGGATGGGTGAACGAAGATTCAAGGAAAATTATTGGGAGAAGGATTTAAGCACGGATGTAGTAGTGATTAGGGATTAAGTTTTTAAAACGTAGTTTTGCTGTTGATCAGGAATTTGACCATCTCGACATCTATGGGTGATCGAGTTCTTCCATAATCGAGTAGAGGGTTGAGGGAGTGTGGAAGTGGATGTGACCGGAGGGAGTATTTCTCCGACGATCGGATTTTGGAATTTGAGGCGAATTCTAGATTCGACATGGTTGCAGTTTTGTGCTTGAACTCTCGATTTTGATTTTGGGGTTCGGCATGTTGTATGATGGTCGGAATAAGGTTGAATGATGGCTACCGATTTGCGCAAGGGGTCGCGTGTGGTAGGAGGTGATGGTGGCGTCGGTGCAGGTGCACGACATTTTGGGTATCAGCGGGTTTGGGAAGGAGGTTGTACTCGTGTTTTTGTTCGGGGCGACTCGTGTGTGGCTCGAAGTATTGAGGTTGGGGACTCGAAGCTTTTGGGTTTGGAACTCGGGGGAAACTGTTGCTATGGGTGGGGGTATTGATGTTTCAGGTTTATGAGTAAACCTGTCAGTACAGGTTTTTTTTAAAAAAAGAGAAAGAAACTGACTATATTTAAATATGAATGAATTCAAAGGGATGTGTTACTCGAGTTTTACTCGAGATATTTTGGGTTTTGCTCGAGCTATATTTAGGTTAGGCTCGAGCGAATTATTTAAGTTCGAGTTAGTTACAGGATTAGATCCTATTATGTTTTCAAATTCAAACTGAAATTTAAAATATTTAGAAAAGATTTAAAATACGTTTTAAATCTAATCTTAAATTACAAATTCAAGTTTAATTTGAATCTTAAGCAGGAAATGAATGAAGTTTTAAATTCAAATTTGTTTAAATAAACTTTAGAAGGGTTTATTGTTTAGAAATGTTTTAAAGGAAATTTGAATTTAAATTTGAAATTGACATATAAAAGAATGTGTTAAACAAGTTTAAATTTGATTCAAATCTAGTTTTGAATCTTTTGTTTAAAATAAATTTAGGTTATATAAATTTGAAGTGTTTAACAAATTTGAATGATTAAGAAAATTTAAATGTTTGAATTTTTAAAGGGAATTTGATTTAAACCTTTGTAAAATTTCTTCTATAAGGAAGTATTATATATCAATTTAAGGTTTTAAATTGATTTTTAAAACTTGTTAAAGTTAAATTAGGAGTTAATAATTTATAATTCATTTAAATAATAGGGTAATTAAATGGATAATTAATTTATTTAATATAAGATGGTTAATTACTTAAAGTAATTAAAGGTTTCAACTTAAGGGTTTAAGATTTATTATTATTTTTAGAATAATTAACTTGTAATTAAGAATAATTAATTAAATAAGATTAATTTTTAATTAATGATTAATAATTAATTAATCAAGTAATAATGGATTTAATTAAGTTTTAATTAACACCTAATTATTTAATGGTTAATTAATGAGTTATAAATGATTAATTGATTTGAAATTAATAATGATTTAAAAATAAGTTAATTATTTAAAAAAATAATTAATGTATTTAACTGTTAAATAGTTAATGAAGGTCATTAACTAAGGATTAATTAATTAATTAATTAATGTGATTAATTTTTAATTATTAATTAGATTAATTAATTTAAAGATAATCATTTGTGTAGTATAATTACTTATGAAAGTAATTAAGGAATTAATTACTTATTGTAATTAATTAAGTTTAATTTGATTTGATTAAGTTAATTAATTCAGTTTAATTAATTTAGAATAATCAATAAATGATTTATGGAGTATATTACTTAATGTAATTAAATAAAGAGAAATTACTTAGAAAAGTAATCAATGGGTAATTACCATATGTAACTAATTGAAGGTGATTTGATAGTTGAAGTAATTTAAGTATAATTACTTTGTGAATTAATCAAGGAATTAATTCGAGATAATTAATTATGGAGTAGTTAATTTGTTTGGTAAAGTAATTAAGGATAATTAATTACTGAATAGAGTTAATCAAGGGTGATTAACAATTATTGTTTAAATTAAGATTAATTACTTAATGTAATTAATTTAAATAAGGTAATTAATTTAAGTGTAATTAGAGATCATTAATTAATATAATTAATGATGTAATTAAGATTGATTAATTAAGATTAATTAATCAATAATAAGTGATTAAAGGTAATTAATTAATGTAATTAATTAAGAATTAATGAAATTAATTATAGTTAATTAATTTGTGAAGCAATTAAGGTTAATTGCTGAATTTGGATAAGTATAATTAATTTGTGAAATTAAATAAAGGATAATTACTTAAAGGAAATTAGGAATAATTATTCAAAGGTGATTAATTGGAAGATGATTAATTAATTAATTTGTAATTAATTAATAGTTATGAAAGCAAGATTTATATTGATGAAGTAATTAATTTAATTCACTTTAAATTAATTAGAGAATGATGTAATTAATTTAATTCATTTTAAATTAATTATATTTGGCATGGTGAATCATTGCTTATATGGATAGATGATATTGTTTGCCTTGATTGGTTTGAATCTCTGAAATGAGATAATTAATGTTGAGTGATATGGATGCATTGGTTGCATTGTGATGATGATTTGGATTATCTTTTGATAATGATAATATAGATTATCTGTTGTGATGATAATGTTGATTACCTATTGTGAATCTATGATTTATATATCTGTGTGTAAATAGATAATGAAATTGAATTGTTTTAAAATTTTAAAACAACTTGGCCTTAAAAGACACGCTTTGGATTTCGATGAGACCAGGATCGGGTTTCCATATTGGATATCCGAAAACCACATCGATCCAATTTAACGTTAGGTTGTGAATATAAGTGGAGCAAGTGAAGACTCGAGGTGTAAGGGCTATACGTCAGTATAACTCTGTGGGTGATTCCGTAATGAGTTTGACGGAATAGTACTTATAGGTTCGAGATGGTAATTCAGAGTGCAAGGGTTATCGTCATTAACTCTGAGAGTGATTCCAATACGAGTGTAACGAGATAATGCCTTCGGTTTCGTTCGAACCCGGAACGAACTTGTATGGATTGAATGCTTTCAGAACATCGTCAGGTGGACGATGAGAATTCTAAGAGATGTGTTCTATAAAGGTAATCGTAGCCTCAAGCCTCAACAACCGGGAATGGCTAAACAGGGGAGGTGCAGCAAGGCTTCGTGGGTAGCTCCCACTGGAGAGCAAGATTTTCCCCTGTCTAGAGGTCCCTTTTTATTTCGGCTGTGTGGGCAGTTTGGAGCGTATGCCAACTGCGGGGTTGTCTTGTTCGGAACTATTCAGTAAGGAATGGGTCCGGCTTTGTGTTGCGGGGGTCGGGAGTGATCCTCGGTACGTTGATCTAGGCCACGTACTGTGACGGGCGGTACCCCAGTAGCCCTGCCATTGATGGAATCCACAATCCAATAAGTGCCAACGGTTTTGATTGTATTACCCACTTTTGTGGCTAGTAGCTGGAATTTAATCATGTTACAATTTCGGTTATTTCTTATTTACTTGAAAACCCTAGACACTATTATAATATCACTGGATTTCCTATCAAATGTTTTGGTTAGCGTAAGGTAAAAACTTTTCCATGTTTATGTGTGGGAAGTCTTACGTGATACCTTTCTTTTCAAAAGGTTTTTGAAAGTTAAGCAACTTTAACCTGTTACTCACACCAGACCCATGTCTGACCCGGAGTTTATTTTTGTTTTTCATAAACTCTTGGGTACTCAAATTTTTACGAGTAGCCAAAGGATTCAGGTTAACTTTGACGAATATTGGAGGAGCAATGGAGCAGGAGGCTTTTGCGTTAGTTATATAGTATTCCGCTGTGTTTTCTGTGTTGTCTCTGGATTGTATTATGTTGTAAATACTAGACAGGTGTTTATAACTGTCTAGTATGTGTCGTATATCTGTGTACTCTGATAGTAGTTGTAAACTATGTAATATTTTATATTATTAATATAATTTAATCGTTCCGCTGTTTAGATTCTGATGTGTTGTTTCTTTCTTCTTCTCTTTCTTTCTATTCTCTATCTCTTTCTTTCTTATTAACGATGCGACTTCTTGGAGTCTGGAAGTTGGGTCGTTACATTCGAGGCTAGAGAAGTTTGACATTGCAATTGGGTTACGAAATACAAGCACGACTTCAAAACAAGCTAGATTGGCATGAATCGACGAACAAAGCTGGTAAATCAAAATTGACGAGATCAAATTAGAACCGGATTGAGAAAGGTAAATAGTGTAGGCGAACTCATATATGTATATATATATATATATATATATATTTCTATTTACATCATATTCTTAATTCAAACATATTTTAAATTTAAATATATTAAAATCATTGTTTAGAATAAAACGCACATAATAGAACAAACATGCCTGCCTTAAAGACTGGTATATATTACAGACTATATCTACACCTTACATTTAACTCAAAGTCAAAATTATATACTTTAAGGTTAAACTACCGAAACCTGAACCTACTATATATAAGTACTTTAAACTTAGATGTATAATAAAACTTTCCTTTCAACAGTACAAACAACAAAAAACACAAAACAATTGTTCGCAGGCATAAAAAAATAAAATCTGACCCATATATATATATGCAGTAACCAATAACATATTATAAAACACGATACTTGATTTATATATACAATTTTATACAGTTTCATAATACAACTTCCTTTATAACAATAACAAGAACATATAAACAACTTTATATTTATATATATAACAGTTTATAATTAACAATACACATATATAAAATTTATTGGTAAACAGATATATAACTTCTAAATATATATTACATTATTTAAGCAAACACTGTCACACATACCTATGAACCATATATAGGCATACAACTAAAAGGCTTTACACAACCTTCTACCGCTTATATACTCTATAACAATTTCATATATAGTAAAAATGTATATTATAAAGCTTAACAATATACTTGGCTATACCGACTGACCTGTATTTATACTTTATATATAACAGATCTCGATTCATATACTAAATATATAACCGGTTTATACAACTAATATTATATGCTGAAATCTAAGGCATAACTATATCTATATCTACTTTTATCAAAATAATAATAATAATAATAACAAATAAATACCTTTACTATATAATAGAGGTAGCATCAGGCGTAGGCTGCAGAGAGTAGCAATAAGATAAAGGAACTAGTCGACTCAAAGGAGGAGGAAGACAATGGTGATTGGGCTTGGCTGGGGAAAAATGATGCAGGCGGTTGAGTTTATGGATGCCAGAGTGGTGGCCGAGTAGAGGTGAAGTGGGGCGGTGGACACATGCGGCCGGAGGTGATGACGCAGGCACTACAGGCCTTTTTTTTGCTAGCAGGTCAGGTCGGTCCACGCACGGCGCATGAGTGGCGATGGGCTGCCAGCCATGGAGGGTGAAAGTAATGGTGGTGGGTTGCGTAGCAATGGCATGGGCAGAGGTCTGATGAGCAAGCACGTTTGAAGTGGGAAATGTTGAATAGGCTTCAGAAGAAGAAGGTTGGTTTCATTTTTCACAACTTTTCTGGATTTGCAAATATGTACAGAGCAAATAAAAGGAGAGGCATTGGCTATCTTGTTTGCTGTTGTTTTCTTTCAACAGATAGAAGAGTAAGTGGAATGACGGGTCTAGGAGTAAATGCGTGCATGCTTTATTAATGAACAGATGGAAAGTTGAAAAAACGAAACAACATTTGCATTGAAAATATGAAATGGTGGGATATCAATGGTCACAGAATATTAGAGAGGTTTAATAACCAATACTTTATTTATCTTTAACTGTTGCACTTGAATAGGAAGGAAACCGGTACCGCGGTTACCGTTTTTATGGATTCCGCAGTGAACTGGACTTCATAACACAAAATTGAAAATACCGTAAGGATCAACACGACGAGACGATCAAAACGGTATATAGATGTTAGTGGTACGATTGAATTATAAAAATTTTAAATTTTCTACTATGGAAAATGCAAGAAAAACGCAGAAGAATAAGATCGACGGAGCTAAAGATGTCCGAATTTGGAAAAACGACAAACTCACATCTTGCTCAAAAGATGTTTTAGAATTTTTCTACGTAAAAATATTTTGGTTTTGAAAACATTTTATTTTTATCGCTTTTTAACTGATTAAATTGAAGTAAATTTACGCACGAAATAAACTTTCGTATTTTTGGACGAAAATTTACCAGTTGTTATGTTCTCAGATTTCAAATTAATAAAACAAATAAAAATTATCGAAAATTCACGGGACGTTACACAAAGCGGATGCTACCACCCATCTCATGACGCACTCCCAAATTAAAGGGTGCACCCAATCGAAAAAGCAATAGAATGGTATGGAAGAAATGTGTCCGATCGAAGGAATGACCTCACTTGGCCCGGTATAGCTCCTGTACAGCTCATGTTTTAGCCACATCAAGCTGACTCATGGGAGTTAGGTCCACGTAAATACCATATAGAATCGTCACCAAACCATCCTACTTCATTCTGGAATCTCCACCACGTGCACAGTTGTTAAAGTGGTTTTCGGTATTGGCAGAGAGTATGACAATATGCGATCCCGGTCTCTTTAACAACCAAATGTTATTATAACACTGTGGTCATTTCAAAACAGTTTATACTTCAACATCAGAATATCATATCCATTTCAAAACCATATCAATATGATATCATTTTTTTCGCTTCAAATATATACATTTCCAAAACTATAGCACTTTCAAAGTTATAAAATTTTCTAAACCAAATACTTGAATTTATAATACTTTGGAAATCATAATACTTTAAAGTCACAACACTTGATAACATAATACTTTCAAATTCATAACTTTCACCACTTAAACAACTTAGATATTAATAATAGTATATAATACAATAGTTCATAAAATAAAAAGTTTATATTAAATAATTAGTATATATAATAGTTTATATAATAAAATTGTTAGTATACTAAAATTGTTTATATTAAATAATTTATAAAGTAAAATATATAAATGGTTTAAATATAATTTAATTCAATCATTATATCGATTCAATTCAATTCAATTTAAATTTAATTCAAATTTAATTCAATCATTATATCGATTCCGAAATTCAAATTTAATTCAATCTCAATTCATCAATTTCAATTCAATTCAGTTTCTAAATAAACCATTTCAAATTATATCGACTTCAATTACAGCTTTGAACCACAAAGTGAACCATTTCAATTTTAATATATTTCAAGGCTTTAAATATTCTACATTTTCAAACTAAATTTAAAAATTTAATTTATATCTCAAATTTAACTTCATTATTATTTAGTTTCAAAATATCCACTAATTCAATCCAATATCATTTACATAAACCTTAAATTACAGTTTTAAATAAACTAGATATTCTTTCAATTTATTTAAACTTGAAATATGAAATTTTATCATTTTAAATCAAATCAAGTTATAAAATCATATCTTTAGATCTCAAATTCAATAAGTTTCAAATCGATTTAATTCAATAAAATTCTTGATTAAATACAATTTCGAATAAATTCAAATTTATCTTCCTAGCCTTGTCTTATAAAATTATTATAAAAATCTATTTTTTTAAATAAAATTTTAAATATTAAACATATTATATATTAATTTAACCAAACTTTATTAAATTAAAGCTTACCATTAAATCTACTTTATATTAAAACTTATTTATATATAAAAAATTTTCAGTATTAAATAAAACCATATATATTTCCTCCCAAAACCGTAGAAATCATTTTTCAAAATATTTATATACAGACCAACGATGTCTATATATAATTTTCTATCCCATGGTTAAGTGATACAGATATTTATCATTTCAATCCGCAATTTAAATATATATGGGTATATATCATTTCAACCCGCAATTCCAAATTCAATTCAAATGAAAATCGCTTGGGTTTATCATTTCAACCCATAACGATTTCCCCCTATTCTACAGATCGTTCGGGTATGTATCATTTCAACCCATAGGGAATTCTATACTAACAGGGAACATGCAGAGTGATAACAGAATATGATAACAATATAAGATGCATATATCATCAATATAAATAACAGATAATGGTGTCAGATGTCATAGGTGAACTAATACAGATAATAGCATATATAGCAATGTAAATAACTGACAGCAGCATATTTCAATTGTCTTTTCAGTTGAAATCAAATTTAATAAATATAAGAATGTTAATCGTAAGTGATTTCTCACCTTCCGAGGCTAGAGGAATTTGATACACAACAGGTGTAACATCCCGAAAATTATGAATAATTTTAGTAATATATTTGAACTTTTTGAAATAAAAAATTAAAAAGTTATAAAGAAATAAAATATGAACAAAATTTGGTGTTTTAGTTAAAACTGTTAATAAGAATAAAACAAATATTGTAATTTAATCACATAAGTTACGAAATGTTACTAGCTAAAACAACTTTTCCTATATTTAGCAAAATAACTAAATCAAGTTGCTGTAAACAATATAAAGACATAAGAAAATGCAAGAGAGTAAAACATTCAAACAAAATAATACTTATATAAATCAAATCAGATAAGTCTAAGAAACTAAAACAAAACATAATATGCTGAAATTAGCAAAGTAACTACAAACCAGTAAACTAAAATATGTAAGCAAAAGAAAATAAAATAAAATAAAACAAACTCTTACATTTAGCAAAATAAACAAAACAACACATATATATATATATATAAAATAAAAAAATAAAAAAAACATTAGCTAATAAAAAAATAAGCAGACCAGACAGTATGCTGTAATATACCTGTACACAGGATAGAAGCATCACAAAAACATGCTTACATTAAATGCAAGCCTCTACAAAGCAACATACTTACATTTAATGCTTTTACTTCCAGCATGGGTTTATTCTGTACTTGTTTTAATAAGCCTCAGTACACAATCTGTTATATATATATACATCAACCTACCTCTTTATTTCGTTCAACAAATTTTAGCATAGATCTGAAATTAAAGAAAAAAAAGCATCACTTTATATATTACAAGTTGAAAGGCAAAATTACTGAAAGAAGAAAAGAGAAGAAGAATCAAAACTGTAGTTAAAAAGAAACAAAAGTATTCTCTGTTTCTATATTGTTCAGGTGAGTAAACTTATATTTATTTGAAATATAAATACTTAATCCATGAATTTGTGTTTTGTTGTATATAAACAAAAATTTTTGTTCTGCATATTGTTCTGTGTTACTGGAAAACACATGTGAGCTCTGTTCTTTAATATTCATATCTCAGAGCTAGTTAATTAGAAAAAAAATTCAAATGAACTTCATTTAACATTTTTAACTTAGGATACTTAAAACAAAATAGGTTGTGTATACTTGATTCACAGTTTAAATTTTTGTTTTAAGCTTGAAATAAAAACTTTTGACTCTGTAACATGAATATTACAGTAAAAACAAGATTTTAAGGTAAATTCAAGCATTTTAAATCATTGAATTGATGTTATAATTTGAACGAACATATGAAAATAGGATTTTCAAAACAGTAATGATGATTTTTAATTCAATAATTTGAGGGCAGTTCGAATTTGAACAAAAACAGTACTTTGATGAATTTCTAAAAATTGAAGAAACATTGGATGTTGAATTTTCGTTTGAAGCTAGTTTGGAACTTAATAACATTGGGAAAAATGTAAATTAATTTTTTCATTGCATGAATTGGGAGTTCGAGATCGAATTAGGGTTTTAGTTCCATTTTTTTTGAGTTCTGTAAAATCATAATGACGCCCCCTTAAGTTGATCGAGTTCGAAGATTTTGAGGGGAATGATGGCATGAGGTGTGGACGTGATGGTGACGAAGTTTGAGCTGCTCCGATGGTTGGAGCAACGAGGGCGAAGCGAATTTGTTGGTGAGGATGGGTTTCGAGCTGGAAGCTCGATTTCGTTGTGGGGTCGTTGACATTGAATTGATCATCGTTTTCGAATAGGGGAATGAAGCACGATTTGTTGATGGTCACGATGGCCATCGGAGAGGTCGCGAACCACCGTGCACGTGCACGGTGGTGGTGATGTGCCAGTGAAAAAAAAAATAACAGGAAGAAGAAGAGGGACTCGCGAATGAAACAGGGAAGAGTCCGTGTTTTTTTTGAAGTTGCCTGAGTTTCTCTCGTATAGTTCGAGTCCTTAAAATTTAAGCTATCTAGTTTTAAAACTTGAAAGTTAAAAGAAAAAAAAAGAATGAAACAGGGAAGATGGATACGCGAACGAACAGAGAGAGACTCGGGGAAGAAATGAAAAGGGTCGAGTGTTTACTCGAGTGAACTGAAGATTTGCTCGGTTTGATTTCCGAAACCTGCAAACTAATAATGGTGTGTAAATTGTTTAAACAAGTTTAAGTGGTAATTGATGTATGACAATTAAATCAAGTTTCATTACAAGTTAATGAAATAAGTAAAAACTTAACAAAGTTTTTCTGGATCTAATTTATATTTTAATCAAGTAATTAATATAAAACTAGTGTTGGAATTTAAATTAACATTTAAGTTCTCAAATTTGTAATAAATTGATTTCAAAAGTTTAAGAGAGATTTCTTTGTAAATATAAATTAGTGAATAATTTATATTTATTGATTATGAAAAAATTTAACTATGAACTAATAGTTAATAAATTAAGTAATTTCGTTAAGAGTTAAGGATTAATCATTGATTAACTAAGAAATTAAGAAATCAATGAATGAATAATTAAGTTTTATTAGGGTATTAATTAATGGTTATGAAAAGTAATTAAGAAATCAATGAATGAATAATTAAGTTTTATTAGGGTATTAATTAATGGTTATGAAAAGTAATTAAGAATGATTTGTAATTAAATTGATTAATAAACAATTAAGTATTTAATTAAATTTGTAATTAAGAATTTGTTAATTTTGAAACAATTAATCGAGTTAATTAAGATTTAATTTATTTATCCAAATTTTTATCATTGATTTAAAAATAATTATTTGGTAAATTTATTAAATCCCATTCACTTGGATTGGTAAATAATTAACTATTGCTATACACTAGATTGATATTTCTGTTGTGACTGTGATACTGTGTGATGCACTGTGACTATGATTTGTTCTATATTGATGTGAAAACTTGTTGCCGTAAAACGACATTTAAAACTTCGATGCAACAGGGAATCGGATTTCCATTGGTTATCCGAAACCCACATCGAACCTGTGAATATTTGTGCATGACATCCACATGTTTTAAAATTTGACACTCACTATTCGAATTAGCCGGGAAAGGACCTTTGGGTCGTATAACCCATTTCGAATATGTGATTCGACGTTATGGATAGCAATTGAAGACCGATGTTGAAGACTGGGTATTTGCGAGAGCGATAGGATGACCTGTCGATTGACTCTGCACCGAGTTGCTCCGGTATAGAGTTCTCCATATGTGATGGGGAATCCGATCAGGATTATGGATATCCGGATTGCAAGGACTTCTTTGGAAGTGCCTTCGGTTCTGTTCAAACCCAGAACAAACTAGTATGGATAGCATGTCGGACATTACAAATTGAGATATAAAGCCGATTTCTTTCAAATATATTTCTGTTGGTGGCGGGGAATTTATTCTCTTAGCTTAACACCCTTCTCTGAGACGTACGAGCTCAGAGGTTATATAGTTGAAGGTTATCAGCAATATATTCCCAATTTGGTAATGTGACATACTGAGTGTTGCTGTGAAATGATCATTGTGTTGATTATTTGTGATAGGATCATTTGTTTGATCGTCTATCTTTGTGATCATTTCTATGATCATTTGTTGACCCAAATCATGACTTTGTATAAAGCGTGTTTTTGTGGACGTGACTTCGTCGGACCTCACACCCCGAAATGGTCAAAACAGGAAAGATGCGGCAAGGTTATTGGGGGTAGCACCCCTTAGGGTATGTACATTTCCTTCTGGATAGAAGTGGTATCATGGTATGGAGCCCAGATACTTAACTTATGTTGATATCGCAGATATATATATATATGATTTTTGTGATTTGTTGCTGGGGCCCCGGTTAAAGGTTGGTTACAACCGGGAGATGGCATACTCGTGTCAGTAGTTACCCAGTTAGGGGTAACCCGGCCTTGTGTTGGCAGAGATCCGGTTTGGTTCTCGGGGACGTCCTTCCAGAGGCGTTCTCATGTGGCAATGGGAAGTTCCTTGGCCTGACCATTTGTTGGAAATCCAAAGAAACAATACGAAACCCTGTACGATTTTAGTTGTAGAACCTGTCATGCAGCGTGGCGGTAACCTGCCACAAAACATGGTAGCTATAGTAGGCATAGTTCGGAATGTCTATGCTGGCTAAGATTAATATTCTATTTTCGAAATGATTTACTTCACTATGCACTAGTAATAATATCAAAGAATTCTTTTCTCGTACCAAGCATATTTAACTATCATAAGAAGAAATCTCCTCCAATTCTGCGTTTGCATTGTGTGTGTGGCGGGAGGTCTTATGGTAGTTCCATTTTTAAAAGCATTCCGAAAATTCTTTTATAAATCTTGTTTTATTTAAATGCAACTGTTTTTGTTTACTCACACCAGTCCCATGACTGATCCGGAGTTTATTGTTTTCTTTCCTAAACTCTGGGTGCCCATTATTTCCACACGGGCAGCCTAGTAGCAGGTTTCTGTATTTTGGAGTAGCAGTATTTTGGAGCTCTTATCTTGGAGATATCTTAGGAGCTATTGGAGATTTCAGGTGTTAGCTTTTGGAAGTTCGTTATCATCTCTCTCATTTGAGAACTTTTGGATATATGTTCACTGTTGTATTATCATGATGTTGTATTTGGAGTTGTAGTGTATTTATTATGTACTCTGTTGCAGTATGGATATTATGTTGATGTTGTAACAGTGATGTTATTTATGATATTGATTCTGTTCCGCTGTTTTATATACATCTGATTGTTGTTATAAGCTCCGGCGATGCGAATTTGATGTCGTTTATTGGACATCGAGTTTGGGTCGTCACAAGTGGTATCAGAGCTGTTGGTTGAGTAAGAACTTTAGCTACGGAGTATAACACATTAGATGGCTCATTAGAGATAGGGTGAAGTATACCCTAGAATGAGTATGACCAAGACTGAAACTTTAAAAATTTTCTTAGTCTGTTTCTTTTTACTGCTGATATTCCTTAAGATATTTCGTCTGTATATCTGAATCAATTTTCTTACTAATCTCAGATAGTGAAAATGACTGGACGCAGAGGAAGAGTTAGGGGTCAAGGCAATGCTGCAGCACCAAATCAAATTCCCGCAGCCGCAGAAGCAGTAATAGAAATTCAGCAGCAGCCGGACTTGGCTGATTTATATAAGAAGTTCGAAAAGCTTGGTGGCAAACCGTTCATTGGCAAAGAGTCAATTATTGACGCTCAAGCTTGGGTAAGATCGTGTGAAAAGATTTTTAAAGGGCTAAAATTGCAGGATGAGCAGAAAAGACTTATAGCTTCTTGGCAACTCCAAGGAGAAGCTTCAGCTTGGTGGGAAACCATCATTATAGATGAACCCGAGGAAGTATTTACTTGGGATCGTTTTAAAGAAGGGTTTGAGAAACGTTACATGCCATCGGCGGGAGTTTCCAGAATGTATCTGGAATTTCTGGATTTGAAACAAGGAAGTTTGTCGTTTGAAGAATATTTGAATAAATTCAGCGAACTATCTCGGTTTGGCCCGGAATTGCTAAATACACCTCTGAAGAAAAACGAAAGGTTTATCCGGGGAATGAACCAGAAATATCATGGAAGAATGACGGGTCATGTTAAAGAATCTTTTTCAGATTTGGTAGATATGGGTTACAGATACGCTACCCTTGATATACAAGAAGCAACTATGGAGAAAGGTAATTCAGGTAGTCAGAATTATAAAAAGCGAAAATTCGGAGGCAAGAAACCTTGGCAAGGCAATGAGAAGAAGAGGAGCATTCAAGGAAGAGCAACAGAAAATGTCACTTGTTACAACTGCAAAGAGAAAGGCCACTATTCAAATGACTGCCCAAAACCGAAGAAACCAGCTAGAGAATGTTACAATTGTCATAAACCGGGACATTTAGTTAAAGATTGCCCAGTGATGAAGCCAGCGCAGGTGGCAAAAGTTTACACAATAAAGGAGGACCCCTCATCTTCAAAAGCTGACAAAGGGAAAAGTGTTTTGGAAGGTAACCTTACTATTAATAATAGAGCTGTTAAAGTTTTATTTGATACAGGAGCTTCACATAGCTTTATCTCCCAACAAACCGTAAATGAATTAGGACTTGAAACTAAATTTGCTGACGATCTTATTTGCGTGAAAAATCCGGTTGGAGGTCCCGCAAATCTTTGTTCATATTGTAAGAGAGTTCCTATTTCATATGCTAGCTATAAATTTCCTATCAACCTTTTTGTCCTCGAATTTGATGAATTTGAAATCTTACTCGGTATGAACTGGTTATCGAGATACGATGCTATATTGGAGTGTAGTAATCGGACAGTTTTAATCAAAACAAGCCTTGGAAATTTTATTGAAATCTCTTGTGAGAATCCAAGTCCAAGGAGCGACAGATTGATATATATTTTGGGAAATCTTGAACCTACTTTGCAGTCTATACCTGTTGTTCGGGATTTTTCCGACGTATTTGAAGAAGTGAAATCTTTACCTCCTCATCGGGAAATAGAATTCCGAATTGATCTTGTACCTAATACTCGTCCTGTTGTTCACGCAAGTCGCAGGATGGCACCCAGGGAAAAGATTGAATTGGTTCATCAAACTGATGAGCTACTAGCAAAAGGATTAATTCGACCCAGTGTTTCTGAATGGGGCTCAGCCGTCGTATTTGTTGCCAAATCAGACGGATCTTTGAGATTGTGTGTAGATTACCGCGATCTAAATAAACAAACTCTCAAGAATAAATTCCCTCTACCAAGAATTGATGATTTATTCGACCAACTTCATGGCGCTCGTTTCTTTTCAAAAATGGATCTAGCTCAAGGATTCCATCAATTACGAATCGCCGAAGATTGTGTCCATTTGACTGCTTTCAGAGGTCCTAATATGTTCTATGAATGGTTGGTTATGCCTTTCGGGCTAACCAATGCTCCAGCATACTTCATAGATCTTATGACTCGTGTGTTTCGGGAAGTTCTGAATAAATTTGTGCTAGTATTCATTGATGATATTTTGATCTATTCTAAGACTAAAGAAGAGCATGCCGAACATCTTAAAATCGTATTGGAAATATTGAGGAGAAATGTTCTATTTGCAAAATTTTCCAAATGCCACTTCTGGGTCAATGAAGTCAAATTCCTTGGCCATATTGTTAATGAAGAAGGAATTTCAGTAGATCCTAGCAAAATTTCCGCTATTCTTGATTGGAAACAACCCACTACTCCAAGAGAAGTTCGAAGCTTTTTGGGTTTAGCAGGCTATTACTGGAAATTCGTTCAAGATTTTTCTAAGTTAGCTAGTCCGCTGACTAAGTTAACAATGAAGAATGCAAAGTTCATTTGGACTTCAAGATGTGAGGAAGTTTTCCAAGAGTTGAAAAAGAGATTGACCACTGCTCCTGTTCTCACTATTGTTAACGGGAACCAAGGCTTGTCTGTCTATACTGATGCATGTGGTGAAGGGGTAGGTGCAGTATTGATGCAAAATGGAAAGGTGGTTGCCTACGCGAGTAGACAATTACGTCCGCATGAGAAGAACTACCCAACGCACGATTTGGAACTTTTGGCTGTTGTTTTCGCTTTGAAAATATGGCGACATTATCTTCTGGGTAAGAATCTTTTCAGCTTTCTTAATAATTTGTGAAATTAACTAAAGAAATATACTTAATAAACTCTCATTGTTTTAGGTGAAAAATTCGAATTATTCACCGATCATAAAAACTTTAAATATCTTTTCACCCAGAAGGATTTGAATTTGCGACAACAACGTTGGTTGGAATTTCTGGCATCTTACGACTTAGATATCCAATATACGCCGGGAAAAGCCAATGTGGTTGCCGATGCTTTAAGTAGGAGACATGCTGTTCTTGCATATCTTGTTATCACTCCTACTCTCTTTGAGAAGATCGCAAGACAGCAATATGAAGATGAATTTCTTCGGGGAATTTATAAAAGAATATGCCAGGGAGAAGACACTAGTTTCGAGATGGATAATAGAGGAGTAATAAGATTAAAAGGTAGGATTTGTGTTCCGGACTTCCCTGAACTGAAACGTGAAGTATTGGACGAATGCCACAAGTCCAAATTCAACATCCATCCAGGAGTCAACAAAATGTATCGTGATGTTAAAAGAACATTCTGGTGGAAGACGATGAAGAGAGACATATCTATTTATGTGAGTCGCTGTGCTACTTGTTAGCAAATAAAGAGCGACCAAAAGAAAGTGGCCGGTTTACTTCAACCTTTAGAAGTACCGAAATGGAAGTGGGATCAAGTATCGATGGATTTCATCGACGGATTGCCTCGTACCAAGAAAGGCAATGAAGCGATTTGGGTTATTATGGATCGTCTAACCAAAAATGCTCATTTCATTCCAGTTAAATCTACTCGGACTGCGGCAAGCTTGGCAGGTAATTATATAAAGGAAATTGTTCGCCTCCATGGTATTCCCAGTAGTATACTGAGTGATCGTGACCCGATCTTCACTAGTAGATTTTGGGAAGCATTTCAGGATGCATTGGGAACGAAATTAAATTTCAGTACTGCTTATCATCCGCAATCTGATGGACAGACTGAGAGAGTTAACCGAATTTTAGAAGACCTACTGCGTGCTTGTGTTCATGATTTTGGTGGTTCTTGGGAGGACCATTTGCATCTGGTTGAATTCTCATATAACAACAGTTATCAGGCCAGTATTGAAATGGCTCCTTTTGAAGCTTTATATGGTCGTCCGTGTCGATCACCTACATGCTGGATCGAATCAGGTGATAGACTTGTTCTTGGACCGGATATGATAAAAGAAGCCACTGAGAAAGTAAATTTTATTCGAAAGAAGTTATTAACTGCCCAGAGCCGTCAGAAGAGCTACTATGACCGTCGAAGGAGAAATTTGGAATTTCAAGTTGGAGATTTTGTATTTCTGAAAGTATCTCCGATGCGGGGTGTATTGAGATTCGGGAAAACTGGAAAGTTGGCACCGCGTTATATTGGTCCTTTCCCTATTCTGGAAAGGATTGGTTCTCTAGCATATAAAGTGCAGTTACCCAGCTGGTTGTCTGGCGTACATGATGTGTTCCATATTTCTAATCTTCGGAAGTATGTGCACGATCCAGATGATATTATTGAAGAAGCTGCTCAGCAGGATCTTGAAATCACTCCCAACTTGGCAGTTAGAAGGGAACCGATGAAAATTGTTGATCGTGATGAGAAGCGATTGAGGAACAAAATTGTGAAATTGGTCAAAGTTAAATGGAGTGGCGATCCAAAGGACTGTACTTGGGAGACTGAAGAGAATATGAAGAAATCATATCCCAAATGCAGAATTGACATCTCGACTTAAAACTGTAAGTCATTTCCTTATTTATAAATTCGTCTATTCTTTGTTTACGTTCTCTCTCTTTCAATTTCGAGGACGAAATATTCTTAAGGAGGGGATATTGTAACATCCCGAAAATTATGAATTTAAATTTTAGTAATATATTTGAACTTTTTGAAATAAAAAATTGAAAAGTTATAAAGAAATAAAATATGAACAAAATTTGGTGTTTTTAGTTAAAACTGTTAATAAGAATAAAACAAATATTGTAATTAAATCACATAAGTTACTAAATGTTAATAGCTAAAACAACTTTTCCTATATTTAGCAAAATAACTAAATCAAGTTGCTGTAAACAATATGAAGACATAAGAAAATGCAAGAGAGTAAAACATTCAAACAAAATAATACTTATATAAATCAAATCAGATAAGTCTAAGAAACTAAAACAAAACATAATATGCTGAAATTAGCAAAGTAACTACAAACCAGTAAACTAAAATATGTAAGCAAAAGAAAATAAAATAAAATAAAACAAACTCTTACATTTAGCAAAATAAACAAAACAACACACACACACACATATATATATATATATAAAATAAAAAAATAAAAAAAACATTAGCTAATAAAAAAATAAGCAGACCAGACAGTATGCTGTAATATACCTGTACACAGGATAGAAGCATCACAAAAACATGCTTACATTAAATGCAAGCCTCTACAAAGCAACATACTTACATTTAATGCTTTTACTTCCAGCATGGGTTTATTCTGTACTTGTTTTAATAAGCCTCAGTACACAACCTGTTATATATATACATCAACCTACCTCTTTATTTCGTTCAACAAATTTTAGCATAGATCTGAAATTAAAGAAAAAAAAGCATCACTTTATATATTACAAGTTGAAAGGCAAAATTACTGAAAGAAGAAAAGAGAAGAAGAATCAAAACTGCAGTTAAAAAGAAACAAAAGTATTCTCTGTTTCTATATTGTTCAGGTGAATAAACTTATATTTATTTGAAATTTAAATACTTAATCCATGAATTTGTGTTTTGTTGTATATAAACAAAAAATTTTGTTCTGCGTATTGTTCTGTGTTACTGGAAAACACATGTGAGCTCTATTCTTTAATATTCATATCTCAGAGCTAGTTAATTAGAAAAAAAATTCAAATGAACTTCATTTAACATTTTTAACTTAGGATACTTAAAACAAAATAGGTTGTGTATACTTGATTCACAGTTTAAATTTTTGTTTTAAGCTTGAAATAAAAACTTTTGACTCTATAACATGAATATTACAGTAAAAACAAGATTTTAAGGTAAATTCAAGCATTTTAAATCATTGAATTGATGTTATAATTTGAACGAACATATGAAAATAGGATTTTCAAAACAGTAATGATGATTTTTAATTCAATAATTTGAGGGCAGTTCGAATTTGAACAAAAACAGTACTTTGATGAATTTCTGAAAATTTAAGAAACATTGGATGTTGAATTTTCGTTTGAAGCTAGTTTAGAACTTAATAACATTGGGAAAAATGTAAATTAATTTTTTCATTGCGTGAATTGGGAGTTCGAGATCGAATTAGGGTTTTAGTTCCATTTTTTTTGAGTTCTGTAAAATCTTAATGGCGCCTCCTTAAGTTGATCGAGTTCGAAGATTTTGAGGGGAATGATGGCATGAGGTGTGGACGTGATGGTGACGAAGTTTGAGCTGCTCCGATGGTTGGAGCAACGAGGGCGAAGCGAATTTGTTGGTGAGGATGGGTTCGAGTTTCGAGCTGGAAGCTCGATTTCATTGTGGGGTCGTTGACATTGAATTGATCATCGTTTTTGAATAGGGGAATGAAGCGCGATTTGTTGATGGTCACGATGGCCATCGGAGGGGTCGCGAACCACCGTGCACATGCACGGTGGTGGTGATGTGCCAGTGAAAAAAAAAACAGGAAGAAGAAGAGGGACTCGCGAATGAAACAGGGAAGACTCCGGGTTTTTTTTGAAGTTGCCTGAGTTTCTCTCGTATAGTTCGAGTCTTTAAAATTTAAGCTATCTGGTTTTAAAACTTGAAAGTTAAAAGAAAAAAAAAGAGAATGAAACAGGGAAGATGGATACGCGAACGAACAGAGAGAGACTCGGGGTAGAAATGAAAAGGGTCGAGTGTTTACTCGAGTGAACTGAAGATTTGCTCGGTTTGATTTCCGAAACCTGCAAACTAATAATGGTGTGTAAATTGTTTAAACAAGTTTAAGTGGTAATTGATGTATGACAATTAAATCAAGTTTCATTACAAGTTAATGAAATAAGTAAAAACTTAACAAAATTTTTCTGGATCTAATTTATATTTTAATCAAGTAATTAATATAAAACTAGTGTTGGAATTTAAATTAACATTTAAGTTCTCAAATTTGTAATAAATTGATTTCAAAAGTTTAAGAGAGATTTCTTTGTAAATATAAATTAGTGAATAATTTATATTTATTGATTATGAAAAAATTTAACTATGAACTAATAGTTAATAAATTAAGTAATTTCGTTAAGAGTTAAGGATTAATCATTGATTAACTAAGAAATTAAGAAATCAATGAATGAATAATTAAGTTTTATTAGGGTACTAATTAATGGTTATGAAAAGTAATTAAGAAATCAATGAATGAATAATTAAGTTTTATTAGGGTATTAATTAATGCTTATGAAAAGTAATTAAGAATGATTTGTAATTAAATTGATTAATAAACAATTAAGTATTTAATTAAATTTGTAATTTGTTAATTTTGAAACAATTAATCGAGTTAATTAAGATTTAATTTATTTATCCAAATTTTTATCATTGATTTAAAAATAATTATTTGGTAAATTTATTAAATCCCATTCACTTGGATTGGTAAATAATTAACTATTGCTATACACTAGATTGATATTTCTGTTGTGACTGTGATACTGTGTGATGCACCGTGACTATGATTTGTTCTATATTGATGTGAAAACTTGTTGCCGTAAAACGACATTTAAAACTTCGATGCGACAGGGAATCGGATTTCCATTGGTTATCCGAAACCCACATCGAACCTGTGAATATTTGTGCATGACATCCACATGTTTTAAAATTTGACACTCACTATTTGAATTAGCCGGGAAAGGACCTTTGGGTCGTATAACCCATTTCGAATATGTGATTCGACGTTATGAATAGCAATTGAAGACCGATGTTGAAGACCGGGTATTTGCGAGAGCGATAGGATGACCTGTCGATTGACTCTGCACCGAGTTGCTCCGGTATAGAGTTCTCCATATGTGATGGGGAATCCGATCAGGATTGTGGATATCCGGATTGCAAGGACTTCTTTGGAAGTGCCTTCGGTTCTATTCAAACCCAGAACAGACTAGTATGGATAGCATGTCCGACATTACAAATTGAGATATAAAGCCGATTTCTTTCAAATATATTTCTGTTGGTGGCGGAGAATTTATTCTCTTAGCTTAACACCCTTCTCTGAGACGTACGAGCTCAGAGGTTATATAGTTGAAGGTTATCAGCAATATATTCCCAATTTGGTAATGTGACATACTGAGTGTTGCTGTGAAATGATCATTGTGTTGATTATTTGTGATAGGATCATTTGTTTGATCGCATATCTTTGTGATCATTTCTATGATCATTTGTTGACCCAAATCATGACTTTGTATAAAGCGTGTTTTTGTGGACGTGACTTCGTCGGACCTCACACCCCGAAATGGTCAAAACAGGAAAGATGCGGCAAGGTTATTGGGGGTAGCACCCCTTAGGGTATGTACATTTCCTTCTGGATAGAAGTGGTATCATGGTATGGAGCCCAGATACTTAACTTATGTTGATATCGCAGATATATATATATATATATGATTTTTGTGATTTGTTGCTGGGGCCCCGGTTAAAGGTTGGTTACAACCGGGAGATGGCATACTCGTGTCAGTAGTTACCCCGTTAAGGGTAACCCGGCCTTGTGTTGGCAGAGATCCGGTTTGGTTCTCGGGGACGTCCTTCCAGAGGCGTTCTCATGTGGCAATGGGAAGTTCCTTGGCCTGACCATTTGTTGGAAATCCAAAGAAACAATACGAAACCCTGTACGATTTTAGTTGTAGAACCTGTCATGCAGCGTGGCGGTAACCTGCCACAAAACATGGTAGCTATAGTAGGCATAGTTCGGAATGTCTATGCTGGCTAAGATTAATATTCTATTTTCGAAATGATTTACTTCACTATGCACTAGTAATAATATCAAAGAATTCTTTTCTCGTACCAAGCATATTTAACTATCATAAGAAGAAATCTCCTCCAATTCTGCGTTTGCATTGTGTGTGTGGCGGGAGGTCTTATGGTAGTTCCATTTTTAAAAGCATTCCGAAAATTCTTTTATAAATCTTGTTTTATTTAAATGCAACTGTTTTTGTTTACTCACACCAGTCCCATGACTGATCCGGAGTTTATTGTTTTCTTTCCTAAACTCTGGGTGCCCATTATTTCCACACGGGCAGCCTAGTAGCAGGTTTCTGTATTTTGGAGTAGCAGTATTTTGGAGCTCTTATCTTGGAGATATCTTAGGAGCTATTGGAGATTTCAGGTGTTAGCTTTTGAAAGTTCGTTATCATCTCTCTCATTTGAGAACTTTTGGATATATGTTCACTGTTGTATTATCATGATGTTGTATTTGGAGTTGTAGTGTATGTATTATGTACTCTGTTGCAGTATGGATATTATGTTGATGTTGTAACAGTGATGTTATTTATGATATTGATTCTGTTCCGCTGTTTTATATACATCTAATTGTTGTTATAAGCTCCGGCGATGCGAATTTGATGTCGTTTATTGGACATCGAGTTTGGTTCGTCACAACAGGCTACGGATTGGATCACGATCTAGACAATTGACCAGTCCAAACAACAATCTTAAAGCGAAGTAAGCTGAAGGCGGATTTGACGGACAAAGCTGATAGATAGGAGTCGATGGGAAAAAATCAACTAGCTGGATATAAACCGAACAAAATATATCTTATATGTATAAAAAAAATTCTCTTAATCACTTTAAAACATATATTTACAATAAATTCTCTAAATATATTTTAAAATCAAAAATTAACTTTACACTCATAAAATACCCCTATATATTTTTGAAAACCAAATTCATGTATATTGACATAAAGTGTATATAGACTAACATATATATTA
Source organism: Allium cepa (assembly GCA_030765085.1). Taxonomy (NCBI): domain Eukaryota; kingdom Viridiplantae; phylum Streptophyta; class Magnoliopsida; order Asparagales; family Amaryllidaceae; genus Allium; species Allium cepa. Next base: position 877,819,098 of record CM060943.1, read on the forward strand.
TATTTAAAAACAATTTCTGTTGAAAATCACTATAACCTAATTTGTTATTATAATATATTTGAAAAATCAAACAAAAAAAATCCAAACTTTATATATATCATATTTAAATCAACACAAAGATCAATATATATACACTGCATGGAATATATACTAAATGTACAATACCGAAATCATTGCTTAGACCAATATCATTTGTAAACTAATAGAGATACTGTTATATGTAAACTAACAATATAGGAATTCAATAATTCAACCCAATATATAACTCAATATATACACAAATAAAAATGCAACACAAATATATATTCATATACGTGTACCTTTTAAAAGTTTTCATATATATATAGACACACACACACAATTTTGTTCAACAACATATAGTATATAAATATACATAATACTAAATTTCTTTCGGCTGAAGGTACACATCAAGGCTAATATTAAATCTTAATAACTTTATGAGTTCTAAATCCAAACATACTGTATTAAACGTACCTTTTATATGAAATCTCTTATATAATACAAGCTTTAACACATACATACTTCTGCAAACATATATACTATGGTGGATATATATACCATGTCATATAATAGAGCATAAATAGTATAACATGTAAAATACTCTTATATAATATCTACTATAAACCTGTACAGAAGGTAAACATATATACCTCGCTTTTATAACACATCAGGTAATGTAAACACACACACACACACACGCATATATATATATATATATATATATATATATATATATATATAATATAATATATAAGACCCAAAACAACATACATACGAATATTTGGACTCGGAGACAGGCTGCAGCATATGACATTATGATGGCGATGCTCGGAGGAGCAGTACGCAGGTTGCGGAAGGTGCTCGGCAAAGAGGAGGGGAGGATCGGCAAAATTGGGGAAGTGGAGCAGGCGGTTTTTGTTGCGCGAGTAGATGGGGGTCTCGTGCTGGAAATGGTGGCCGTTATGGTTCTCGGCGGCAGGGAGCTTTTCGATCAGTGGGGAAAATAAGGAGGGAGGAGGGGCGGGTCAATGGCGGCCGTCTGTCATGGGAGAGTGGGAGGTGGACTGCGTGCTATTGGTTGCGGAGGAGGTGGCCACCTGCGGCTGTTATGGGGAGAGTAGGCGGAGAGGGCATAAAGAGGTCGAAGATGGGTTTTGTGCTGGTGGAGGGAGAGGGAAAGAGTGGAGGTGATGGTGGGAGTGAGTGATAGGAAAAAAATGAAGAAATGGAATAGACTTTAGTCTTAGAATGATAGATACTAATATATACTTTATATATAATCTATGCAAACAAAAAAAGATAGGTTTCGGGCTTCACAATATATAAGCTCTATAATATAAACTGCGTTATCATTTATTTCTATGGAAATGAACAGGCAAATGCCTGTAGAGAAAAAATGAGTCGGCATGAAGATTTAAAAAATATATATATTAATAATAATAATAGCTAGTGGCAATGAACAGTTTCCTCAAAGCCTATATACGAAACGGTAGGAAGAGGGAGAGAGAACAAACAGCTGTATGGAAATGGAACGAATATGCATAATATTGAATATGGGGAAAGGCAAAAGTCACCGTAACTTCTGCAAATAATGAAGGCTATGGTGGATAATGTAAGGACAAAGAAACCGAAAAGGCTAAAAAAGGATACCGTAACAGCAAATTGTTTCGTCTGTTTTGCCGCGTATCGGACACCGAAATGCATAAATGAATGTACTACGAAGATCAGTATGACGAGACGAACGGAACAATACATAGATTTTAGAGGTACGGCATCTTATCAAAACTCGATTTTCACCGAAAAACTGTTGCAACTTTGTCGAAAATAAGATAAACGAAGATAGAGAAGTCCAAATTTGATGAAACGAAAGATGACGTCTCACCCAGAAATTTATTTAAAAATATATTGTATAAAAATATTCAGGTTTGGAAAATAATTTATTGTCATCAATTTTAACTGATTTGAATATAAATAGAATCACACCAGAAAATAACTTCCATATTTTCTGATGAAAATTTACCATTCACTATGTTTAAATATACATAATCCAAATATCAAATTTATATTTCAAAATTTTATAATTTAAAATTTCACAAATTTGAACTAATTACGTAAATAAATTAATAAAATCAATAAAAATTTTACGGGCTGTTACACTCTCCCCCACTCAAAAGTTTTCGTCCTCGAAAAGGAAGGAGATAGGAAAATAGAAACAGCTAGAAAGAAAAATAGATTGAAAAACAAAATAAACAATTTATTTAAACCATATAAATTTCAATTTAAATAAATTAATATTCAAAAATTGAATTTAAATTCAAGATATTTCCTTAGTCGATTTAATTTCAGTTTATTAATTTTTTTCAAAACAAAATTTATTTTATTTAACACATTTATTTCACTAAGTAAATTTTCACTTATAATTAAATCTTAATTATTCCCAAATTCACACTTATTTGTTAATTTCCTTATTATTAAATTTATCTCAATTAGCATTTCGATAAATCATAAATTAAGTGTTTAAACATTTATTATAACCATTCAAACTTATCAATAAAACCATTTTATATTGTGTATTATCCAATTACATTTTCAACTTATGAATGATTTAGGTAAGTTATATATATTAGAAAGTAACTGAGTATTATACGTGTAAAAAAGTTTCCAATTCAATTATTTCAAGTTTAAACATTTATTCAAAAAATTTGGATTTATTTATAATTAAAATATCCTTTAACACAAAATTTAAGAATTAAATTTCAGATTCAGTTCAAACAATTTAAAGATAAATACATACATACATACATACATACATACATATATATATATATATACATATATATCAAAATAATCATATACCAATATATATTATAAATCAAGCCATACTTAAGAAATTCAAAACAATTCCATTTCTAAAGGAAAAGTGTAGCAAAGCTACTGAGGGACCTCACAACTTCGAAACTCGAAAATGAATATCGATGATGCGGCCGCCATCCCTAAAATTATTTTCCAGCGACAAAAGAAACGAGTACTGATTAAGACTTTTAAAATTATTTGAAAACCGTTTCTATTCGAAAATGCTTCAATTAATATTAACTTTAAAACCAAAGTTTGAAATCACCAAAAATTAGATTCTGGTATTCTAATTTGAATTCATTTAAATTCTAAATAAATGTATAAACCATTCCTAAAATATCATTTCCTTATAATATACAATAATAGTTAATGGTTTTGAAATGTTGACAAAACAATAAATGGAAATTTGGTATTGTCATTTCTAACAACCCCTTTATTCAACTATCCAATTTCAAAAAATTACACTCTTATATATATATATAATATAATCATACACAAAATCATTTCCTTTACAAATTTTGAAAACAATATTGTGTCAGTTTGCTCTGTTCACGTGTTTTGGAATTTCTATTGATAGTGTTAGCATGACGAATCGATCGAAACCCAAATTCAGACTTAACAACTCAAACAACACAATATAAATATCTTAATTTATTTACAAGTACACTCCCTCACACGATGATTCACGAATAGATTTTAAAACAAGGGTAGAGATCCCTAATATAAAGGAATCTAACAAGAAGATAAGCTCAAAACAAAGATGAGACGATTAAATAACAAAGTAGAAAAGGTGGATAAACTTATATAAATCGCAGGAGACCTTAACCGGATCAACCGTGACTTCAAGGGTAAGATCGATGCAGAATTCTGAAGCAAATCGACATTTGATCGCAAGAACATAGAATTCGGGCACAACAAGAGATAGCAACATCTAAACCGACGATACAGAAATCTCCGGTGAATCAATGCTGGTTGTAAAGAAGTTTCACCCCTTTACAAATTATATAGCGGAGCTATGGGATGCTCCGGAATCAAGAAGGACACGAATATGGAGAGGCAAGAATGTATTTTGGAACCGAGGGAAACGTTCCAAAGTTCAAAGGAGATCGAGTCGAAGAGATTCAAGCTCGAAAGAAAGTGATTTTGTAATTAAATTTACTTTATATGATAAATTTGCCTAAAACCAGAGCTTTGATACCAACTATAACGGACCACCTCCCAGTGGGGTAACGCCCACCATAGCATACAGCTGTACCTGTGTTCTGCCTTTACGGCCAGACTCTCGACTGCACCTACCCCGCAAGCACAAGTAGGAGTAAGAGTGAACCGTTCGCTACCAAACCAAGAAGCAAGAACCCCCTATCATGCTGCATCCGCCAAGTGCATAGGCAAACACACATGACGGACTTGAATTGCTTAAAATATTAGATTGTTAATTTATATTTGGTAAAACTCAGCATATATAGTAAATAAATAAATCATAGAATCATAGACAGTGTAATATTGAAACAAGCAGCGGAATAGATAAATAGTAGTTCATGACGCTACTATATAAACAACAGAGTTTGAAATAAAATACAACGGAATATCTCAAATGCAATGTAGTCTCGAATACAAACAGATGACAAGTCTGAACAAAACCACTGGATGGCTGAAAGCTAAATAGATATAGATGGATCTTCAAGTGAAGCTCCAACTCCAGAGGCGAGTCTCAAATGTTGTAACAATCAGTCTGACCCGAGTGTAAAGCAAAACACAAAACACTCAAGTCAGGATTAAAATTCTTATATCGGTAAATCCAACTCAAGTGAAATATAAACTGAAATACAAGTAACTCAAAGGATGTTTGGGATAACCATCCTCTAAGGATCCGTGGAACTATCTACTATGTAGCAATATACGCTATTATAATATGTCTATAGTAGAGTAAAAGATATTAAAATAGCGTTAAGGCGTTACCCATATCCCCCTTAACACATTTTATATATTCTCGTAGTCTATACAATGCTTTAAGCTCCTCCACAAACCGGAAGTTTAGCCAGAGGACACCTCATAGGTACTGTACAAAACAAACTCGTAGAAGACGTGATAGGGCATGTGACACGGCACTCAAGGCAATGCCAGGGTAGGTATACCATTTGCTCTCCATGACTGGTGGTAACGCATAGCAGCTACTATCGCCCACCTCATGACACACTCCCAAATCAAAGGGAGCGCCCAATCAAATTACAAAAGCAACAGAGTGGTATCAAAGAAATATGCCCAATCGGTGGAATGACTTCACTTGGCCCGGTATAGCTCCTGTTTTAGCCACATCAAGCTGGCTCATGGGAGTCATGTCCACGTAACTACCATATAGAATCGTCACCAAACCATCATACTTTATTCTGGAATCTCCACCACGTGCACAGTAAATAAAGTGGTTTTCGGTATTGGCAGAGAGTATGACAATATCCGATCCCGGTCTATTTAACAACGAAACGTTATTATAACACCGTGGTCTTATACTTCAAAACCAGAATATCATATCTATTTCAAAACCATATCAATATGATATCATTTTTTTCACTTCAAAAATACACGTTTCCTAAACCATAACACTTTCAAAGTTATAACATTTTCGAAACCAAATACTTGAATTTATAACACTTTGGAAATAAAAATACTTTGAAATCACAACACTTGATAACATAATACTTTGAAATTCATAACCTCCACCACTTAAACAGTTTAGATATTAATAATAGTATATAATAAAATAGTTTATAAAATAAAAGACTTTATATTAAATTATTAGTATATAAAATAGTTTATATTAACATAGTTTATATAATAAAATAGTTACTATACCAAAATTGTTTATATTAATTAATTTATAAAGCAAAATATATAAATGGTTTAAATATAATTTAAAAATACTTTATATAATAAAATAGTTTCCTCAAATTTCACAAATCGATTCAAATCAACTCGGATTCCAAAATTTAAATTTAATTCAGTCTCAATTCATCAATTTCAATTCAATTCATTTTCTAAATAAACCATTTCAAATTATATCGATTTCAAATACAGCTTTGAACCACAAAGTGAACCATTTCAATTTCGATATATTTCAAGGCTTTAAATATTCTATAATTTCAAAACTAAATTTAAAAATTCCATTTATATCTCTAATTTAACTTCATTATTATTTAGTTTTGAAATATCCACCAAATCAATCCAATATCATTTACATCAACCATAAATTACATTTTTAAATAAACTAGATATTCCTTCAATTTATTTAAACTTGAAATATTCACTTTTATCATTTTAAATCAAATCAAGTTATAAAATCATATCTTTAAATCTTAAATTCAATAAGTTACAAATCGATTTAATTAAATAAAATACTTGATTAAATACAGTTTCAAATAATTTCAAATTTATCTTCCCAACCTTATCTTATATTATTATAAAAATCTATTTTTCAAATAAAATTTTAAATAAATACTTAAACATATTATATATTAATTTAATCAAAGTTTATTAAATTAAAGCTTATCATTAAATCTACTATATATTAAAACTTATTTATATACAAAATAGTTTCAATATTAAATAAAACCATATAAATTTCCTTTCAAAACCATAGAAATTATTTTTCAAAATATTTATATACAGACCAACGGTGTCTGTATATAATTTTCTATCCCATGGTCACGTGATACAGGTACTTATCATTTCAATCCGCAATTTAAATATATACAGGTATATACCATTTCTGTTAGTCCTTGAGGTCATGGTTTTGATGACAACAACCTTAAAATAAGATTATAAAATATAAATACTAACATTATAGTTTAGATATATATCTATATGCAGGATTTAATCATGTAAGTACCAAGAATGAAGACTGTACAATATAGAGATTCAAGATATCAAGATTGAAGACTCATGAGTATCAAGAATATCAAAATTATTAAGAGTTTAAGATTTCAAGATTTCAAGAATAAGTAATTTAATTAGGAATTTTGTAAAACTCCTAGAAAAGCACTGGCATCTTAAAATCCAATTTATTCGTGGAATGGAATCCACTACGAGCCCGTTAAAGGGACGGAACCCTAAGTAGGATGGAACCTATGAAAAATCTAGTGGAACATTGTTTTGTATCCACTAACTTTTATTCAAAATGATTTTACAAAATTATCTTGTTTTCAAAATGATTTCAAAACCTTCCTTTTAAAAGAATCAAAAACATCTATCCTATTTTTAAATACCTTTATCCTCAAAATAATATTTATTTTCAAAATCAAATTATCCTTAGTTTTAAACTATCATTAATAATAATATATTTAACTTTTAAATATTCATACTTAGATTTAATATAAAAATTATATATATATATATGTATATATTATTCTCTATATTTACTTATGTATTTTAACTATAGTCAAGTATATTTATAAAGTTTAAATTAGTTTTAATATAATATAGAAGTTATTTTAAAAAAAAAACAATTCACCAAAATTTCCTTTGGGATGTCGACATACCCAAGATACCCATATCGACATAGTGTCAGTTGGTTTCAAAAATTTGAATTTCAAAAGAAGTGTTTATTCGCCATAACCTTTCACGAATGGACATGGCTGTTGTTCTTCTATAAATAGGGACTGTTTTGAATGAATTTTCAATTATATTTATCTGGTTTTCATTCCTCTTCTTCTTCCTCATTTCTTTATACACATTCTTACCATTACTCTGCCAAAATCAACATTGAATCTAACTAGATCGTTTCTGGTTTGATTCTCTATCACTATCTCAACAAGATCATCAGTGCTATTCTGTAACGACCCTGAATTTTTGACAATTGAAGTTGAAAATATTTAATTGATTTTAAATGTTTGATAGTTATTTTAACTTGAATTTCAAATCTGAGAACGAATTTGGCAATTAAATTATTGAATTTAATTTATTGAAGTTGGATAAAAATTTGAATCTTCAGTTGTAAACTGATTAAAAAAAAATTTCAAAGGCATAGAAAATCTATATTGATAATACTGGAGATAATAGAAGCTTCAGAATTGAATTTGAAAGTGATTTGTTCAGTTTTGAAATTTTATCATTTAAATCGATATTTAAAAATAGCCTTCCGAGGCACAGTCTCGGAATTCGACGAAACCAGTTCCATTGGATCCGTAATATTGTATTTTTATCGGGTTTCAAATTTGGTAGTGTTTGGAGTTGTCGTGTGATCGTACGATAGATAAACGCGTTGAGAATTTAATTGATAATAGCCGATTCGGAATTTAAATATAATGTTTCAACTAGTCAAATACATCTCACATCAGCTATCTTCTTTCATCTCAAACCACTATATACTCATCCTAGCATGCAACCTTCCTTTCGCTGTTTAATCACGCCACCTACCTTGTACGTATTGTCGTTCCTTCTCGATTATATCACGACATTTCCTTCTTTTTAAAACCAAAATCAATTCGTTCCTCAAAAATAATATGATGTCCGATCCCCAATATACTCCTCTTCCATTCTCCTCTCAATTCAAATTCGCGGCTCCATCCCTTCATCTTCAGTCTCAATCTCGAACCGATGAAAAAGAAAAAAAATGGTCGAAATCGAATTGCGCTAGCACGTCATTCAAAATTAAATTATCACAAAAATTAATGGCCGAAGCCACCTGTTCGAAATCGCGTCGGCAAGGACCGGAGCGGCGACGCTCGCAAGCGTGAGGTGGGGTTCGTCAAGTTAGGGCATCGGCATCGCGATGGTCGCAACTCCTGACGCGTGGAAGGAGGATACTCGTGTAGGCCGGAGGTGGTGAAGCTCGCTCGCGCCGTGTGGCCGCGACGCGACGTTGTTTAGGGAAGGGGGCCCATCGCGTTTCAAGCAAGGGAGGATGACAACTTGAATTGGGGTTTTAGTCAACGACGACTTAAGGAATTTTGCGTTCGTGGTGGTCGGCGACATCAATGGCGCGCGATCGACAATAGCGACATACAGCTAGGGTTTCAATCTCAATTTGGGGTTGCTGTTTTTTTGAGCAGTGATAGGTATATTTGTCTTTTGCTTAATTTATATGTTTATATATTTTACAGTAAAGATATAAAATTTCTTTTTGAAATTTAAAGGCAACAAATATGTAAGTAAACAGAAAATTCATTTTACTGTCAGGTTGTAGGCTGCTTTATTTTGAATCTAAATTTAATAAGTATATATATGTTGATTTAAAGGGTAAAAAGTTTGAGGCAGTAAACTTTTAGGATTGGTATAAACAATACATAGATGTTTCAGTTACTAGTTAATTTAAAATTGAATTATGGAGGTAAAGTTTTAGTTTAAAAATGTATATATATAAAAGTATATTTACACAGTAAAAAGGTAATGTAAGTATAAATATATGTATGCTTTGATAAAAAAATTTAATAATAATATATAAATAGGAATGTATTTTCACTCAAAAGAATATTGATTTTTTTGTAAACAGTTGAAAATTTAAAATAAAGTAAATATATTTATTCACATTTCATTTAAATATAGTGAAGACTTATTTGTTTAATTAAATCTAAATTATTCTAGTTACTAAGGAAGTATATTTAAAAAGAAAATTATTTAAAATAATTTTTTTGGTTAGGTAAATAAATTGAACGATAATTTAATTGTTCGATTCATTTCGAATATTAATAAATTGTATAAATGTTTATACACGGTATAAATAAAGAAAATCAAGTCAAGATTAAAATGGATTGCAAAATAAAAAGAAAAGGTGAGAACTTCTCACTCAATCGAATCTGGTTCGATTTAAATTTTAAATAGTTAAATTTAAAATTGATTGATTGTATGCTTGGATGATAAATTATTATCTATTGTTTTGAAATAGACCCTATACGTCGCATATTAAGCGGATGTTATTTATTAAACACATATACCGCGATAATTCCAACTTGTTATGGAATTGGTATTATATATGCAATTGGAGTTGATTTCCCGCATTATATAGCGCGTGAGACCCTATTGCGCCGCATAATAGCGGATAATATTTTATAAATCTCATATACCGCGATATTTCACCTCGAAGTGGAAATTGGTATTGTGCTAACATCTTTGGATGCAGGGAAACAGGTTGGAGGGATCCAACTGGATTCCTCAAACATTTGAATTTATTTCATATGTTGCGTGTTGATTGATTTATAATCCATGTGATTATCTTTGTGATTAAGATTGTTGAAGGCTATAGGTTAGCCGAATATTTTTGGTATCATTGGATACCGAAAATAGATAAAAAATTGGATTTTTGAAATTTCAAGTTGAAAGTTTATAGTAAAAATTATTTTTGAGAATTGGATAAGACAAAAAGGAGTTTTAAAAGATAAAGTTATTTTTGAACCATATTGAATAAAATTCCAAATTATGGGAAAAAGGGCTAAGTAAATGGATTCGATTTATATTATTATAAGTTGAAGAAATTTATTTTAAAAAGAAATGATTTTGTAAATTCATTAGAAATTTATTAAGCAGAAATTAATTGGTTTTGATAATTAATTAAGAATAATTAATCAAGTATTAACTATTAATTAAGAGTTAATTAATGATCAATGAAAGGATAATTTATTAAATGTTTTTTATAATAAATTGGCTATTAATTTACCATAACTAGCAAATTTTATTCATAGAAATTTATTTGATTTAAATTAATCAGATGATTAAATTTATCCTACTTATGGTTGTTTGAATTATGTTGGATGTTGAATTGTTTGATATTTATGATATGTGATGCTTTGTAATATATCCTGATGTGTGTTGTGATCCGTAAATTATTTAACTGTGATATATATATATATATGTGTGTGTGTGTGTGTGTGTGTGTGTGTGTGTGTGATCTGGGAATGAAAGGTAAGCATTATAGTTTATACCGCTTATCAAATATATTGTTATATTTTGATCTGTGATGGTTGAATGTTGTTGCACTATTGTGTTAAACCCTTAGACTACACAATATACACACAAAATGTAGATTTCACGTGGAAATCAGTTAAGTCACAGATTTTTGACAATTCTAAAGACTGAATTTTTGAATCCAAATTTGTTTTGGAATTGGAATTGAAAGTTTTCGAAAATGAATTTCAAAAATAAGAGTTATTTTAAATAACTTAATAAAAATTGGAATTTAAATCATTTGATTTAAATTTTGAATTCAATATTTGAAATTGAATTCAGTGATTTGGGTACTATGGTCTAAAAGATTGTATAAGTTATAAAAGGTGTTTATATGGGTTTTAACCATTTAAAAATATAGTTTTGGAAATTTTAAATTTAAACCCAAGTTTATAATTGAGTGGCTTTAACTTATGAAAAATTGTAATCAGTTTTTCCCAAAACGAAAACTATCTGTTTTCATATAATAATAGCTTTCACATAAGGAAAGAAATTCCCATTTGTGTTAAAAGAATGTAAATTTGAAATTAAACTGTTTTGAAGGCTATGAATTAATCATTGTGAAAAGTTGTTGAACTTGACTTGAAATAAAGGAGTATTTCAAATGGTGTATCTTTTATATTATGAAAGACTTGAATTGTGAATAGTTTTGAAAGCTATAAGTTAAATCTTGATTTAAGATTGAATGAGTTAATTCAATTGAAATGGAAATTTATCAAGGAACCTGGGGATAAATCTTTGTGAAACTGGGTAAACTTTGTGAAGTAAATATTTTTGTTTAAAGATTTAAAATGGTAATTTGTTTAAACCATTTGAAAGAAAGGGTTTGGGTAATAAGTTATGACTTAATTGAAATCCCAATATCCATATGTATTAAAAATATTACGTTCACTATTCGGATTAGCCGAGAGAGGACCTTTGTGTCATATAGCCCGTTCCGAATAAGTGATACGACGTAATGGGTAACATTGAAGACCGGTGGTAAAGACCGGGTATTTGTGAAAATGGTAGGATGACCTATCGATTGTCTTTGCAACGTTAGCTACGGTATAGAGATTTCCTTTGTGACGGGAAGTTCGATCGGGATTGTGAATACCCGGATTTGCAAGGGCTTCTTTTGAAGTGCCTTCGATTCTGTTCGAACCGGAACAGATTTGTATGGTTACGTGTCTGACATTACATTTTGAGATATAAAGCAGATTTCTTTCAAATACATTTCTGTTGGTGGCGGAGAATTTATTCTCTTAGCTTAACACACTTCTTTGAGACGTACGAGCTCAGAGGTTTTGTAGTTGAAGGTTATCAGCGATATACTCCCAATTTGGTAACGTGGCACGCTGAGTGTTGCTGTGTGATGATTATTTATTGTTCATTTGTTGATCAAAGCGTGGCTTTGTGAAAAAGCGTAGCTTTGTGGATGAGACTTCGTCAGACCTGACACCTCGAAAATGGTCGAAGCAGGAATATGCGGCAAGGTTACAAAGGTCGCGCCCTTTAAGGGATGCCATTTCCTTCTGGAAAAGGGTGGTGTCAGGTATGGAGCCCTGATGCTTAACCTATGTGGTTGCTCCAATCTCATTTTCTTTGTGGTTGTTGGTGCAGAGGATCCTCAGATAAAGGTCCCAAAGGACCGGGGGATGGCATACTGGTGTAGTAGTTACCAAGTTACAGAGGTAACCCAGCCTTGTGTTGGCAGAGAGCTGGTTAAGTTCTCGGGACGTCCCTCCAGAGGCGTACCCATGTGGCAGTAGGAAGTTCCTTAGCCTGACCATTTGTTGGAAATCCAATTCTCAATACGAACCTTGTACGGTTTTAGTTGTATAACCTGCCATTTACTTATGGTGGTCACCAGAAGGTAGCTATAATAGGCATAGTTCGGAATGTCTATGCTGGCTAAGATTAATATTATACTTTCGAAATGTTTTCTGCACTATGCACTAATAATAATATCAAAAATGATTTGTTTTGCGCGGTAAGCATCTTTTACTATCATAAGGAGAAATCTCCTTCAATTCTGCGTTTGCATTGTGTGTGTGGCGGGAGGCCTTATGGTAGTTTCATTTTCCAAAAGCATTGCAGATATTTTTCACTTCCCTTGTTTTTGTTGTCTGAAAGATAAATAACTTCTTTAGTTCTCACACCAGTCCCATGATTGACCTGGAGTTTATTGTTCCCTTTCTAAACTCTAGGTGCCCAAAATTTTCCACACGGCAGCCTTGAAACAGGTTATCAGGTTATTCTGGATTCAGAAGTACAACGGAGCTCAAGTGGCAAGCTGGATGGCGAGACGTATTACTTGTATATGATATTATCTTTCCGCCGTAAATTCACATGTAAGGACATGTTTGTATAACTGTCCATTGTTTTGTTGTGTTGTAAATTGGTGTTGTACACTCTGATGATGATGTGATGTAATGTAATAACTGAGATAGTTCTTAGTTTTAAAGATTATTCATTTATCTATTGTATGTTGTTCCGCTGCGATATGCTAATATTATTTCTGTTGTTTCTTCTTTCTTTCCTTCTGTCTTCTTCTACCTCTTCTTTTTAACCCTAACAATTCGGTTTTCCGGCATTCGATTATTCGATAGTTGATATAGTGGACGTATTAATGTCGATTTTTGGGAGTCGAAAATCTTGAACGTTACATTTGGTATCAGAGCATATGGTTAAGCGACAACGTTGGCACTGTTGGGAATTACTCATTAGAGATTGAGTCAGCAGTACTCTAGAATGAGTTGAGTGTAATAATAGATATGAGCGCGTATTTGTTAGTGAATATAAAAATTGTTTTGTATTGTGTTGACTTATCGGTTGATTGTTTATAGATTCTGGTCGGTGCAGTCTGGCCAACTGTTTCGATAAGGGTTTCTAAACTCTTAAACAAGGTAAACTGACACAGTATTGTTTTAAAATAGGGTAAATGAAATAATTTTACCCAAAGCTATTTTTGTATATAAAGGAAATGATTTTCTGTAAATTATTATGGTATATGGTTGCTTGGTTGCTAGGAGATGATAATATTAAATTATCGTTGGCTGTTGAATAAGAATTGAAATAAAAAAAAAACTAAGAAATAAATCCATATACAAATAGAATTTGTGAATATAAGATATAAATGTGGTTTACAATTTGGTATAGAATTCCAGAAAATATTTGGAACTGAATTCATTAATGGAATTTCTATAAATGTTATGGAATGTAAAACGAGTTTGATAACTTATAAAATATTTGAGATTTGATTGGAATTAAATTAAAATTGAATTAAGTAGAATGAATTAGATGCTTACTTCATCAAAGTCAATGAATTTTGTGAATTGAAGAAAATGGAATGAAGTGGTATTTAGCATAAGCTAAGTTAAATAAAACATTAAATAGAATCAAATTAACTTAAGCAAAATTAATGATAATGAATTGGATTAAAAATTCAGTGAGTCGTAGAGAATATTGAATAAAATTGAATTCAAGTGATTTTTGAAAATAAAAATCAAACATCGAATTAAAAGTGAGAAATAAACTAAAAATTGGAATAAATTAGTTTATGAACTATGGAACTCAAAATTGTTAATTTAAAGTTGAATTGTGAATAAATAATAGAGTTTGGAAGTGAAGCTTGAGTTATAAATAGAAATTCAACTTGGAATTGCAAGTGAATTAAATATGAATTGAACGGAATCAATTGGAAATGAAATAGAATAAAGAATAAATTGAGTTGGCATCAATTTAAATTAGTTATAAACTAGATTGGATATTCTATTAAGTGAATATCGTCGAATGTGCATTGGAATGGTTGTCGTTTGACACAAACGTGATTGCATAGAATCCTATGAGCTAATGAAAGCCAATAAAATTGATTTTTTAATGAATTGAAATAGATATGAGTTCATTTCGCTTAAAAATGAATTGAATGAAAGAAAGTGTGTTGTAAACCATTGAAATTGAATAAAAACGATATGGAATGTAGTTGTAAGCAATTAAATTTGTAAAGAAACCTTATAAATTACTTATGGGAATTATTTTGAATGCATTATTTGTGAAAACTATGTGTTTACTATTGAAAATGAGTGAAATATAAATGAATTTCCTATATATGTTACTTATGTGTTTAAATTGAGTAAGTACAAGTACAGGAGGGCCGTTTGGCTGGATTTGGTCACGCTAAAATGCTAATAATAAGCCGCTTTGCTTAAAATTGCTAAATAAGGTACGCCTACGCAATAAAAATATGAACTGTTTTTGCTTTTCCGACCGGGTGGGTCGATGTATATATTTGTATCTTTTGTCAAATTGCAAAAGCTTCTCCGTACAAAGGAGACTCTGCCAAAATTTTCTGAAAATTTTGGGAGTTAGAATTTTTTTTGAAAAAAATTGTTAGCGACAAACGATTTCAAATTTGAAATTGAAGTAAATTAGTGAATGACACCAATTTAAATTAATAATATGAATCAATTATAATTGAAAGTTAAAATTCAATATTCAGAATAGAAGATAAATTAAATTCAAATAAAATTGAATTCGAATGAAATTAGTAATGCAAGATTGAATGATAATGGATATAACTTCAATAGTAAACTGAAGATGATATAAGAAGTAAGCATCGAAATTTTGCAATAAAATATGCAAAATGACATTTGAATATTGTAATTGGATATTATAGCTAGCAGGATATACATGTGTATTAAAAAGAATTGAATTGGGATTTTGATTTCAAAGATAAAATTGAATTGCTCGACAAAAATGTGCGTATTTCAATTTCCGTATGAAATTTGGTGATTTTCTTGTCCAGCCGCTTGGCTTTTTGCTTTCTTTTGGGATTTCAGGCCATTTGTAGTCATACCGAGCTAGCCGCGCAAAGGAGATGCTGGCGAAATTTATCGAAAATTTAGAGTATTAGAAAATTTTTGAAGTTTTGAAATTTGAAACTAAATTTAAATTTGAACTGTGAAGTAAACAATATGTTTGGAAACTATGAAAGATTTTGGAAAGTTAGTGGAGATGAAAATGAATCTTTAATAAAAAAAGATTTTGATTGACAAGTTGGTAAAACTATTTGGTTTTGGGTAAATAGTAGACGAGTTAAAGATCATTCTTCCTAACTAGTAATTTCGGCACGAAATTCTTCTAAGGGGGAAGAATGTAACGACCCTGAATTTTTGACAAATGAAGTTGAAAATATTTAATTGATTTTAAATGTTTGATAGTTATTTTAACTTGAATTTCAAACGTGAGAACGAATTTGGCAATTAAATTATTGAATTCAATTTATTGAAGTTGGATAAAAATTTGAATCTTCAGTTGTAAGATGATTAAAAAAATATTTCAAAGGCTTAGAAAATCTATATTGATAATGCTAGAGATAATAGAAGCTTCAGAATTGAATTTGAAAGTGATTTGCTCAGTTTTGAAATTTATCGTTTAAATCGATATTTAAAAATAGCCTTCCC
Organism: Allium cepa; assembly: GCA_030765085.1. Classification (NCBI taxonomy): domain Eukaryota; kingdom Viridiplantae; phylum Streptophyta; class Magnoliopsida; order Asparagales; family Amaryllidaceae; genus Allium; species Allium cepa. Next base: position 877,835,348 of record CM060943.1, read on the forward strand.
AGGCACAGTCTCGGAATTCGACGAAACCATTTCCATTGGATCCGTAATATTGTATTTTTATCGGGTTTCAAATTTGGTAGTGTTTGGAGTTGCCGTGTGATCATACGATAGATAAACGCGTTGAGAACTTAATTGATAATAGCCGATTCAGAATTTAAATATAATGTTTCAACTAGCCAAATTCATCTCACATCAGCTACCTTCTTTCATCTCAAACTGCTGTATACTCATCCTATCACGCAACCTTCCTTTCGCTGTTTAATCACGCCACCTACCTTGTACGTATTGTCTTTCCTTCTCGATTATATCACGACATTTCCTTCTTTTTAAAACCAAAATCAATTCGTTCCTCAAAAATAATATGATGGCCGATCCCCAATGTACTCCTTTTCCATTCTCCTCTCAATTCAAATTCGCGGCTCCATCCCTTCATCTTCAATCTCAAACTCAAACCGATGAAAAAGAAAAAAATTGGCCGAAATCGAATTGCGCTAGCACTTCATTCAAAATTAAATTCTTAGAAAAATTAATGGCCGAAGCCGCCTGTTCGAAATCGCGTCGGCAAGGACCGGAGCGGCGACGCTCGCAAGCGTGAGGTGGAGTTCGTCAAGTTAGGGCATCGGCATCGCGATGATCGCGACTCCTGACGCATGGAAGGAAGATACTAGTGTAGGCCGGAGGTGGTGAAGCTCGCGCCGCATGGCCGCGACGCGATGTTCTTTAGGGAAGGGGGCCCGTCGCGTTTCAAGCAAGGGAGGCTGAAAACTTGAATTGGGGTTTTAGTCAACGACGACTTAAGGAATTTTGCGTTCGTGGTGGTCGGCGAGATCAATGGCGCGCGATCGACAATAGCGGCATACGGCTAGGGTTTCAATCGTGATTTGGGGTTGCTGTTTTTTGAGCAGTGATAGGTATATTTTTCTTTTTCTTAATTTATATGTTTATATATTTTACGTTAAAGATATAAAATTTCGTTTTTAAATTTAAAGGCAACAAATACATAAGTAAACAGAAAATTCATCTTACAATCAGGTTGTAGGCTGCTTTATTTTGAATCTAAACTTAATAAGTATATATATGTAGATTGAAAGTGTAAAAAGTTTGAGAAAGAAATTTTTTAAGATTGGTATAAACAATACATAGATGTTTCAATAACTAGTTAATTTAAAATTGTATTATGGAGGTAAAGTTTTAGTTCAAAAATGTATATATATAAAAGTATATTTACATAGTAAAAAGGTAATGTAAGTATAAATATATGTATGCTTTCGTAAAAAATTTAATAATAATATATAAACAGGAATGTATTTTCACTCAAAAGAATATTGATTTTTTTGTAAACAGTTGAAAATTTAAAATAAAGTAAATATATCTATTCACATTTCATTTAAATATAGTGAAGACTTATTTGTTTAATTAAATCTAAATTATTCTAGTTACTAAGGAAGTTTATTTAAAAGGAAAATTAGTTAAAATAAATTTTTTGGTTAGGTAAATAAATTGAACGATAATTTAATTGTTCGATTCATTTCGAATATTAATAAATTGTATAAATGTTTATACAAGGTATAAATCAAGAAACTCGAGTCAAGATGGAAATGGATTGCAAAATAAAAAGCAAAGGTGAGAACTTCTCACTCAATCGAATCTGTTTCGATCTAAATTTTAAATAGTTAGATTTAAAATTGCTTGATTGTATGCTTGGATGATAAATTATTATATATTGTTTTGAAATAGACCCTATACGCCGCATATATGTTAATTATTAAACACATATACCATGATAATTCCAACTTGTTATGGAATTGGTATTATATATGTAATTGGAGTTGATTTTCCGCATTATATAGCGGATGAGACCCTATTGCGCCGCATAATAGCGGATAATATTTTATAAATCCTATATACCGCGATATTTCACCTCGAAGTGGAAATTGGTATTGTGCAAACATCTTTGGATGCAAGGAAACATGTTGGAGGATCCAACTAGATTCCTCAAACATCTGAATTTATTTCATATGTTGTGTGTTGGTTGATTTATAATCCGTGTGATTATATTTGTGATTAAGATTGTTAAAGGCTATAGGTTAGCCGAATATATTTTTGGTATCATTGGATATCGAAAATAGATAAAAAATTGGATTTTTGAAATTTCAAGTTGAAAGTTTATAGTAAAAATTATTTTTTAGAATTGGATAAGTTAAAAAGGAGTTTTAAAATGATAAAGTTATTTTTGAACCATATTGAATAAAATTCCAAATTACGGGAAAAAGAGCTAAGTAAATGGATTTCGATTTATATTATTATACGTTGAAGAAATTTATTTTAAAAAGAAATGATTTTGTAAATTCAGTGGAAATTTATTAAGCAGAAATTAATTGTTTTTGATAGTTAATTAAGAATACTTAATCAAGTATTAACTACTAATTAATAGTTAATTAATGATCAATGAAAGGATAATTTATTAAATGTTTTTTATAATAAATTGGCTATTAATTTACCATAACTAGCAAATTTTATTCATAGAAATTTATTTGATTTAAATTAATCAAATGATTAAATTTATTCTACTTATGGATGTTTGAATTATATTGGATGTTGAATTGTTTGATATCTTTGATATGTGATGCTTTGTAATATATCCCGATGTGTGTTTTGATCTGTAAATTATTTATCTGTGATATATATATCTGTGATCTGGGAATGAAAGGTAAGCGTTATAGTTTATACTTATCAGATATATTGTTATATTTTGATCTGTGATGGTTGAATGTTGTTGCACTATTGTGTTAAACCCTTGGACTACACAATACACACACAAAATGTGGATTTCACGTGGAAATCAGTTAAGTCACAGATTTTTGACAATTCTAAAGATTGAAATTTTGAATCCAAATTTGTTTTGGAATTGGAATTGAAAGTTTTCGAAAATGAATTTCAAAAATAAGATTTATTTTAAATAACTTAATAAAAATTGGAATTTAAATCATTTGATTTAAATTTTGAATTCAATATTTGAAATTGAATTCAATGATTTGGGTACTATGGTCTAAAAGATTGTACAAGTTATAAAAGGTGTTTATATGGGTTTTTAACCATTTAAAAATATAGTTTTGGAATTTTAAATTTAAATCCAAGTTTATACTTGAGTGGCTTTAATTCATGAAAAATTGTAATCAGTTTTTCCCAAAACGAAAACTATATGTTTTCAAATAATAATAGCTTTCGCATAAGGAAAGAAATTCCCATTTGTGTTAAAAGAATGTAAATTTGTAATTAAACTGTTTTGAAGGCTATGAATTAATCTTTGTGAAAAGTTGTTGAACTTGACTTGAAATAAAGGAGTATTTCAAATGGTGTATCTTTTATATTATAAAAGACTTGAATTGTGAATAGTTTTGAAAGCTATAAGTTAAATCTTGATTTAAGATTTAATGAGTTAACCCAATTGAAATGGAAATTTATCTAGGAACCTGGGGATAAATCTTTGTGAAACTGGGTAAACTTTGTGAAGTAAATCTTTTTGTTTAAAGATTTAAAATGGTAATTTGTTTAAACCATTTGAAAGAAAGGGTTTGGATAATAGGTTTTGACTTAATTGAAATCCCAGTATCCATATGTTTCAAAAATATTGCGTTCACTATTCGGATTAGCCGGGAGAGGAACTTTGTCTCATATAGCCCATTCTGAATAAGTGATAGGACGTAATGGATAGCATTGAAGACCGGTGGTGAAGACCGGGTATTTGTGAAAACGTAGGATGACCTATCGATTGTCTCTACACCGTTAACTACGGTATAGAGATTTCCTTTGTGATGGGATGTTCGATCGGGATTGTGAATACCCGGATTTGCAAGGGCTTCTTTTGAAGTGCCTTCGGTTCTGTTCGAACCCGGAACAGACTTGTATGGTTACGTGTCTGACATTACATTTTGAGATATAAAGTAGATTTCTTTCAAATACATTTCTGTTGGTGGTGGAGAATTTATTCTCTTAGCTTAACACCCTTCTCTGATACGTACGAGCTCAGAGGTTTTGTAGTTGAAGGTTATTAACGGTATACTCCAAATTTGGTACTGTGGCATGCTGAGTGTTGCTGTGTGATGATTATTTATTGTTCATTTGTCGATCAAAGCGTGGCTTTGTGAAAAAGCGTAGCTTTGTGGACAAGACTTCGTCAGACCTCACACCTCGAAAATGGTCGAAACAGGAATATGCAGCAAGGTTATGAGGGTCGCGCCCTTTAGTGGATGTCCTTTCTTTCTGGAAAAGGGTGGTGTCAGGTATGGTGCCCTGATGCTTAACCTATGTGGTTGCTCCAATCTCATTTTCTTTGTGGTTATTGGTGCAGAGGATCCTCGGATAAAGGTCCCAAAGGACCGGGGGATGGCATACTCGTGTAGTAGTTACCTAGTCACAGAGGTAACCCGACCTTGTGTTGGCAGAGAGCTGGTTAAGTTCTCGGGACGTCCCTCCAGAGGCGTACCCATGTGGCAGTAGGAAGTTCCGTAGCCTGACCATTTGTTGGAAATCCAATTCTCAATAAGAACCTCGTACGGTTTTAGTCGTATAACCTGCCATTTACTTATGGTGGTCACCACTGTTTAAATGGTAGCTATAGTAGGCATAGTTCGGAATGTTTATGCTAGCTAAGATTGATATTATACTTTCGAAATGTTTTCTGCACTATGTACTAATAATAATATCAAAAATAATTTGTTTTGCGTATTAAGCATCTTTGACTATCATAAGGAGAAATCTCCTCCACTTCTGCGTTTGCATTGTGTGTGTGGCGGGAGGCCGTATGGTAGTTTCATTTTCCAAAAGCATTGCGGATATTTTTCACTTCCCTTGTTGTTGTTTGAACGACAAATAACTTCTTTAGTTCTCACACCAGTCCCTTGACTGACCTGAAGTTTATTGTTCCCTTCCAAAACTCTGGGTGCCCAAAATTTTCCACACGGGCAGCCTAGAAACAGGTTATCAGGTTATTCTGGATTCAGAAGTGCTACGGAGCTCAAGTGGCGAGCTGGATGGCGAGACGTATTACTTGTATATGATATTATCTTTCCGCCGTAAATTCACATGTAAGGACATGTTTGTATAACTGTCCATTGTTTTGTTGTGTTGTATATTGTTGTTGTACACTCTAATGATGATGTGATATAATGTAATAACTGAGATAGTTCTTTGTTTTAAAGATTATTCATTTATCTATTGTATGTTGTTCCGCTACGATATGTGAGATTCTGATATTGTTTTTGTTATTTCTTCTTTCTTTCCTTCTGTCTTCTTCTACCTCTTTTTTTTAACCCTAACAATTCGGTTTTCCGGCATTCGATTATTCGATAGTTGATACAATGGACGTATTAATGTTGATTTTCGAGAGTCAAAAATATCGAACGTTACATATTCAGAGTTATAGACTTCTTTGTAATCAATTTAGCAAGAAAAGGTGTGATTGTAGCCTTGGAAATCAATCAAGTGAGAAAAGGTGTCATTGTAGCGTTGGAAATCAATCGAGTGAACTTGTTGCCAAGGAAATTAAGTATCTCTACCCAGAGGATTGTGAGTCTAGAGGGTGTACCTCGTTGCCTTGAAATCGAGGGTGTAATTGTAAAGATTGCTTTTGAAAGGAAATCTGAACTCGTGTGCGGGACTGGATGTAGGTTAACTCGAACCAATATAAAATCCAGTGCATTCTTTTCTTTACCGCTTTTACTTTATTTCTGCATCTGTGTTTGATTCTGTGATCATAACCGTGTCTGAATATTGCATACATTTGTGTTTAAATTTACATAAACTCAAAAAGATTTAGTAATTCTTTAAAAACACTATCCACCCCCTCTAGTATTTATCCTAGCCTTAAGATCCGTAATCTACATTTCTTACATTTGGTATCAGAGCAAGGTTTTCAAAGTTTTCATAATCTAAATTTTGAAAAAGTTTTTAAAATGGCTATTTTTTGGGAGTTTATTAACACTATTTTCATATGAATATGTCATAGAATCATCATGATATTTTTGTTTAAAACTATATTTATTTATTTTGAAAAGTCACTTGATTCTTTAAAAGGTTATGTTATTTTGCAGGAGAAGAATTATGTCTAATGAATGTTGGTTAAAAGATATCAGATAATCATTCATCGATCAAGAAGAACAAATGGATATATAATGGAAATCGATAAAGAAATGGGTACCAAATCAATACAAAATTTTTGGTTCTCATCTACAACTTGATTTGATACTGTACTTCTCTCCATCTGCTTCGCAATGCCACTAGTTTCGTGTGAATCCGTCAAGAATTGACCAAGTTATGGTCAAATGAAGTTTTGGTGAACAAAGTGAAAAAGAAGGAAAAACTATCAAAGGTATTCTTCAAATTTCATCCAGAGATTTCAGTATTTTGTTCCAACTCTTTTTCCAGATTGTAATTCTTGTTCTCGCGGTCGTTTTGATGGGTGGATCATCAAATTCCGATCAAAATTGTGTGAGATATGACAGTTTGAAGTTGGCTATCAAAAACTGAAAAACCGTGTATGGGATCTTCTATATTTCTTCTACTGTTCGGTCTTTTGCATCACAATACCGTCCAAATTCGACACTAAACTATTACTTGCTCGTAGCCCTTGCCTTCCTCTTCGATTATCCGTTGGTTTCATCGAATTCTGTTAAGAAACGAAGGAGATATGCCTTCTAGAAGTTTGATAGTATATAGAAAAACAGGAGGAAGAAGAAGAAGTGGAATTTTTATTAAAAGTGGTGACTGTTGGGCCTATTTATAGTGGTTGAAGTGTCCATTAATTCAAAATTCAAATTCAAAGTTTTGGCGCCAAGTTAGTCAATCTACTAAATCATCTGTATCTTTCTCATATGGTCTTCAAATTCAGCAAATGAATATACTACGCTGATCAGAAAACCGAGCCCATCGCAATTGAATGGATCTCGTGATTAAATTCTAAAAGATATGAATGTGTGACTCATGACAATGGAAGAACAACAAAGTTAGAAAGATGGAATGCAAAAATTGGTACGCTTTACTATTATTTCATCTTTATTGTTGCATTTAGGAATATATATATATATATATATATATATATATATATATATATATATATATATATATATATGTCTATGCATTAGTTAAGTATAGAAATTTTTTTTTTATAAGTTTTGATATCTTGGTCCATATATCGACACACCATAGTATAAATATCAATATACAAGTCTAATTTTTTTAAAAAAGTCTTTTAAAATGTGTTTTCTTTCAAAAAAAATCTACAACTAATTTATTACAACTATCTAAGTAGAAAAGCATACCTTCATTCACGATTTCAACTTTTCTAATATTATTTTTACTTCTCATACTCTATTTCTCTTAAGATACTAATTTTATATGTTTAAGAAATTAATAGAATGAATTTAGAATGTTAGAATAAGGATTTATTTATATATTTCTTCAATTAATAAGACTGCACCGATCACATGACCGGAATTTTAGATAGCATTTCTAAAATGCTTCTTTTCTTTGCAACGTTTTGTAAATCTGCAAGTTCGTTTTTATAGCATTTCTATGCTTCGAAACGCTGTAGAGTTTCAAAAACTTTACACAGCATTTGGTAAAAGCTGCAGTTTCAGTTTTATAAAGTTTCGAATATATTTTATTGCAAAAACTTTTTCTGTAAATGCTGTCTTTTCTGTTTGAAATTTTAAATTATGTAAAAATAATATTTAAATTAATTATTTTTTCTCTATTCTTTATATAAATTATTTTCTAACTTATATTAAAATATTTTAATTTCATGTTTAATTTTTTTTAATAATTTTTTTTTAAAGTAAGAGGCCTTCATATAACACATGTTTATTTTAGTTTTTCAATCTTTATTATTTTATTTAATATTTCATTACGATATTTTTTAAATTTAGAAGATGTTTAAACATGTTTCTAAATATCTAAACCAATAATAATTTAATATATAAATTTTAATTAGTAAGTTAAGTATTTTATAAACATGGAAGTTTGGATTCTTAAAAAATAAATAATAATAAAAAAATAAAATATTTTTTTTAAAAAAGAATTAAATAAGGAGGGTATTAATCTTTATAAAAACCATATTTGATCATATATAGTGTAAGTCCTTATTCCTTAGCATTTGATTTAATATTAAGTTTGATTACTACCTTTCAAGATTATGTTATAGTTTTAATATCATTTATTACCTTTAAACTCTTTCTTTACAACTCTTCAGTCCCATTCATTAGTTTCCTTAACTTAAGTCTAGTAATTAATGTGTTTTACCGTTGTCTGGTTGAAGTACAATAAATAGTTTGATATATGTATATGTACATATATAGACACACACACACACACACACATATATATATATGCTTGCCAATTAGATATTACTTATCACTCATGTTTATCTTATAGTCTTAATATCTCTTACCATAGTATATATATCATCATATCATTCTGCAAATTATTTTACTTCATTGTCATTTTATTACATATCCTTATGCATCCTATTTCATATCACATTTCATTGCATATTACGTCAAAAATTACAATGCATATCATAATCATTTGCATCACAAATTGCACTTGTTTTTGCATATTATTTTATGCTACATTGCATATGTTATACATTTCATACTGCTTTACAAACTACATATTGCATACATGTATACATAACGAGTGTATTTTATTTAGGAGGAGGTTGTAGTATTGTAACATTCCTGAAATTTATCAAGTTTAAATTGGCAATTAAATTAATTTTTGAAGATAAATTGCTAATTTATTTATGAATTAATTGGATAATTTCTAGAATAAAAAAATTTAGCTTATAAAGTAGGATTGGTTTAAGATTTATGAATAAGTATATTATAAACAAATATTGAATTTAAAAATAAGATGCATAAATTATATTTATATTAATATGTGAGCTAAATTAAAAGATTTAAAAATAGAATCTATAAAATAATTTAAACTAAGGAGTTGAATATGATTTGTATATTAGAGATTAAAAATAGAATTCATGAATTAATAAAAAAAAAATATGATTGGTACAATGACTTGAGTTTAAAAATTTAAAAAAAAAAAACAAGAATGAATATGAAATACTTACCTTTTGGAGTTTAATAAATGTATTGTAATAAAATTGATGTAATAAAATAAGTTTACAAAAGCACCATAAACTAAGAAATGTATATTTATGTGTGATTTATTTGTTGAGTGTACAAATTGTTATAAATTCATTTTTTTTTTTAAATTTTGTAAAAGTAAAATAAATACAAATGTTGTATTTCAAGTTTAAGATTGAAATTTAAATTTAAAATGAGTGTTTTAAAAATGAGTAGCATTTAAAAAAATTATTAAGATATAATATATGTATATATATATAAATGTTGACTAAATTCTTTTAGCATTGAACATGTACATACATATACAAATGAATAAACAAATACATTTATTTATAAAGTATATATGATACAAAAAAAAAAATAATGATAAATAAAGTTTATAAATTTATTTTGTCTTGTAAAAAAATCACCCATGTGAACATACATACACATGTGAGATGGAGTAGAGTAAGACAATCAACAAAATCCAAAGTTTATGATATGTTTTTACAAATGGCATGAATGCATCATTGCTTAGATAAAATAATCTAATAAAAAAAAAAATTTCAGAAACCTTTCACATCCCCAATTCGATTTTTTTAAAAACCTCCAACCTCTGAAAAGTTCAATAATCAAAGATCTAACATTTCAAATCTCAACACTCAAGCAAGAAAGAAAAAATTCAGAAAAAAAAAAAAGAAGGATCACCTCAAACTCAAAAGCTTCAGTATTATGGCAAATCACAAACAAGTCTGAAAGTATGCAAGTTCAAAGCTTCAACAAGTTTCAGTTTTAAAAGTTTAAAAGTTCAAATCAAAGTAAAGAGGGAAAATTTAAATCTGCAAACCTGGGAGAAAATGGTTTCTATGGAAAAAGGAAAAAAAGAATGAAGGCAAGTTTCTTTTTATTTATTTAAATTTTGATGTTAGTAATCAGTAACAAAAAAACAAAAGATTTAAACAATCATATCAATCAGTTACAGAAGGAAATCCATAGCTTCAACTCTGAAATCCCTGTGCAAGCAAAAGTTCTACCTAGAAGGATAAAGCAAAATTTGAAGCTTTAGAACAAATTCAAACGGTAAGCAAATAAATTCTTTTGTTTGTTATTAATAAAGTAAGAGAAAAATACAACAGGAAGTTAAACAAAGCTTTGTATCAATAAACTCTTGCAGATCTAAGCTTCAAAACATTAAAGAAAGAAAAAAATGTGCATGCTTGTTCTCTGCTGCCTCTGTTCCTCTCTGTCTTCTGAAGTACAGGTGAGCAAACTCACTTATATTGGCCTATGTTCTGTGATGTTGTGCTTGATGCTTGAAACTTGTTCTGGAAATGTTGTTGATATGACTGTGTACTTGAGTATATTAGTGCATGCCTATTTTACAGACATATGTATATCTGCTCCTATGTTTACAGGCTCTCAAACCCTGTTCTTAAACTAAAATCTCCTTCTCAAATTTATCTTAGACTTTAGGATCTAAATGAAATTGTTTATACAACCCAGACTTAAGTTTTAAAAATAGCTTGAGTACGTTTTGTTTCAAGACTACCTAGAAATATTAATATACAGTAAAAGAAAAAAAAAAAGGGTTGCAGGCTTCCATCTCTGCTTCAAAAACTGTCAAAAGCTTTTGTCATCTGAAAAATATGTGAGCAAAACCTTCAACTTTGAATCTGTTATTGTTGTTTATGGGTATACTAATCCCTTTTATCCACTTATGCTTGGAGTGATGCTTTGATAGTGTGTGTGTTGATTGGAAAAAAAAAAAATTCTCTGTTACCTTTTACAGTTCCAAAAAAAAAAGAAAAAGAAAAATATCCACTGAGAGCAAACTTACTCTTAATCTGATTTAATGACTTGATGGAAATGATTAATGCTTAAAGTAAGCTGAAGAAATTAGTTTGCATATGAATGAATCCAAGTATGTATATGCAGATATATCTGTGCATGTTAGTAACAGGCATTTTGCCTCTGTCTGGAAAACAGGTTTCAAACCTGTGTGGGAATTAAAAATATTCCTTCCTGATTCTTGTTTAAATCTTAGGAAAAAAAAAAAAATGTTTGTTTGAACATGTTTAAGCTTCTAAAATAAATCTAAGTACAATTAACTTAAGAATTCTAAAAAAAAAAAAAAAGGGAAAAAAAAAAAAAACTGGTTTTGAAGGTTGCAGGTCTGCACATCCATCTGTTGCATTAAGTGGATTAGGAATTTGAGAGGTTGAGTAGGGAGTGTAGAGGTAGATATGGCCAAGGTTGTGTCGATGATGGTGGCTGGAGGTGGTATTACTAGGTGATGACAGGTTGGTCTTGGTTGCAGTGGAACTCAGGTGAACTATGGGGTGTGCAGGGTTTTTGACCCGAAGTAGAACTCGGGTATTTCTGTATTTGACTCGAAGTAATTTTGTATGTTGCTCGGGTAGTTTGCTATAGGTATAACTGAGAGTATTTGCAGTTTTTTTGGAGATTCAAACTTTAGTGCTGTTTTGATTTAAGTGAGATTTAAATCTGAATTCAAATGGAGTTTGAGTTCAAGGTTTTAAAAATGGAATTTTTAGATTTTAAATAAGTTTTAATTCTGTTTCAAATTAAATTTTAAAATAGTTTTCAGGTTTAAACCTGAGAGGTTGGCAGTTTTAAATTTTTGAATAAATTCATATTTTAAGTTGAAACTTGAATCAGGTAATACTTGAATCTGAATTCAAATATAGTTTTGAGTTCAAAAGTTTTTTTTTAAAAATGAAATCTTAAAATCAAATTCAGTTTTAAATCAAAATTTAAAACAGTTGCAGGTTTTAAACCAAAGGATTATGCAGTTTTAATTTTTAAATGAATCTTTTTTTAGTTGGGTTTTGATTCAAGCATAGGTTGTAACTGAATTCAAATGTAGTTGTGAATTCAAAGTTTTTAAAATGAAAATCTAAATTTAAACAAGTTTTAAATTCAGATTTGAAGACAAGTCTAAAACAGTTTCAGGTTTGTTTTTTTTAAAAAACCAGAATTAGATTTAAAAACAGTTTTGTAAGTTTTAAAAAGTATGAACAGATTTAAATGTTGAAGTAAAACTTAAATTTGTTTTTTTGAATTCAGATTTAAAAACTGGGTTTTTTTTTTAAGTTTCTCTGAAAACCAGTTTTGAATTCAACAGTTTGTAAATTTAAAAATGAATGAACATGTTCATATGTTTAAAAGTGAATTTGAAAATGAAATTTGATTTCAAATAAGTTTTAAAACTTGAAAGAATTTGTTTCCTTTAGTATTTGAATTAAAATATGAAATGTTTAATTTAATTTTGGAAATTGAAATAATCAATTTAAATCTTTCTTTATATTTAGATAATGAATGTTCTTTAACATTCATTTTGTTGTAAGGTTTATAATTATTTTAATTTGAATTAATGTTTAATGATTAAACATTTTAAATATCAAATTTTTAAATTGAATTTGAATTTAAATTTAGAAATGTATTGTTTTAATACATTTTGAATTTAAACGGGTCAATTAATAAGTAATTAGGTTAGTTTGGATAATTAAGGATTTCACTTAATTATTTGATTTTTAAATAATGATTTAGATTAATATTAATTAGAAATGATTTATTAATCTAATTCAAATTTTCTTAAGTGTAAAATTAATGGAATGTTGTTAATAATGGGTGATAATTATCTAGGGATAATTTAGTAATTAATTAATGCAATTAATTTTGATAATTGACTAGATTAATTAATTGAATATAATTAATTGTAATTGGTTAAGTATAATTAATTGTTGAAATTAGTTAAGGAATAATAAATCTATTTATTAAGGACAAATAATTTTAACTAAGATTTAATTAACCAATAATTAAAAGTTTATTAGTTAAAGTAATTAATTGAGGAATAAGTAATTAAGATTAAATGATTATAATTAAAGAATAATTAATTAAGAAAATTAATAAATGATTAATAAATGAAGATGGTTAAGACTTAATTTACTTTAGTTAATGATAATTGATCATCGGTTTAAAGATTTCAAATAAAAGTGATTATGAGGGTAATAAATTTATAACGACACGGTTTATTCATCTTAATTAAAGATGTTTGATTGTTATTGGATGTTCTGTGATGGATTGATATATTTGATACGTGATGTGATGCTATGTGATGTTTGTTCTGAGCTGTCATATCTGTGATATATACATATTGTTATGCAAACCCCTTGACCCGTAGAATGACATTTGGTTTTCGATGCGACAGGGAGTCGGATTCCAATCGGTTATCCGAAACCCACATCGAATCATATTAGTTAATCTTTGTGAATGATATTTTACTTTATCTATGAATCTGTGAATATAGATAAGCGTTATGGGTTATACCGCTTATCAATATGATTGAACCTGTGATGATGATGTTGTGCACTATTGTGTTGAACCCCTGGACCACACTTATACACACACAAATATGGATTGCACGTGGAAATGGGTTAAGTCACAGATTTTTGAAATTGTTTTAAAAATTTGATTTTTGAATCCAAATTAGTTTTGGAATTGGAATTGAAGCTTTTGAAAATGAGTTTTCAAAAATGATAGTTATTTTAAATAACCTGATTGAATCTTGAAAATTAAATGAATTGGTATAAATTTGAATTCAATATTTGAAATTGAATTCTAAAATTTGGAAACTATTGTTTAAAAAGTTATTCAACTTACAAATGGGTTTATATGGGTTTTAAACCATTTTTAAAGGTGATGTTTTGAAATTTAAATTCAACTCAAGATTTCAACTTGTATAAATTAGATTTGCTTTCCTATAAGAAATGAACTTTCAATTTGTGTTAAAGGGCCTCAAGTCTAAAAATGAAAATGGTTTTCCAAGTTATAGATAAATCTTTGGAAACATGTTTTGAAAGCTATATATCTTTAATTTAAAGATTTAATTGGGTTAATCCAAATTGAACGGGAATTGTTTTGAAATCTAGGGATAGATCTTTGTGAAACCGGGTGAAACTTTGTGAAATAAATCTTTTTGTTTAAAGATTTAAAGATGGTAATTTGTTTAACCATTTGAAAGAAAAGTTTTGGATGTTATAAGTTGTGACTTAGCTAAAATCCCATATCCATATGTTTTAAAAATATGACGCTCATTATTCGGTTTAGCCGGGAGAGGACCTTGTGTCATATAACCCATTCCGAATAGTGATACGACGTTATGGATAGCAATTGAAGACCGGTGGTGAAGGCCGGGTATTTGTGAGAACGATAGGATAACCTATCGATTGACTCTGCACTGAGTTGCTCCGGTATAGAGTTCTCCTTAGTGATGGGAAGTCCGATCGGGATTGTGGATACCCGGATTTGCAAGGGCTTCTTCGGAAGTGCCTTCGGTTCTGTTCGAACCCGGAACAGACTTGTATGGTTGTATGTCCGACATTACACTTTGAGATGTTAACTGATTTCTATCAAATACATTTCTGCTTGGTGGCGGAGAATTTATTCTCTTAGCTTAACACCCTTCTCTGAGACGTACGAACTCAGAGGTTTTGTAGTTGATATTTATCAGTGATATTCCCAATTTGGTAATGTGGCATGCTGAGTGCTGCTGTGTGATGATCATTGGTTGATCATTTGTGATATGATCATTTGTTTGATCATTTATCTTTGTGATCATTGCTTTGGTCATCTGTTGACCCAAAGCATGGCTTTGTTGCACAAAGCGTAGCTTTGTGGACGAGACTGCATCAGGACCTCACACCCCGGAAATGGTCGAAACAGGAAAGATGCGGCAAGGTTATGAGGGTCGCGCCCTTTAGGGTATGTCATTCCCTTCTGGTAAAGGGTGGTATCATGGTATGGAGCCCAGATACTTACTCATGTTGATACACTATACCTATTACTGTGTGGTGTTGTTGTTGCGAGCGCTCGGATAAAGGTCCCAAAGGACCGGGGGATGGCATATTCGTGTAGTAGTTACCTAGTTACAGAGGTAACCCGGCCTTGTGTTGGCAGAGATCTAACCGTAACGTTAGTTCTCGGGACGTCCCACCAGAGGCGATCCCATGTGGCAGTAGGAAGTTCCTTAGCCTGACCATTTGTTGGAAATCCATTCTTCAATTACGTGCCTTGTACGGTTTTAGTTGTAGAACCTGCCATTTAACATGGCAGCTATAGTAGGCATAGTATCATGGTACCTATGCTGGCTAGGATTTATATTATACTTTCGAAAGATTTCCCACTATGCACTAGTAATAATATCAAAGAATTTTTCTCGTAGTAAGCATGTTTGACTATCATAAGGAGAAATCTCCCCCATGTGTGCGTTTGCATTGTGTGTGTGCCGGGAGGCCTTATGGTAGTTTCATTTTTCAAAAAGCATTGCGGATTTCAAATTTAAATTCTTTTGTTTGTTTTAAAAGACCAAATGTTTTTGTTTGCTCATACCAGTCCCATGACTGACCTGGAGTTTATTGTTCCTTTCCTAAACTCTGGGTGCCCACTATTTCCCACACGGGCAGTCTAGAGTTGGGGTTTTCAGATAATCAGTAATAGGTGTAGATTCGATAGCTTTCAGCCTTAGGATTTGGCAATCGCATTTGGATCGAGTTGCTTCTCTTCATTTTGATTTGGGAGTTCGAGCTATTCTGGATTGGTGCTTTGGAGATTACCGATACTGGAGTTCTTCCTTGAAGACTATTTTGGAGATCTGTTCCGCTGCTGGTGTTATCTTTTATTTCCGCTGCTATTCTTTGTATCTCTGATAATGGTGATATCTATTGTACCATTCTGTTGTATCATTCATGTTGTATCAGTTATTGTATCAAATGTTGTATATTGATATATGTTGTTCATTTTCTTCCGCTGTGTTATTTACTTAATGTGTTATAAGCTCCGGCGACTCGAATTTGAGCGGTCGAATCTGCGGCATTCGAGTACAATGTAAAGTATGGATGTCGATTTTCGAACGCGAAAAATTCGAGCCGTTACATTTGGTATCAGAGCTGATGGTTAAAACCTTAGCTCAGGAGTATAACATATTAAGTAACTCATTAGAGATAGGGTGAAGTATACCCTAGAATGAGTATATCCCTAAGATATCCGTTCGAATGCCTCAGTAAATTCTCTTACTATCCACTGATAGTAAGTATGAGTGCGAGAAGAGAACGAGATAGGGGACAGGGGAATACGACTACAAATGGTCAATACCCTGCAACAGTGGAAACAATTTTCTCTATCAATTTCCTTTGATTCGTCTTTTCAATTCTTTGATTACTTCGTAGCAGCTCGAGGAGTAGCTTCGGTGTGATGATGGCCCTACGAATCGTTGCAAGAAATTCTTACTTTGTATCTTCATCCGTTTCTTATCAGCTTTTCGTTCTAGACTCTAATAAATTTGAAATTGAAATTGAAAATTTTAAATAAGTTAGAGATTTTAAATAAATTGGGTAAGATTGGTTAACAAATATAAAGTTAAATTTGTTATATATCAATAAATCGATATCGGTTAAAAACAAATTCGAAATTCTATGGTAATTTCTTGTGTATATCAAATTCGAAGAGGTACAAATTGGTATATACTTTGGGATATTCCGACCTGAATTTTGAATCCATATCTAGCGTTTGAGGAATTGTGAAAGATTGAGTCCATCTATCTTATCTCTGGGATCCGATATATTCTACGAACGATTAGTTATCCCTTCGAACTAATCAATGCCCTTGCATATTCGTAGACAGGTGAACCCAAATATCTTGTGTAATATTGTATGAGTTTGTTCTCATATTTTCGATATTCTTATTTGGTAAGCCGAATGCAGAATAAATATTTCGATCTGATCTGGTCAATCATTTCTTTATCTATTATCTTTTCTTTCTCGTCTTCCTTGCAATTTCGAGGACGAAATTCTTTTAAGGGGGGAAATCTGTAACATTCCTGAAATTTATCAAGTTTAAATTGGCAATTAAATTAATTTTTGAAGATAAATTGCTAATTTATTTATGAATTAATTGGATAATTTCTAGAATAAAAAAATTTAGCTTATAAAGTAGGATTGGTTTAAGATTTATGAATAAGTATATTATAAACAAATATTGAATTTAAAAATAAGATGCATAAATTATATTTATATTAATATGTGAGCTAAATTAAAAGATTTAAAAATAGAATCTATAAAATAATTTAAACTAAGGAGTTGAATATGATTTGTATATTAGAGATTAAAAATAGAATTCATGAATTAATAAAAAAAAAATATGATTGGTACAATGACTTGAGTTTAAAAATTTAAAAAAAAAAAACAAGAATGAATATGAAATACTTACCTTTTGGAGTTTAATAAATGTATTGTAATAAAATTGATGTAATAAAATAAGTTTACAAAAGCACCATAAACTAAGAAATGTATATTTATGTGTGATTTATTTGTTGAGTGTACAAATTGTTATAAATTCATTTTTTTTTTTAAATTTTGTAAAAGTAAAATAAATACAAATGTTGTATTTCAAGTTTAAGATTGAAATTTAAATTTAAAATGAGTGTTTTAAAAATGAGTAGCATTTAAAAAAATTATTAAGATATAATATATGTATATATATATAAATGTTGACTAAATTCTTTTAGCATTGAACATGTACATACATATACAAATGAATAAACAAATACATTTATTTATAAAGTATATATGATACAAAAAAAAAAAATAATGATAAATAAAGTTTATAAATTTATTTTGTCTTGTAAAAAAATCACCCATGTGAACATACATACACATGTGAGATGGAGTAGAGTAAGACAATCAACAAAATCCAAAGTTTATGATATGTTTTTACAAATGGCATGAATGCATCATTGCTTAGATAAAATAATCTAATAAAAAAAAAAATTTCAGAAACCTTTCACATCCCCAATTCGATTTTTTTAAAAACCTCCAACCTCTGAAAAGTTCAATAATCAAAGATCTAACATTTCAAATCTCAACACTCAAGCAAGAAAGAAAAAATTCAGAAAAAAAAAAAGAAGGGTCACCTCAAACTCAAAAGCTTCAGTATTATGGCAAATCACAAACAAGTCTGAAAGTATGCAAGTTCAAAGCTTCAACAAGTTTCAGTTTTAAAAGTTTAAAAGTTCAAATCAAAGTAAAGAGGGAAAATTTAAATCTGCAAACCTGGGAGAAAATGGTTTCTATGGAAAAAGGAAAAAAAGAATGAAGGCAAGTTTCTTTTTATTTATTTAAATTTTGATGTTAGTAATCAGTAACAAAAAAACAAAAGATTTAAACAATCATATCAATCAGTTACAGAAGGAAATCCATAGCTTCAACTCTGAAATCCCTGTGCAAGCAAAAGTTCTACCTAGAAGGATAAAGCAAAATTTGAAGCTTTAGAACAAATTCAAACGGTAAGCAAATAAATTCTTTTGTTTGTTATTAATAAAGTAAGAGAAAAATACAACAGGAAGTTAAACAAAGCTTTGTATCAATAAACTCTTGCAGATCTAAGCTTCAAAACATTAAAGAAAGAAAAAAATGTGCATGCTTGTTCTCTGCTGCCTCTGTTCCTCTCTGTCTTCTGAAGTACAGGTGAGCAAACTCACTTATATTGGCCTATGTTCTGTGATGTTGTGCTTGATGCTTGAAACTTGTTCTGGAAATGTTGTTGATATGACTGTGTACTTGAGTATATTAGTGCATGCCTATTTTACAGACATATGTATATCTGCTCCTATGTTTACAGGCTCTCAAACCCTGTTCTTAAACTAAAATCTCCTTCTCAAATTTATCTTAGACTTTAGGATCTAAATGAAATTGTTTATACAACCCAGACTTAAGTTTTAAAAATAGCTTGAGTACGTTTTGTTTCAAGACTACCTAGAAATATTAATATACAGTAAAAGAAAAAAAAAAAGGGTTGCAGGCTTCCATCTCTGCTTCAAAAACTGTCAAAAGCTTTTGTCATCTGAAAAATATGTGAGCAAAACCTTCAACTTTGAATCTGTTATTGTTGTTTATGGGTATACTAATCCCTTTTATCCACTTATGCTTGGAGTGATGCTTTGATAGTGTGTGTGTTGATTGGAAAAAAAAAAAATTCTCTGTTACCTTTTACAGTTCCAAAAAAAAAAGAAAAAGAAAAATATCCACTGAGAGCAA
Source organism: Allium cepa (assembly GCA_030765085.1). Classification (NCBI taxonomy): domain Eukaryota; kingdom Viridiplantae; phylum Streptophyta; class Magnoliopsida; order Asparagales; family Amaryllidaceae; genus Allium; species Allium cepa. Next base: position 877,854,579 of record CM060943.1, read on the forward strand.
ACTTACTCTTAATCTGATTTAATGACTTGATGGAAATGATTAATGCTTAAAGTAAGCTGAAGAAATTAGTTTGCATATGAATGAATCCAAGTATGTATATGCAGATATATCTGTGCATGTTAGTAACAGGCATTTTGCCTCTGTCTGGAAAACAGGTTTCAAACCTGTGTGGGAATTAAAAATATTCCTTCCTGATTCTTGTTTAAATCTTAGGAAAAAAAAAAAATGTTTGTTTGAACATGTTTAAGCTTCTAAAATAAATCTAAGTACAATTAACTTAAGAATTCTAAAAAAAAAAAAAAAGGGAAAAAAAAAAAAACTGGTTTTGAAGGTTGCAGGTCTGCACATCCATCTGTTGCATTAAGTGGATTAGGAATTTGAGAGGTTGAGTAGGGAGTGTAGAGGTAGATATGGCCAAGGTTGTGTCAATGATGGTGGCTGGAGGTGGTATTACTAGGTGATGACAGGTTGGTCTTGGTTGCAGTGGAACTCAGGTGAACTATGGGGTGTGCAGGGTTTTTGACCCGAAGTAGAACTCGGGTATTTCTGTATTTGACTCGAAGTAATTTTGTATGTTGCTCGGGTAGTTTGCTATAGGTATAACTGAGAGTATTTGCAGTTTTTTTGGAGATTCAAACTTTAGTGCTGTTTTGATTTAAGTGAGATTTAAATCTGAATTCAAATGGAGTTTGAGTTCAAGGTTTTAAAAATGGAATTTTTAGATTTTAAATAAGTTTTAATTCTGTTTCAAATTAAATTTTAAAATAGTTTTCAGGTTTAAACCTGAGAGGTTGGCAGTTTTAAATTTTTGAATAAATTCATATTTTAAGTTGAAACTTGAATCAGGTAATACTTGAATCTGAATTCAAATATAGTTTTGAGTTCAAAAGTTTTTTTTTAAAAATGAAATCTTAAAATCAAATTCAGTTTTAAATCAAAATTTAAAACAGTTGCAGGTTTTAAACCAAAGGATTATGCAGTTTTAATTTTTAAATGAATCTTTTTTTAGTTGGGTTTTGATTCAAGCATAGGTTGTAACTGAATTCAAATGTAGTTGTGAATTCAAAGTTTTTAAAATGAAAATCTAAATTTAAACAAGTTTTAAATTCAGATTTGAAGACAAGTCTAAAACAGTTTCAGGTTTGTTTTTTTTAAAAAACCAGAATTAGATTTAAAAACAGTTTTGTAAGTTTTAAAAAGTATGAACAGATTTAAATGTTGAAGTAAAACTTAAATTTGTTTTTTTGAATTCAGATTTAAAAACTGGGTTTTTTTTTTTAAGTTTCTCTGAAAACCAGTTTTGAATTCAACAGTTTGTAAATTTAAAAATGAATGAACATGTTCATATGTTTAAAAGTGAATTTGAAAATGAAATTTGATTTCAAATAAGTTTTAAAACTTGAAAGAATTTGTTTCCTTTAGTATTTGAATTAAAATATGAAATGTTTAATTTAATTTTGGAAATTGAAATAATCAATTTAAATCTTTCTTTATATTTAGATAATGAATGTTCTTTAACATTCATTTTGTTGTAAGGTTTATAATTATTTTAATTTGAATTAATGTTTAATGATTAAACATTTTAAATATCAAATTTTTAAATTGAATTTGAATTTAAATTTAGAAATGTATGTTTTAATACATTTTGAATTTAAACGGGTCAATTAATAAGTAATTAGGTTAGTTTGGATAATTAAGGATTTCACTTAATTATTTGATTTTTAAATAATGATTTAGATTAATATTAATTAGAAATGATTTATTAATCTAATTCAAATTTTCTTAAGTGTAAAATTAATGGAATGTTGTTAATAATGGGTGATAATTATCTAGGGATAATTTAGTAATTAATTAATGCAATTAATTTTGATAATTGACTAGATTAATTAATTGAATATAATTAATTGTAATTGGTTAAGTATAATTAATTGTTGAAATTAGTTAAGGAATAATAAATCTATTTATTAAGGACAAATAATTTTAACTAAGATTTAATTAACCAATAATTAAAAGTTTATTAGTTAAAGTAATTAATTGAGGAATAAGTAATTAAGATTAAATGATTATAATTAAAGAATAATTAATTAAGAAAATTAATAAATGATTAATAAATGAAGATGGTTAAGACTTAATTTACTTTAGTTAATGATAATTGATCATCGGTTTAAAGATTTCAAATAAAAGTGATTATGAGGGTAATAAATTTATAACGACACGGTTTATTCATCTTAATTAAAGATGTTTGATTGTTATTGGATGTTCTGTGATGGATTGATATATTTGATACGTGATGTGATGCTATGTGATGTTTGTTCTGAGCTGTCATATCTGTGATATATACATATTGTTATGCAAACCCCTTGACCCGTAGAATGACATTTGGTTTTCGATGCGACAGGGAGTCGGATTCCAATCGGTTATCCGAAACCCACATCGAATCATATTAGTTAATCTTTGTGAATGATATTTTACTTTATCTATGAATCTGTGAATATAGATAAGCGTTATGGGTTATACCGCTTATCAATATGATTGAACCTGTGATGATGATGTTGTGCACTATTGTGTTGAACCCCTGGACCACACTTATACACACACAAATATGGATTGCACGTGGAAATGGGTTAAGTCACAGATTTTTGAAATTGTTTTAAAAATTTGATTTTTGAATCCAAATTAGTTTTGGAATTGGAATTGAAGCTTTTGAAAATGAGTTTTCAAAAATGATAGTTATTTTAAATAACCTGATTGAATCTTGAAAATTAAATGAATTGGTATAAATTTGAATTCAATATTTGAAATTGAATTCTAAAATTTGGAAACTATTGTTTAAAAAGTTATTCAACTTACAAATGGGTTTATATGGGTTTTAAACCATTTTTAAAGGTGATGTTTTGAAATTTAAATTCAACTCAAGATTTCAACTTGTATAAATTAGATTTGCTTTCCTATAAGAAATGAACTTTCAATTTGTGTTAAAGGGCCTCAAGTCTAAAAATGAAAATGGTTTTCCAAGTTATAGATAAATCTTTGGAAACATGTTTTGAAAGCTATATATCTTTAATTTAAAGATTTAATTGGGTTAATCCAAATTGAACGGGAATTGTTTTGAAATCTAGGGATAGATCTTTGTGAAACCGGGTGAAACTTTGTGAAATAAATCTTTTTGTTTAAAGATTTAAAGATGGTAATTTGTTTAACCATTTGAAAGAAAAGTTTTGGATGTTATAAGTTGTGACTTAGCTAAAATCCCATATCCATATGTTTTAAAAATATGACGCTCATTATTCGGTTTAGCCGGGAGAGGACCTTGTGTCATATAACCCATTCCGAATAGTGATACGACGTTATGGATAGCAATTGAAGACCGGTGGTGAAGGCCGGGTATTTGTGAGAACGATAGGATAACCTATCGATTGACTCTGCACTGAGTTGCTCCGGTATAGAGTTCTCCTTAGTGATGGGAAGTCCGATCGGGATTGTGGATACCCGGATTTGCAAGGGCTTCTTCGGAAGTGCCTTCGGTTCTGTTCGAACCCGGAACAGACTTGTATGGTTGTATGTCCGACATTACACTTTGAGATGTTAACTGATTTCTATCAAATACATTTCTGCTTGGTGGCGGAGAATTTATTCTCTTAGCTTAACACCCTTCTCTGAGACGTACGAACTCAGAGGTTTTGTAGTTGATATTTATCAGTGATATTCCCAATTTGGTAATGTGGCATGCTGAGTGCTGCTGTGTGATGATCATTGGTTGATCATTTGTGATATGATCATTTGTTTGATCATTTATCTTTGTGATCATTGCTTTGGTCATCTGTTGACCCAAAGCATGGCTTTGTTGCACAAAGCGTAGCTTTGTGGACGAGACTGCATCAGGACCTCACACCCCGGAAATGGTCGAAACAGGAAAGATGCGGCAAGGTTATGAGGGTCGCGCCCTTTAGGGTATGTCATTCCCTTATGGTAAAGGGTGGTATCATGGTATGGAGCCCAGATACTTACTCATGTTGATACACTATACCTATTACTGTGTGGTGTTGTTGTTGCGAGCGCTCGGATAAAGGTCCCAAAGGACCGGGGGATGGCATATTCGTGTAGTAGTTACCTAGTTACAGAGGTAACCCGGCCTTGTGTTGGCAGAGATCTAACCGTAACGTTAGTTCTCGGGACGTCCCACCAGAGGCGATCCCATGTGGCAGTAGGAAGTTCCTTAGCCTGACCATTTGTTGGAAATCCATTCTTCAATTACGTGCCTTGTACGGTTTTAGTTGTAGAACCTGCCATTTAACATGGCAGCTATAGTAGGCATAGTATCATGGTACCTATGCTGGCTAGGATTTATATTATACTTTCGAAAGATTTCCCACTATGCACTAGTAATAATATCAAAGAATTTTTCTCGTAGTAAGCATGTTTGACTATCATAAGGAGAAATCTCCCCCATGTGTGCGTTTGCATTGTGTGTGTGCCGGGAGGCCTTATGGTAGTTTCATTTTTCAAAAAGCATTGCGGATTTCAAATTTAAATTCTTTTGTTTGTTTTAAAAGACCAAATGTTTTTGTTTGCTCATACCAGTCCCATGACTGACCTGGAGTTTATTGTTCCTTTCCTAAACTCTGGGTGCCCACTATTTCCCACACGGGCAGTCTAGAGTTGGGGTTTTCAGATAATCAGTAATAGGTGTAGATTCGATAGCTTTCAGCCTTAGGATTTGGCAATCGCATTTGGATCGAGTTGCTTCTCTTCATTTTGATTTGGGAGTTCGAGCTATTCTGGATTGGTGCTTTGGAGATTACCGATACTGGAGTTCTTCCTTGAAGACTATTTTGGAGATCTGTTCCGCTGCTGGTGTTATCTTTTATTTCCGCTGCTATTCTTTGTATCTCTGATAATGGTGATATCTATTGTACCATTCTGTTGTATCATTCATGTTGTATCAGTTATTGTATCAAATGTTGTATATTGATATATGTTGTTCATTTTCTTCCGCTGTGTTATTTACTTAATGTGTTATAAGCTCCGGCGACTCGAATTTGAGCGGTCGAATCTGCGGCATTCGAGTACAATGTAAAGTATGGATGTCGATTTTCGAACGCGAAAAATTCGAGCCGTTACAAGTATTGTCTTATAATATAGGATTATTATTTTTTGTTTGTTTTGTTTGACTTGATTGACTTGTTTGATTTGATTGACTTGATTAACTTGTTTGACTTGTTTGACTTGATTGACTTGTTTGACTTGATTGATTTGTTTGACTTGTCTGACATTATTGGTTTTGATGTGTATGTTGATTGGATTGTCTAAAATATATTTATACATATTTATGTATTGAATAACTATAATATAACTATGTTAATGTCACATCTCATTTACTATATTTTGTCCTAGTATTAGTTTAAGGGGGAGTTTTATAGTTTTATGGTTTTAGGATAGTTTTTGTTGATGACAAAGGGGAAGAAATATAAAATAGGATAGTTAGGCATATATTAAGGGGGAATTATTAGTTTTAGGGGGAGTTATTAGGATATAAGTAATATTTTATAAACAAAGGTTGTCATCATAAACGGGAGAGATTGTTAGTCCTTGAGGTGATGGTTTTGATGACAATAACCTTAGAGTAAGATTATAGAATATAAATACTAACATTATAGTTTAGATATATATATATATGTATATGCAGGATTTAACCATGCAGGTGCCAAGAATGAAGACTGTACAGTATAGAGATTCAAGATATCAAGATTGAAAACTCATGAGTATCAAGAACATCAAGATTATCAAGAGTTCAAGATTTCAGGAATAAGTAATTTAATTAGGAGTTTTGTTAAAACTCCTAGAAAAGCACTGGCATCTTAAAATCCAATTTGTTCGTGGAATGGAATCCACTTCGAGCCCGTTAAAGGGATGGAACCCAAAGTAGGATGGAACCTACGAAAAATCTAGTGGAACATTGTTTGTATCCATTAACTTTTATTCAAAATGATTTTATAAAATTATCTTGTTTTCAATATGATTTCAAAACCTTCCTTTTAAAAGAATAAAAAACATCTATCCTGTTTTTAAATACTTTTAGCCTCAAAATAATCTTTATTTTCAAAATCAAATTATCCTTAGTTTTAAACTATCTTTAATAATAATATATTTAACTTTTAAATATTTATACTTAGATTTAATTAAAAAATTATATATATATATTATTCTCTATATTTACTTATGTATTTTAACTATTGCCAAGTATATTTATAAAGTTTAAATTAGTTTTAATATAATATAGAAGTTATTTTCAAAAAAAACAATTCACTAGAATTTCCTTTGTGATGTCGACATACCCAAGATACTCATGTCGAGATAATGTCAGTTGGTTTCTGTAACGTCCACTCTTTTCGCACACTTTAAACCGACACTTGTCCCAATTCAAAGCATACGCAAGGGCGGATTGTTATGGGGTAAATAAGAAAAACAAAGAAGAAATAAAAACAAAACAGAATCTCACAGCGGAAGGATAAAATATAATAATAAATATACAGTTCAAAACAGTTTACAAACACTTGATTTGCTTTATACAATAAATATCAGAGTTACACATACCAATACAATCAATGCAGCGGAACAGTATGAGTGTGATGCAATACTATAGATAATAATAATATGACTCCTTCATCTTCGTCCTTCAGAGCTAAAGTCTTCGACCCTGAAACGCTCGGACTGACCCGAGCGAATTTGAAAAGACAAAAACACTCGAGTCAGACTAAAAGATCTTATGTGGGTTAAATTAACAGAAATAAATATGAGTACAGTAACTCAAGAGATGTTCGGGATTTACATCTCCTAAGGATCCGTTAAACTATTTACTATGTAGTATATTGCGCTATTATAATAGTGTCTATTTATAAAATAAACTTACTTTTTAATAGCGTTAAGGGGTTACCCATATAGCCCTTAACACAAATAATGCCAATAGTCTATACAGTACCGTAATACCTCCTGATCGGGAGGCTACCAGAGGATACTCCATAGGTACGACACAAATAGAAACTCGTAGTAAAGGCTCGGTATGGTAGGTGACACGGCACAACTAGGCAATGCCAGGGTAGATATACCAATTGCTATCCAGGCTGGTGGAAACGCGTAGCCGCAGTTACCGCCCACCTCGGACTAACTCCCCAAAATCAAAATGTAGAAGTGGCCACTGAATCAAATCCAAGTCAAAGTATAATATCGAAGAGGAGCGTCCGATCAGAGGAATGACCTCATTGGCCTGAGAATCGCTCCTGTTTTAGCCACCTTATGCCAACTCACGGGAGTTGGGTCCACGTATTTACCTTACAGGAAATGTCGCCACCACCTACTTCATTCTGGAATCTCCACCGAGTACACGGTTAGTCAAAGTGGTTTTCGGTATCGACAGAGAGTATGTCCATATCCGATCCCGGTCTCTTTGCCAACCAATCGTTATTATAACACCGCGGTCATTTAAAAATAGGTTATACTTTAAAAATCAGAATAAACATTCCTTTTCATAACCATGAATACGATATCATTTCAAAACCCAAAACCATATTTTATCACTTATCCCAAATATAATTCTTTTCCAAAATCAAAATGCTTTAACTTCATAACGTCTAAAAATCAAATATTTTCAAAGCATAGTATTTTGAAAATCATAATTTAAGACCATAACTTCTAAAACTTGAATGGTTTGGATATTCAACGGTATATGAATTAAATGGTTTAACTTAAATGTTACTTTGTAAAGAAAATAGTTCTCATGGCTTTACAAATACATTTCTTTATTAAAGTCTAAACCAAAATTTATATTATCTCTCTCAAGTTCCAAAACCACTTCAATTTATTTATATATACGTATATCTATTTTGAGTATCAATATTTCAAACTAAAGTTGGATTTTATTCTTTCAACAAATCAATTGTTCTATTAATTAGTCTTGAATATTCATATAAAATCCATAAATAATAAGACTTCAATTTCTAGTAATAAAATATACATATATATTTCCCAATTCAAATTTTACTAGAATATTCATTTCAATTTATTTTGGGAAAAATCCAATTATAAATATCATATCTTAAAATTTCCAAACTTAACATTTAAACATATGATATAAATTATTAAACTCCATTTTCTTAATTTTCTTCCATTTTTAATAAAGATTTTTATACACCTTTTGAATTCAAAATTTTCAACTTCATATGTATATATATATATGGAAGAAAAATATTTATACAATATAAAATTTAAAATTATTATAAACCGTATTCCATCCAAACCATAGAAATTACTTTTAAAATAATTTATATATAGACCACAGTGCCTGTATAAAATTTTCTATCCTATGGTCAAGTGATACGGATATTTATCATTTCAATCCGCAATTTAATAATAAAATTTTGCGGTTGTATATCATTTCAAACCACAATCCCGAATGAAATGAAAAATGCATGATAACTTGCAATTTAATGATATCAAATAAGCATCCATTCATCAACATCATCCATTATCCAAATCACAATCATCAATCAATATCAATCAATATCAATATATATATGAGATTATATAGCAGGTAATAACTGACAATTATATTCAAATTTAATTTAACAACTATTAATCTAACATTTTATATTTAGTAATAATTTATATAACTGTTAACCAGCAGTTTATATGCAAACAAATAAATTATAACTGTAAATAAATACGCAATAAATAAATTAAATTAACAGTTAAATTAAATAAATGCAATTCAACAGATATAAATGAAATAAACATGCCAAATACTCATAAATAAATTTCTATTCATTTCTAAAATTAATTTAACAAACATAAAAACTTTTAGAAGTTGTGAGTGCGTTCAAACACTCACCTTTTGAATTTAAATCGAATTTAAATTCGATTTAAACCCAAAAATTCGCCCGTCTCAGAATTCGTCCAAACCAGCGTCATCAAGTCCGGAATTTAATTACGATCCTAATAAAAAAAATCTCGCGTCAATCGGATATCGTATGACGAAGTTATAGCGAAAAATCGAGTTGAAAAATCAAAGTTTAAATTAAACAAAGAGAACACATTCACCCTCTTCTCTGCCACGTCATCATCATCCAACATACTTTCTTCCCAGCAACGCACTGCATGCACGAGCTCTCCAGAACGCACGCAACCCTTGTTGACCATACTTTGACCGCTGATAGCCATCACCATGCCTCTCCCTATGACCAACGCCAACCACCACCGTCATCCCCATGGCCAGGCGCCTCCATCCCCCTAGGTCCGGCCCCCTCAAGTCACGGCCGGCCGCCACCAATAGCCTAGGGCCGAAACCCTAATCCAATTATTGACATAGATCCAACCATTGAAACAGCGAACAAACACCACAGATCAACTCCCCTCGGTCCCCTCTACAAAACCCAGAAACGGTTCGTCGATCCGACGACTTTGATTACGGCGAGATGAATGGCTACGAACTGTTCTAATTTATTCTGGGTGAATGACAGCTCCAATTGAAAAACGAATTTCACCATGAGATTACGCGTATCGAAAACATCAATATATATTTTTTTCAGAATTTTCTAAAATTTTTGAGTTTTGACTTTTGATTTTGAACTATGGATAGATCTGGAATTGGATCTGAGATGTATACATTTGGGGAAGAGAAAAGAGTGAAGAAATGAACGTACAGCAAAAGAATAGAGACTAGGGTTTATAGCTGTATATTTATAGATAGGCTAGAGGTAGGGTAGCTAGACTGGATACGTGAACGTACGGAATAAACTATGGCCCAAAAAGCCCGCTATGCCTCCGGAGCCGAATTTGTTAAATCTATATATCCAGATAGGTATTTTAAAATATTCTGAATGCGATGGAAAAAGTTTCGCGACCAAATTCGATCGTATGAAGAAGTTATGCTAAAAACAAGATTTCCAAATTGATTTCAAATTGATTTTAATAAAATTGATTTCAAGGCGTTTCGCGTCCGTACGATCAAACGACAAGTCCGATCGATACGAAACTTGAAACCCTATAATAATTCAACGATACGGATCCGATGAAACTGGTTTCGTCGAAATCCGAGTCCGTGCCCAAAATGGCTATTTTTAATATTTATTAAATAAATTAAAATAAATTATAAATCCAGTTTTTATGTTTCAACTTCTAATATTGGCCAAATTTTGTGACTTATATAATTCAAACAATCCCAAATGGTTTTCCAAGCTTGGATGTGAATTAAAATTTATAAGTATATCAATTTTGCAGTGTTAATTTCTGCGTTTTCTTATTATTTGGGAATTATAAATTTTATTCTCAAAACCCAATTATTTAATCTTATACTTATATACTCTCATCTTAAATCTAATTAAATAAATAACTTGATTTCCATTTCAACTCATTTTTAATTGCAATTAACCTTTTTACCATAAATTAAATCCCAAATTATAAATAAACTTTTATTTCCATTTCCTTTTTCTCAACTGTTTATTAATTCCCATCCAAATGAATTCAACATTATGAATTTGATAAATTTATTAGATTTACTTCCTTTCTATATTTCTAAGTTATTGTTGTCAATATGAACATTAGTTTAAGATTTCACTCAAATGTTTACCAATTCCAATCTAAACTCAATAACGTCATAATTAACGTTAGAATCCGTTTTATTATGCATAAATTCTAAATTTTACTGACCCAAATTTTCTTCTTTTCATTCCATATTAATTGTCAATCCCATAGAAAAATTAACATTAGGTTCATACCTTTTTTACAAATAACTCCAATTTCTTCCAAATAATAATTACATAAACTATTAAATATTAAATCCATTAAATTGCAATAAATTCAATTGATTGCAATTTATTTCCAAATAAATTTGGATTTTTATTTGGTTATACACAAAATTCCGTTATCACTTGCCTAACAAGGTTATTTTCACTTAAGATCTCACTGCATCCACATTTTCACATTTTCATTTCCTAGTTTCTTTACTTTATTCTACATAATTTATTACAAATGGGATTTTCTTTGGTTTACATCTTATTTGTATTTAACATTTCTCAATCACCAATTCATTTCACTTTAACTGCGGTAAATTGGCGGATAAATTGAATTTGATTCCCAAAATCTAAATTAACAAGAAACAAGGGTAGGTAACATACAATAGTCATTACTCCAAATTCTAGTCACCTAAATAGGCTTTTATTCCTTGCAAATAAATGTTACTATTTATTTTCATAGTACAAATCTCAATGATTATTCCATTTTATATTTGCTTAGGCCATTTATAGTCCACTATACATATCTACATAAATGGGTAATTTATTCAATTCATTAAGTGTCAATCCTATTAAGCCCTGTTTATATCTTTATGCATTCTTCTATTACTTTACAAAAGGGAATAACTTTTAAACTCATACACTTAATAACAAAACCGTTATAAATCCAATAAACTTCCAAATCCAAGTTTGTACACATTTTACACAACTATTATGATTTCTCACAAACGTTGAACTTATTAAATGACCATTTATTATAATTTAATTCCCTTAATTGAATCAAATGCTTATTATTATATATATTCTTTTCATTCCACCATTCCTTCCCATTTTATATTCATTAACGTATTTACACATCTCTATCTTTCAAATATAAAATAACCAAACTGATTACAAACACTGTTTCTATCAATTTTCATAAGTTTGTTCAAAACTATACTTTTGTTTACATAAAATAAATTTTATGTTTCTATTAGTTTTCTTTTCCTTTCACTACAGGCATAAATTATTACTATCTACACTAATTACATCTTTGTATTAATGAACACCATTTAAGTTAATATTTATACTAACATTCACAAATTCAACATTTATTTGTTTCTTCAAAATTACTTTAAATCAAGTTGTGAAAATTTACATTATCCACATCTATTATCATAAAATTTTATAGTTACACTAAATTGCAACCACTATACCAAATTTCTACATTTATTCTTAACCAAATTAGAAATTATATTAATTCATTTTATTAAATATCATAAATTTAACGGGTCGTTACAATCTCCCCCACTCAAAACTTTTCGTCCCCGAAAAGGAAAAAGAATGGAGAAGGAAGAATAAACAGTACATCTTATTTCAAATATTAACTTATAAACAATATTTTACTGGATTAATTCCCTTTAATGAAATACACTTGTTTTATAATCATTATATCCTTTAATACTTGAATTATTAAAGTTGGAAAAATATTTTTAACAAAATTCTAAGTCCAAAATTTACGGAAAATTTTTGGCAGGGTCTCCTTTGTACGGAGGGACTCTGGAGAAAATATAATATCCAAATATACAAATATATTACATATATTATCCAAAATAAAATATCCCAACACGGGAAAATATATAAAATAGCGCTTTAAACGTAATCTGAAAACGTACCTATTTGTCGGGCAATACGCTTTTTATTACGGAACCAAAAGCAATAGCAGTTGCTTCCATAACCTGTATTTTCTTATAAGCCTAAAAGGTTAAATATTTATTTTAAAATGAACTATTCTAGTGGATTCAATCATTCATATCCAATCAAATGCAACAACCATACATTTTAACAAACAGCACACACCGCAAACAAAATCATTCAATCAAACAAACAATTAGTTGTTAGGTTCAAATTCCGAAATTGTACGAAATATAAAATAACTATCAAGTGCATCCTTTACTCAACAGTCTTAGATGGAACAAAGATAGATTATTTCTCCATCCAACAACTTCAAAATTCCTTACCCAACAACCATACATCAACCAAACAATTCAAATCAACACCAAAATAGCTTATTATACATTTATTTCATACTTCAGTGGTTTGATTTTCTTCCCTTCATTTATGAGGGATTTCTTTGTTCTTACAAGTTTTATTTTCCAATTATCACCAAATTTATTATATTTGTATTTCCTTTTTATTACTTAAGTTTATAAAATAATTCTCATTAATAACAACAAATATTTTGAATATCTTCCTTTCCTTACTCTTCACTTGTAAGATTTCCCTTAAATTCTTAATCTGCTAACATTCATTCTTATAAGTGGAAGTTTTTTATTTATCCATTAACTATGGATTACAGTCATTTAAATTCTTCCTACTTTCCATTATATTAGAATAGGGGAGATTAAAACATACTTAAGTGAATAATCATATAATAAATTCTTATTTTGAATTTCATTTTATATACTTAGGTTCATATCATCTATTAATAATAAAACTTCAGTTATAACCTAAGTTTATACCATTTAAATTCTTATTATAACAGTAATTTATTGAATACTTCATTTTTCCTAAATTCCTACTTGTAAAATATTCAATTCCAGTTTCTCATTTAACACTTCAACTTTTATATTTGGGTAAGTTATTTATGTTAAGGAAATTGCAATTGAACTTATACAAGTTTAATCTCCATTCTTTTAATTAAATTTAATGTTTATCCATATTACTCTTTGTCTCATATGTATGCAAATTCCTCTTTATGACTTTGCAATAATTATCTTATTTCAATTAGAGGTTTCAATTCATTTATTACTTAACTTTTATTTCACTAACAAATTTTAAACAATTAATTAACGGAAAAATTTAGAATTAAATACCGGGTTAAATTTTAATTTATTTCAAAATAATAGATAAATAAGTTCTTACAACTCAATATCTCTAATTATAGTTAGAGCAATAAAAGAAAATTTTTAGAAAAGTTCAAAATAAATCTGCAGTAAAATTTACTACAGTGGCCTTTCCCCTTCGAAACCCGAAAATGAAAGTCGATGATGCGGCTGTCATCACCGAATTTATTTTCCAGCGACAGAGAGGAAAGTACAGAATTTAATTTTTTTCTTTCCAAAATCTTCTTTAAAACAATTCTTCCAAATTATACGAAATATTTATATAAGAAATTACTTATAAACCAAATCAATAAATTTCACAAATTCTTTGAAAGCAGATTTGGAAAAATCCCGGACTTAAGTTCTAAAATCTCCAATTTGATTTATCATAATTTCAACTTAGCTTCAGTTATTATAAATATTTTATTTCCTAACACCCAATCTATAGCAACCAAATATATATATATATATCTTTATAAAAATATTTTTATATATAGAAAATATAATAGGCAAAATTCTTTCATTCACCTATATTAAAACAAATATTATGTCGGTCTGTCCTATTAAGTGTTTAGAAATCCCTATTGATGACATAGCGTCCCATGCATCAACCAGAATTTATAAATACAAAGCGGAACAGATTAACACAATATAAAAATCTTTTTATTAATACTAACAAATACGCTCTCTCATATATATACACTCAGCGACTCCCATAGGATATTTCTACCCTATTAACAAAGAGTCAAACCCCACAAAGCCAAGGTTTATCGTTAAACCAAGGCTCTGATACCAGATGTAACGTCCAGCCTTTTCGCACACTTTAAACCGACACTTGTCCCAATTCAAAGCATACGCAAGGGCGGATTGTTATGGGGTAAATAAGAAAAACAGAGAAGAAATAAAAACAAAACAGAATCTCACAGCGGAAGGATAAAATATAATAATAAATATACAGTTCAAAACAGTTTACAAACACTTGATTTGCTTTATACAATAAATATCAGAGTTACACATACCAATACAATCAATGCAGCGGAACAGTATGAGTGTGATGCAATACTATAGATAATAATAATACGACTCCTTCATCTTCGTCCTTCAAAGCTAAAGTCTTCGACCCTGAAACGCTCGGACTGACCCGAGCGAATTTGAAAAGACAAAAACACTCGAGTCAGACTAAAAGATCTTATGTGGGTTAAATTAACAGAAATAAATATGAGTACAGTAACTCAAGAGATGTTCGGGATTTACATCTCCTAAGGATCCGTTAAACTATTTACTATGTAGTATATTGCGCTATTATAATAGTGTCTATTTATAAAATAAACTTACTTTTTAATAGCGTTAAGGGGTTACCCATATAGCCCTTAACACAAATAATGCCAATAGTCTATACAGTACCGTAATACCTCCTGATCGGGAGGCTACCAGAGGATACTCCATAGGTACGACACAAATAGAAACTCGTAGTAAAGGCTCGGTATGGTAGGTGACACGGCACAACTAGGCAATGCCAGGGTAGATATACCAATTGCTATCCAGGCTGGTGGAAACGCGTAGCCGCAGTTACCGCCCACCTCGGACTAACTCCCCAAAATCAAAATGTAGAAGTGGCCACTGAATCAAATCCAAGTCAAAGTATAATATCGAAGAGGAGCGTCCGATCAGAGGAATGACCTCATTGGCCTGAGAATCGCTCCTGTTTTAGCCACCTTATGCCAACTCACGGGAGTTGGGTCCACGTATTTACCTTACAGGAAACGTCGCCACAACCTACTTCATTCTGGAATCTCCACCGAGTACACGGTTAGTCAAAGTGGTTTTCGGTATCGACAGAGAGTATGTCCATATCCGATCCCGGTCTCTTTGCCAACCAATCGTTATTATAACACCGCGGTCATTTAAAAATAGGTTATACTTTCAAAATCAGAATAAACATTCCTTTTCATAACCATGAATACGATATCATTTCAAAACCCAAAACCATATTTTATCACTTATCCCAAATATAATTCTTTTCCAAAATCAAAATGCTTTAACTTCATAACGTCTGAAAATCAAATATTTTCAAAGCATAGTATTTTGAAAATCATAATTTAAGACCATAACTTCTAAAACTTGAATGGTTTGGATATTCAACGGTATATGAATTAAATGGTTTAACTTAAATGTTACTTTGTAAAGAAAATAGTTCTCATGGCTTTACAAATACATTTCTTTATTAAAGTCTAAACCAAAATTTATATTATCTCTCTCAAGTTCCAAAACCACTTCAATTTATTTATATATACGTATATCCATTTTGAGTATCAATATTTCAAACTAAAGTTGGATTTTATTCTTTCAACAAATCAATTGTTCTATTAATTAGTCTTGAATATTCATATAAAATCCATAAATAATAAGACTTCAATTTCTAGTAATAAAATATATATATATATATTTCCCAATTCAAATTTTACTAGAATATTCATTTCAATTTATTTTGGGAAAAATCCAATTATAAATATCATATCTTAAAATTTCCAAACTTAACATTTAAACATATGATATAAATTATTAAACTCCATTTTCTTAATTTTCTTCCATTTTTAATAAAGATTTTTATACACCTTTTGAATTCAAAATTTTCAACTTCATATGTATATATATATATATGGAAGAAAAATATTTATACAATATAAAATTTAAAATTATTATAAACCGTATTCCATCCAAACCATAGAAATTACTTTTAAAATAATTTATATATAGACCACAGTGCCTGTATAAAATTTTCTATCCTATGGTCAAGTGATACGGATATTTATCATTTCAATCCGCAATTTAAAAATAAAATTTTGCAGTTGTATATCATTTCAAACCACAATCCCGAATGAAATGAAAAATGCATGATAACTTGCAATTTAATGATATCAAATAAGCATCCATTCATCAACATCATCCATTATCCAAATCACAATCATCAATCAATATCAATCAATATCAATATATATATGAGATTATATAGCAGGTAATAACTGACAATTATATTCAAATTTAATTTAACAACTATTAATCTAACATTTTATATTTAGTAATAATTTATATAACTGTTAACTAGCAGTTTATATGCAAACAAATAAATTATAACTGTAAATAAATACGCAATAAATAAATTAAATTAACAGTTAAATTAAATAAATGCAATTCAACAGATATAAATGAAATAAACATGCCAAATACTCATAAATAAATTTCTATTCATTTCTAAAATTAATTTAACAAACATAAAAACTTTTAGAAGTTGTGAGTGCGTTCAAACACTCACCTTTTGAATTTAAATCGAATTTAAATTCGATTTAAACCCAAAAATTCGCCCGTCTCAGAATTCGTCCAAACCAGCGTCATCAAGTCCGGAATTTAATTACGATCCTAATAAAAAAAATCTCGCGTCAATCGGATATCGTATGACGAAGTTATAGCGAAAAATCGAGTTGAAAAATCAAAGTTTAAATTAAACAAAGAGAACACATTCACCCTCTTCTCTGCCACGTCATCATCATCCAACATACTTTCTTCCCAGCAACGCACTGCATGCACGAGCTCTCCAGAACGCACGCAACCCTTGTTGACCGTACTTTGACCGCTGATAGCCATCACCATGCCTCTCCCTATGACCAACGCCAACCACCACCGTCATCCCCATGGCCAGGCACCTCCATCCCCCTAGGTCCGGCCCCCTCAAGTCATGGCCGGCCGCCACCAATAGCCTAGGGCCGAAACCCTAATCCAATTATTGACATAGATCCAACCGTTGAAACAGCGAACAAACACCACAGATCAACACCCCTCGGTCCCCTCTACAAAACCCAGAAACGGTTCGTCGATCCGACGACTTTGATTACGGCGAGATGAATGGCTACGAACTGTTCTAATTTATTCTGGGTGAACGACAGCTCCAATTGAAAAACGAATTTCACCATGAGATTACGCGTATCGAAAACATCAATATATATTTTTTTCAGAATTTTCTGAAATTTTTGAGTTTTGACTTTTGATTTTGAACTATGGATAGATCTGGAATTGGATCTGAGATGTATACATTTGGGGAAGAGAAAAGAGTGAAGAAATGAACGTACAGCAAAAGAATAGAGACTAGGGTTTATAGCTGTATATTTATAGATAGGCTAGAGGTAGGGTAGCTAGACTGGATACGCGAACGTACGGAATAAACTATGGCCCAAAAAGCCCGCTATGCCTCCGGAGCCGAATTTGTTAAATCTATATATCCAGATAGGTATTTTAAAATATTCTGAATGCGATGGAAAAAGTTTCGCGACCAAATTCGATCATATGAAGAAGTTATGCTAAAAACAAGATTTCCAAATTGATTTCAAATTGATTTTAATAAAATTGATTTCAAGGCGTTTCGCGTCCGTACGATCAAACGACAAGCCCGATCGATACGAAACTTGAAACCCTATAATAATTCACCGATACGGATCCGATGAAACTGGTTTCGTCGAAATCCGAGTCCGTGCCCAAAATGACTATTTTTAATATTTATTAAATAAATTAAAATAAATTATAAATCCAGTTTTTATGTTTCAACTTCTAATATTGGCCAAATTTTGTGACTTATATAATTCAAACAATCCCAAATGGTTTTCCAAGCTTGGATGTGAATTAAAATTTATAAGTATATCAATTTTGCAGTGTTAATTTCTGCGTTTTCTTATTATTTGGGAATTATAAATTTTATTCTCAAAACCCAATTATTTAATCTTATACTTATATACTCTCATCTTAAATCTAATTAAATAAATAACTTGATTTCCATTTCAACTCATTTTTAATTGCAATTAACCTTTTTACCATAAATTAAATCCCAAATTATAAATAAACTTTTATTTCCATTTCCTTTTTCTCAACTGTTTATTAATTCCCATCCAAATGAATTCAACATTATGAATTTGATAAATTTATTAGATTTACTTTCTTTCTATATTTCTAAGTTATTGTTGTCAATATGAACATTAGTTTAAGATTTCACTCAAATGTTTACCAATTCCAATCTAAACTCAATAACGTCATAATTAACGTTAGAATCCGTTTTATTATGCATAAATTCTAAATTTTACTGACCCAAATTTTCTTCTTTTCATTCCATATTAATTGTCAATCCCATAGAAAAATTAACATTAGGTTCATACCTTTTTTACAAATAACTCCAATTTCTTCCAAATAATAATTACATAAACTATTAAATATTAAATCCATTAAATTGCAATAAATTCAATTGATTGCAATTTATTTCCAAATAAATTTGGATTTTTATTTGGTTATACACAAAATTCCGTTATCACTTGCCTAACAAGGTTATTTTCACTTAAGATCTCACTGCATCCACATTTTCACATTTTCATTTCCTAGTTTCTTTACTTTATTCTACATAATTTATTACAAATGGGATTTTCTTTGGTTTACATCTTATTTGTATTTAACATTTCTCAATCACCAATTCATTTCACTTTAACTGCGGTAAATTGGCGGATAAATTGAATTTGATTCCCAAAATCTAAATTAACAAGAAACAAGGGTAGGTAACATACAATAGTCATTACTCCAAATTCTAGTCACCTAAATAGGCTTTTATTCCTTGCAAATAAATGTTACTATTTATTTTCATAGTACAAATCTCAATGATTATTCCATTTTATATTTGCTTAGGCCATTTATAGTCCACTATACATATCTACATAAATGGGTAATTTATTCAATTCATTAAGTGTCAATCCTATTAAGCCCTGTTTATATCTTTATGCATTCTTCTATTACTTTACAAAAGGGAATAACTTTTAAACTCATACACTTAATAACAAAACCATTATAAATCCAATAAACTTCCAAATCCAAGTTTGTACACATTTTACACAACTATTATGATTTCTCACAAACGTTTAACTTATTAAATGACCATTTATTATAATTTAATTCCCTTAATTGAATCAAATGCTTATTATTATATATATTCTTTTCATTCTACCATTCCTTCCCATTTTATATTCATTAACGTATTTACACATCTCTATCTTTCAAATATAAAATAACCAAACTGATTACAAACACTGTTTCTATCAATTTTCATAAGTTTGTTCAAAACTATACTTTTGTTTACATAAAATAAATTTTATGTTTCTATTAGTTTTCTTTTCCTTTCACTACAGGCATAAATTATTACTATCTACACTAATTACATCTTTGTATTAATGAACACCATTTAAGTTAATATTTATACTAACATTCACAAATTCAACATTTATTTGTTTCTTCAAAATTACTTTAAATCAAGTTGTGAAAATTTACATTATCCACATCTATTATCATAAAATTTTATAGTTACACTAAATTGCAACCACTATACCAAATTTCTACATTTATTCTTAACCAAATTAGAAATTATATTAATTCATTTTATTAAATATCATAAATTTAACGGGTCGTTACAGTTTCAAAAATTTGAATTTCAAAAGAAGTGTCTATTCGCCATAACCTTTCATGAATGCACATGGCTGTTGTTCTTCTATAAATAGGAACTGTTTTCAACGAATTTTCAATTATATTTTTCTGTTTTTCACTCCTCTTCTTCTTCCACATTTCTTTATACACATTCTTACCATTACTCTACCGAAATTAACATTGAATCTAACTAAATCGTTTCTGGTTTGATTTTCTATCACTATCTCAACAAGATCATCAGTGCTATTCAGAGTTATAGACTTCTTTGTAATCAATTTAGCAAGAAAAAGTGTGATTGTAGCCTTGGAAATCAATCAAGCGAGAAAAGGTATGATTGTAGCCTTGGAAATCAATTGGGTGAACTTGTTGCCCAAGAAATCAAGTATCTCTACCCAGAGGATTATGAATATGGAGGGTGTACCTCGTTGCCTTGAAATCGAGGGTGTAATTGTAAAGATTTCTTTTAAAAGGAAATCCGTACTTGTGTGCGGGACTGGATGTAGGGTAACTCCAAACCAGTATAAAATCCGGTGTGTTCTTTCCTTTACCGCTTTTACTTTATTTCTACATCTATGTTTGATTCTGTGATCATATCTGTGTCTGAATATTGCATACATTTTTGTTCAAATTAACATAAACTCAAAAAGATTTAGTAATTCTTTAAAAACACTATTCACCCCCCTCTAGTGTTTATCCTAGCCTTAAGATCCGTAATCTGTATTTCTCACAATTTCAACCCGCAATTCCAAATTCAATTCAAATGAAAATCGCTTGGGTATATCATTTCAACCCATAACGATTTTCTCCTATTCTACAGATCGTTCGGCTATGTATCATTTCAGCCCATAAGGAATTCTATACTAATAAGGAACATGCAAAGTGATAACAGAATATGATAACAATATAACTGGTATATATCATCAATATAAACAACAGATAATGGTGTCAGATGTCATAGGTGAACTGATATAGATAACAACATATATATAGCAATGTAAATAAAGAAAAGTAGCATATTTCAATTTTCGTTTCAATCGAAATCTAATTTAATACATATAATTATGTTAATCGTAAGTGATTGCTCACCTTTCGAGGCTGGAGGAATTTGATACACAACAAGCTATAGATTGGATCATGATCTAGACAATCGATTAATCCAAACAACAATCTCAAAGCGAAGTAAGCTGAAAGCGGATTTGACGGACAAAGTTGATAGATAGGAGTCGATGGGGACAAATCAACTAAGTGGATATAAACCGAACAAAATATATGTTATATATAAAAAAATTCTCTTAATCAATTTAAACATATATTTGCAATAAATTTTCTATATGTATTTCCAAATCAAAAATTAAATTTAAACTCATAAAATGCTCTATATATTCTTGAAAACCAAATTCATGTATATTGACATAAACTACTATATAGACTAACATATATATATATATATATATATATATATATATATATTATATTTAAAAACAATTTCTATTACTATAACCTACTTTGTTATTATTATATATTTTAAAAATCAAACATAAAAAATCCAAATCTTTATATGTATCATACTTAAAATCAACACAAAGATCAATATATATACACTACATGGAATATATACTAAATTTACAGTACACGAAATCATTGCTTAGACCAATATCATTTGTAAACTAATAGAGATATTGTTATATGTAAACTAACAGTATAGGAATTCAATACTTCAACCCAATATATAACTCAATATATACACAAATAAAAATGCAACACAAATATATATTCATACACGTGTACCTTTTAAAAGTTTTCATATATGTATGTATCTGTGTGTGTATATATATATGCACACACACAAGCGCAATTTTGTTCAACAACATATAGTATGTAAATATACATAATACTAAAATTTTTTTCGGCGTGGTACACAGCAAGGCTAATATAAAATCTTAATAAGTTTATGATTTCAAAATCCAAACATACTGCACTAAACGTACCTTTTATATGAAATCTCTTATATAATACAAGCTTTAACACATACATACTTCTTCAAACATATATACTATGGTGGACATATATACCATGTCATATAATAGAGCCAATTGTATAACATATAAATGCTCTTATATAATATCTATTGGAAACATGTACAGACGGTAAACATATATACCTCCCTTTTATAACACATCAGGTACTGTAAACATATCTATATAAAATATATAACTTATATATGTAACTCAAAACAACATACATACGAATATTTGGACTCGAGGACAGGCTGCAAATTAGGACACTGTGATGGCGATGCTTGGAGGAGCAGTATGCGAGTTGCGGAAGGTGCTCGGCAAGGAGGAGGGGAGGATCGGCAAAACTGGGGAGGTGGAGTAGGCTGTTTTGCTTGCACGAGTAGATGGGGGGTCTGGTGATGTAAGTGGTGGCCGTCATGGTTCTCATCGGCATGGATGTAACATCCTGATGTTTTCAACCATTCACATTCACACATGTCGGATTTGAATGGCCCAAAATGCCAGATTGTTAATTTATATTTAGCAAAACTCAACATATACAGTATATAAATAGATCACAGAATCACAGACACAGAGTAATATACAATATGTAGTGGAAACAAAATGAACAGTAGTTCATAATGCTACTATATATATCAGAGTTAAATAAGTTACAGTAGAAGTTTCAAATACAATAGTCAAATACAAGATAAGAATACATCACTGGAATCAACTGAATAACTCCAAGCTGAAAAGATGTAGATGGATCTCCAAACGAAACTCCAACTCCAAAGGTGAGTCTCAAAAGCTGAACCAATCAGTCTGACTCGAGCGTAAAGAAAAACACTCGAGTCAGGATTAACATTCTTATATCAAGAAATCCAACTCAAGTGAAATAACAACTGAAATACAAGTTACTTAAAGGATGTCTGGGAAACCCATCCTCTAAGGATCCGTTAAATTATCTACTATGTAGTAATGTACACTATTATAATAATGCCTAAAGTAATGTAAACTTACTTAAAAATAGCATTAAGGCTTTAAATTTTCCACCTTAACACATATATAGTGCCAATAGTCTATACAGTACCGTGGTCCCTCCTGATCGGGAAGACACCAAAGGATACTCTATAGGTACGACACAAATCGAACTCGTAGTAAAGCATGCTAGGGTGGTGACACGGCCCAACTAGGCAATGCCAAGGTAGATATACCAATTACACATCAGGACTAGTGGTAATGCGTAGCAGCCACTACCGCCCACCTCAAGCCACACTACAAAATCAAAGGTGTACCCAATCAATCATAAAGTAATAGAATGGTATCGAAAAAATGTGTCCGATAAGAGGAGCTACCTCATTGGCCCGAAATCGCTCCTGTTTTAGCCACCTTATGCCAACTCACGGGAGTCGGGTCCACGTATATACCTACTTCATTCTGGAATCTCCACAGCGTATACGGTTGTTAAAGTGGTTTACGGAGTTGGCAGAGAGTATGACAACTTCCGATCTCGATCTCTTTAACAACCAAAAGTTAGTATAACACCACGGTCATTTCAAAATAGTTTATACATCAAAACCAAATATCGTTGCCATTTTAAAAACCATATAAAATACGATATCCTTTTCTATTTCAAAATAAAATATGATATAATTTCCATTTCAAATATATCTTTTTCCAAAAATCATAACACTTCAAAGTTATAACACTTTCGAAACCAAACACTTGAAATTATAATATTTTCAAAACATAATACTTTGAAATTCATGACTTGGAAAACATAACTTCCACCACTTAAACAGTTTAGATATTAAAGTAATATATATAATAAAATATTTTATACAGTAAAATAGTTTATATAAAAGAGTTATAAGTTAAAATAGTTTATATAAAAAAATTATTTATATTAAAATATAAAATAGTTTTAAATATAATTTAACAATACTTTATATAATAATATTGTTTCCTCAAATTTCACAAATCGATTCCAAATCAACTCGAAATCCAAAATTCAAATTTAAATCAAATCTCACTTCATAAGTTTCAACTCAATTCAGTTCTCAATAAACCATTTCAAATTATATTGATTTCAAATACAGATTTGAGCCTCAAATAAACCATTTCAACTTCAATATATTTCAAAGCATTATAGATTAAGTATTTCAAAACAAAATTTGAAAAATACATATATATCTCAATTTAACTTCATTATTATTTAGTTTTGAAATATTCACTTAATGGAACCTCAAATTTCAAATCACTAAATATTTCCTTCAATTTATTTAAACTTGAAATATTCATTTAAATCACCTTAACAAAAATCAAGTTATAAGATCATATCCTTTAAAAATCTCAAATTCAATAAGTTCCAAATTGATTTAAATATATAATTCTTAATACAATTTCAAATTAATTTCAAAACTATCTTCTCAACCTTAATCATTATAAACTCTATATTTAAGAATAAAATTTTAAATAATACTTAAACACATTATAGATAAATTAAATCAAAGTTTATTAAATAAAATCTTATTATCAAACCAATTTATACATATTTTAAAATAGTAAAATTATAAGTAAATTCATAAGATTTGATGCAGTGCATCATAATAAGCGACCTAGCTAGTTAGCGCATCATGACAAGCTACCTAACAAGTTAGCGCATCATAATAAGCGACCTAGCGAGTTAGCGCATCATGATAAGCGACCTAGCGAGTCAGCACATCATAATAAGCGATCTAACGAGTTAACGCACCATGATAAGCGACATAGCGAGTTATGTCAATCGTATGCTGTAACGTACGCGATTTTTCGTTGCCGAAAAAACCGAATAGTTATGGGTTTAAGAAAAAGAAAGACAAAGAAAAAGAGAGAAAAAGATAGAAAATAGGGAGGAGAGAAAAGAAAATAGGAGAATAGAGGGAAAAGAAAATAGAAAATAGAATGGAACAGAAAACAACAGAACAACATCAGAATCTCACAATTCGCAGCGGAACAACATATAATAGATAAATGAATAATCTTTAAACAAAGAACTATATCAGTTATTACATTACATTACATCATATCATCAGAGTGTACAACATCATACAACAACAAACAGCGGAAAAGAAATACTATATACTAATAATACGCCATGCCATCCATCTTGCCTCCAGCAACTCCAGAATATCCATAATATCCTGATAAACCTAACTCTTGACTGCCCGTGTGGAAATTGGTGGGCACCCAGAGTTTAGGAAGGAAAACAATAAACTCCGAGTCAGTCATGTGACTGGTGTGAGAACTCAAAACAGTTTATTTATCTTTAAAATCAAAATAGAGGAATATTTTTAAGGTCAATTCGCAATGCTTTTAAAAATGGGACTACCATAAGGCCTCCCGCACACACACACAATGCAAACGCAGAATCAGAGGAGATTTCTCCTTATGATAGTCAAAGATGCTTGATACGCATTTAAAAGAACATTTCATATTATTATTAGTGTATAGTGTAGGAAAAATTCATTTCGAAAGTAGAATATAAATCTTAGCCAACATAGACATTCCGAACTATGCCTACTATAGCTACCATCCAAACAGTGGGGCGCCACCATAAGTGAATGATAGGTTCTACAACTAATACCATACAAGTCTCGTATTGTTTCTTTGGATTTCCAACGAATGATCAGGCCAAGGAACTTCCCATTGCCACATGAGAATGCCTCTGGATGGACATCCCCGAGAACCAAACCGGATCTCTACCAACACAAGGCCGGGTTACCCCTAACTGAGTAACAACTGACAGAATATGCCATCCTCCGGTCCTTTGGGACCTTTCACCGAGCACTCGCAATCAATTCACACAATCATAACAAAGTGTTTTCAACATGAGTAAGTATCTGGGCTCCATACCATGATACCACCCTTTTCCAGAAGGAAATGCACACATCCTAAAGGGCGCTACCCCTCATAACCTTGCCGCATCTTTCCTGTTTTGACCATTCACGTGGTGTGAGGCTCGACGAAGTAACGTCCACAAAAACATACTTTATACAAAAGCCATGCTTTGGGTCAACAAATGATCACAGAAATGATCACAAAGATAGACGATCAAATAAACGATCCTATCACAAATGATCAACACAATGATCATTTCACAGCAACACTCAGCATGTCACATTACCAAATTGGGAATATATCGCTGATAACTTCAACTATATAACCTCTGAGCTCGTACGTCTCAGAGAAGGGTGTTAAGCTAAAAGAATAAATTCTTCGCCACCAACAGAAATATATTTGAAAGAAATCGGCTTTATATCTCAACTTGTAATGTCATACATACAATCCATACAAGTCTGTTCCGGGCTCGAACAAAACCGAAGGCACTTACAAAGAAGTCCTTGCAATCCGGATATTCACAATCCTGATTGGATTCACCATCACATACGGAGAACTCAATACCGTAGCTACTCGGTGAAGAGTCAATCGACAGGTCATCCTATCGCTCTCGCAAATACCGGGTCTTCAACACCGATCTTCAATGCAATTCACAACGACGTATCACATATTCGGAATGGGTTATACGACCCCATGGTCCTTTCCCGGTTAACCCGAATAGTGAGAACTTATTCAAAAATAAGTGTGGCATTCAAATTCAAAACAAGTCACATCAAATACCCATTCAAAGGGAAATATTGATAGTCGGTTATTGATCTATCAATGGATATGCACACATCACCAGTTTCCAAATAATTTTCCAAATTATTTATTTTCCAAAATATCTTTACTAGATATATAATTTTCACACTTCAAAAATAAATCAGTATTTATTTTTTTAACAAATTCCCCTTTTCATTTTATAAATTCAATAGTGAATTTATATTTCAAAATATCCATGCATATACGATTTCAATTATTCATTTCAATTTATCCTCAAAAAGATAAATTCTCAAAATATTCACTTTATATTGGAAAACATTTCCATACTTATTTATTCATAAGTAGTTAACAAATTTTATTTATTTTCAACACTTGGAAAATATTCAATATACTTAAATCGAGATTAAGTATATATTTCATTCTTTAAGGAAATCATTCTCTTAAACATAATTATTTGGGCCAAAACGAATGTTGCGTAAATCATCGTTACGACGTCCCAAAATCACTAGTATAGGGATTCAAAATTAAAATAGATATATAAATCCCAATACTATACAAAACATTTCCTTTCGGAAATCATTTACTATAACAATAATGTGATAGTCCACCATTTCCTTCTATTTCTCGAAAACGTCTATTTCAACAATAAATGTTGAAATCTATGGTTTCGAATCTTAACACCTTTTAAAACATCCTTAGATCGTTTTAATTCAGTTCAAAATATCACATTCTAAACAATCTCTTTAACATACTATTCACTTATTCAAAAACGTGAATACACTACGTTAATCAATTTCATCCTTTTATACATTTCATTTTAAAGGATTATTCACAGTTCAAAAACGTGAATATAACTCCATTTATAAGTTTCAGCAATTTACTTACCAAGATAAGTCGTTTACGAATTTATAAAACAACGTTTATAAATTCCATTTCTATTTATTTTATAACAACTTCCTTTATAAATCTCCTTTATTAACCTATTCAATTTATAACTCAATTATAAAACAAAAGTTCATATTATAAGTGAAATACTTATAATTTATTTGTTTGCAAAAATCGTTCCTTTGAACTTCATAATTATAAATCTTATAACTTATAAGATTCAATTATTTATCCAAAACCATTCTTTTAATAACTTTATAAATTTTATAAACCTACTACTTATAAAATTCCATTTATAACTTCACCGTTTATAATTCTATAAATTTCATTCATTTATGAAATTCATTCACAATTCATTCTAACACTTATAAAAACTTTCAAATGTTTTAATTTATAAATATCAATTTATAAATCCTTTATATAAATCAATTTATATCATTCTTTTAAAACATCTTTAATCTCCTTTATAATTTCATCCTTTTGATTTATAAAATAATCAAATTTTATAAATCCTATATTTCAACTTTTTATAATAAATTCAAAAATCCCGATTAAACTCTTTTTATAAAGTTAATAACCCATATTTTCAAAAATCAGCCTTTTACTATATTTCTCAAAATTTCATAATTTTTTATAACATTAAAATTATGACGTTTATTTATTTAAAATGGATCAATTTCTAAACATATAGTATATTTTCAAAAATCACTTCAAAAATCATTTTAAAGTTCCAAAATTTGGTCCAATGATGCTACACACCAAATAGCCAATCACGACAACAACGACATCATATATCGATATGATAGTCCATCAAATATCAAAATATCTGAAATCAAAAATAAATACTGTTGAGGAATCCAGTTGGATCCCTCCAACCTGTTTCCTGCATCACAAACATTAGCACAATACCAATTCCGCTCCAGTACGGAATTATCGCGGTATATGGGATTTTAAATATTATCCGCTTAATAGACGGCGCAATAGGGTCTCATCCGCTAAACAAATTGCGGGAAATCGATAACTCCAATATATACATATGCCAATATATATATATTGCTATTATATATAATACCAATTTCACTGTTTATGAAATATTCGCGGTATATGTTTTTAATAAATAACATCCGCTTACTAACGGCGTATAATGTCTATTTTAACAATCAATAGATATCAATCAACATTCAAACATGCATCAAAATATTTTAAATCTAACTATTTAAAATAAAATCGAAACTGATTCGATTGAGTGAGAAGTTCTCACCTTGATTTCAATTTCGTTTTAGCGATTTATTTCGAATAAAACTAAACGGACATTTAATTTTACCCAAAATTCTCACTAACTCCAAACGACTCCAATCCAATTCCATCGCGTAGTGCTCGTCCATACGATTCCAACGCAACTGGTTTCGCGCGTTTTCGACCTCGTATGAAAAAGTTATGATTTTATGAAGTTTACACTAATTTTTATAAACAATTTACAATAATTTTTTTAAATTTTTATAACCTACACAATCTCAACCCTTGGATCCTGCATTCCCCCATCTGGACCGTGCGTGCACCCCTCCAACCTTCTTCCTTTCTTCTTCGCGCAACCTACAGGCTACAAGCCGAACCCACCATTTCAATTTAGGGTTTAAATTCGCACCCCTCAAACGACGACTAAACTCGATCACACCACCGCCATTTGAACCGCCTCGCTCCACTCTACCAGCGCCCCAAGTGCCTTGAAGTCCGGTCCTACCTCTAGCACGAAAATCGAGGCCGACCGTATGGCCTTTGACTGCAAATTGCCGTCTATCCACAACTCCATTCCCAATCTCCATCGTTGGATATGTAGAGCACACTAGCCTCTACGTTTTCCTAGTTGACAACATCTCGAATTGATGAGTGGATTGAAAGAAATCGAGGGAGGAAGTGTGGAAGTTTTCGGCCGTTCATGGGGGTGCTGGCGGCTAGGGTTTAGAAAATTAGGTTTTTTTTTTATTTCTAGAGTGAAGTGCTATTTATAAGGAAATTCTCAAACACTATTCAATCCGGAAATTCCGAACTCCGATTTACGCGCCAAAACTGACGTTCCTAGGGTTTATCCCGCGTTTCGGACACAATGGAACAGGTTTCGAAAGCTAATTCGATCATCTGTGCGAGTTATGGCTATAAACGTTCAATTTAAATTAAACCGATTTAAACGATTTTCTGGGCGTTTTAATTTGTACCGGACAAACGGTAAATCCAATTGACACGAAATTTGAAACCTTACAAAAATATCACATTACGGATCCGATGAAACTAGTTTCGTCGAAATCCGAGACTTTTTGAAAAATGGCTATTTTAACTCGCCAAATTAACATTAAAAATAATTCAATGCGTTTCGAGCTGCCACGATCAAACAATAACTCCGATTGACACGAAAATTGAAATCCTGTAATAACTAACTATTACGGATCCAATGGAACTAGTTTCGTCCAATTCTGAGACTGTTCAAAAATTGACTATTTTACAGTCGATAATTAAATATTAAAATATTCAATTTTCACAAATAAACTTTTAATTCGATTTTAAAAGTTCTAAAATATCATTCTAACTCCAACATGATAAAATAAAATTTTACAAATCATTTTCAATCATATTTAACCCAATTTTCAATTATTTTCATAATTTAACATATTAAATTATTGATTTAATCATCCAATTAAATCCAATAATTCAAATTAAAATTTATTTGACTTATAAATTCACTTATTAATATTTAAAATTAATTAAATACTCAAATTTTAATTACTAAAAATTCTGGGTCGTTACAATCTTCCCCCCTTAAAAGAATTTCGTCCTCGAAATTATTAAGTAAGAAAAGTTATAGAATTTATCAACTTTCCAAAATTCATAATTAAACTTTTTACAAATCTTTACTAAGTTTTCAAATCATACTTAGTTATCTTTTCAAAAACAACTACTATTGTTTAACTTTCAACTCCAAATCAAAGTTAAAGTTTTCAAAAAATTTCCAATTTTCTCAAATTTTTCTAACGCCTTAAATTTTCTGAAAAATTCGCCATAGTCACCTTTGCGCGGCTCGATCCGAAAAAAAAATGACAGTATATATATCACAAATATACATCTCATCAAGTAATGAGGCATCCCGAAGGGAAAAAGTATAAAAGTACGGTATGTAATCCGAGATATGTACCTTATATTTTATTAGCGAGCATATATGACTAATATAGCGCGAAAACGAGCTCCAAATGCGAAGCAAACGCGATCCGCACCTACTAATCACTCAACAAACAACATGAGAATCATGCATATAGAAAATAGTATCGATATACAACATATAGCAACATAATAACTATATATACCAACATAGCAAATGTAGTAAAAGCAATAAATGCAAACATCAACCAACTATCATTCATAACCAATATATATTCATTTATATTCTCATTAATATTCAATGAAATGGTTTTCAATTTAATCACATTCGATTCATTAACAGTGGATGTTTTTACTAACATTCATTTTCAATTAGTTTATATTCACTAATTCATATTCAAGTTGGTTCACTTCCAAATCAAATTCAATTCTATTCAAGATTCACTTAACTTCCAATTGGATTTCAATTACTTTAACTTCCAATTTCATTAATTCAATTTCATTAATACTTAATGAATTATATACAATCAACTAACAATCATATAACAACCAATGTATATTAATTACAACCAAATTTCCTTTGCTTATATTCATTCAATTTGGTTTAACACCATCACTTTCAATTGGTTTAATTAAATTGATTTTCATTCAATTATTCAACTTCCAATAACATTACATTTTAATGAATTAACACTTATATTCATTATTTCATATCAATTATTAACATTTAATTGATTAATATTCAATCCATTAATTCAATTCAATTTACAAAAGTTGAATTTCATTTAAATAACTTAAGTTCATATTTATTTACTTCAACTCATATTTATAAATATATCCGTATAGTTTCACTTCTTATATATATAATTTTATTTCACACTTGTAAATCACTTTAATTATAATTCAATTCTTATAATTATTTTGCTTATACAATAATTCTTTTATTTACATTATTCAAACATCTAAACAATCAACTTATATATACTTTAATAATTCTGAAAAATTATTCCTTTATATATAAAATATAATTAAGGTAAAATTACTTCATTTACCCAATTTTTAAAATAATATTGTGTCGAATTGTTCTATTCAAGTGTTTAGAAACCCCTTCGGCATAATTTGACAGACCGCGCTGACGAAAGTTCATATGCCACTCAATAAACCAACCATCACAATATAAAACAATTTTATATATTCACTAACAAATACGCTCTCATAGCTATTATTACACTCAAACTCAATCTAGAGCACTACTGACTCTATCTCTAACGAGTAATACCCAACAGAACCATGGTTGTCGCTTAACCATAAGCTCTGATACCAAATGTAACGTACGCGATTTTTCGTTGCCGAAAAAACCGAATAGTTATGGGTTTAAGAAAAAGAAAGACAAAGAAAAAGAGAGAAAAAGATAGAAAATAGGGAGGAGAGTAAATAAAATAGGAGAATAGAGGGAAAAGAAAATAGAAAATAGAACGGAACAGAAAACAACAGAACAACATCAGAATCTCACAATTCGCAGCGGAACAACATATAATAGATAAATGAATAATCTTTAAACAAAGAACTATATCAGTTATTACATTACATTACATCATATCATCAGAGTGTACAACATCATACAACAACAAACAGCGGAAAAGAAATACTATATACTAATAATACGCCATGCCATCCATCTTGCCTCCAGCAACTCCAGAATATCCAGAATATCCTGATAAACCTAACTCTTGACTGCCCGTGTGGAAATTGGTGGGCACCCAGAGTTTAGGAAGGAAAACAATAAACTCCGAGTCAGTCATGTGACTGGTGTGAGAACTCAAAACAGTTTATTTATCTTTAAAATCAAAA
Organism: Allium cepa; assembly: GCA_030765085.1. Taxonomy (NCBI): domain Eukaryota; kingdom Viridiplantae; phylum Streptophyta; class Magnoliopsida; order Asparagales; family Amaryllidaceae; genus Allium; species Allium cepa. The sequence continues at coordinate 877,887,252 of CM060943.1, forward strand.
TAGAGGAATATTTTTAAGGTCAATTCGCAATGCTTTTAAAAATGGGACTACCATAAGGCCTCCCGCACACACACACAATGCAAACGCAGAATCGGAGGAGATTTCTCCTTATGATAGTCAAAGATGCTTGATACGCATTTAAAAGAACATTTCATATTATTATTAGTGTATAGTGTAGGAAAAATTCATTTCGAAAGTAGAATATAAATCTTAGCCAACATAGACATTCCGAACTATGCCTACTATAGCTACCATCCAAACAGTGGGGCGCCACCATAAGTGAATGATAGGTTCTACAACTAATACCGTACAAGTCTCGTATTGTTTCTTTGGATTTCCAACGAATGATCAGGCCAAGGAACTTCCCATTGCCACATGAGAATGCCTCTGGATGGACATCCCCGAGAACCAAACCGGATCTCTACCAACACAAGGCCGGGTTACCCCTAACTGAGTAACAACTGACCGAATATGCCATCCCCCGGTCCTTTGGGACCTTTCACCGAGCGCTCGCAATCAATTCACACAATCATAACAAAGTGTTTTCAACATGAGTAAGTATCTGGGCTCCATACCATGATACCACCCTTTTCCAGAAGGAAATGCACACATCCTAAAGGGCGCTACCCCTCATAACCTTGCCGCATCTTTCCTGTTTTGACCATTCACGGGGTGTGAGGCTCGACGAAGTAACGTCCACAAAAACATACTTTATACAAAAGCCATGCTTTGGGTCAACAAATGATCACAGAAATGATCACAAAGATAGACGATCAAATAAACGATCCTATCACAAATGATCAACACAATGATCATTTCACAGCAACACTCAGCATGTCACATTACCAAATTGGGAATATATCGCTGATAACTTCAACTATATAACCTCTGAGCTCGTACGTCTCAGAGAAGGGTGTTAAGCTAAAAGAATAAATTCTTCGCCACCAACAGAAATATATTTGAAAGAAATCGGCTTTATATCTCAACTTGTAATGTCAGACATACAATCCATACAAGTCTGTTCCGGGCTCGAACAAAACCGAAGGCACTTACAAAGAAGTCCTTGCAATCCGGATATTCACAATCCTGATCGGATTCACCATCACATATGGAGAACTTAATACCGTAGCTACTCGGTGAAGAGTCAATCGACAGGTCATCCTATCGCTCTCGCAAATACCGGGTCTTCAACACCGATCTTCAATGCAATTCACAACGACGTATCACATATTCGGAATGGGTTATACGACCCCATGGTCCTTTCCCGGTTAACCCGAATAGTGAGCTCTTATTCAAAAATAAGTGTGGCATTCAAATTCAAAACAAATCACATCAAATACCCATTCAAAGGGAAATATTGATAGTCGGTTATTGATCTATCAATGGATATGCACACATCACCAGTTTCCAAATAATTTTCCAAATTATTTATTTTCCAAAATATCTTTACTTGATATATAATTTTCACACTTCAAAAATAAATCAATATTTATTTTTTTAACAAATTCCCCTTTTCATTTTATAAATTCAATAGTGAATTTATATTTCAAAATATCCATGCATATACGATTTCAATTATTCATTTCAATTTATCCTCAAAAAGATAAATTCTCAAAATATTCACTTTATATTGGAAAACATTTCCTTACTTATTTATTCATAAGTAGTTCACAAATTTTATTTATTTTCAACACTTGGAAAATATTCAATATACTTAAATCGAGATTAAGTATATATTTCATTCTTTAAGGAAATCATTCTCTTAAACATAATTATTTGGGCCAAAACGAATGTTGCGTAAAACATCGTTACGACGTCCCAAAATCACTAGTATAGGGATTCAAAATTAAAATAGATATATAAATCCCAATACTATACAAAACATTTCCTTTCGAAAATCATTTACTATAACAATAGTGTTATAGTCCACCATTTCCTTCTATTTCTCGAAAACGTCTATTTCAACAATAAATGTTGAAATCTATGGTTTCGAATCTTAACACCTTTTAAAACATCCTTAGATCGTTTTAATTCAGTTCAAAATATCACATTCTAAACAATCTCTTTAACATACTATTCACTTATTCAAAAACGTGAATACACTACGTTAATCAATTTCATCCTTTTATACATTTCATTTTAAAGGATTATTCACAGTTCAAAAACGTGAATATAACTCCATTTATAAGTTTCAGCAATTTACTTACCAAGATAAGTCGTTTACGAATTCATAAAACAACGTTTATAAATTCCATTTCTATTTATTTTATAACAACTTCCTTTATAAATCTCCTTTATGAACCTATTCAATTTATAACTCAAATATAAAACAAAAGTTCACATTATAAGTGAAATACTTATAATTTATTTGTTTGCAAACATCGTTCCTTTGAACTTCATAATTATAAATCTTATAACTTATAAGATTCAATTATTTATCCAAAACCATTCTTTTAATAACTTTATAAATTTTATAAACCTACTGCTTATAAAATTCCATTTATAACTTCACCGTTTATAATTCTATAAATTTCATTCATTTATGAAATTCATTCACAATTCATTCTAACACTTATAAAAACTTTCAAATGTTTTAATTTATAAATATCAATTTATAAATCCTTTATATAAATAAATTTATATCATTCTTTTAAAACATCTTTAATCTCCTTTATAATTTCATCCTTTTGATTTATAAAATAATCAAATTTTATAAATCCTATATTTCAACTTTTTATAATAAATTCAAAAATCCCGATTAAACTCTTTTTATAAAGTTAATAACCCATATTTTCAAAAATCAGCCTTTTACTATATTTCTCAAAATTTCATAATTTTTTATAACATTAAAATTATGACGTTTATTTATTTAAAATGGATCAATTTCTAAACATATAGTATATTTTCAAAAATCAATTTAAAAATCATTTTAAAGTTCCAAAATTTGGTCCAATGATGCTACACACCAAATAGCCAATCATGACAACAACGACATCATATATCGATATGATAGTCCATCAAATATCAAAATATCTGAAATCAAAAATAAATACTGTTGAGGAATCCAGTTGATCCCTCCAACCTGTTTCCTGCATTACAAACATTAGCACAATACCAATTCCGCTCCAGTACGGAATTATCGCGGTATATGGGATTTTAAATATTATCCGCTTAATAGACGGCGCAATAGGGTCTCATCCGCTAAACAAATTGCGGGAAATCGATAACTCCAATATATACATATGCCAATATATATATATTGCTATTATATATAATACCAATTTCACTGTTTATGAAATATTCGCGGTATATGTTTTTAATAAATAACATCCGCTTACTAACGGCGTATAATGTCTATTTTAACAATCAATAGATATCAATCAACATTCAAACATGCATCAAAATATTTTAAATCTAACTATTTAAAATAAAATCGAAACTGGTTCGATTGAGTGAGAAGTTCTCACCTTGATTTCAATTTCGTTTTAGCGATTTATTTCGAATAAAACTAAACGGACGTTTAATTTTACCCAAAATTCTCACTAACTCCAAACGACTCCAATCCAATTCCATCGCGTAGTGCTCGTCCATACGATTCCAACGCAACTGGTTTCGCGCGTTTTTGACCTCGTATGAAAAAGTTATGATTTTATGAAGTTTACACTAATTTTTATAAACAATTTACAATAATTTTTTTAAATTTTTATAACCTACACAATCTCAACCCTTGGATCCTGCATTCCCCCATCTGGACCATGCGTGCACCCCTCCAACCTTCTTCCTTTCTTCTTCGCGCAACCTACAGGCTACAAGCCGAACCCACTATTTCAATTTGGGGTTTAAATTCGCACCCCTCAAACGACGACTAAACTCGATCACACCACCGCCATTTGAACCGCCTCGCTCCACTCTACCAGCGCCCCAAGTGCCTTGAAGTCCGGTCCTACCTCTAGCACGAAAATCGAGGCCGACCGTATGGCCTTTGACTGCAAATTGCCGTCTATCCACAACTCCATTCCCAATCTCCACCGTTGGATATGTAGAGCACACTAGCCTCTACGTTTTCCTAGTTGACAACATCTCGAATTGATGAGTGGATTGAAAGAAATCGAGGGAGGAAGTGTGGAAGTTTTCGGCCGTTCATGGGGGTGCTGGCGGCTAGGGTTTAGAAAATTAGGTTTTTTTTTAATTTATTTCTAGAGTGAAGGGCTATTTATAAGGAAATTCTCAAACACTATTCAATCCGGAAATTCCGAACTCCGATTTACGCGTCGAAACTGACGTTCCTAGTGTTTATCCCGCGTTCCGGACACAATGGAACAGGTTTCGAAAGCTAATTCGATCATCTGTGCGAGTTATGGCTATAAACGTTCAATTTAAATTAAACCGATTTAAACGATTTTCTAGGCGTTTTAATTTGTACCGGACAAACGGTAAATCCAATTGACACGAAATTTGAAACCTTACAATAATATCACATTATGGATCCGATGAAATTGGTTTCGTCAAAATCCGAGAATTTTTGAAAAATGACTATTTTAACTCGCCAAATTAATATTAAAAATAATATGATGCGTTTCGAGCTGCCACGATCAAACGATAACTCCGATTGACACGAAAATTGAAATCCGGTAATAACTAACTATTACGGATCCAATGGAACTGGTTTCGTCCAATTCTGAGACTGTTCAAAAATTGACTATTTTACAGTCGATAATTAAATATTAAAATATTCAATTTTCACAAATAAACTTTTAATTCGATTTTAAAAGTTCTAAAATATCATTCTAACTCCAACATGATAAAATAAAATTTTACAAATCATTTTCAATCATATTTAACCCAATTTTCAATTATTTTCATAATTTAACATATTAAATTATTGATTTAATTATCCAATTAAATCCAATAATTCAAATTAAAATTTATTTGACTTATAAATTCACTTATTAATATTTAAAATTAATTAAATATTCAAATTTTAATTACTAAAAATTCTGGGTCGTTACATATGCCAACTGCCTTAAGTCGCCTGCCTTAAGTCGTCTGCCTTAAGTCGCATTTCTATAGGTCGCTCCGTTATGCCGCATTTCTTAAGTCGCTCAGTTAGGCCGCATTGTTCTTATGTTGCATGAAGGCTGATTTCTTATGTCGCCTGAAACTATGCTATCTTCTTGAGTTGCATGTGTTGAGTCGCATTGTTGTTAAGTCGTATGTGTTGTAACTTTGTATTATTGTTAAGTCTTATGTAACATTGTTGTTAAGTCGTATGTGTTGTAACTCGAATGATGTTAAGTCGTATCTTCTTAGGTCGTGAGTCGTATATGTTAAGTCGTGTGTGTGTTGTAATTACCTATAAATAGGGGTGTGTTGTCATTTGTAAAAGAGAGTTGATTTTGAAATAAATTTGTGTGTGAGCTTTGGCCACCATTGTTGAAGTTGAGTGTGATCTCCTTCTTCTTTCCATCTTCGGGTTATTCGTGAGCAAATTAATGAATTTGAAGCCAATTCTCGGTATCACTTACGTGTGATCAACGATCGAATTGTAGATCTTTCAACACGGCATCTTGCGAGATCAACGGGTTGGAGATAGCTAGATTCCGGTATCATCTGGATCAATGGAATTGAGCATTTATCGTTCTATCGGTTTATTGATACGAAATCATCATTTCGTAAGGAAGATCCTAGATAAGTTGTGACAGTTTGGTATCTAAACTGTTCGAGCCTAGGCAAAGCTGCGTCAATTGGTATCAGAGCCAAATCGGAGATGGAAATGAGATTGTTTAATGATCATGCCTCCAAGACGTGCTAATCGCTTTCATAATGTTGAAGATCTGTATAGAAGACAAGAAGCTGAGCAGATGGAGCAGCGTATCAGTGAGAAGTTCAATGAGGGTATTGAAAGATTAGAGAAATTGATCAACGACATAAATCAAAATCAAAGGAGAACGTCACCAGCTTCGAACCAAGGTGGAAACAGGGTTTCACCATTGGTTTCGGAAGAAAGGAGGATGTCACCCCAATCTTATCGAGATAGGAGAGAATCATCTGTTTCAGTGATGCGAGACCACCATGGGTACCGAAATGAAAAGGGAAGAACTTAACGTGGGTTTGAAAATGAACCATATCGTGATGCTGAAAGACAGGGTAGAAGGGACATGCGTGCTCGTAGGGACGTAGATGGTCAGGATCAATATTGAAATACATCTGATTTTGAGGAAGATGATGATGGAGGTAGTATTCATTATCGAAATCGAGGCCAAGTGCAAAATCAATATCTGGATGCAGAAAATGATCGTAAATGGGAGTCAGGTATGAGGATGGAAATTCCAGAATTCAAAGGTGGTATGCAGTAGAAGAATTTATTGATTGGTTGTCGAGTGTTGAAGAAATTTTGAAATTCAAGGAGGTGCCTGAGAATCGCAAAGTCCAATTAGTTGCTACAAAACTAAGGGGAAGGGCTATAGCTTGGTGGCAACAAACTAAACTAACTCGGGAGAGAATGGGAAAATCAAAAGTTGTCACTTGGGAGAAGATGAGAAAGATGATGAAAGCGACTTTCTTGCCGTACAATTATCAATCTCTTATGTATCAACGTTTGCAGAATTTGAGACAAGGGACGAAGATAGTGAATGACTATGCAGATGAATTCTATCAATTGATTGCAAGGAATGATATTATGGAAACCGAGGAACAACTAACGGCTAGATATGTTGGAGGGTTACGAATGCAAATTCAAGACATGGTTAATATGTTTAATCCAATGTCTATTGCTGAAGCGCATCAGAAAGTTCTAGCTTGGGAGAAACAAGGAAGACGAGGAATTCGTGTATTTACGGTTCTAACAACCAGAATAAGGGTGCTAGTAGCAATGCTAATGTTTCCAAGGCAGTCAATAAACCAATTGTCAATGAAGCCGCTAAAGCAAAGGTCAATAACAGTATCAAGTGCTATAATTGTCAGGAGTTTGGCCATAAAAGTAATGAATGTACAAAGCCAAAGAAGAGAGCATTAGTTGCAGAGGAATGTGAGTATGAGGATATGGAAGCTGAAATTGATTATTCTCAACCATCGAAGTTTGATGAAGATGAAGAAGTTGTGTCAGGAGACGAAGGGTGTAACTTGATGATAAAGAGGTCTTGTTTAGTGCCAAAGCATGAGAATGATTCTGGTTGGCTGAGAAGCAATATCTTTCAGTCTACATGTACCATCTTGGGAAAGGTTTGTCGATTTGTTATTGATGTGGGAAGCTGCGATAACATTATTTCTGAAGAAGTCATCAAGAAGTTAGGGTTGAAGATTGAAAAACACCCTAGACCTTATAAACTGGCATGGCTAAAGAAAGGTGGAGAAGTGACAGTGGGAAGACGAGCATTTGTTACATTTTCTATTGGGAAGAAGTACAAAGATGATATATGGTGTGATGTTGTCGATATGGATGTGTGTCATCTACTACTGGGAAGACCATGGCAATATGATAGAGCTGTACAACATAATGGTCGCACCAATAGCTACAGTTTCATGTTCGAAGGGACGTCCAATTGCCTATTTCAGTGAAAAACTTTCTAGAGCAAAAATGAATTACAATATTTATGATGTGGAGTTTTATGCTATTGTGCAGGTCATGAAGCATTGGAGAAATTACTTATTCCACAAAGAATTTGGTTTGTATACAGATCATGAAGCATTGAAACATTTACAAGTGAAGAATAAAATTGTAGCTAGGCACGCATCGTGGATAGCTTATTTACACCAATTTACATTCATCATAAAGCACAAGTCTGGAGTAACTAATCGCGTCGCCGATGCATTGAGTCGGAGGAATAATTTACTAACAACCATGCGAATAGAGGTGATGGGTTTTGACTTACTTCCAGATCCGCTTACTTCAGATTCATATTTTTCCGAAATCCTAGACAAAGTCAAGCAGGGAAGCATGGATGGATATATGCTGGTTGAAGGTTTTCTATTCAAAGGAAATCAGTTGTGTATTCCAGATTGCAGTCTACGAATGAAAATCATCAAAGAATTACATGAAGAAGGACACGTGGGCCGCGACCGTACTATGCAGTTGATCTCAAAGTCTTATTTTTGGCCGTCAATGAGGAAGGAGGTTCAGAAGTTCATTCAGAGGTGCCATATTTGGCAAGTTTCAAAGGGGACCGCAACAAATGCAGGTTTATATATGCCGCTGCCTCTACCTACTAAACCATGGGTGGATTTTAGTTTGGACTTTGTATTGGGCTTGCCGAGGACGCAACGTGGCAATGATTCTATCTACGTGGTGGTTGACCGGTTTTCAAAAATGGTACACTTTATCGCATGTAAGAAGACTGCAGATGAAGTTAATGTCGCACAACTATACTTTAGAGAGATCTATCGTCTTCACGGGTTGCCTGAATCTATTGTATCGGATAGAGACACTTGTTTTCTGAGTCATTTTTGGATGAGTCTATGGAGAATGGTCGGGACAAAGCTGAAATTTAGTAGTGCTTATCATCCACTGACGGATGGACAGACAAAAGTTGTGAATACATCCCTAGGTAATCTATTGAGATGCCTCGTGAGTGACAATTTGAAGAGTTGGGATTCCAAGCTGTGTCAAGATAAGTTTGCACACAACCATGTAGTTAATCGTAGCACTGGGTTCAGGCCATTCCAGATCGTTTACTCAACAATCCCTAAGGGACCATTGGATTTATCTATAGTACCATAGCAGAAAGGAGTGATCAAACGAGCTAGTGATTTTGTGAATGAATTGCAATAGTGCCACAAGGTTGTGCATGAACTATTGCTTAAGGCGAATGAGAAATATAAGCAATTCGCAGATATTAAACGACGAAATGTTGAGCTCATAGAAGGAGATTTTGTATATGCAGTCTTGACTAAGGATCGATTTCCTATTGGTACTTACAATAAACTAGCTGCTAGAAAGATTGGTCCTTTGGAAATCGTAAAAAAGATTAATGAGAATGCTTATCAGTTAAAATTGCCGGATCATATTCATACTGCTGACGTTTTCAACGTCAAACACTTGATTCCATATCATGAGAATAAGTATGTCGAAGAAGAGGAAAGTGTAAATTCAGGGTCGAATTCTTTTCAACCAGGGAAGGATGATGCAGTGCATCATAACAAGCGACCTAGCGAGTTAGCGCATCATGATAAGCGACCTAACAAATTAGCGCATCATAATAAGTGACCTAGCGAGTTAGCGCATCATTATAAGCGACTTAGCGAGTTAGCACATCATAATAAGCGATCTAACGAGTTAACGCACCATGATAAGCGATATAGCGAGTTATGTCAATCGTATGCCAACTGCCTTAAGTCGCCTCCCTTAAGTCGCCTGCCTTAAGTCGCTTGCCTTGAGTCGCATTTCTATAGGTCGCTCCGTTATGCCATATTTCTTAAGTCGCTCGGTTAGGCTGCATTGTTCTTATGTCACATGAAGGCTGATTTCTTATGTTGCGTGAAGCTATGCTATCTGCTTGAGTCGCATGTGTTGAGTCGCATTGTTAAGTCGTATGTGTTGTAACTTCGTATTGTTGTTAATTCTTATGTCGCATTGTTGTTAAGTCGAATGTGTTGTAACTCGAATGATGTTAAGTCGTATCTTCTTAGGTCGTGAGTCGTATATTTTGAGTCATGTGTGTATTGTAATTACCTATAAATAGGGGTGTGTTGTCATTTGTAAAAGAGAGTTGATTTTGAAATAAATTTGTGTGTGAGCTTTGGCCACTATTGTTGAAGTTGAGTGTGATCTCCTTCTTCTTTCCATCTTCGGGTTATTCGTGAGCGAATCAACGAATTTGAAGCCAATTCTCGGTATCACTTACGAGTGATCAACGATCGAATTGTAGATCTTTCAACACGGCATCTAGCGAGATCAACAGGTTGGAAAATAGCTAGATTTCGGTATCATCTCGATCAACGGAATTGAGCATTTACCGTTCTATCGGTTTATTGATACGAAATCATCGTTTCGTGAGGAAGATCCTAGATAGTTTGTGACAGTTTGGTATCTAAACTGTTCGAGCCTAGGCAAAGCTGCATCAAGATTTATAATTTCCAAACCAACTTATAATTTTAAAATTTCCAAAAACATATAGATTTAAAATCAAGAATTTAAACTTTATAAAATACATTTATTTATAATATCTTGGAATCAAAAGTTATTAAACCTTATATTTCTTTCGAAACCATAGAAATCATTTTCAAAATATTTATATATAGACCAGCAGTGTCTGTATATAATTTTCTATCCTATGGTTAAGTGATACGGATATTTATCATTTCAATCCGCAATTTAAATATATACAGGTATATATCATTTCAACCCGCAATCCCAAATTCAATTCAATGAAAATTGCTTGGTTCTATTGTAACGACCCACTATTTTGTACCATTCAAACCGATAATAATCCATACATGTCGGACTTGAATAATTCAAAACAGTGGATTGTTAAGAAATTTGGAGCAAATAAAATCAAACACAGAATCACCGACACAGAAATCAGAATAACTCGCAGCGGAAATAAAATACCACAGTAGTTCATGAAGCTACTATATACATACTCTCAAAACCTATACAAAATATCATAGTTTAAAAATGGATACAATAGAAGTCTGGATACATAAATCACTAATACAGAAGCAATACCGAATAGGAGATAATTGGATCAAAAATAGACGAATAGGTAGTCAGATAAGCTCCAACAATTCTCTAGCTCTAGAAGGTGAATTCAAAGCTGTGACTCTGAGGCTGACCCGAGTGTAAAGTAAAATACAAAACATTCGAGTCAGGACATACATGCTTATACAATGTAAACCAACTCAAGTGAACTGTAATAGTAATGCACAATAACTTAAAAGATGCTTGGGATCGCCCATCCTTTAAGGATTCGGTAAACCATCAATTAAGTAGAAATAAACACTATCACAGAAACACCCATACTAAAGTAATTAATGCAAATAATAATGTTAATGTGACTAGGGTAGCGCAGAGCTGCAGTAATCGCTCACCTCTATCCACACTCTCAAATTCAAGGTGTATATCAAACAATCACAAGGAAATCACTTTGCACACAAAAAAGTGTACCCGTGGTTGTAAATTTTAAAATAGTATTTTATGCTTCAAAAATAAAATATCATTTCAAATACAAATCTTAATCAAAATAAGGATCAAATCATTTTCAAACCATTTCAAAATACCAAAATATCATATTCTTTCAAAATCTCAGTATCAAATGATTATTTGAATTCAAATTTAGATACCTTTTAAATTCAAACATATAATTCATTTACTATTTTATATACCATTCCAAATTACATTTCCAAAATGGTTTATATTATAATAAAAAATAATTCATTTAAACCATTTAAAAGTGAAGTTATTATACTTTCAAATCAAATATTCAATTCCCAAAATTTTAGACATTTCAGAATTCATTTATTCAGAAAAAACTATAAAACATTGAAATTTCAGCCCTACAAATAAACTTCAATTTAAACCATTTTTAACTTATAAAATTTCATATTTTCCACTATAAAAATGGTCATTTAAATACCCTTGAACTTATGATTTTATAAAGTAGATTTCACAAATAAATATCAATAATTTCACTTATTAAATTCAAGCGTACAAATTTCCCATTCTTTACCCATTAACAATTATTTCACTTAAATTTCAAATTACCATTTCATACACTGAATTAAATTTCCATTTTATTTAATTTATTTAAACTTCCATTTAAAACCAAATCTCACAATTCCAAGTCAAGTAAAATTACAAATTTCTATTTAACTATCCATTTATTTAACATTTTAAACTAATTACATAATTCAAAAAACACTGTAAGTTGCTTAACTTTATTTTACAAATAACTTGATATTTTTTTACTTTAATTTTTTCCAATTCATACATCAATTATATTAATTACCAAGTTAATCTTATAATTCCATTTTTACTGAAATTCCCATTATTACGTTAAATCAAACTTTCACACTACAACTCAAACCATCTATTAACTTATACCATTTAACCTTTTAGAAAACCACCGCTTAACCATTTTAAATCCAATATAAGTCAAATTTCATATTTTTTTCATTCATTTACAATACATGAAATTTATAAGAAATCATATTTTGAAATCAACCACGGGTACAGATAATATTTCACACCTAAATCAGGTAATACGGAAATTATCATTTAAATCCGTAATCAGTAAAATTTTTGGGTTTTGATTATTTCAAACCCGAAATCGCAAGACAAAAAAAATAAATAAAAATCAATCAGGCCTGTCATTTCAGCCCATAATGATTTTTTCTTATTCTAAAGTCGTTCGGGTATGTATCATTTCAACCCATAGTGATTTCTATACTAACAGGGAACTTGCAGGGATGATCAAAATAAACTCAATAGTAACAACATATAGCAGTTTCAGAAGATATGACAGATAAATAAACAAGATTAACATTACATAATTTATAACATAGGCAGGTATAACATGATAATAAAATCTACAGATTCACATGGTGTCAATTTACTAATTATATAAGTACAGATGTCATGTGTGAATTACTCACCTTTTATGCTGGAGTCAGCAAAACAAACAGCACGAATGAATTCCAGAAGGCATGATGACATGACAATAGATTCAAGTGGAAGAGAACCAAGCTAATGATCTTGTCACATCCCATAAACAAAACCAAATATAAATATAAATTCAATACACACTGAATTTGAAACAACTTTGAAATTAAAGTAAATTGAACACAATAGTTTTTTCCATGCTTTCAACATCTACTTGCTCGGCCTAGGGGGTGAATATGGTCGGGTTTGGTGTGGTTTTGGATCAGGTTTGAGTCTATGGAGGCACGACTACATGTGCTAGAAGTGGCAAAGGAGTCACAACACATGAATGTGAGGAGACAAGGCAACATAGTGGAGTTTTGGTCAACTTTTGGGCTCGACTACATGGTCCTAGGGCTCGGCCATGACATGTTTCAGATCTGGACAGAGGTAAGGCTGAGGATAAATGGTCATATCATGGTGGTGGTGGAGCATGGGAAGGTGGCCAAGGCAATCCAAGGTTATGGTGATGAAGACTAGGCTCGGTTAGGCATATTTTAAGGAGTTTGCAACATTTTTGTGGAGTTTTTGGTCATGGGGAAGGTATGGCCAGATCGGGTCAGAGGAAGAGGATGTGGTAGGTAGTTGATGGTGATGAGGAGGAGGTGGTGGAGGTGATGGCCAAGGCACTAGAGTGGAGAGCATGCAAATATGTGAAGAAATCATGGCCAAAACGAGGCAAAAGGTAGAAGAAAAAGGAAAATAAGAAAATGTGAGAGAAAGCCATTTACCTACAGGAAGTTCTACGCGTGAAAAAGATGCAGACAAATGGAAACGAAATACAATAGGCAGCTAGGGTTTTAAATTTTCTTTTTGTAAAGCACGAAAGCAAATTTTGAACGGCTATGGAAAGGAATCAAAGGGGTGGTATTATAAAGGCAGGGAATAAATTAAAACGTGTGCCCAAAATTAATAATAAAATAACGTATCTTAAATTTATTTGTTTCCTATTTGTTTAATAAAATATGTGCCAAAGAAGCAATTCATTTAATAACATACCGTATATATAAACATTAGAGAAATAAATAAGAAAACAGATATAGAAACGTGTCAAACAAAATGTATAAATTAATTGCTATTTACAACTTGTTTATTACTTAATTTACAACTTTGTTTATTACTTAATTTACAAAATTGATTTGTTACATATCCCATTGATTTGTTTGTTACTTAACTAAGAAAACGGATGTAGAAACATATAAAAGAAACGTATAAATTAATTGCCTTTTACAACATTGTTTATTACTTAATTTACAAAGTATATACCAAATTAAATGAAACAAACGGACAAATGTTGTAAATATGTACATAACATGTAATGTTACATATATATACACACAATTATAACATGATATATCAACCAAAAATATTATATATATTAATTAAAATAAACATTTAAAGGTATGCCTTTTACAACAATAACGTATATATTTGAAATTTCTTTCCAAGAAATAAATAGGGATCTAAATGCTTATCCATTCAATTACTAAATGAATGCATGAATAAGAAAAATAAGGTAGAGATATATATTATGAAGAATAAATAAATAGTTTTTGGAAAAGTAGGAAATAAATAAAGAAAATACTTTATTTAATGGAAACTAGAATTAAAGATTGAAAGCAATATACAATCAACATTTGAACATTATAACTATACTTAAAAAATGTTTTTAGAATAAAATATATGCATAAAGTATCATGTTACACAAATTAGAACATGATTTTACAAACAAATATATTATTTATATAAATTTAAAATAAACAAATTTGTTAAATAAAACAATTTACACACAATATTGTAAAAAGCATAACTTTCACAATATTAATCCGTTTTCAACGGAACGAAAAGCAGTATTCTTGAAATTAAATATATTTTCATAATAAAAGATAAAATTAAAAAATTTAAATTTCTAAATTTTAAATTCAAAAGTCAAAGTTTGACCATTTTGACCAAAATCCACTTTTATGGAAATATTCCATTTATCCAGGTTTGGAATTATAATTCACACAAAAATCAAAATTTATATTTAAAATAACAAAATTTATTCATTTTAAATAAATAAAACAAAGTTTTCAAATCAAGAATTTCAGTTTAAATAATTGAAATATACAATTAAAATAATCACAAAATACAAGGTTGTTACACTCTCCCCCACTAAATTCTTTTCGTCCCTGAAAAGGAATGAGGTACGGGAAAATACAGAAAAAGATAGGCTGAAATAGGATTAAGACAAGATGACAAGAAGATTAACATTATACCTGATAACTGTTGCTATAGGTAAGTTTAACAAGGTGGAGAATATGAATAGCTAGAAGGGAAAATAGGTTGAAAGACAAGGATGAACCATTATTATTTAGAAAGGTAAAGTAAATGATAAAAATATCCTTTTTGTAATACTTTATCAAAATACTTTTATAACTCGATGTCTTAACAAGTTTATCCTTGTTCCTGTAGACTTTGGCAGTGCGTTGATCAGGCGCAAAGCTAGAATTCTCCAGGTACTTAGTAGACTTGTTTCAACACCCAGTGATAATACAGGAAAAGCCTTTTAAAAATAAATATGGAAAGTAAAATTCAAACAAAACAACCAAACCAAAACCTTTGTCTAACCATGGTTCGCAGATACACAATGGTTACGCCTGGATCCCTCAGGAAACAATCCATATTCATTAGCTTTCTCAGCCCTGCGAGTTACACCATGATGACTAGTAGACTACAGGATACACAATGATTACACTTGGATCCCCCAAGAAACAATATATACCCCTAGGCCTTCTCAGCCAGGCGGATTTCGCTACTAATGTGACCTAAATAGTTTACAGGATACGTAATGATTACGCCTGGATCCCCCAGGAAACAATCCATACCCCTAGGTCATCTCAGCCAGGTGAATTGCGCTATGCAGCCGTGCTCAAAAGAAAAACCATGGAGATCGCCACAGCGGGACACTCGAATATCACATCCAAAAAACCAAAAATCAAAGAGAATATTATCGATAGAATGAATCCACAATGTGGCCACAAGGCGGATATTAAGCAGAAGGCACTTCCCATATCTTTACTTCGAAAATATATATCATATAGCACCTTTTCAAATCACTTTCAAATATCATACTTATATAAAGTCCATTATATATAGGATTCCATTTTCAAATCGAATACATTCCAAATCAATAGTATATCAAATCACACTTATATAGACTTCGATTATATAAGATTTCTCTTTCGAAATTTAGTACCTTTCAAACTAATAGTTTTCAAATCAACTTCATACTTATACAAATCCATTTTATATAAGTTCGACAACTCCCAAATCAAGTACTTAATAATACAAGGTTCTCAATTTCAAATCATTTCAATATCAATTCAGCTTCAAAATCATATACGATTTCACCAAGTTATTTCTTCCAAATTAAATATCTTCAGTTTCAAATTTCCAAAATAATGGGTTTAGGAAATAATCCAAGTTTCCATATTAACATAATTTAAGTCAAACAAACTTCATCTCCAAAATCATCATATAAATACTGGGTTTTACATTCCAATCTATTTTCAAAACCAAATATTTCTCAAAGTCAATTATACCCAAAATGGTTTCCAAATTTATAACTACCCCTTTAAAACCATTAAACTTTTTATTTCTATTCAAAAGATCCAATCTTCCTCTTGCAAATTATTTACTTAACAAAAGTTTCAAATTTTTTTTAAGTCATACTCTTCATACTTTAAACATACAAAACTAAACTTACATACTTTACCAAATATTTTATACTTTTCAAAATTACTTAGCTTGGAAAGTTAACCTTGATTTGGAAGTGTTCGAATCTACAAAATAGTTGATGAAATCAAATTTAAAATCCAAGAGTTGGAAATCAGAAACAAAACAGTATTACAATTCCAATAGATATGGTTATACCAAAAAAAATCTGAAACTCGAGCACTGAACATCGGCTTACTTTAAAACATTTCAAATATATATATATACATATATCTTTCGAAAATCAAATCATCCTTTGGAATTTTGAAATCAAAATGGTTTCACAAAATGACTCGCATAGCAAAGCAACCAGAGTGACCT